>OZ010667.1:58162866-58827866 GCA_963932185.1 Troglohyphantes excavatus | reverse complement strand
CAATTAATGACAAAAAATGGAAAATATAAAAACTTACAAGACGCAAACGAAAAAAGCATCCTGACTCAACAAATTCAAGGCACGATGTGAGGTCTAGCGGGGTATATACCCCCTTTTTCCACGAATTCTCTCTCCCTCGACCTCCAGACATATCAGTTACCGCATACCGCAAATGGGAAGCAGTACCAAGTGAAGCGTAATATCAATGAAAAATCCTTATAAGGAATCAGTGTTACCACAGTAACGTTTAATAAAACTAAATGGAATTTCATTGTTCAAAAGATTATTTGTTAGAACTGAAATATTTTTATGAAGATTGGAATCTAAATTACAAATTCTTTTGATTCGTGATATTTGAGAAATAATAATATTTCTGTAAACTGTAATTGATAGATTAGAGTTCCAAAAAATCAATTTATTAACATGAAAATTAAAAGCATTCCGTTTATCAAAAAGATCAATAATGGCAATGTTATTGTTTGCAGTTATATATAAATCTAGGAAATCGGAGGATGAATCGGAAGCATTAGTTTTTACTAGTGTTAATTCAGATGGATAAATATCCGAGCAAAAGGAACCAAAATTTGGAGTGTTGAATATTATTAAGTCATCCACATAACGGAATACAGAGGAATATATGAAAGTAAAATTCTTTTCATAATAATGTAAAAATAAATTAGCAAGCAGACTTGAAAAATTACAACCTTGTGGAATGCCAATTACTTGTAAGAAAATATCTTCACCATTAAACAAATAATTGTTGAAAAGACAAAGATTAATGAGATTTTCCCAATAATCCAAATCAAAATCAAGAATATTCAAAAATTCATAAAAGTACGATAATAGTACATCCCTAAGTTTATCCAATGGAATACTAGTAAATAGGTCTTTAAAGTCATAAGATTCAATATGTGTAATAGTATTATTGTTGATAAATTCAATAACTGGTTTGTTATTATCAATTAACCAAATAAAACCAACATCATTGATGGATGTAAGAATAGTTTTAAGTGCTTTAGCAAAAATATCGCCAGGTTGAGTCATATAAGTATTATAACCACAGGTAATGAATCTAAATTTAATTGGCGTTTTATGGAATTTTGGATTAATAGTCATGTAAGGCAAGACAATATTTTTATTAGAGACTTTGACTCTTTTATTTAAAGCAATAATTCTTTTGGTAATGGTACAATAGTTATCATTACATTTAACATAGGTTGTGGAGTTGGATAATTCATTGTCCAGAAGACTGAGGTAGAATTTTTTACAGATAAAAGAATAATTATTTGAAGCTTTATCAATAGGAGCAATAATAAATTTGCTTTGTACATCTTTAATTGCAAAAACCCAAAACTTTTGAGTCAACACAATTAGATTTCTGCAAAAGTGAAGCATTCTTATGAATGAAATCCTTAAATTTGTAGAACATAGACCATTTCCAGTCAACGAATAAAATCAAAGGTACATTAGAGATTCTAGAACATTTAATCAAAAATAGATCCAAGTCTTGGAGGAAAGAACCAAGTAGTTTTTTTGTGTTAGTCTTTGGGATTGGACGAAATTTGGTGCCTTTAAGGAGTATGTCACGTAAATCCCCATTACTAACAATATTGATATCTCCAGTTAAAATATGTCCACATGATTTATCAATGTAGTTGGAATAATCAGAATGAGAACAATGACATTCAACACTATTACGGTATTTATTGATGTTTTTACAAAAGTC
The DNA here is from genome assembly GCA_963932185.1 of Troglohyphantes excavatus. Classification (NCBI taxonomy): domain Eukaryota; kingdom Metazoa; phylum Arthropoda; class Arachnida; order Araneae; family Linyphiidae; genus Troglohyphantes; species Troglohyphantes excavatus. Next base: position 58,826,140 of record OZ010667.1, on the reverse strand, counting down.
ATTGTAGTTGAAAATTTTACGTCCGAATGGAATGTCATATTTAAAGCATTTCTTTATTTCAAAATTGCCAACAGGAAAAACTGGAGTGAGGTCGTCGAATGCCGAGGTGAAAGGAAACTTGTCAAAGATAGGGTTTATAAATCTTAAAGTAAAATAAACAGAGCGTTTATTATTAAATTCATGGAGGGATTTATTATGAAAATTAGTCTGAGATTTCCTTTGTTTTAATAGTTCAGAGACCAATATAGCAAAATGTTTCTTCTTGAAATAACAAACAACAAACAAAAAATTAAACAAAGGAAATCTCAGACTAATTTTCATAATAAATCCCTCCATGAATTTAATAATAAACGCTCTGTTTATTTTACTTTAAGATTTATAAACCCTATCTTTGACAAGTTTCCTTTCACCTCGGCATTCGACGACCTCACTCCAGTTTTTCCTGTTGGCAATTTTGAAATAAAGAAATGCTTTAAATATGACATTCCATTCGGACGTAAAATTTTCAACTACAATGACTTTTGTAAAAACATCAATAAATACCGTAATAGTGTTGAATGTCATTGTTCTCATTCTGATTATTCCAACTACATTGATAAATCATGTGGACATATTTTAACTGGAGATATCAATATTGTTAGTAATGGGGATTTACGTGACATACTCCTTAAAGGCACCAAATTTCGTCCAATCCCAAAGACTAACACAAAAAAACTACTTGGTTCTTTCCTCCAAGACTTGGATCTATTTTTGATTAAATGTTCTAGAATCTCTAATGTACCTTTGATTTTATTCGTTGACTGGAAATGGTCTATGTTCTACAAATTTAAGGATTTCATTCATAAGAATGCTTCACTTTTGCAGAAATCTAATTGTGTTGACTCAAAAGTTTTGGATTTTGCAATTAAAGATGTACAAAGCAAATTTATTATTGCTCCTATTGATAAAGCTTCAAATAATTATTCTTTTATCTGTAAAAAATTCTACCTCAGTCTTCTGGACAATGAATTATCCAACTCCACAACCTATGTTAAATGTAATGATAACTATTGTACCATTACCAAAAGAATTATTGCTTTAAATAAAAGAGTCAAAGTCTCTAATAAAAATATTGTCTTGCCTTACATGACTATTAATCCAAAATTCCATAAAACGCCAATTAAATTTAGATTCATTACCTGTGGTTATAATACTTATATGACTCAACCTGGCGATATTTTTGCTAAAGCACTTAAAACTATTCTTACATCCATCAATGATGTTGGTTTTATTTGGTTAATTGATAATAACAAACCAGTTATTGAATTTATCAACAATAATACTATTACACATATTGAATCTTATGACTTTAAAGACCTATTTACTAGTATTCCATTGGATAAACTTAGGGATATACTATTATCGTACTTTTATGAATTTTTGAATATTCTTGATTTTGATTTGGATTATTGGGAAAATCTCATTAATCTTTGTCTTTTCAACAATTATTTGTTTAATGGTGAAGATATTTTCTTACAAGTAATTGGCATTCCACAAGGTTGTAATTTTTCAAGTCTGCTTGCTAATTTATTTTTACATTATTATGAAAAGAATTTTACTTTCATATATTCCTCTGTATTCCGTTATGTGGATGACTTAATAATATTCAACACTCCAAATTTTGGTTCCTTTTGCTCGGATATTTATCCATCTGAATTAACACTAGTAAAAACTAATGCTTCCGATTCATCCTCCGATTTCCTAGATTTATATATAACTGCAAACAATAACATTGCCATTATTGATCTTTTTGATAAACGGAATGCTTTTAATTTTCATGTTAATAAATTGATTTTTTGGAACTCTAATCTATCAATTACAGTTTACAGAAATATTATTATTTCTCAAATATCACGAATCAAAAGAATTTGTAATTTAGATTCCAATCTTCATAAAAATATTTCAGTTCTAACAAATAATCTTTTGAACAATGAAATTCCATTTAGTTTTATTAAACGTTACTGTGGTAACACTGATTCCTTATAAGGATTTTTCATTGATATTACGCTTCACTTGGTACTGCTTCCCATTTGCGGTATGCGGTAACTGATATGTCTGGAGGTCGAGGGAGAGAGAATTTGTGGAAAAAGGGGGTATATACCCCGGCTAGACCTCACATCGTGCCTTGAATTTGTTGAGTCAGGATGCTTTTTTCGTTTGCGTCTTGTAAGTTTTTATATTTTTCATTTGTTGTCATTAATTGATCTGTCTAATCTGATGACTTTTTTTGTGTATATTTTGTATATACTATGTATATAGTCTGTATATATTCTTGTATATATTTAGTAACTTTTAGACTACTTAAAGAAGTATTTAGAGCTCTTGGGGTTGGATTGGCAATTTGTTTTTAACATTGCTAATACAGAAAGAGCTCTATTTGACTTTTCAATGCGGTCCTACCCCCTTGATGAAGTACCGTTTTGATTATGTCTTTCACCTTTTAGTAAAATATTTATTAGTATAATTTTTACTTTAATAATTCATATTTTAGTTTTATTACCTGGATTTTTCACTTTTGCCATATTTTTTATTTTAATTTAACTAAAGTGTTTTATTTTTATATATTTTTTTAATTTAATATATTTTATTGTTTTCAGTATATTTTTATCATTATGCTTCATGCAGCTCTAGCGCTGATTCATATTTGATTTTCTATGCATTTTAATTTAATTATATAATTTTGTTTATCATTTTCCATTGTTTTCTACTTTGTTTTTATTGTATATATATATTGATATATATTGATATATATATATAGCTTTGATATTAGACAGACAGATATTGATATATATTGATATATATATATAGCTTTGATATTAGACAGACAGATATTGATATTTATATTGATATTGATCGCTCACCTTCTACGACGTCTTTGATGTCATTGGGATCGGCAAAGTAATTCGGATCAATGAGTGGCGGATCATGGGGATCGGTGGAATTTAATCTCACGGTCCCTCTACTTTTCGGTTGCAACATTTGCGCCACGCAGAAGAAGATTGAAGAATTTGCATATGGAGCATACACCGCTTCATATACCTGTAAGACATTTTTTAGTTATAACCCCTTGAATATAGTAGCATCTGATTTTTTTTTTTTTTAATTTGGGGTTTATTCTTAATTAACGTCGCACTAGAGCTGCACAGTGTTCTATTGATGACGGTTCGGGGTCAATCTCGAAGGAAAGACCCGGGAACACATACACATTCACACACACACACACATTCATACATACACCTCGTTCTTTTAGAACCATGGTCAGATGACGAGGAAACACCTGGACTAGCACCCAACGCCTTCAATAGACATCGGGACTTTGGACCCCGATCAGATTTATCGTGTACCAGTCCCGTATACACGCCAGTATAATTTGTTGGATATTCTGGACGACTTTCTACTATTTTTGTAGCGAAGCTGGCAGCCCTTCGATCGCAAGATCACTACTTTTTTACTTTTCTATGTCAAGTCCATTTCCCGGATTCGAACCACCAATCCTCTGATTAGTAGCTGAACGCCTTACCAACTGAGTAACTGGGGCTCTGATCAGTGTAGCAGTGATCACGTTTGACAGAGCCCACTCATCTATAGTGCGCATAAGCCATTAAACCCAAACAGGTGCTTATCAGGAGTTATTGTTATATATCTCACAAGTGTGAAATTTGTTGCAGAAATTCGACAATTGTTGGCTATGACGCCCCCGCTTTCAACAAGAACAGTCCAGAAATATCGCGAAGAGACTCGAAGAGCAAGAAGGAGAGATGTCCACACACACACACTAACTGTAACATAAGTTCAGCATATAAGCTTTAATATGCTTGTATAAATGTAAGTTGTATATTTTGTTACGTCATTTCTTTACTCTAGTGCCCATTAGGGTGGAGCGAAAAAACTTTTTTTTAAAATTCATATAGCCTGAGTCATTATACGGTGCCAAACTCACTAGAACAAATTGTCACCAAATTTCAGCCCAAAATATTGCTATCTTGAGGTTCCACATCTCAAAAGAATGTTTATATATAGCCTTTTATATAAAAAAATGTGCTTTTATTTAATAAATAATTTCTATTAATTAATGTGTTAATTAAAATGATATTTAACATTAATTGTATGATAATTAATAGTAATTAATTATGATTTAGTCAATAAATTACTTAAAAAAAACTTTACTGTCAGATGTTAGCGCTATAAATTACTTTCGTACTCTACATAAATAGCAAATTTACTTAATTTTAATAGATGGCAGCACGTGTTCTATTCTGATAACTATTTTACCATGACATAGTTGTCACGTGGATTCCATTTTCTGGGACAGTTTTACACACGTTTGCTGATTTAATAAAGCGTTTCCTCTGGATCAAAAATTATTTATTGTGAAAGGGAATAAGAAAGATCCTTCAGTCAGAGATATCATCGAAATTGTTTCTTGGGATATTTCAAGAATTTGGAAGATAGCCTCCTTGCCAGTGGTATAAGTCATCAAGAAATTTTTCGACTTTTAAGAAATTACAATGAAAAGTATAAAAATACGAAAAGAATATCAAAATCTCGAAAAAGGGCTAACAAAATTAGGAAATATTTCTTCGACCAGACAAATAGTACTTCGTTTGATATTTCTTCATGCAAATGTTTGAATTATGAACAATGCAAGTGTTCTTTAAAGATTCCTCGTATGGAGCGAAATTTTTTAACAGGTCAACGGCATGTAAGAAAATGGCAATAGGGTCGATTAACATTTCTGTAAGCCGAAAATTGAAGAGTATAAGAAAAAAACAACATAAAAGGCAAAACCATGAGGCCAAAGCAAGATAATGCAAAACTAAAGCTTTCTCTAAGTCTATTACAGATTCAGCAGCGAACGCCATTCTAGGATCTGATTCATAATTAGAAGATATCCCTGAAGATGATGACGATTACGTTAGCCTCGAAGCCAAACGTCTGAAAGCAACTGATGATAAAACTCCCTTAACATCCAAGACAAGTTAGATGAAAATATCCTTGCTGCATTTAGCGGTTGCTTGTGATAGGACATGCATATCAGATAGGTCAGCTGCTGTCATTGCGTCATCTGTGCTTCATGATGTAGGGATTGTATCTAAAGATATTCCGGCTAAAGTTATCGACAGGAATAAGCTGAGGACAGAACGTCGAAAGTTACAGTCCCAGCTAGATTCTACACAAATACCGCAATTTTTGTATGCCCTCTACTTCGATGGAAGAAATGACAACACTATTATGTATGAGAAGAAAGGGGATTCTTATACTACAGGACTACAGCTGTAGTAGAGCATATTACGCTCTTGTCAGAACCTGGTTCTGTTTATTTAGGACCGAAATACGTCTGGACCAAAAGAGTTTTCCGCGACAATAGGCAAATCTATGAAAACATGCAAAACTCTTGCCGTGGCAAATTTTGTCTCTATTCCAGTTGCTTTTCCCGAAATTGACAAAAAAGAACTCAGTACAGACCAAAAACACCTCTTCGACATTTCTAGGCAGTATCATTGGGGGTATGCCTTCCATAATTAGCAATAAGAAGACCCGGGAAGATGTTTCACTCAAGATGGCTCACTTCAGCCAACAAAATTCTTCGCCTTTACGTATCGACCGCCAAACCAATAATGATGCTCCATGAGACTTTAAGCTCATGGTATAATATGTTATGAAAGTGTATGTGCCATCCTGGTTTGAAATAAAGAAAATCCCGAAAGCCACTCATGGAACACGTCACCTTAATGGAATGATAAAAAAAAGTTCCAGAAGACTTTAAGACAATCGTTCACGAATTTATTCAGAGGAACTGTTATTTTGCTAATTCTGAGAATATTCTGTTAGCGATGCTAAATGAACGAGCACACATTCGAGAACTTGGCTTCAGAAGAATACTAAAATCAAGAAAAACTGACTCAAAGGGGAAAATAAGATAATTTATTCTTCCCAATTTGAATTTAAAAGCAAATGACTATTTCGAGATGATTCACTATGACAATCCTTTGGAACCACAAGTTACCACGAACTTCAGCGATGAAGACATAACAAGATTGATCAGAAATGGTTCACAATTTGAACAGAGAAGCCATTCTCAAGCAGTGGTGAGGCATGTGAAACTGGAAACACAAGCATCATTGGCAACACGTGCTGTAGAAGCCGTCGGGGATGGATACTTCGCAGCGGAATAAAGTCACGAAACGAACTTCCGAAATTTGACACCAAGATGAACTTTTTTGGACCTCGTGTGAAATCTGAAAATAATGTGTGTTAATATGTTCATGTCTATTTTTTAATAATGAGAACCGTTTTTTAATCTGAAAATAAAATATTGTAAAAATTAAATTAAAATAAAAAAAATGATTTTTTTTTACTGTTTGACTTTAATATTATATTTTATATCTCAATGTGGAACCTGAAGATGATGAACGATTCCGCTTAAATTTTTTCACAGTGATTTTTTCACCAAATGGAACCATTCGTTGGGTCAGGAAAAACTAAAATTTGAAATTATTTTTTTTTCGCCCTTTTCACTCCACCCTAGTGCCCATTCCCCCTCTGTAGCTGGCAAAAGATGCATTAAGTTTAGACTACTCGTCTCTCAGAAACAACCCGAAAAGGTAAAAAGTTAATATTTCGTCATTAATAAAATCTCCACACAAATCAATTGTTTATCCAAAAATTTATAATTGTGCCATTTTTATTGTTTCAAAATTAAATTCGGCATTTGAAGTGTCAAAAACATTTGAGGAGCGCAGAAACAAAAGCAAATATGTCGCAAGTCGCAAAAGCAAATATGTTTTTTAATGAAAGGGATACTTTTGGAAATATTAATTTTGTATTTGAAAAAGCGGATGAAACTCAACTGTTTTTTTATAAAAAAGAGCGTGATAGTTTTACATGCGCGTCCCTCATTTTAATAGTGTAGGTACATTAATTATTAAAAAAAAGGAAAAGACTGATACTTTTGGTTGCAATCCAAGTTGGAAATGCACTATATCTTGAGGTACTTCGATATAATACATTTGATAATTTGGAATGTCCTTTTCTGGATATATTTGCTTGTTCAAGAAGCTCGTTACAGATACACCTTCCGTTGACGACAGTAGACCTGGGAAATAAAAATACGTTTTAATTATAGTTACACGTTGTTACAGTAATTTTAGTTTTACATAAAATCAAAGCTACAATGAAAGTAATAAAGCCCCAAAAGAGTTCAATGTCAGATAAAGATTTTATTTTTTAAATTAATTTAAACTTTACTTTAAAAAATTTATTTAAATTGCATTTTTAATTTGATAAAAATGTTATTTATTTTTATCTTAATTAAATATTTTTGCGTTTATTTACATTTTGTTTTTAATTTTATTTAATTTTGTTTAATTTTTATTTTATTTAATTTTGTTTAATTTTTATTTTATTTAATTTTTAATTTTATTTATTTTTTAATTTTATTTAATTTTTAATTTTATTTAATTTTTAATTTTATTTAATTTTTAATTTTATTTAATTTTTAATTTTATTTAATTTTTAATTTTATTTAATTTTTAATTTTATTTAATTTTTAATTTTATTTAATTTTTAAATTTATTTAATTTTTAAATTTATTTAATTTTTAATTTTATTTAATTTTTAATTTTATTTAATTTTTAATTTTATTTAATTTTTAATTTTATTTAATTTTTAATTTTATTTAAACGTTATTTTTAGAATGTTATATAAAATTGTATTTTGAATTTATTTGTAATTTTATTTTTTGATTTCATTTAAAAGTTATTTATTTTTTATTTTATTCACAATTTATTTTTGAATTTATTTAAATTTAGTTTTTTATTTACAATTTAAATTTGAATTTTATTTCTTAATTTATTTCAATTTAATGTATCTAAATTTTATTTAATTTGGTAAATAATTTTTTATTTTATTTTTTAATTTTTTGTTGTTGTAAATTAGATTTCATTTCAAGCAAGTTTATAAAACAGTGCAGCAAATCCAGCTTTTTCTGAACATTATTTGTGTTAATAGACATACTTTATAGGTGCGATCATAGCGTTCGAATGTGAGTGAATAGTCACAAATACAGTCCTAAAACCACATGCGCTTTCTGAAAATGTGAGCATATTGTATATAGAAAAAATATTTATAATTTAGAAATACCAGTTTTATTCTGCACGTATTCCGCGAAGGTCTGTGGGTCTAATGCCTTTTGCAGTATAGAAGGAAATCTGGAATCCAACTCAAAACCCAAAGGACTTCCGCAGTGATCGTGAAAATTATCTCCAACAGGAAGATCGGCTTTCACTGGGATCTATAAAAATGCATTATCTTTTTTTATAAATTTATAAATATCAGTACTTTTTTATTTATTTTATTGATAAAAATATTTTATTCCATGTTATGAAAGTATTGGCTGTGCAAAACTTTGAAAAGTACTTTTAAATGATACCTACAAAAGGCGTTGTACGTTTAATAATTTGTTTGTTCAAACATTAATATGTGTATATGCTTCAGTAAACATAATATCTTAAGAACGTACGGTGGTACGCCTTAAGTAACAAGTTCGTATTATACTCTATCTTGTCCAAAAAAGCCAAATTTTTTTGCTTCCAGGATTACCAAACTGGCAAATCATTGCCATCAATGTACTTGTTCTGTGGTGACCACGACAACCAGCCATCATCCACCACATCCGACTCGTCATCTGACCATGGTTCTAAAATAACGAGGTGCAGGTATGAATGAATGTGTGTGTGAATGTGTATGTGTTCCCGGGTCTTTCCTTCGAGATAGACCCCGAACCGTTCGCCAATAGCCTACTGTGCAGCTCTAGTGCGACGTTAATTAACCAAATCAAACCAACCACCACATCCGACCAGGCCATCACGAGAGTATGGTGACTACGGAACGATCATTCACCACAGCTATACCAGTGATCTGACCAGGAAATCACGGGAATGTGATGACCAAGGAGAGATCATCGATCAAAGCGCAATCCGTGGTCTGACCTGGCCATCACGGGACTGATTTGACGGATCATTAAATTAGTTCAATGTCGAGTAGCAATTCTCTAAAACTGTATATAGAGCCCCAGTTGCTCAGTTGGTAAGGCGTTCAGCTACTAATCAAAGGATTGGTGGTTCGAATCCGGGAAATGGACTTGACATAGAAAAGTAAAAAAGTAGTGATCTTGCGATCGGAGGGTTGCCAGCTTCGCTACAAAAATACTAGAAAGTCGTCCAAAATATCCAACAAATTATACTGGCGTGTATACGGGACTGGTGCACGATAAATCTGATCGTGGTCCAAAGTCCCGACGTCTATTGAAGGCGTTGGGTGCCAGTTCAGGTGTTTCCTCGTCACCTGACCATGGTTCTAAAATAACGAGGTGCATGTATAAATGTGAGTGTGAATGTGTATGTGTTCCCGGGTCTTTCCTTCGAGATTGACCCCGAACCGTCGCCAATAGCCCACTGTGCAGCTCTAGTGCGACGTTAATTAACAAAACCAAACCAAACCAAACTAAAACTGTATATATATCATAAATTGTAAATACGTTCAAGAGCCCCTGTTACCTAGTGGTTAAAGGTGTTCGACTAGTAATCATAGGATCACGAGTTTGTGCCCGACTGAGTAGACTTAACAAATATAAATAAAAATGTAGTGATCTTGCGATCGGAGGGTTGCCAGCTTCTCTACTGAAATACTAGAAAATATACAAAAAAAATATTCTGGGATGTATACGGGACTGGTGCATGATAAATCTGATCGTAGTCCAATGTTCTGACCCCTATTGAGGTTGCGTTGACAGCCACGTCAGGTGTTTTCGTCACCTGACCATGGTTCACAAATACAAGGCATTGTTCCCGGGTGTTTCCTTCGGGACAGGCCCCGAACCTTCGCCAATAACCCAATGGCAGCTGTAGGGAGACTTTGCGACGGTAATTAACCAAACCAACCCAAGTTTTGGTTTGGTTTTGTTAATTAACGTCGCAATAGAGCTGCCCAGTGGGCTATTGGCGACGTTTCGGGGTCAATCTCGAAGGAAAGACCCGGGAACACATTCACACACACATTCATACATGCACCTCGTTATTTTTAGAACCATGGTCAGATGACGAGGAAACACCTGAACTGTCACCCAACGCCTTGAATAGACGTCGGGACTTTGGACCCCGATCAGATTTATCACCAGTCCCGTATACACGCCAGTATAACTTGTTGGATATTCTGGACGACTTTCTAGTATTTTTGTAGCGAAGCTGGTAACCCTCCGATCGCAATATCACTACTTTTATATTTTTCTATGTCAAGTCCATTTCACGGATTCGAACCACCAATCCTCTGATTAGTAGCTGAACACCTTACCAACTGAGCAACTGGGACTCACCAACCCGAGGATTAAGCATATAAGAATAACAGAGATAAAGCAACCTAAATCAAGCGAGCAAAAACATCTTAACTTACCAATCAAATCAAAAATTAATTCGTTTTATTTTCTATCTTGTAATGCGAATGATGTTAGTAAATGTTTTATAAAATAAATTTTATTTAACTTAGTAATTTCTTTTGGAGTTCAATATATTCATCGTTCATAATGTCAATATTCTGGTGACCCTTCTCAGTCTGAGGTATCTACGTGTCAGCATGCTGGAAGAGTCCTGAAGTGTATCTACAAGCTATTTTCTGGACTACAACTGGCGGTAGGAAGTTTCATATTTATGTTCTTTTTTGCATATTGAAAAAGTTGATGAATAATGTCCCACATGAATTCAACACAAAGCCCCTCCCCCCCCCCCCCCCCCCCCTTACGTTTTGCCATGCCGACCCTGAATTATGGGACGAAAAATTGTTTACATTTTTCGAATTGGGAATATCTGAGGATTCGACTAAATTTCATTTTTGTGATTGCAGTTTTGTATTCGAAAGTTTTATTATGTGTCGGGGATATTATCAGTTCACCTCCTGGTAAGGATAAATATAAGGTTTTAAACCAAAGTTTAATTACGCAGTATTCGCAAACCGAGAACACAAGATTAAAACTACTTTTGCAAGATTTACATTTAAGTAATCAACAGCCGTCTAATTCGCTTAATGAAAGGCAAAATTCGGATGTAAGTAAAGTTGGAGATGATATTTTACGTTTTCTTTGGTTACAAAGATTACCTGTTAGCCCAGGTACCACAACAATATTACCCAATATTGGGCCAATGTTGGCCAATCGCACTGTGGTTTGGTGTACATCGATCGTTCGTTTGCGACATTATCCAATATCGCCCAATGTTACCATGCCGATACTAAGGATTCAACAAATTCTTTTAAAACCTTCAAAGTTGAAAATTCGTCCTTTATAACAAAGAAATTGATAAAGACAACAAATATACACAACTTTTATGTAATAACTCAAGATTTTTACTCGTTTTAAAGATTTTGTCAGTTTTACTCGGTGAATCTAGGTCAAAATCGGTCGGCGATATTTCCATGCCAATACTGAAGCTTCGACGAATTCTTCTAAAAGCTTCAAAACCTACATTTGTTAACAAAAAAAATGTGTAGCGAGAATAAATTTCCACATTTTTTATTTAATATCTCCAGATTTGTACACGTTTTGATAATTTTGCGAGCTTAATGTCGACCTGAATCAGCTAATATTTATCAGAGCGATCAAGATGCTCATGTGCAGATTGTATGCTTTCGCCTGTTTACTATTTGATTTTCTGCCATTTTACCGGCGACATGCACGAAAAAGCCTGGTTTTGTATATGAAAAGGAAGCGTGAAATGCTGGTAAATATTTTATCATATTCAACAGATTATTTGTTTCACAAAGTAGTATATTATTTTTACAGCTTGTTGCACGGAATTTACATATACTAACATTCAACAACAGTACAATATCTTAATAGAAGCGTCGTATCATGTAATTTTATTTGTTTACAAAACAAACTAGATTTTCTTAAACGTATTTAAAGGAAAAAATATCTTTCATTAATTGTGGTTTTATTGTAGTAAGATATTCAGATTTGGAATATATTTACAGTTCTCTATCTAAGTAAATGCGATTGTTTTGTACTGGAAAACCCATGTTATTTCGGGTAACTACTAAGTTTTCTACATTTAAAGTGCCCAGCGATTTTCCAGATTATGCATTATTAATGATGTTTAATTATGAAAATTTGGTTAATTCCAAGTGTCCGGTGCCCTCGCCAAATGGGATTTGGCGACAAATGATTGGGCGATAAAGTTTTTCCTCTGGCATGTTTCACCAAGGCTGAACTAGATGCGCGCGCATTGACGCTACGTAGCGTCAACGCGCACGCATCTAGTTTAGCCTTGGTTTCACGTAGTTCCGCCATTTTTGAATCGACGTTCGGTTCGCGTAGTTATGATTTTGATGTGTACGTGGATGAATGTATACGCGGACGACGTTTATTTAAATAGTAGGGATTTGTGGGAGTTGGAAATGAAAGGCAAACGTGCCGTGTTTGATTGCTGCATGGATGGCATGGATGCCGGATTGTTGTCTAACAAGCGAAAGTGCAAAGTATGCGGAAGGTGCATGGAGCTGGCCCCGCTGCAATTCACTGTGGAATGGGTTTATGGGTCGAACCATGGATACATTATGCAGCTAATGATCGACTGCCCGGAGGGTGTCATGGATGTGATCCTGAGTAGCCGAAGGCCGGAGACCACAAAATTGACGTCAGGAGTCTGTGACTTTAGCGCGCGGTACGCGTGTGCGCTTACGAGTATTGTCGGAATGCCCCAAACGACTGCCCGAAGGATTGCCTGTAAGCACCATGATCAACTGCCCGGAGGTGGTCATGGGTGTGATCCTGAGTAGTCGTTGGCCGAAGGCCGGAGACCACAAATCGACGTCAGGAGTCTGTGACTTTAGCGTTAAGAGTACTGTTTAAGTGCCCCAAACGACTGCCTGAAGGATTGCCTGTAAGCACTATGATCGACTGACCGTACGGACATTGATTGACCAAATTAATTAATTAATTAACCAAAACAAAACTTTGGAATCAATTCGAAACCGTCACCATTAGCCCATTGTGGAGCTCAAGTGCGACCAACGGAATGTCCGCCATTTTGGTTTGGCGACAAAAAAAAAACGTCATATTTGGCCTTGGCGCCAATTTTTGGACTTGGTGACAACGGGGCACCGTACACTAGGAATTTACCGAAAATTTAATTTCCAAATTTCTTATATGTTAAGAAATTTGAAAAACTTAAACAAAACAATTTATCCTTGCAGTGACTTAGAAATCTGAAAATTATGGAGTAGGGTCAATTATAGTTTCATTCCCAGAATATTTACCATTATAAAACATATTTGTTAATTACTTAGGAAATTGCATAATTTTCGTAAGATATTAACAATTTTTGATAGAAAATTTTGACTGTGGGGGGTGGAGCGTTATAACCGCTCCGTTTCCTATTCCACTGTATTCAAAACTGTATTTAAATCCTGTATTCACTGTATTAAAGACTTTTAAACTATTAAAAATTTCCAATGAGTTATATTGGAGCTACATTCCAATAATTAATTTTAAATTAAGTTACATTTTATAATTGGTTAAAATGCATTGTAGAGTCGTCTTTGACGACTTTTTTTAAAAGGTATATTCGTTCTTGGCTACAACCGAGTTTGTTGATCTCCTCAATTTTCTCCATGCAGGGTAGCTGTAAATGTTAATTAGATTTGGCAGGTAAATAAAGGGGACCACAGAGTACATTTTAACCATATATTCGACAAATATGCTACAATATGATAGTTCTGTTACAAGGCATTTTATTATTCTAGGATTCCACTTCCTGTCGTAAAAAGCCTTACTTACCTTTTTTTGTTATGAATCGCACTTTATAAGGAAATGTAATTGTAATGTTAGCCTGTTTAGTGGTGATTATGTACAAGATGGTAATAATAATATTCATCGGATTTTATCAGTGGGAAAGGATGAGTTAAGTAACTTAACACAGATTGCTTACAAATTAATGAAGTAACTGCCTATGATCCAGCTATTTCTGACGTTTCGGATAGGGATATAACTTTACAAAATTCAATCATCGAATTGTCCAAGGAAATGCAACTGTTGTTCCGGAGTAGGATTAGAAACACACGTTGTCGAAACTCGAAATCCAAAAGTATCTATTCTCGTAAAAAAATTATTTCTGCTGGGACTTTTAAAATAAATACGTTCTATCTTTCTATCTTGTAATGCGAATGCTTTTAATGAACGTTGAATTAAATAATTTTATTTAACTTATTAATTTCTTTCGGAGTTTAATATATTCATCGTTCATAATGTCTATAATTCTACTGAAGATTACTTCAGTTAATTTTTTTTTTTTTATTTCCTGTCATATTTGCGTTTCCTATGAACGGCCATTTCATTTGCATCAATCCACTTTATACTAGATAGTTAAAATAACATTCTCAAATTAGCATATAAACTATTTCCTGTGAAATTTATTTAAATTTTGGCAATAAAACCTCTGACACCATATCATAATATATTAAGGTAAGTAAACTGCAGCTTGTCTTAAGTTACGTTAAGAACCATATGCTTAATAACTCTTAAGTTTACACATCCTTTTAACACTTTTAGGTTTGCACATATTTAAGAAGCTTTAGTAATCAGTGTCTAAAATATTTAACAGCTATGTTATAACATAAAAAAACGTACATTTAGTTTATTAAGATGCTTCTTTGGTCCTATTCCGGAGAGCATGAGTAGCTGGGCGGAGTTCGTGGTTCCTGCAGATAAGATGACTTCCTTTCTGGCCCTCACCTCTTGAGTTTTTCCTTTGTACTCAAACTGGACTCCAGTAGCACGTTTGTTTTCAATTAGAATCTAAAAATGAGTACAATTTAATTATGTTTAATGTCAAATAAATGTTTTTAAGTGAAATTTAATGCCATTAATTTAAGGAAATGTTTAACATTGACAGTTACTCTGCCAAGAACTAATTTCTCAAAATTCATTTGTATATTATTACAATTTCAAATCGTTTAATTTTTTTTAATTAACATACAGAGGAAAAATAATTAAAAATTCTTAAAAAAAAAAGTTAATAATTAAAATAATATCATTATAAAATATTAATAAAATAAATTGAACGATTTGTTATGGAACTTTCTTCGAATTTCTATGATTTGAAGATCATTGCCTAAATATGGAACAAAATGTTCGAAATTTCAAATTTCATACATTTTTATACCCATAACAAAGCACAATTTGGTCCATTCTATATTTATTTATATTCAAACCGCCAATATATGAATAACTTTTTGAAAACTCATTTGAAACAATCACGTATATTCAATAATTTCAAAAACTTATATAATATTTCCATCTTGATCTACATTTAAGATACGATACTATATAAATATATATATGAGTATCTTACTTTTCTGACAAATGCATTTGGTAATATATCCAAATTAGTTCGGTTTTCTGCTGGTACTAAATATGCTTTTGCTGTACTACATCTTTGTCCTCTTCGTAACGTACCCTGAACGTCATAAAACCCTACAAAATCAATAATGGTATAACGTAAGAGCATATCAGTTACTAAATATTTAATGATTTTTAGTAAAATTTAACATATTTTTGGTGTATGTTAATTACTGAAACTAATGTAATACAGTGTATTTAAATATGTGTGCTGCTGGATCACTGACTTTTTTTCTTTCGACAGCGTGTTTCCATGGAAACAAAGTAGCTTTAGTTTAAGATAATACGACGTTGAAATAATATAGATGATTATAAATCGAAGAATGAAGAAGCAGGACGGTTTTACATGCATACAATATGATGATCAAGTTTATGTCTGACTTTATCAAAAATTACAAAATACATTATCTTTTTAAGGTTATTATCTTATAAAAAGGTCATTATTGGGCAATCCAAAGCAAGCGTATTTTCATATAAAATTTTCAAACTATCATTTTTAGCATATTTAATTAATTTATATAATCAATCATTCATTGAATAATGGTTGTTTAATTAAATTCAAATAATCATTCATCATAAAAAAATTTAGATAGCTTTTACAAAAAAAAAAAAATTGGCCATATGCTACATAGTTAAAAACGAATTAATGAAGAATTAAAATCCGATTTTCTATTAAAATTTCCAGTTGCCTATCGTTCTTAAAATTCAAATAGTGATTAAATTCCATATATACTATTACAAATACTAACAATAATAATGAAATTATTAACCATATTTAAAATAAAATTTATTTATCAACTGTAGTTAATTTAACCAAAACACTTGCCTGTCTGATTTTTGCCATTAACATCCAATACTTTATAACCAATTCCTTTTGCTGCTTCAAATATTGGCTCTTTAATATCAGCAAGATATCCAGGTTTTTCTACTGACATTGGTCCATCAACAACGTGGTAACCTAAAAAACAATTAAAACGTTACTTATATAAATAAAATGAAAGCAAAATACTTTTTAAGTTTTTTTTCTTAATGCATTATTTTTAAATATTAAAATTATCCATCTAGATATGTTCGAGAAACCAAAATAAAAGGCAGACTGAAGTACTATAGACGCGATCGTACATTGGAATAATTTCATCAAAAAGCTGGGGGAAAATCGATTTAAAAAATTTATTGATATGCAATTGAAACTTACACTTTATAGAAGTTTAATAAAGGAAATGTTTTATACAGGTTTTGAGGTGAAAACATCTTTAAAATCCAGCAGGAACTCGATCGACATAAAAAGTGGCGAGTTTCCAAGCCCCATAATGCCAAAGAAAATCATTCCATTTCAATAAATCACTTACCAACGTCAAGAGGAAAATAAGCCCCATCAACCAAGCTGGATTTTAACCCACTAACCTTTGTATCTTTGGGGTGCAAAATGAGTAAAATTATTTCGGGCATAATCTGGCGTTTTTAATCGCTGTGACTTCAGATGTAATCGATAGATTGTGTCATATGTGGAATTAAATTAAACAACAATTACGCAGTTCCATTTGACTAGTTTCATAGCTTAAACTATTTGTGAAAGGTGGAAAGCGACGATTTTTTTTTATGTTTCACTATGAAGTAAAAATATCGTTTTAAAATTTTATTGCGGCACAGAAAACTTAAACAAGTTGAAATGACATTCAAGACTAACGAAATTATACCAAAAAAGCCTAAACTTATGTCAAATGGGGAGATAGCTAGAGCTTCCCGAAAACGCAAGAAAGAGCCGGAACAGCGGTCGCGCATACGAAAACCTATAACTCCAGGGAAAATCTGCCAAATGTTATTTGCTGTAAACGCATATTTTGCTTTCTATTAGACAGAATTTAATATAATAAAACAAAATTTCTCAAATATGATCAATCGTTCATTATTCAAATAAATTATTAATGCTTTACTTTAGTATATATATGTAAAAATTTGGCATTACCATCTGCTAGATATTCTGGATCTGCATTATCCTCCAGCTTCAAGAAGTAGGGCCAGACATCTGAGGCACTCCAACCAACTGCTCCATTCCGAGCCCAATTGTTGTAATCGTTCTTGTTACCCCTGACGTACAACATGCCATTTATAATGCTGGATCCGCCAAGAGCCTTTCCACTCGGCCATATCACTTGCTGAAGTACAACGAAATTGCAAATAATGAAATTTAGACATTAGAAATTCTTTAAATATATATTTATGTTATACAAGTTTAACTAAAAAGCATATACAAAATATTGTTTAAGCATCAATTTTTTTCTGATTTTGATTATGCACGCCTCAATTCCAGTTATTTTTAGAGATTTCTGTTCAAATTATTGATGAGTGATATTTGAATAACAGTTAAAAGACATATAAATTTTTCCGATAATTAAAAATATTATTTTTTAGAAGTAACAGTTCTTGATACGCTTAATAAAAGTAAAGTTTCAAAACAGTATAAAATAAAAAATATTTTGAAAAAATAAGTTTTCAAACAATCAATAGACAGCGTTGTTTAATTTCATCAGAAACACAAGTCGTTAAAATAAACAGAGGTTAAAAATGAGCAGATTAAACGAACAACATCCAAATTTTAAAAATCAACTGAAACACACCGTTATTTTATAAGAACGGTCTGCTCCCGCTTTCAAAAGGCATTGGATTAAATAAACCTGTTTACCGATAACATTCCAATCAGATATCAATAATGAATAATCTATATAGATCGTTATCATGTTATCTGTTACACATTATTGATGAAGGTCATTATTAAAGAGATTTTTTTGTATCTTTGTATCAAGTAACGTTTTTTGATTGCATTAATAGTTATCATTGAATTAGGATACACAGACACTTAATTGCATTGATACACAGGCATATATTAAATAATTTCAAATAATATCGATATTATTTCCGTTCGTTATAATGAGCGGGACATTCTTTTTGGTGAAAGTTTTTCTTTGTGTTTCTTGTATTGTGGGAAGGATGGAAACTTCAGTAGATGTGGGGGAGGGAGTGGATATCGAAGTTTAGCATCAATGAAAGAATCAATTCACTTGTGGCGAAAGTATTTTGTTTATAAAGACATTCTTCGGCAATGTCGGCTTTCAAAGATACATGTACTTATTTGTATACGTTATATCATGAAGTTTCTAATGAATTTATCAAAAAAGAATTTTTATTGAAGAAAATACTTTTTTTTCGGGGGGGGGGGGGGGAGTAGGGATTTTTGGAATGTGCTTTTTACGCAACTTTCAAGGAGTGTGCATGTGTGAAAAAGAGGGGAAGGCTCTTCAAATGCGGGTACTTTTTTAACTATTCAGGTAGCGCGCTTTTACGTTTGAGCTAGTATTGTTGATTCTAATTGGTTGAGTGTTTATTAACGTCAAAAAGATAATCGTAATTGCGATTTGTCTTAAATATCATACTTTTCGCATTTCTAACTAAGTATATTCGTATTTATTTAAATTCTTTGAATATAATTTTTGCGTAGAAATATTAGGCATATATCAGAAAATAAATAGCTGATATGTTTTGTTGAGAACATATAGAAAGGGCAATTTAACTGTAGTATATCAATTGTTAAAAAAATGCAATATTGGCATTTTTTATATTTAAAATGTATGTTTAACTTAATATTCGAGTTTAATGTATATAATTTACGCATTTTTTTCTGTTATTTTGTAGTATTTTAAGAATTTATTAATAATTTGCTTGATATTATATGATGTTAAACTATTAAAAAATGTTAGAGAGCACACAGTTTAACCACGAATTTTTATTTTTATTAATTTTGATTGAATTCTTATATACTCCCCCCCCCCCCCCCCCATCCTCTTTCTAAAAATACTTAAATAAAAGTAACTAATATTGATGAATAATATCGTAATAACTACATTTCTTTCAAAGTAACTGCTAAGATCATCCCTAGTTTAGAAGGAGCAGTCTAACATGACTTAAGTACTCTTTCCTCTTGAAAGAGGTAAGAAGTCTTATTGTTAACTCACTTGTAACACTCTTGTACCTGTAATAAATTTTTACGACCATGTGAGTATAGTTTGGCTAATATTTTTTTAACTTTTTCACATTCGGTGGCAAACGGATATACATAACCGAACGTGTGCGTTTACGAATCATGCAACGTTATTTACCTGAAACAATTTTTATGAAGTTAATGCTTTTATTAAAATTCGTTGAAGTACATGTGAGATTTAACTCTTTTTAAACAGAATAATTCAAACTTTTATAAGCAGTAAAAGTCTCAAATGTAGAGTTTTTTCAATTTCTCATGTGTCGGATCCCCTATGAATGAAAATAACATATACTGAACATTGCATGTAAATGATGATTAATTGAATGGTACATATACTGAACATAACATGTAAATGCTGATTAATTAAATGTTACATAAATGAAAATTACCTATACTGAAAATTCAACTGATATACAAAATTATATATGAAATATTTAGTACACTTGACAATACTACGTACGACAACACCGTTTAACTCGCATAACTTGATTTTTAAACTTACGTTATTAACTAATGCCCTTCCTGTGTTCTTCTGTGGGACCGTCTTGTACGCCCAGTCGAGATCGGTGAACCAAAAATTCCTGCTCAATGCTGGAACATCGTTGATCAATGGAGGGGACTTTCCTGCTTCCAGCAACAGCACGCTGACGCATTCAACTTCGGAAATACGACTGGCCACCACCGAGCCAGCAGATCCGGCTCCCACTTTTTTTAATGAGCAAAATTAGCACATGAGAATGTCAAAGTAGTAAAATTTGCATTAGAATATTTATTGAGTAATGCACTGAACATTTTTTGCGCTTCTTTTTACTATGTTTCTTCTAGACCAAAGTCGTATAAAAATTGGGTGTTCTATATAATTCCAGTCTGGAGAATAAGCAAATAATGCCATGCACCCAATATCTTCACTTTCTGTATTTCAGAGACTCCAATTTTTTTTTATGTGGATGATCATTATCATCCTCGAACAAAATTTTGCAAGAAAAAGATAACATGGCTGAAATGAATCTCGGTGGTATAATAACCTATTTTGAAACAGTCTGCGCCAAAGACGGAAAGACCGGTTCATTAAAATCATCAATGGTGATAGAAAAGAAAAGTAGTGTTCTCCAACGAATCCCTCCTGATTCACTGCTAAGGGTGATGCTGGTCATCTACTATTGTGAATAGAACAAGGAAACCATTTTTATCACCAGAACATTCAAATAGTTTATGAACGTGGCTGAGATGACATGGTATGAGAAAATGTTCTACATTTAGAGAAAACATGTCTACCAAACTTTTTCACAATTTCGGTTGTTGCAGTACGGTATTGTATCATGTCCTCTTCAACCATGTTATTCGTTTTTTGTGAAATAACGCGCGTCGGACATTTTTGTTGACGAATGATAATGCTCGTCTAAACAGAACAAAAGTAATCTCTGAAATTCTGAAGGAATATTGAGCGAATGGCATGGCTTATTTACTCTGCAGATAGTAATCCTACAGAACACGTCTAGGACACTCTCGGTAGGCGCGTGATTCGCTGGAACCACCCTTCCAGAACTCTACAGGACCTGAAAACTGCCCTGATAGACAAATGGGATAAGTCCTATTGATCTGCTAATGTGTTTATCGAAATGGAAAACCAATGCAGAAGGTTTATTCAGAACTCGAGGAGGTCACACAACTTACTGGGATTCCCTTAGCTTGCGTCATTCCTTTGAAAGGGATCTTATTTCATGAATATTTAAAGATGTTTAAAATAACAGCTTTCTTGATTTGGTTACATTATGTTTCCCTGTTGCGAGAAATTTTTAGTAATATGTTTAATCAAGTTACAAGAGTACTTCATTTAAATAATAAACATGTGACATTTCTTAAAGCAAACAATTGTTTGTCATTACTTAATACGAAAAATTTCTGTTCTTCGGCAAAAGCCGTTCCTTATGTGAAAAAGCCGTGCAACTGCATATTCAATTATTTGTTCAGTAATAGTGGGAAATATTTTAAAAAATAAGAGTTTTCAGTATTTGCGCTAGATAACCAACATGTACACTTATTTCGAATCGTGAAAGGGAGGAAAATATTATGCCCACATTATGAGGATTTTTTTTATGTCGGAAAATTAATAAACTACATTTTTTCAACAATTGTCAGTAATTTTTAGAACCTCATTTTTTTTTTACAATCTTGCATCATAGTAACTGTTCAAAAACAGCTGGCATCCCTTAGAGAGATCGTATGGAGCTTTTCATACCCACTGAAAAGTCAGTTTTGGCATCTCACCACCAAAACTCGCATTCAATTTTTTTTTTAATTTTCTATTAATAATTATATAATATTGATAAAGACGAGGTGATCTATGCGTGGACACGGCGTGATTACCTAAAATTTAAAAAAAAAAAGCTTTACGATTAGTGGGTTTTAGCATTTTACCCCATTTTAGACAGTCGTTCTTAGTAACTCGGATCATAATAACTGTTCAAAAACAGCTGGTACGCTCTTGGAGTAGTCTTTTGGGTCCCCTTGAAGTAGTATTCTTATACCCTCTAAGCAGTCAGTTTTTCCATCTCACCACCAAAAATCCCATGCCAATTTTTAAAAAACTTAATTTTTAATGATATAGATCTATGAGTCGATAGAATGGTCTAGCCTTGGACAAGCGTGATTTCCTTACATTTTCAAAAAGTTAGAAGCGTACAAAAACCTTGCTGTCGTTCGAGCAACCATCTTATTTGAACTTTTACGAGTGCCTATCAGTGTATCTATAGATTCATTAGGAAATCTGCATATACACTAGTGAACGTTCGAAATCAAACAATTTTCCGCACTTACACGAATCGGCGTAGTGTATGTGCAGGGGCACTAGTAAATCTGCAAATACGCTGATATTCGCATTTGAACGGTAACAGATATCAAATGTTTTGAATAACGTTCAAATGAGTTATTTCATTTGCTGTAAAAAATGAGATATTTTAACAGGTGTCAAACTTTTATTACCTATAATGTAGTCGTACTCTTCACTAAAAGTACTGGCTGTGTCGGGAGCGTTCTTCTGCTGCACCAAGGCCATAAGGAGAATTGGCATAATAGTCGTGTTGGCAAATGGCGTAGGGTAGGCATTGTTGCTGTCCAAATCCATGTTACCTGAAAACACAAAATCAATAAATGTGACAGTCTTTTAGTGGGAATATTTTAACTGACATGCTTCACACAGTTAAATGTTTTCTTACAAGGAATAAAAGTTCTTAAGATCACCCATAGATGGCGAAGTACTTTAAAAATATCAAAAAAAGGCCTTAAAATAGGAATACATGGATAGAATTGAATTACCGTTTGGATGCAGCTCGAGCTATAGACGGCTCACACATTGAAATATGGTAACGTCGTATTGCTCAAAATAAATTCGCTGTAACTACTTGTGATAAAACATGACGGTTAATTTATTTTTGATGAACTGATGTAGAAAATACAAACTCATTTATTTTAAGCACTATTTTTACAGATAATACGATTGATGTGTGATGCAAATCTCTGTTTTTCATGTTATAATTTTAATTGAGCAATGCTTTATAATTTGAAAAGTGACTGGTAGTCCTATAACTATTTCAAAAAAGCATGTACAAAGATCGCCAGTGTGAACGCCCCTGCGGGTTGAACAAACAGATTTTTTGTGATTTCTCAACGTTTTTACTTTTGGGACTTGCTACGTTTACCACTTTTAGTCCCCAAATAATTTGCCGTGCAATGATAGTACCTTGCAGCGAAAGATGCTGACGGTTCGCCTTAAGTAGCAAGTTCGTATTCTCCTCTATAGCATTGTTTTGACCTTGAGGGATTGCATGTTTTGCTACAGACTACGAGATCGCGTTTTCGACACAGCAGAGCACCTGTGCACTACAAAGGGCCGTTTTAGCTTAGATCAATGAAATGTTCTTTTAATATGTTCTTTTATGCAATAATTCTTTTAAATTCATTTTTTTTAAAAAACAAGCCTTGATAGTTACCCTATTCACTGACGCACCCTTTCTAAGAGAGTCCGCCTTGCGTTCAGCGAAGAGATAGGCCTAAGTTCCATTTTATTTTATAAATGCTTTATTTAACTTCCTCGCTGCGTAACGTCCTGAAAATATCTCTATAAAGCTCATATACTCCTAAGATCTCTCCCACTTACCAATGAGACTTCGGTTGGTTGTGTTTCTTCCTCTCCCAAAGAATAAAAGGCTATGTTTCCTTTTTTTATATAAAAGTAGTTGATTAGCTTTCGAAAGTGAAATCAAAGGTAGTTGATTTGACTTTCGAAATTCAGTTCATGTCAAAATTCGATCAAATGTAAAAACACCAGTTCGCAAATAAGAATGTCATTCATACCCAAAGTTTAATAACAATATAAAAAAAATTAACATCAAATCCTCAAATAAAAAGTTTATTCTTTCTATGTACTTATTGCAAAAAAGAAAAATAACAAACATTTAGAGAAATTTTAATTTTTTATAACTTTAAAAAATAATTTTTAAAAAAGGAATGAAAGCAATAACCACAAATTCAGGTATGACTTTCACTCCCGCCAAAAATTACGACTGTCGGCTTATATTTTTTTTTTCATTTTCAGTTTCATCATACAACAGCCCATTAAAACAAAAACAAAACATGTACAATTATTGAATTCCACAGAAAAAAAATATTGAACTGATTGAATGTCATAAGTAATTTTCTAATATTTACTTTTTTTAAAAAAGACCTAAAGTAAAAGATAACAATGACTTTCTGAACTTGACACTATCCGCAGCCATTTTTTCTTTACAATATAGAGATTGCATAAACACTTCAGAAAAAAATTAACGATGGTTATTGCGAAATAAATCTACATTACAAAAATATTGTGAGAATAAAAACTTACCTTTATTTCTACTTCAATTCTATTTTTTACTTTAGGAATTCAATTTAAAATAATTCATGCGCTACACAATATTTTTGTAAATGTTTTCAGCAAGCTCACTGCTGTTTTAATGTAGTCAATATTTTATTGAGGTTCAGATAGATGAAATTCGATTTCTATGAAATGCATTATCTTTTGCAGCCTTTACATCAATTGAACGATCGGATGACTTACATAATAATGGAATATGATTATATTTATTTTTCGAATGATTAATGACGATGACGTTTAATATTTGTATTTCATTAAAGTAATTTGACGGGTATTTCACCATATTGTTAACCGTAAACAAAATGTCATGGTAAAACCAAATTAAAAATGTATCTATTATGAAAATAATAATAAACATTTCAAAATTAAAAATGCATTCAATTAAGACATAAATTTGTTTAATGCAAACAAAATTTTTTATCTAAAAATTTAATAGACGAGTCCAAATATTGTGACAACATAACCAAATTTTATGGTCAAGGTGTCATTTGAAAGGAAGTGCAATGTGTAAAAACTATAAAATATTAAGCATTTAGTTTATTATGCTTTCAGAAAGTTATCGTAGCGCCTTCTACATATCAAAATTTGAACAAAAAGTTAAATGTGTTTACCAAACGGGCGTAATTCAACTAAAATGCAGGGAAAGACATGAAATTAATGTAAGAAAAGATATAATCTTCTGGGGTTGAAGAGCGTTAGCCAGTAGGGTGATGGAGCCCTCTAGTTAAGTGTATTATTTGAAGAGCGAGTATGTAAAAACAAACATGGCTTAAATTGGCAAATCAAGGAAAAACGAAAAAACGTTTGGTAGAAGCGTGCATTTCTTCGGAACCACAGGATTTTCAAATTTTAAAATAAAAAGGAGATACAGTGAAACCCCGATTTTACGTCCCCCCCATTTTACGTTTTTCCCGTTTTGTACGTTTTTTTCTGTAAGTCGCATGCAATCTTTATAATGATAATGTGTTTTTTCCTTCGGTTATACGTTTTTCATGTATACGATTTCCCGGATCGACCGTTTTTCGTTTTTGACCAAGTATCATTTTTTTTTTTTTTAATATTCTTTCACAGTCATTTGTAAAACCAACGTCTAGGCATGTTTCCAAACGCAAAGGCACCTGAAACTGGTTTTGATCACTAGTTTCCGCATTCCTGCGCTGTCACGTGACGACCAGGTGCGGAGGCGGAGCGCTACCAAGACAAAACTAGATGCGCACGCATCTAGTTTAGCCTTGGCGCTACTAACAGATACTACGAAAGGCGAGTGAGTCTCTACGCTATTTCTGACTCTCAATCCTTTCGTTGTGTTCAGACGCAGTAAATATGACTTCGAAAAAACGCAAAAGCTTTTCGGTTGCAGAAAAAGACAACCTTATAGAAAAGGCCAATGCATTTCACGGGACAAAGGTGGAACTGGCAAAGTCTCTTGGATTATCAGTTTCAGGACCAGGCACGTAGGTAAGGGGGGGGGGGGGTTAGGGGGTTCAAACCCCTCCCATTTTAAGTCAAATAAAAAAAAATTAAAAACCGAATTACTGTGAAAATCATAAAAATAGAGATTTTTTTGTGGAGGGAGGAGGGGCGGGGTAGGATTAAAAGAATACCACAGTGGGCATGGGGTATAGAGACCGCAACACGATGACGTCATGTTAGGTTTAATTTGAAATAAAGATAACAAAGGAAATAGATCGTCAAACGGGGTCGTAAAATAAGACTTAAAAATGACAAGACTAAGATGCTCCAAGACCGCATAATTTCGTTAATCTTAAAATACTTCAATTTAAGTTGCCAGTTTATTCTAAAACAAAACCATCTCCCGTGTTTTCTATAACGGTTTTTAATTTATTGTTTTTATTGGCTCGTGAAAATACCTGCTCTTTGAATATTATCTAAATTTCGCGAAAAACAAGCGAACGTGTTTTTTCTTACTTTTTGTACGAATCAATCCAGGACGCAGACCAGTCGGCTCGTATACAAATATTTAATTCTAAAACTAGATCAGACACTCTTTCTTTCATCAAATATGTATATGAAACTTTTTACATTAAAATGTAGTATTGCGTAATCTGTAGGTGCCGAACGTCTGAGCATTTTCCTTCGGTCCTGGCATTTTCAGCGTTATTTCGTAAATAAATCTTGTTTTATTACTATTTGCGGTTCTGTTCCGGTCGACACCCCCCCCCCCCCCCGCACCCCTTGAGGAAGTTTGAAATTGCGAGTTTTAAAAATCTCTGATTTGGGAACATTTAAGCCCAAAGAAATAGCAAATGAAAACGAGGGAATATTAAATTGCCCAACTTGTAAGATTAAACTTAAATTAGACCTCCGAACGGACACTGCATTCTACGTCGTTGCATATTGGACTATTGGCGACGGTTCGGGGTCCATCTCGAAGGAAATACCCGGGAACAATGCCTCGTATGTTTGAATCATGATCAGATAACGAGGACAACACCTGGCGCCGTTAAGTTGGTAAATTTTTTGTTTCTTTTAGATCTTTGAATTAAAATGACCTTTACAATTTAAATTTATTTAATGGAAGTTAATATTAATTGGTAATGAGTAAATAATTTTCTCTGTATTAAATTATGTATATTTAATGTTTAATTTCAAATTAGCAGTGGCGATTGGATTGCACAATTCCATGTAATTTCGAGTGTTTTTACTTCCACTATACTTTAGATCATTTAGCCTTTATAATTTACATTATTCTTTACTAGTTTTGGTCAACTAAAACGCTTATTAGATCTTTAAACTATAATAACTATAAATTATCTAACTAATCGTTACCACACATATTATAAGGATTCTCAAACTTTAAATTTGTTCTCTAAATTTATTTCATAATTAAGGAGTGATTTACTAATTTTAAAAGTACAGTTATTGACAACTGTTAAAAGTTGTTAATGACAGTAATAACTGTTGCTGCCTCGATATTCAAATGCCAACGTATTCCTTTTTACTAATGAAAATTTATAAATTTTTTTGAGAAATAAAATTGGGGGGGGATGAGTTTGTTGATGTTTTTTTTTGGGGGGGGGGGTTAAGGATTCTCCCTCTAAGGGGGAACCCCCCCCCCAAAAAAAAAATAAAAAACGGATTTCTTTAGGTACTTTATCCCCCCCACTTTGGGAAGGGGGGGGGGGAGGATAAGTAAAAAAATCCGTTGCTCAGTCACTGAACACCTACGTGCCTGTTCATGACTGCAAACAATTTTGAAGCAGAAAGACGCCATCGAGACCAGCTATGAAAATTTGGTTTGCGGCAATGCAAAGAAGAGAAAAACTTTGAAAAGTTCGCCATATGATGAACTTGAAACCATATTGATTAAATGGTTTAAACAAGTTCGCGCCGCTAATGCTCCAATAAAGGGCACAATACTGAGGGAAAAAGCTTTAGAAATTGCCGCTCGGCTTGAGTTGAACAATTTTAACGCTTCTAACGGCTGGATAGATCGTTTAAAGAAACGTTACAATCTCGTGCACCGATCACTTTGTGGGGAATCTGCAAGTGTCGATGTAATAACAATTGATGATTAGAAAAACAAAACTCTTCCATCTTTAATTGATGGCTATGAAGAAAAAGACATTTTCAATGCAGATGAAATTGGGCTCTTTTTCAATCTACTGCCAGATAAAACTTTTTCTGTGAAAGGAGAAGCATGTTTTGGTGGGAAAATGTCGAAGATGAGGTTGACTGTTTTGCTGTGCTGTAACTCTGATGTGAGTGAAAAATTAACACTCTTAGTTATAGGAAAATCTAAAAATCCACGTTGCTTCAAACACGTGAAAAGTTTTCCTACATGTTATGAAGCCAATAAAAAAGCTTGGATGACCCCAACTCTTTTTAATGATTTTTTACGAAAACTCGACAAAAAAAATGCGATTGCAAAATAAAGATCATTCTCTTTATTGACCAATATACTGCTCATATGGACTTAAAATTGAAAAATGTGCGGATTGAGTTTTTCCCTCCCAATTGTACAAGTAAAGCTGCAACCGTGCGACTTGGGAATGATACGATCTTTTAAAGTTGCTTACCGAAAACAACTGGTGAGGAGACTTCTATCCGAAATTGACAACGGCAACTTAAAAGATGCGTGGAAACAAAATGCTTGTTTTTTTTTTTATTGGTCCCCTGAAAAACGTAAAATCGGGGTTTAACTGTATTTGGATTCTTTTTTTTTTTTGCAAACACGGATAGAGAAAATATTTTTTCTATAAAATTCAATGCTTATTTAATTTTTTATATTTTTGGACACATTTCGTTTTGCATGCACACTCCTCAATTTAGGAAAAAAAATCGCGGAAATAGATATATTCGCAATGAAAATCAGGATGTCAGGACTTTTCACAGTTCGGACCTTTAATCGAAAAAAATATTTATTCCCTGCGTATTGAAGTGACGTTTTATGATATACCCGTATGAGTAGCCCACATCAAAGCAGGTTATATACAAAAAATCGGAAAAAAGCAATTTTAATATCAATAGGAACGTTACAACTTTGGCTTCAATTTTAACATGTAGTATAGGGACAAAAACCGTTATTTTACGAATAAAAACTCAAAAAGGAAGTAGAAGCAAAATTATCTAAATCCAGCAAACGTGAACTTGTCAGCAAAGTTAGATTTCTGATTAGCGGTAATGTGAATTCAAGGTTTGGTTTGGTTTTGTTAATTAAGGTCGCACTAGAGCTGCACAGTGGGCTATTGGCGACGGTTCGGGGTCAATCTCAAAGGAAAGACCCGGGAACACATACACATTCACACACACATTCATACATGCACCTCGTTATTTTAGAACCATGGTCAGATGACGAGGAAACACCTGAACTGGCACCCAACGCCTTCAATAGACGTCGGGACTTTGGACCCCGATCAGATTTATCGTGCACCAGTCCCGTATACACGCCAGTATAATTTGTTGGATATTCTGGACGACTTTCTAGTATTTTTGTAGCGAAGCTGGCAACCCTCCGATCGCAAGATCACTACTTTTTTACTTTTCTATGTCAAGTCCATTTCCCGGATTCGAACCACCAATCCTCTGATTAGTAGCTGAACGCCTTACCAACTGAGCAACTGGGGCTCTGTGAATTCAGGAAGTTTTGCTTCTTGAACAAAAACAAGATGACGAAGCATACATTTACAAAATTAGTTGAAAGCTTTCATTAGTTACAAAACAAATTATATAAAAATTAAAATTTAGACTAAAACTTATTCAGTAATTGGAGAACTTACACATTTTAATGAAAAATTGTTGCATTTTTTTTTCAATTTATTGAATTAACAACATTTACATTGTGGCAGTTTTTTTGCGGTTTACTAAATCAAGTCAAAAATGCTAAATATAAAGGCATATATTAAAAAGATATAGGTGCTTTTGTATATAAGCTACTCGTATATAGTTTCAAAATAAAAAAAATCTTAACAATTTTAATAGTATCCTAAACTTAAGTCACTGCACGAGAAAAATGCCATGCGGTTTTCATCACCACCTGAGAATTTTCCAATTCTTAAGATTTATGCGTGTAGTATTAGAACCTCTACACACAAGTTCTGTCGAACGTTTTATCTGTCAGTCCAAACAGATCAGTTCTACTTGGTGCGAGCTCTGCCTACGCGTTGAATGATCGGTTGTTCAGTTTTGTATGATGTCATGGTTGTCACCTGGTCGCAAACTCTACTCCACAGGTTGTTAATTTATTTATTTTGTGTCACTACCTATCAGCTGATTTTTCTGCCCCCTTCACCATATCAAGGACACCATGTGCGTGTTCCTTCTTTTCCCTGCTGTGATAATCTTTGTTTTATTTGCCAAAAAGAGTTGCTTAAAAATTTATTTTTAGTTATTTTCATAATTGAAGACTCTAGTGCTAAAAGTGAGTATGTGCATTTGCTGCTGTTTATACGATTGCGATTGTTTTCACTTGCTCAATAGCTCGGAATCGTATAAACAAGTGCAGCAAATGAACACACACACTTTCGGTTATAAAATCTTCAATTTAACGATCCTATCGCTGTCGCTTCCCAGTGACACCAGGTTAAAGATAAACATTATCATGCCTCACTAAAATCTAAAACTCAAAATTAAAGTAAACAACATTTTATTATCATATATTCTATCATCTTTGACCTAAACCATACAATTTTTTCCAATCATTTTTGACCCGAATGGAACCATTTATATTATTAAA
The DNA here is from genome assembly GCA_963932185.1 of Troglohyphantes excavatus. Lineage (NCBI taxonomy): Eukaryota > Metazoa > Arthropoda > Arachnida > Araneae > Linyphiidae > Troglohyphantes > Troglohyphantes excavatus. The sequence goes on along the minus strand of OZ010667.1, from coordinate 58,795,512 downwards.
TTTTCGTAAAGTCCATTAATACACAAAATTCTCAAGTACATCAATCATCAAGATTCCAGTAACCGCTAGCCTAACCGTTCAAAGCAAGAACAATCTACTCAATAACTTTTAGATCCCACTACATTTTTTACAAACAGATGCTCCCACAATTTTCGGGATTTTAGCTATACCGTGAGGTAATTTTTTCTGATAATTAAGCTTTAATCTTAAACAAAAACATCACAGGACGATATATAATTAGCGATGTCTAACGCAAATTTTTCCAATGATCTCTAGATCTCAGAAATTCGAAAACTTTATGTGTTCACATATGCGTATAGGGCTTGCTTTAGCACTTTTAAATGTAATTTTGCTAGTAATGTGATAACGTCATTCTTCAAATTCTCCTTTAAATTTGCCTCTGATACATCAACAAATTAGTGCTAATATCTATGAAGAATTTCTTGTAGTTATTCAGATTTGACGCTACCAGTTATAGCAATTTCCTTATTAAAATTTAGGGTTTCTAGTTTGCTGTCCTTCTCTGTGGTTTTATCAAGAACTTGATCTGACATGTTATTAATTTCTACTTCTTCTCCGCTAGCTATTCTCTTAGAAAAAAATATTTTATGTATCGAACTCCATTTCAGTTTGATTCTGTTCTGAAATTCTGAAACCTCGAAACAATGAATCTCGAAATATGCTGCAAGGGTTGATGATAACTCAGGATTGTGAAATTAATATCGTATAAATATTTACTGAAATGTAAAACCGACTGATAAATTGCAATTAACTCGATTTCTGTCTCCGGTAATCTGGATTGACTTTTGATCATCTTTTTTGAAAAGTAAGCAATGGGCTTTAACGTGCCATATCTATATTGAGTAAAGATTCCCTTCGTCGAGCATTAACTGGCATCAGTACAGAAATAGAATTGCTCATAAATCAGTTTGTATCAGAAAAGGCTTCTCAAAAACTGTCTTTGTGAACCTTGCTTGCCAGCTATCATGATGTTTGGATGCCTTTGTAAACCTTGAAATGCCTTCTCTTGTTCGTCCTTCCAAATCAATTTAAAATTCTTTCCACAATACCATTTCACAGTACTTATCCATGATTTGTCTCCTCCGCAACGTTTTTTTAATATTTTATAATATGTTAATTAACGTAAAATAAACTCTAATTTTTTTAAAAAATAGCTAAATCCACTAAAACAATTAGGTTTATTTTACGGTAATTAACATATTATGAATTAACAAAATGTTTCAGAGGGGATGAATTACATACAAACACTGTGGTATGGCCCTACATTTTTAATATTGTATTAGTTAGTGATTTAAATATGTGTAACTAAAATGAAACTTCTAATCAAATTAAAATACTCAAACTTTATTACTGTCTAGAATATTTTTTTTTTACTACATGTTTTCTAAATAATTGAATATAAAGGTTTGTGCAAAACTCAAAGTGAACAAAACAATTATATTGTTATTAAAGTTATATTTGTGAATTTCATAATTTAGAAGTGCCAAGTTGTATGAGTCACAAAAATTCGAAAATAAACCAATACTATTTTTCCATAACAAACTGATCTATCATTTTGCCAAATCGTAAGGGTCCAAGTTCAATAGGTTGCTCAATAAAGAGTTCCATGTCATTCCATTTCACATTATTGACAAAACGTTACGAACTTTAAGCACAACTTGTTTGGACATATTTCACTTGGCAGAAAAAAACAGCCCAATTGTAAGGAGGGGAAGTTTAGTCAAAAATTAGTAAAAAATAAATGACAAAACACAAATTAAGAATGCAAAGGGTGTTATTATTGACAAAAAAAATACTATTTGTTAATCAAAGCAAGAAACAATTTTAAATAATTTTTCAATTTCAAAATAAATGTGCTTTTTGCAATTAAGTGTGTCTTTGATCATATCAGATGCCTTTTCAGCGACCATGATGGTTAGGATGTTAGTGTTTGTATATGGCACCGTTGGCAAGACGGAAGCATCCACTACTCGCAGTCCTTTAACACCCTTTACTCTTAAAATTAGAATCAAGTTTTATCAAACAATAAAAAATTCATCGCATCAACTGGTGACAATTTAGCTATTTTCCCCTTTTAACTTTCCAAAAATACTTTGTTCTGTAAAATTTGAGGAAAATTTAGATTCTCTAATTTTTTTCATTTATTTTCACCTTCCACCGTTGTTTTCTTGTTAAAAATGTTAAAGATGTTCACTTTTTCAAATTTATAGTAAAGAGTTATTTTTTTTTAATTGACTAGTTTTTTCTTTCTTCCTTCTCTCTATCATCTCATTAAAATTTATTTTTTAACTTGTAAACTAAACGCTTAAATATATATCTATGTTGTAATAAAACGTAAGCTATTTCATTTAATGTTAATAGATATCACGTGAAAACCTCAGAAAGTGAGAAATTCTCATCCTGGATGCTGGTATAAGCAATACCAATACTAAAAACCACTTTTCAATTCATAGTTATTCCGTTTCTGTAAAAATGTTTAATTTAAAAGAAAATTTGGAACAGATATAGACATTTGGCGCGAGTTTTTTTTGGCGACGGAAAATTGCCGTTAAACATAGTATAGTGTTGTGAGATTGAAGTCTCCACAAGAATCGGAAAATACCAACAATGTCAGGTGGGGTTGCCATACTATAAATTTACCGCCCATATAAAACACGCCTAAGAAACCTCGCGCACCAAATGTCCTATACTACATCTGTACCGAAAATTCACTATTAATTAGTAATTTTATCGATAAATATTGTATTGTCATCAGGATTACGTATGTATGCCAATTTGTTGGAAAAGACATTTGGAAAGGAACTACATTTGGAAGGGATTTCAAATTGAGTTACAAGATTCGAAGTCACAAAACCATCAAACAAAGGACATAAATAAAAGCTTGTAATAATAGTAAAATATATAGGACATTTTACGGTGTTTCGTAAATCTGGAATTTATTAACTATTTGCCACATTCAAATACTTTTTCACGGTTGTTTGTTTTCTGGTTGATAGCAATCTATCATATATAATTATACTTATTTATTAACAATAAAGGAAGTTGAAATAACTTTAACCTCTCTTAATTAACGCGAGTATAAATAGAGGAATCCCGTTTGGATTTTAAGCATTTCCGATTGTTTCAGAATCGTGAAATTCCGCATATTAATAAGGTTTAGCATATGAAAACAAAGGAAACAATCTGAATGTGTGTAATTTCGCAAATTGAACATTTAAAAATTGTTTATATTTTTTCAAATTTTGAACACTTTTATTTGTTCTACAATTGTGAAATTTCGCATACGATTAGGGCTTAATGTACAAAAAGAAATATGAAAATCTTGAATTTGGCAAGTAAACCTTTTAAAATCTTTTAAGTTTTTTTCATACATTCTCGACAATTTGTGAAACTTAACGACAAATGTTGACATAGGTGTCTAATAAAAGTTTTTCGGAGAAGAGTATAAGAGTTGTTCATCTTTAAATCTCTGGGATGTTACTAACGGTTAAACTATGAATGACTACCGACGGGAGTACCGTGTATATATCCAAGTTATTGTATATCCAACTTCTCCATATTACCAGTCTGTCCAGTACTTGCAAGACCTTGCTAATAAAATTTCGTTACAAATTGGAACTTTTAATACTTTGGTTCCCCGTGATGGGTGACTAATTAAGAATATTATTTATTTCGCTAATAAGTATTGCATTTGTATAAATTTTGTAACTTATTTAATTCCCGTGCGTAGAACGGGTATTTCAGCTATTAAATATATTTCGTACGAAATTAAAATACTTTGTGCAGTGTTGTTTACACAAATCACGGGTTTTAGAATTATTTCCCTACAGAATACTTTAAATAGTCCATATTTAATCTTAGCAATTTGGCGAAGCCTCCTAGTATACTTCATTGCTTTAAAAATACTGGGATCCAGCATATAACACAAAGGTGTTCCAAGATGTTCGTAAGACTTGTCGCCGACAGGAACTTTAGCATACACGGGTATTCTGAAGAAACAAACACACCTCAGACAAAAAAGAGGACATATTTAATATTTCAATAAAAAATATGTGCGTGTTTAAAAAAATAAAATTAAAAAAAATTTAAATATTAAATATATTCTTATTACAACTTTTTTTAAGTTGGAACCAATTTACAAAAAACATACCAAAATTGTGAAGCCGAATTCAAAATATTGTAATTAATATAAAACTAATATTCAATTGTTTCAATTTGTTAGTAAAATAAAAAATGTTTTACTTTTTTTTTTAAAGTCGGTTTTCTTTTTTTAAAAAGATTATTTAATTCCCCCCTTTTAGTTTATAATTTAGCATGGGGCTTCATCCCCGCTAAATTCCTGGTGAATAATAGCAAGGGGCTTCGCCCCCTACTGCTATTCAATAGCGAACTCAAGATGTTGATCACTTGTTTTCTTCGCCCCGGATAGTATATTTTGAGTTTATCCCATCTAATAAATGCCGGATAAATGAAGTTATATTGTAAGTAGGCAATCCCTATCCAACAATGAAAATATTTTAAAATCGGAGAACGTTTTTTTAAATGTCAGGTTAATCGATTTTTCTAGATAAATTAAAGCTGGATAACCAATTGTTTTGCATTTTTGGCAACGTCGTTTTTTCTCTTTCCAAATAAAAAATGCTTTATCGGGCAATATTATTTTCGCTTACCAAGTATTCACGAATAAAACCTTACGTTACATTAGGAAATGTGCCTAGCCTATTTTTTTTAAAAAAAAAACACTTTAATTATAGAATCTCCTTTTCACTGTAACTCTCTTTTTGAATGAGCATAATTTGGTTTCCAATAACAAATATCTAACAAATCAGCTTGGTGTCCAGGAAAGTAACCTAAACGAAAAAGCAGTTATATCCAAAAATTGAAAAAACGATAATTTGCTATCAATAGGTACTTTATAACTTTAGTTTCAATTTTAAAATATAATAAAAGAGCAAAAACCCTTGTTTACTAATAACCATTAAAAAAAGTAGTTCAGCATCATATAAGGAAATCAACTGACAGTTTTATTCATTTCATTAGTTTTGTATGTAATAATATTTTTTTAACTCGTTACCGCAACGTTTTAAACAACGACCATATCATATTGGTCAAGGAAGAAGTTGTTAAATCAAGGATATACTATATTATTAAAAAGAGTGTGCTTATTAATCATACATAATAAAAAAAATTGCATATGCGTATAAAGACAATTTTGAATAGTTGAAATAACGGATTTTTTGTTACGCTTAAACTTTGGATTGCAGCTGGTAATTTAAAACAGTGGTGATAGCGCTGATAGTTTTATATTGTCTGCAATAAAAAGAGTTACATAAATTCTATTTTATTATTAAAAAATTCAAAATATAAGTTAGGTGAATGCCAATTACAGAACATATACAATATGATATAAACAATAATTATTAGTTAATTTCAGGAATCGGTCCATAAAAAAATCTAAAACTGTACAGGGATTTGTGTAAAACAATTTATGGTTTCCTTTATCATGTCGGAGGCCTTTTCAGCTATCATTATGGTTGGGATGTTCGTGTTTGCAGTTGGAATGGTTGGCATGACGGAAGCGTCCACTACACGAAGACCATCGATGCCTTTCACTCTGAAAAGCAATACAAATAATTTTTGATTGCTTGAGCTATACTTTTTAAATACACAAAAATCAAGCATTTAAAGATATGTTATTTGTTTTGTTTAGTACAATATTTAATTAATTCTTAATTTTTCTTTTTATTATTAGTTTATTTCCTATGCAGTGATATATGGAAGGCTTGGCTGGACAAGCCGTAGAAGTCCATAAATAGTGTTTCGAGATAAAAGCGTTTAAAGTTTGCATCTCGCTTTGGCTATAATGTTAAGTGGAATGTCTGGACATTGGACAATCTGTTGAATTGGAGTAACATCACTTGTTCAAATGATATATCTAGCTCAATAGTAATGGAAAGTGGACTTAGTTTATTTTTTATATATTTTTGTGACTAAATATATGTTTAGCTACCAATTTAATATGTTTGGGACAACAATACGTATAATATTTTGTTTTAAATTGGCGATATTAACTCTTTCCCCCTCCAAACAAATAATAATATAAAAAACGACTAATTGTGTATAAGAGTGGAAATAATGGGACCTTCGATGTTCCAACAAGGGAATGACAAAAAGCATTAAATATCGTACCATTCGTTTCTTGCGATTTTAAAGCATTGTGGGGTCACGTGACTGTCCCCCTAATACACAATTGCAAACTCTGATTCACCCTTGGATTAACTTATGAAATAAACTTAGATTAGAGAAAAAAATGACTTTACGAAAAACCGTGAAAATGTTTTTTTAAGTGTGTGATTAATCAATATTCCCCGGTGATTGTGAACCGAATAACCAATGGAACAGCAAAGAGAAGTCAAGGTATTTAAGAATGAAACTAGAAGTTGAATCGAATGAAAAGTTAATTAAATTAAGTTTAAGCTATTAAATTGGAATTAGTACTACAGGTTTGGGTACATTACATATTTATGTTTAAGGCACTGAATGAATTCCAGGCATTGTATACAATGGATGACGTTTTTAGACGAAGTATAAAATAAAATAGTTAAATTAATATAAAACATACTTTGCCTAGGCATTTTTCAGAATGTTTAGGCATTGTTTAGAATGCTTAGGCATTCTATAGAATACCCAAAGACAAACCGGCAAAGTTTAAAATACTTTCACTAATGACGTTTATATTGTCATGCCGTGTTTCTGGGGATATGGGTGAATTCCTCTGCAGAGCAACTGAACTCCACAGTAAACTTTTAATTGCTGTACAATCTAACACTAAATTCTACCTCAAAAATATCATACATTCATCGTTTTAGCTTATGCCGATTTTTTTAGTAATATTATAAAAGAAATTTCATTTTGTTAAATTATTAACAATAATTTTAGCTAAAAAAGGTGCAAATCAATTGCAAGAAAACTGCTTTCTTCAATAAATGGTTAAATAATAAAATTCGTCTAGCTGTTCATAAACATCATCAGAACGCCTAGGAGTTCTATACAATGCCTGGATTTCATACTTCCCCGGTAACCTATATATCCAATCAAATTTATTCTTGCAAACACTCAGTACGCAGCTCTAGAGCTATGCTAATTAACCAACCGATCAAATTTAACTTATATTCCTTTAAAATACCATTGTTCAGTACCTAGCATCGACAGATAACACAATCATACCATCAATTCCTTACATCCTCAATAAAACGATATGTAATCGGATTGTATTGATTCCTTATCTATGCAAATAAATGGCTCATTCATATTGGTGGCACTCACACTTTTTCACCTCACCTCACCTCACCTCACCTCACTACCTCACCTCACCACCTCACCTTACCTCATCTTACCTTAATCGGGGATCCACCACTGTCGTTGGATCAGCAGGATTTCCCATCTTTGCCGTCCCCACGTGGTGGCTGAATGTGAGAACTATTGACCTTGCCAGACAATCGAGGTACAAATGCTCGAAGTTTGCAAAAAGTTCGCAGCCAGGCATCAGTGTTGCAAACGGTTTAGTCCCGAGCTTCTGAAGAGGTCCACTCGTTCCTATCCGCTGGCACATCTTCAATGCTAGTAAGAAATTGATATAGTCACTTATGGGAAAATCTACTGTATACTGAGTCTATCGAATGTACAGGATGAGCTTAAAGACCCTGTCAAATTAAAAAAATTAATATAAAATGACATAAAAGAGTTTGGTTTGGAGAAAAATTCTACTTCAAACTTTCGTCATAGATGGCGCTGCACCTAAAAATTATTTTTTTAAAAAACATCAAAAACTGTAGACAATCCATTAGAATTTATCTTGTGCAATCTGCTACCCTATTTTAATATGTGCGTCGTTGATTTTTCTAACTACATTCTAAAACTGTCAATCCACATATTCGTGTTTTGAGGCTTTTTACTGATGTTTTCAAGGTACATCGGCATCCATGGTTTAGTTTTGGAACTAAGATTTTATTTGTTGTAAAAATACTTTTTCATCATGAGATAAATTGTAATCAAATGCTGCACTCTCCCCTAATTACTTGATTCGACATTAAGTTTTAAAATGTGTCGGGTACTTTTGGCCCCAGCCTGTTTATCAAAATGTTTTAAGTATTACCAGACTGTTTAACCATTATTTTGCATAAGATGGATTTTCAGCTTATTTTTAAAGTTCTATCTGCCCATATCAAGAATTTAAAATATACTATTCATAAAATATGCTATAATAGAATTACTGGGGTGGTATTGTAATATCTTACTAAATAGACATATTATTAAAGTAAATGGTGATGATAAATTTAATATATCTATGACATACACTTGTAAGACAGTAAATGTTCTTACGTGGAAAGGCAAGCTGGTGAAACTAACGAGATTATTTTAACAAAACATAACTTTTATAATTAACCCAACGAAACAATAAGTTAGAAGAGTACATCTGTTCACATGAAAATGGGAATAGATCGACGGTAACAAAGCTTCACAATAAATAACTATAGTTGATACAGCTACCCGATCTGCATAGATTGTTGCAGTGCGCTACATACACTAGCCAACTAGGCGACTCACTGGGAAATGCATGCAGCCAACCAGTCCACCCCTGGCATGTGTAGGAGCAGCTGCCACACACTAATAAACAAAAAGCATTACAACTTTGCACTACACAAGGATCCGAACAAAACAACGTAAATTTGGAGGAATGTTTTTTGGATAAAATCGCCTACTCGCTTTTCCAAAGGATGACCTTTCTTCTTTACGGTGAGTACCATTCATTCAGAATTCGCGAATTTCCAAATGTGTATAAATCTCTTCTACATAGCATGCAATAAGACTTCGTCTGCAATTTGGTAGTTAGATTTTTTTTCTCTCTTTTCCGCTACGTCCCCAGACCTGAAGAAGGAAGAATATCAAATTGAAACTCAGTTAGGTAGCTTTTTCTTCAAATTTACGCGATTTCTTCTGACCTCATAACCATGGTAATGTTTGTGTTCCGAAAATAAAGAGTAATGATCATCTTATCTTAAACAATATTACTGTTATAGCAGAGGTGCATTCAGTAATATCTTAGACGATTTCTATTTCAATACGAACTACTGAATAGTAAACGAGTTTTACCAATGAATCAAACTGTTATTGTACTTTAGAAAACTGAAATTCTTGCAATATATGAACTCACCCTCTACAATATCTGCAACGTCACTTGGATCCTCGAAATAATTGGGATCTATGATTGGCGGATCATGTGGATTGGTAGAGTTCAACCTGACGGTCCCTCTACTTTTGGGTTGCAGGATTTGGGCCACGCAGTAATAAGTACTTGTATTTTCGTATGGAGCAAATACTTGTGTATATGCCTGTAAAGAAGAGAAAAGTGGGGATTTAATACGTTATCTTTAGCGTCTTCTTCGGTCGGCGTCACATGCCATACGTTCAGTAAATTGTCTGTCCCGTATGGTCGCCAGAAGACCAGATAATGGTCAGTATATACCATATTCAGACCTACAAGTCAAATAATTAGAATGCAAGATAAAACAAACATTCATTTAAAAAAAATAAAAAATGCATTTTTGTAACCGAAACTTGCAACAACAAAAAAAACGACCTAACAAATCATACTCGATAAAAAACTTGATTTCAATTTCTGTCTGCGCACTTCCAGGTAGCTGTAACAATAACTTTTATTATTTTATGTTATGTAGCTTGCGGAACAGCATCAAATTGTGTATGGAGAATTGCAAAGCATGTGTGGGGGGAATGAATTCTGAGAAATTGCAATTGTACTGTCATTAAATACCTTTCTTTGTGAAACACACATTTTATAGAAATTTGACCCAGATATTGCCAGATTCGTCTTTAGTTTCGAATGTGATCACGGATGTGAGATTCACATTAGAATTGTTCGTTTATATAAGCAGTCGATTGGTGCGTATGTAATTCGAATTACATTTTATTTTCGGGACAAAATTTACCTTTAAAAGAAATTTTGTATTTGTAGAAGCCGTAACCTGCGGATTAATACATTAAATGCTAATAAAATAGATGACAGATAAAATGGAGAAACCAAATTTGGATTGGCGAAATGTAATTCGAAACAAAAATAGACAATAAAGTTAAAATAATAATAATCTCGGGTACCGTTGCTCACTATTGGAAAGGCATGAAACAAAAATTATTGTATTCTATTTCCGTATATAAAATTTACAGTACTACCCTTTGATGGAAATATAAATTATTACTTACTATTAGACTAAATGAAATATATAATAAATTATGATGAAAAATTAAACAAATGAAATATGAAATAAATAATATTTTCTATTAATGAGCATGAAATATAAAATATGAATTTAATGCTTATATGAAAAATGGAGTCGCCAATTAATTAAGTAAAAAATAATTTTATTACTTAGTAAAATTTTGCTAAATTCATTATGAATGTCTTCCCTTTATCGCTTTTTAGGTCACGCAAAAATTATTTATAAATATAAAACAAATCGAACTAGTTCATTTGGAGATAACTGTAATAAGTTGTACCGATTTCTTTTTGCCTGATCCAATTGGTATTAATCTGTGCAAAATAATCGCATGTTTAAAATGACCTCCACTTTTTGCAATTAATCATGATTTTGGGGGTACTGAAAACCGGCATGTTCGTTTTTAATAACATGTGACTCGTTAACTTGCTTCCCCTTTTCGTTAAACAGATTTCAGACATTCTATATTAGGGATACAACCGCAGTTGGGTACATGACACGTCTTGTGCGTGCTGCAAACGGTGTATGGGCATTAGGGAACATCAGTTATGTAACCAAATTCAAAACTTACAAGTAAAAAACACTAAAGAGGATAAATTGTAACATCCCAAGAACTCTCTATCTCTACCATCATCAGAACTACTATTTCTATAGTGACACTAGGTGGAACCACCAGCTTGATACGTTAACATCTTATTTTCATACCTCCGAGAAAACAAAAAAGCAGTCAGATACTTTTTGGACACGGAGCTGGAATGAAGTGATTGTCGTTTAGAAGCGACCTGTCTGTATAAAAGTCCTTTCTGTTTTCTTTTGTATTAATTGTAATTAATCTGTAACTTAATTAATATGTTTATTTTTATCTAAAATTTTAACTTTAATTAAATATTTTAAAACTTAAATTTTGAGTCTCTCTTTATTGGGACAGAAGTATTGGTATGGTATGCATGTAGCATGAGTTGCATTCAACAAAGGAGTTCCAGGCCTTATTGAAAAGGAAATGCTACAAAATACGCTTGAGTCTAATTTCCAAAAGTACCATATTTAAAAATAGATGTTAAAAATCATTTGTTGCATTAATAAGAAACGATAAGTATACGGGGAAATGTTTCCATTTATCCCAATGAAAACTATGAATCCACAATTGTAAAAAGAACAATGTACATCTATGAACAATTATCATATCAAGATTAAAAATATATTAAATCATTGATAAGTAATTACAATTGCATTATTTATTGATTTGTTTATCTTATATTTATATTAATATTTCAAAAATCGATAGAGCAAAATAGTACCAAAAAGCAATTCAGTATCTGAAATGATTAATTTTTGTTCAACTGATTTGGATTTGGATCCAGTGTATAAATGCAGAACAAGTGGTACCAGAAACAGTATGGCAGGTATAGATGCTGTCATCTTTTTTTTTTAATACAAAATAGTGTCGTGAAAAAATATTTGTTTATTTGTTTCCCACTGCCATGCCTTTATTTGTTTCCCACTGCCATGCCTCTTTCAGATAAGTTTCAACGCCTCTTACGAACAGTAAGTTGTCTCCCGCATCGAGTAACTATTATTTCGATATATTGGTTCAGTTGGTTCGATATATATGTATATATATTGGTTCAGTTCCAAATTACCTATCTTATTTCCAATTGCCCCGTTTTACCGGATTTTAATAATATAGATTTGTATATCTAAATTGTTGTTGTTTCACGATTTTCCTACTTTTGGTGTTAATCCTAATTGAAATTTAACGATCTCTTTTGGTACTTCCACAAAATAGAGTTGATAAGTAGGAAGATCAACAGCTGGATGTAATTCCTTGTTTAGAAACGCGGTTGTTGCTATTCCTTCTGCTGATGAAATCACGCCTGTAAAAAATAAACACTTATTAAAAATGTTATAAGATTTTTAGTATTCTGAAACTGGACTGGTATATTTACATATTTTACGTAGGAAATGTAAAAGTACATATTCAGTATACAAAGGGGCCATTAAATACATTCCCCTGTTTAGAAGCGTGTATAGCTGAAACCGATAAAACAGAATTAATTAACATTTCCTATAAGAATATTAAAGACATGAGAAGATTTTCGTACACAAAATAGTACAAAAAATCCCCGACAATGGAAAATTTTAATGCAGTCTGAGCAGAAAACAGGTTTAAGATAAAAAGTTTCAATAGACACTCAAATTAATTTAGTGATTAAACTAAAATAAAATAATCAATTTATTTATAAAAATCTGGGTATCCATAACCACATTGACTATTTTCAATGTGCTGACTTTTCTTATGTACCGCAAATTACATTCGATGTGTGTACTAAATCTGATGAATAAAGGATTATTTCTTATAAATTTAACCACTAAATTAATTTGTGTGTCTGTTGATACTTTTTTTTATATGGTATACCCGTCTTATGCTCGGACAGCGCCTAAATTCCCCTTATAAACGATTTTTTGAATTAATTTTTTATAGCGATCTTCTACATTTACAGATGCCTCTACAAACAGAGAAACTTATTTTATATAGCCACCCTGTATATTTATTTAAAATACAACAAACCTGTTCGGTTTTGAATGTAGGCCATGAAATTCTTTGGATCCGAGAATCTCTCCACAATGGAAGGGAGACTGGGGTCTAGCACATAACCCAAAGGTGCCCCAGGATGATCGTGAAAATTATCGCCAACAGGCAAATCAACGATTACCGGTACCTTAAAGAAACAAAGCAGAATTTTGCAGCATTAAATCTGCATAAAATTTCCATTTACACATTTTTGTACTGTTCTTCAGCTGGGAAAATACTTTAAAATTTTTAAAAAATACTTTCTCAATGCTGAATCTCCTTTTTTTCTGTAACTCTTTCTACGAATAATCAGAGGTTTTTTTAACCATTAAGAAATATCTGACTTGGTTTTTAAATATTGCTTCTAGGAGTTGACTCGTTAAATTTTAATTACAGTTGTCTTAACATAAAATTTATAAACCTTAATAAAAATTAAAATTAACATTTATTTTTTTCATATAATTACCAAATATATTGTTAATTCTTTGTTATCTTAAAACCGTTTTTGATCATACTGAATAAGCAGTACAATCGACGTACTTCGAGGTCTTCCAAGTGCTTTCGCGGTCCTATTCCGGAGAGCATCAGCAGCTGGGCGGTGTTCGTTGTGCCAGCCGACATGATGACCTCCCTCCGGGCTCTCACGCTGTACGTGATACCACCGTATTCAAAGATAACTCCGACAGCGCGACAGTTTTCCATTATAATCTATATTAGAAGAAAACAAAGGCTCTAAATGCTGTTGAAAATTATTGGCTTAAAATGAATTGATGTATCTACTGTAGTAGAACCTCATTATAACGGACAAATAGAGGCTAAAGGTAGTCTGTTTTAACGAAAGTCCGCTTCACAACACATTATTGTTATAGGGGTGTAAAGACAATAGGGTGTAAGTCACTGAAAGGACAGTAATTAACTACCCAGCAAAAAAAGTCAGCATAAAACCTCGATCAAAATTATCAATTTGAAGGGTTTTTTTGAAGGTTTTATAAAGGATATTGGAACAAAAACTGCAGGTTTTTTTTTAATTTTCCAGCATAAAACCTTTAAATTATTTGCATTTTCCCTTCATCATAAAAAAAATTGAAGTTTTATTGCAAGATTTTTTAAGGCTGTTTTTACAGTTTTTATGAAGGATATTCTAACAAAAACTTTTAATTTCATAGATCTTCAAAAAACTGCAGTTTCCCAGCATAAAATCTTTGATATCAAAAAATTTTATGAAGGTTTTCTGCTGACTTTTATTGCTGGGTATAAAAGTGTTTATTATCTATCTAATAAAAAATACAACCTTCAATATAATAGTTTGAATAGAAAAATATGTATACCTATACGCTACATTTATCTTTAGAACAAGAAGGTCCTCCTCCTTGGTCATTGGCGCAGCTTAGCCGAGTTTGGCTTTTGCGCCATAAAACTCCAACCAACAAACCTCCTTGGCCACCTTGTTTTCATTCATTGGTTTGAAAAAATAATTAATTTTAAGTTGGGTCTATTTCCTACATATTTATTCAGTTAAAAACTGACAGAGGTGCCGTAATTGTTCATATAGCGCAAACACAATTTCATTTTTCGATTGTTCATTATACTGAATAATAGAATTTAAATAGTCTTCAACTATGGGGTCGAATGGCTTTTCAACCTCAAGGATTACAATTTTTTTTAACTCTCCGTTATAAGGGACATTCTTTATAATAGGACCCATTATAACGAAATTCTACACATTTCATTATAGTGAGCATGGATCACCTACAAGTATAAATTATGCTAATGACTCATGACGCGTTTTTTATCCATTATAGACATATAGCTTTCTCAGAAATCCAGCATTAGCCCAGAAGTCGTATTGAAATACATAGGAGTTTTTTCGTGAAGTTCTAACCCCAATATCCTAGTAAATTAAAATAGATAATTGATTAACTATTTTTTGCATGAAGTTGTTCTAAGATTGGTTGATTTTATCGCTAAGGTTTGAAACAGATTAGATTTAGGATTGATTATACGCGCATGTACTTAACAATAGGTGTATTTGTTAAAACTGAAACATAGAACGTGAATCATAGTCAAGGGCAATAGTTCGATTCCTGAATCAGACTAAAATGTTTTTGTGTTTTTCTTAAGAGTCATAACGACCCGTTTATTAAATAAATAATTAAATTTAACTTCATAACTTTTTTGTTTGATTGTTTATCTATTACTTGACAAAAATGCATTGAAGTGCAATTTTTCATAACTTGCAATTTTGCAAAATAAAAATGCTTTTAAATTAAGAAAATTTACTTCATTATTATAAAATAAAATGATATATTTTTTTATGTAAATTTATACAAATATTTTATTTTGAATAGTGATGCATTTTAATTACTTGTGTTTACCTTTGTCACAAATGCATTGGGTAATATGTCCAGATTTGTTCGATTTTCGGCGGGCACCAAATAAGCCTTGGCTGTACTACACCTCTGGCCTCTTCGTATGGTGCTTTGAAAGTCATAAAATCCTAAATAATACGATAAGGAGCAGTGTATGAATTTTTTTAAAAATCGTTATTATTGAGGCGAAGTATATTTAAGGAGCATATTATTATTATAGACTATAAATATATTAAAAATTATGAAATTTAATATTTTTTAAATATTTAAAAAAACTATAAATAAAAATTAAATCTCTACTTTGCAACATAAATATCGCAGACGGATTTCCAAGTAAGTTCTTGGACATTTTGGAATTCATCCTTTAGAAAGAAATTAGAACATTTAAGAAAATATAATGTGTCATTAATCAAATCAAAATCTTCTCAAATATATTGTTTTTCGTACGATAAATTTCAAAAATAAAAGCATTATTATTATTATTATTTTTAAAAAGAATTATCACACTTTAAATCGTTTTCCACTTCTATCAACTTCTTTCTTTATATCTTAATGCTGTAACTGGATTCGTATTTAAACATTTAAGCCCAGCGTATTTTTTAAATAAACTTTTTTCTGAAGTCCGATACTGTAGTTTAAATTTTCTATATATATATATATGTAAAGGGGTTAATTTTACAATACACAAGTTCTTAGGTAGTATTACTTAAAACATAAAAAAAATCCCAGTGTTGTTTTTTTTTATTTTAATAATTGAATAGCTGAGAGAAACAGTATTAGTACAACGAATTCGCAATGCACTAGTACTATTCTCCTTGCCGATTCAATTTATCTATCGCGAAAACTTGCCTGTTTGTGTTTTGCCATTGGAATCAAGGACGTCGTATCCAAACTGTCGCGCTGCTTCGAATATCGGGTCTTTGATCTCAGCGGTGTAAGCAGGTTTTTCTGTCGTCATTGGACCTCCAACAACATGGTATCCTAAAATAACAATGCAATTAAACAAACAGTTTGCAGCATGCCCTATCACCCTTATTTAAAAATTCAAATGTCCAAAAAGGCACTATCTCGATTTTGATTTTATGCAACCACCTCTCTCATCAAATATACATTGATCTAATTAATTTTTTCTAATTAATCAAGTTAATTTTTACATTTCCCTTCCATTACGTAATTCAATTCAAAACATGCAACGTCTTAAAAATCGGGTTCCAATAAGATGTAGAATGTCGGAAATAAAAATATAACAAAAATTATCTTAAATTAAAAAAAATATCTTACTTTCCATGTAATCAGGAAGATGAAAATTGACGTAGTAGTTTGTTATACCTTAAAAAGGAAGAGTAAGATATTTGTGTTCTTCTAGCTGAAGTACCTGTTCTTCGCACGTATTTTTAACACACTTTTAACAGGAACAAGTTTTCATAGGGAACTGAGTATCATTTTCTTATATTTGTTAGAAGATAAAATAACTTTTATAAAATTCGTATGAGGAACACATAAATTTAGTTAATTAATATTTCAGGAGGATATAATTTGTTTGGTAATTATAATTTAAGTCAAAATATAGTTTTATTGATGTAGACCGCATTTTTATGGCATATCCCTTATGATCACCCACAGTGAATGTGATTCTAATTCAATTGTAAAATTATGACGTAATAAATTTGCACCGGAATACACAGTTGAGTGTGACGTTACACGCCTTAAAATCTGCAACCGTCTTAATAGACACAGCCTTTTAGTTTAAAAATCACGTTGATTAACAGTGAGGCTACGTTTTAAACAAGTTATGACCTACTCCTTCGATTTTACTAGAGAAAAGTAGTAGTATTTGATACAGTTTTTATATTTTAAACACTGTCCATCGCAGAAAAAAATACTATTTCGAAGTCAAAAACCCCACATTCAGTCGGAAGATTACCTGTTTTGATTAATACTGTTTCGTAACATTTTCGAAAAAGCATTTTAAAAAAAATTACACAGAATTTCAAAACTTTCACAATTATCACCACCAAATCAATTCGCAGCATTACTGTCACTTCTTAATAGTCACAGGAAGAGGACATACTGTGACTGGTTGAGATATCATAAGTAGCTAAGAAATCAAAGTAACGTGATATCGAGCATTTCTATATTTAAAGTTCAATGTCAATATGGTTCTTGTCAAAGATATTGTAAACTGAGATATTGGCATCAGTGGAATACGCAAGGGTGGATTCAGGGGGGTCACAACATCTCATTGGTCTGTAGGTGTCACATATTTAGTAAATATGAATACTAATATGAGAGTGGTAAACCCTGATTTAGAAATATTAGGTTTATATGCACAAAATCAAGGCCTATCTCGCGTAAGAAAAATCACGAATAATAAAAACATTACAAAATAAATTTAGCATTTATCTAAAAAAAATAATAATAATTTCGGAAATATTGCAATAACATAACGAATTTTTCAAAATATAGGCAATATTCACACAATTTACTTGCAAACAAAAGGTTAGGGCCATAATACCTACTTTTCCTATGCATATGCTGAATAGTAAATCAAGGGTTGATGAGATATGTTTTGAAAAACATCTTCCCTCCCCCATAACCCCTCTCACACAAATTATCCGCAGACGCAACCGATTGGTATTTGTATTTTGCACGTGCGTAATCCTGCACTAAAATGTGCTTCATTTTTGTAATAAACAACTAAGCTTTAAAACTAATAACAATTAAGATGAATTATGAGCTCAAAAGTACATTGACTAGGATCAAACTTGAGACCCATTTCAATCCCCGTGATCATACCCCGGTTGTCAATGCACTAACAGTTAAAAGTTTAGCATTTGAAGGTCCAGGGACAAAACCATTTTACAGCACAAAAGTAGGTTTCGAGATAAACGCATTTAAAAGCGGAATAAGGCATTTTTTTCCCCATACATGCTGAAACTTTATCGCTTTTTTGCATTTTTAAAGAGTCTCTACCTCAAAAGTTAATGCACGTTGGGATAGAATGCTACAAGATTACACAGATACCTCTTCTTCAAAAACAAATATTATAGTTTTTTTCTACTTCTAAAACCTTCCTTTTTGTAGCTAAACTACACATTGGTAATACTGCAAGATGATTACAGGAGTATTTCTAATATCTGAAGAGTTGTGAATTACCGTTTGCCAGAAACTCTGGATTTGAGTTATTCTCAAGCTTAAGAAAGTATGGCCATACGTCTGAGGCACTCCAGCCCACAGCTCCATTGAGGGCCCAATTGTCGTAGTTCGCCTTGCTGCCTCGGACGAAAAACATGGCGTTTAGAATGCTGGAGCCGCCAAGCGCTTTTCCACTTGGCCAGATCACTTGCTGTGAAATAATGCAAAACGTAAATGCAATACTAAATTAAATACATTTCTTTAAGATCTTTAAAATAAAAATATGTGATTTTTTACAATTCTTATAGGCAACCCATACATGTAGAACAGAGAAATTATTAAATGCTTATTTCAGACTTTATAGTTTCGTACAACACTTGCTTTCTTGTTAATCTGGAGTTGTTGGTAGATTTATTGGAAATCACTTAAGTCAATGAAACGTTTTTCTAAATAACAAACAGAAATACAGGGGTTCAAAATACCTAGATTCACTATGCGCAAGCAAATTTTTTTTTAAATTGAGACAGTGTGTATCGGAGACACAGGCCTCGAGCTACAGCTCCCGATTTAAAAAATATTTTTTCGATGCTATTCAGTCAATAAATAATTATGGTTTTATAGTTATTTCATTCTACCTAAAAGAAGTGAAAGCTTACGTTGTTTACTAATGCTCGTCCTGTGTGCTTTTGTTGAACTGTCTTGAACTGCCAGTCCAAATCAGTAAACCAGAAGTTCCTTGCCAAAGATGGAACATCATTGAGAAGAGGAGGTGATTTTCCTGCTTCTAGCAGCAAGACACTAACGCAGGGGACTTCAGACAGGCGACTTGCTACCACCGATCCAGCTGAACCGGCACCCACTTTTTAATTATCAAAAAGCTTTGATTAACAAAAAGCTAACATTTTAACAATTTTTTTTTAATTATTATCATTACATCCTTTACTAACAACCTTTATTTTTTTTTTAAAAATTGGGTGTTATTTATAATGCATAAATTTATTTTGATATAAATTGTTGCCTTACAAAAATTACATTACTAAAAATCAGAATTTTTTTTTAATTTTTAATAAATAATACGTTTATTATACACTCCTGTTTGTTGTTGTAAAAAAAAAATATATAAAAGCGAAAGCCACTGACTGACTAATTGATTGATTGACTGACTGATCATGAGGTCTCCAGATCCAAAGGACCTAGAGTGCTGAAATTTGGAACACAGATTCATCTTGGCCCAAGGGGTGCACTATAAAAGGATTTTTAAAAATTCGAACTGCTAAAATAACTATTTTTAAAAAACCTTCCCATTGTATTAACATGGAGCACATGTAACAATGCAAAATATAAAATTGAAACAATGGAATACTTTAATATTACGTAACCGATGAGGAGCATTCTGATTGGCTGATGACTAAATATCGCCAAAATGTCGAAAAATAAATAAAAAATATCGCCAACTGATTAAACATATCGCCAAATTAATAAAAACATCGCCTAATTAATAAGAAAGTCACCAAATGAATCACTTAGCCAAATGAACTAAAATATGGTCATATATGTAAAAATAACATAAAAATGGCAAAATTATTGTGAAAAAATGATAAAATATATGTCAATGGTGAAAATATGATTAGATAACGGGATATTCCGTACTCCAATTATGAAAATTAAATTTGGCATGGAGGTGCACTTTAAGCCAAAGTTGCTCATTAAGAAATGATATTCAGAAATTCGAACTCTAACAGCCAAAAGTAAAAATCCTTGCCACTTAACCACTGACTCATCCTAATTCTCTAGTTTTCTGTATATTCAGGAAGATGAAATTTGAAAGAGTTTTTACTTATATCTTACAAAGAAAAAGTAAGCTAACGGGTAGGTACAAGCCGCACTGTACCGTTGTAATGGGTTCATGAACACTTTGAACCCCACGTGGTAGGAAGGTCTGACAAAGAGTGTGTAAATGGTCAATCTGATTGACGCGGCCTACCTTTCTCTACTCAATGTTATGTCATTTATCCACGAAGGCTGATTTCCCGTAGAATTCTTGGGGTGGAAGCGTATACTGCCTGTCACCAAGGGTGATATTTCCCTTAATGCGGTATAAAGATCAGAGGGAAAATGGGTTAACAAACGACCTGATCGACGCGACTCACTTTCCTATACGACGGTAGGTCATTTATCGCCCATAGCACGATTCCCCAGGGTGTAATGTGAACGAATTCGTCTGCAGTTAAGGGCGACATTCCCTTCACGGGGTACAAAGGTCAGCAGGCGGAATGGGTTAATAATTGGCTTAGTCGATGCGGTCTACCTTTCTTTATAGGATAGTATGCCTAAACGAAGTTATGTGGGAGGAATCGAAAACTGTTGTTGTGGACTCCTCCCCCCACGTGGTACAAGTGTCAGAGGGGGAATGGGTTTTCGTCCATCGTCTGTAGTATGTAGAGGATAAGGTTTCGAATTTTTTTTTAAAAAAATTCAGTTTGGCAATTCAGTAAAAAATTTGACTCTTATTATTTTTTATTTTAAAAAGTTTAATATTAAAAAAGTGCGGGGGCAAAATCCGAAAAAAGTTCTGGGGAACCATTCCCTCCTTGGATATTGATAGGGTTTATCGTACAAAAGAAGGTAATTTGGCAAGTGAACTTTTTAAAATCGTTTTTTTTTTATTCTCGCCAAGTTTTGAAACTTAACGACCAATGTTGACATAAGTGTCTAATAAAAGTTTTTCGGTGCCAATTATTAATAACAATTATAAGAGTTGTTTCTCTTTAAATCTTTGGGAAGTTACAAAAGGTTAAAACATAGATGTTAATCAACGGGAGTAACGTATATATATCCGCGTAATTATATAGCCAACTTTTCCATATCATTAATATTTCCTGTTCTTGCAGGAACCTTGCTAATAAAATTTCGTTACAAATTGGAACTTTTAACACTGTGGTTCCCGCTGATGGGTGACAAATTAAGAATATTATTTATTTTGCTATAAATATTGTATTCGTATCAATTTTCTAACTTATTTCCTTCCCGTGCGTAGAATGGGTATTTCAGCTATTAAATATATATTCATCCGAAATTAAAACACTTTGTGCAGTGTTGTTTACACAAATCACGGGTTTTAGATTTATTTCCCTTGAGTTTACATTAAATAGTTCATATTTAATCTTAGCAATTCTCTCCCCCCCCCCCCCCCCCACCTTTGTAACGCGTGGAGCCCAAAAGTTATTAGGAACCAAACCTTACGGAACAGTGTGACCTGCAACTACCCGATTACCGGATTTTTTGGCATTTAATATGTTGATGAAAATAAGGAGAAAATTGTAAATTCTTTTAAATACAGAGGCGGATAGTTATTTTCATTCGAAGAACTACTAAACACTTCAACAAACAGCATTGCAAAACGTTTAAAAAAAAAATTTAAAATTTTGATTCACACATTCCATTCCACAACTTAAACAAAGCAGAAAGCATTCCCTTACCTATGACATAGTCGTACTCTTGGTAGAAGGTGCTAGCTGTTTTAGGGGCATTCTTCTGCTGCGCCAGGGACAGGAGCAACAGTGGCAGTATACTCGTATTGGCGAATGGAGTAGGATAGGCATTATTGGTGGCCAAATCCATAATTATGCCTGCATTAACTGAATTTATGCACCAATTTCAAATGAATTGGTATTTAATTAAGTTTGTATTATGTTTCAATAAATTAAAAATTTTGTAAAATATTAATTAAAATATAATTTAAAATTTTTGTAAAATATTAATTAAAATATAATTTAAAATTCATGTAAAATATTAATTAAAATATAATTTAAAATTCATGTAAAATATTAATTAAAATATAATTTAAAATTCATGTAAAATATTAATTAAAATGCATTTAAAATATAATTTTAAATTCATGTTAAATATAATTTCAAATTCATGTTAAATATAATTTCAAATTCATGTTAAATAATAATTAAAATGCATACAAATACTGTAAACAAAAACACTAGCATGACTATTTCAATTTCAAATGGTTATTAATTAACTTATAATTAGGTCACTGTAAAGCAAAAGTAGTTAAGCAATGCCAATTAAAATTTATAAATTAAAGAAAATTGCACAAAGTATTTAATAATAAGTACCTAAATTGTTAGAAAATCTGAAATATACAAGTTTTAAAAACAATAATACGCATTGAAAACATGCTAAATATTACTATGAATATGGAGCATCTTGAGAACAAGAAATAAGATAACCTTAGTCACTAAGATTAATGTAATGACAAATGGAAATTGTTATACTGCGCCAAGTGTAAATTGTAATATTGTGAACGCCAAATGGAAATTATGGTATTCCATTTAATTTATGAAATTAAACAATTAAAATTGTTAAGGGGGTCCGATACCCAAAATTCGCAAAAAAAGTCATTTTTTTTTATATTTAAAAAATAATATTCAAACTTATCTTTATAACTCACAAAAAACTGCTTCAAAAAGTTCCTATTACTTTTTTAGTTATGAATGTTTTAATGATGTGTTCCTATAACATAGTTGTATCATATGTAAACTTTAAAAGCAAATATCTCTGTTCGTGGTTTTGAAATTTAATGAACACTAAAAATGCTAAGGCTTTTTTACTATTATACTTAAAATCATAATTTTTGTGTGTATAGCAAGATAAATATATTTTAAATAGATGTATGCATTCAGATCTCCTATTTTTACCATAATTTGTTTTTTAAAACCACTTAAAATGGAATTTTATTTTTTTTCGTCAATTTTTTTTCCAAAATTTCTAATATATTTTATTTTTTTAAAGTGATGTATCTGAATCAAAATTTGAATGCATACATCTATTGACATATTATTCAAGATCTTGAATAAAAAAAATTGCTTCAAAATATTGAAAAACAAAAAAGGAGTAGGAATTTTAAAATTGTTAAAAAATTTACTAAAATTTTAATTTAAAAATAAATGTGCAATTTAAAAAAAAAAAATTGAGCGTCTTAAAATGGTTTTTTATGCATATTTAGAAAGAGAAAAAAAATTGGATTGTACAAGTATAAAAATAAAAAAAAAATGTCGAAGGTATCGGACCCCCTTAAAACATAAAATTTGAAATGTTTATTTAATTTTCTTTGGAATACCAATACATTCGTTCAAACTTTAACTTACATTATTACAAAAAACATTAATAAATGTTATTCATAACGAAACTAATTTTTAACCCACTGAACACCGTGCCAATTAAAACTCCAAAATAAAACTGCCAGAAATTTTAAATTAAAACCGCCAAATCACGCGCCAAGGAGAAAAGTTATCAATTCGAGTGTTACTTATTTTTTTTTTTACTTAAACTGTTGCACAGAACATTGACACATATTTGAAACTATATTTTTAAAAAAAATCTTCTATTTTTTTTCTAAACCTCTATTGTTACAACCTACTGTCGCTTTTGAGTACAAGTGACCTTTTACTAACCGAAATGAAAAACGTTTTACGTCAAAAGTTTTTAGTGTATATAGTTGATTTTGAATTTAGACTACTCTTTTGTTTTATTTCTCAGAAGAGTTATGTATATAAAATTAAATATTTACCCGGTCGTTTTCACCTGAATCAATAACAAACAAGGTTATATAGGTCAGGAAGGTTACTATTTATTGCACTTTATTAGAAATCATACACATAGGAAAACAATGTTATACATTTCGACTAGGTTATTGTATCAATTTAACGTTTCATTCTAGGCCAGAAATACAACAGTTACTTTATATTTAATACTGTGGAATTGAATTTCGAACAGAATACAACTTTCCACTTAAAAATATATTGCTATTATTTGTTTTTAAACATTTTTATGTTATAAATATTTAGCTATTGGAAACAAAAATTTAAAGTACCTACTTGTATATTTTTAATTTGACTGCCCCGTCTGCTTTGCTTAGTAGTTCAAAATAAATTCATTGAAAAACGTTGTATTCTAATACAGTATTCGTCGTTTCCGTCTAGACTTTGTTGCAATTGTTTGGTCAGCTTTAATTTATCCTTTTAAAAGACGTTGGCTTCTGTGCCTTTAATGGCTAATTTTTCGACAGTTGCGAACTCGACTATCTAATGGATCGGGTAATACTGAAATTTGAATCACTCTTTTGAACAATTTAAAACAATGGATCTAAAGGATGTTGCTATTCAATTGTGTTTTACTTAATAAAATTTATTTTGAATGCCATGATATAAATAATAGTGTTATGGGCATTTCTAAATATTCGCAAATTAAAAATTGTTATATGGACTTTGGGAACTCATAAAAAAAATTGTTGCAACTTAAAATATGATGTGTCACCACATCTACCTTATTCTCTAGTATAGACACTGTCAGATGTTTTTCATTTCATAATCTGAAAACGCCTTGAATAATATAACATTCAATGCTGGTAAAAACGTCAAATAATTCTTAGTCCATATTTTTTCTTTTCGAAAGAAAGCGTAGGTCGCTCACAAATCCCACTTACAAATTCGATGTTGGTTTTTTTTTTAAATCCACTTTAAATTTTAAACACTAAATAATTCTTTACGGTTAAGGTAATTGATATTTATAAGGCTTGAGTGTTTAATATTTTCTTATCTAAATTATGAGCGTCCAGCGATTTTATTTTTAATCAGTTCCAACGAAAGTGTATTAAAAAATATTTAAAAGTAGTTGAAGAGAAAATAATTGAAAGGGCAAGTAAAGCGTGCCTCTTTCTAAAATAATACAACATGTATGAAAATGGTCAATTACAAAGTTGCAGAACAGCACGAATTTAACACGAAAGAACACTTCTATTTGTTTGTTTGTTGACTATGTTCACGATCTCCGATAACTTTATTTTATACCTATATAAAGTAAAATATATTTTGTGGCTCGTTTCATAACATAACAATGCAAATCGCAAGCAAACAAATAAGCTTGATATGCGTTCTACTTATAGCATTCATGTGCGCCGAGGTGTCTTCTAGGACAAAATCGATTCAGTTCTACAACTTTGTAATTGACTATTTTGATGTATGTCGTATAACTTTTTAGATATGCACGCTAATTCATATTTTTTTCCACTAGGACCCTGTAAGCGGTCTCGCAGTAGAACGCTTAGTCATTTTACTGTTACTTAGACTCCACTTTTACGACTACAACTATCAGTGTTCAAACATTAAGGGGACGAGAAAAGATTTTAGGGGACACTCTACATATAGATTATTAGTAATACTATTATAAAGACTTTTAAAAATGCATCATCAAAATTGTGCTGGGCTAAACAAAGTACCAAAATTTAAAGTTTTATAAAAAATTTATTCTCTAGAATGGTATGAAAAACATATTTTCATTGCGTTTACAGTATTTTAATATGAAAATTACATATAATGTTTTCTGCAATAAAATTGTGGTTTATTTTCAGAAATCGGGTTAATAGACTATTGTCGAAAAAAGTTTAAATATTAGAAATGATTTTATTATTTTTTTCAATGAAGTCTTGACAAAAGATCCATAATGCAAATTTTAAGTAATGTTTTTTGGGGAAAACGCTACAACGTTCCCTAACTTTTAATCAATTTCAACTATCCCCAAAAATTAAAGTGAAAATAATGAGTTAATATAGATTTGATAAATTGGCTTACGTTTAATAAAAAAAAACTGTGTCGGTTTTGATTTATAACAGGACTGGGAGAGAAATTTCAATTGTGTCTTGATGTTTAGAATTCATGAAATAAAACTTTTCAAATTAGAGATTTTTCCAAATCAAACCTGAAATTAATTCTTAAATAACAATATTGACAGATTGAAATAATAAATGAAAAAATTATACAAATGGAAGCCACAGTTTTAACGGGAAGTTAAAACTTAAATAAAAATATATTATTCATGTTTTATTCCCTTTCCTTTTACCATCTTTCAGACAATTTTATGATTCGCTCTCAAAAAAGTTACAATGACTTCCGAAAAAAATCTAGGAACTATATAATGTCTTCACCAGCAGTGAAGGTTTTATTATTCAAGGCGTTATGGAAGGATGAAGTAAAAAAATACTTGATAGTGCCCAAACTAGCGAATAGGGTAGATGTGGTGACACATCCCATTTTAAGTTTCAACAATTTTTACGAATTCCCAAAGTCCATACAGCAATTTGTGAGGAGCCAATATTTAGAAGAGCCAATAATACAATTATTATTTATATCATGGCATTCAAAATAAACATTTTATAAAGCAAAATACAATTGAATATCTCCATAGTTTTAAATCCCTCAAAAGAGATATTCAGATTTCATTATCACCTGAGTCCTCAGATAGTTAGATTCACAACTTTCGAAACATTAGCCATTAAAATCGCAAAAGTGAACATCTTTTAAAATGATAAATTCAAGCTGACCAAACAATTGCAACAGAGACTAGAAGAGTATGGCAAATGCTGTATTAGAATACATTTTGTTTTACACTGAATTTATGTTGAACTACTGAGCAAAGCAGACGGGACAGCTAAATTTTAAATATACGAGGTACGTTCTTTTTAATTTCTATTTCCTGATGGCTAAAAACTTATAACGTAAGAAATGTTTAAATACAAATATTAGAAATATATATTTAACTGTATAGTTGTATTTTTTTAGAAATTCGATTCTACAGTATTAAATTTAAATAAGTGTTGTACTTCATGCGAAGTATTAAATTTTAAATTTTTAATATCACCAAGTTTAAATATATAATCTTATTGCCTATAATAACCTGGTTGACCTATATTATTCCTTATGTGTTATAGATTAAGCCCAAAACGACGGGGTGAATATTTAATTTTATATTTACATAACACTTCTGAGAAATAAAACAAAAGAGTAATCTAGAATCAAAATGAGCTATATGCACTAAAAACTTTTGAGGTGAAACGTCTTTCATTTCGGTCAGCAGGGATCACTTGTACTCAAAAGCAACATTAAAACGTAACAAAATAAGGGTTTAAAAAAATAGATTTTTTTTTAATTTAGTTGCAAACGTTTAAATAACCTTTGAGACAGTTTATGTAAAAAATTATTTCGTTATCAAATAAAATCTATTGCAGGTTTTTTGCAGCAATGTAGTTTAAAGTTTCAACGAATGTATTGTGGTATTTATTCTAAAGAAAATTAAAAAAAAGTTTCGAACTTTATGTTTTGACACTTTTTATTCTTAATTTGTTAATTTGATAAGTTTAATGAAATAGTATAATTTCCATTTGGCATTTACAAATTATTGACTAAGGTTATCTTATTTCTTCCTATCAAGGTCCTCCTTATTCATAGTAATATTTGGCAGATCTTCAATGCATATTACTGTTTTTGAAATTTATATATTTCGGAATTTTCAAACAATTTAATAAATTATTAGTAAATACTTCGTACAGTATTTTTATTTAATTTTAAAATTTTAATTACATTGCATTACTTGACTATTTTATTTATTTTTGATGTACAGTGAGATAATTAAATGTTAATAACCATTTGAAATTGAAATAGTCATCTTCGAGTTTTGTTTGCAGTATTTGTATACATTTTAATGTATATACTACATGAATTTTAAATTATATTTAAAATGTATTTCAATTAATATTTTACATGCATTTTAATTTATATTTTACAAGCATTTTATTTAAAATTATAAATACACATTCACTTAAAATTGGTACGTTATTTCAGTTAATGTAGGCAGCAGTATGGATTTGGCCACCAATAATGCCTACCCTACTCCATTCGCCAATACAAGTATACTGCCACTGCTCCTCCTGTCTCTGGCGCAGCAGAAGAATGCCCCTGAAACAGCCAGCACCTTCTACCAAGGGTACGACTATGGCATAGGTAAGCGAACGCTTTCTGCTTTGGTCAAGTGTTGGAATGGAATGTATGAATCAAAAGTAATGTGATATTTTAAGCATTTTGCACTGCTGTTTGTCGAAGAGTAAAGTAGCTCATCGAACGAAAATAATTATCCACCTTTGTATTCTGAATCTACATTTCGTGAAATTTACAATTTTCTCTTACTTTTCTTTAACATTATAAATGTTAAAAAATTTTGATAAGTACAGGACACACTGTACCGCAAGGTTTGGTTCGTGAATACTTTGGGACATCATGCTGTGCAAATATGAAGTGAGAAGTGATAAATGGCCAACATGTTTAACGCGACTCACTTTCCTCTACATGGTAGTAGGTCATTTTTACACAAAGGCTGATTTCCCGTGTGGAGCTTTTGGTTGGAATAACTTTACGTTGCGTTTACGTGGTCAAAAGCAGCACTGTTTGTACCACGTTGGAGGGCGGAACTGGTTAATATTGGCCTAACTTCCTTTACATGATGATTTGTCATTTATCCCCATAGGATGGTTCCACGTGGAGTTATGTGAGCAAAAGCATTAACTCAGCAAAGTGCGACATTCCCTACAAAAGCCAAAATGCGAAGGTTAATAAAAAACCTGGTCGACGCGGCTATCTTCCTCTACACGATAGAATTCCCATAAGATGATTCCACGTGGAGTTATGGGACGAAATTGTATACTGCAGTTGTTTGAAACTCTTCTCCCACGTCGAACAAAAGTCTGAGGGCAGAATAATTTACCTCTTTGCATGACTTCTAATCACGTATAATAACTGTTGACCTATATTAAACCTTGTTTGTTATTGATGAACGGCCGAACAATTATTTAACTTCATAGTTACATAACACTTCTGAGAAATAAAACACAAAACTAAAATATATTGCAAAGTAGCTATATGCACTAAAGAACTTTTGACGTGAATAGTCTTTCATTTCGGTAAGCAGGGGGTCACTAGTACTCAAAAGCGACATTAAATGCAACAATAACAGAATTAGAAAAATAGAAGAAAGTTATTTTAATATATTTTCAAATGTGTTTGCCTTAACATTTTTTGGCAGTTAAAACAGTTTTTTCTATACTTAATCAGTATAAGAACTGCTATTACATTTATATTCGTAGTTATTGTGGATGAAATGCCAATACTTCTTGAAAACTGGTTTTTGTAACATAACTTTTTCATCCACTTGCCTCTTAAATCCTTTTCTCTTTATTTATTTTTTATTTATATATTTTCTGCTTTTTAGTTATATTAGTAATTATTATACAATTGTATTAATTCTTCTTAAATTGATAACTAACTAAGCTTTAATCAAAACAAATTTCGATAAAGGCGGTTGTCGAAGTCAACTACTAAATTTTCATCTTTGGCACAATTTTTCTATGCGACGCCGAACTTGCGTACCAGTCAAGGCCGAACATATAGCATGCAACACCTACCAAAAAAGGTTTTAAAATGGTATGGATTTTCACCATCTTTTGAAGGCATTCTCTGGTTTGGGTCTTCTGAAACCCACCATCCAGTGAAGGGATTAAAGATTTATGCATTTACATGTCTATCATTGCTTGTCACACTACAAAGTAATGTGCTAAAAATTGCAAAACAATCAAATAATAAATAATTTAATAAATAACTTCACACCACACCATCGGAAAAGAAATAACCAACTCGAATACACAAGAATACACTTTCAAACCGTAAAGTCCCAAGTAATTAACATTAGTCATTATTAACTTATTCCAACAATATTTGAGATCAGTTATCTCAGGAGCTAAATATCTCAGTTCAAGTTGGACAATTGGAGACTTCAGTTGGATGGTAGAATAGGAGGAGCCAATTGCGTGTAGCAGTTGAGCGTCGTCTTGATGATGTCGGATGCTTTCTCACCCACCACGATAGTCGGGATGTTTGTATTGCCCGATGGCACGATGGGCATGATGGAAGCATCTGCCACTCTCAGATTTTTTATGCCTTTCACTCTGAAAAGGATAAAGAGTTTGCTTCATTTGCTTTTAAACGCACATGTTTGAATACACTAAGTTCATAAATTAATTCAAATCACAAATATGAATATATTGTTGTAAATGTAAATCTCGGATACTAAACACAAATATTATGTCAGGTCGTTACGATAAAATATATGTACATCACACTTGTTCTGTCTTGGACATTTCGAAAATATGTTTCAGTTTTCAGTTCTTTGGAAGGTCTAAATTCTACCATATAACGATTAGACCATAAAATAACAAAACCTTTCTATTGTTAAGTTAGTTTAATTAAAATCTTTGTTTCGTTTTACACAGTTTTAAAGTTCACCAAATGGTTCGATATATGGATTTCGAAGTCGTTCTAATCAATAACAACAAAATGTTTGAAGAACTCGGGTGTTAGTTTGGAGTTTAAATATATTTTTTAAAGTAAATTAAATCCATTAAAATTTATGTAGTTCACTTAAAATGTACCAATTTCTGAATTTAAATTAAGAATGTGGGACTCTTCATACTTTCGTTTAGTATTCAGACTATTTAAGGTATATAAAAATGTACCTACCAGGTCCGCATTTAGCTGACGCAGGCAATACCACCTAAAGAGAGTGTACTATGCCTTTTTCACTTCTCGTTCGACGTCAACATAAGAAGTGATAGAAACCGTTTCTTTTAAGATCTAACTAGTCTATCTAACTAGATAAGTAGTTTTTTCAATATAATTCGTTCTATTGTGGTATTTATTTGGTTTATTATCAATGTAATTAAGTTAATTAGGTTTTTTCATGTGCTTTTGAGGTTTTTAGTGTATGTAGGAGTGAATTAAGTGTGTCAGTTTGCGCGTAACGCTAAGCCTAACGAAAGCATGCTCTGCTAAGTGTTGTTTGTTTACTTCGGGAGATTTGTTTAGTTTTAAGTCTGCTGGTTTTCTGTGGTTTATTTTGTATTAATATTGTATTATTTGATTATTATTTTTTGCAAAGATGGGTGTGGTAAAACTGTTAAAGGAGATTAAGACTGGAAATGGATGCATGTGGGTTGTTTGTGATGAATGTGAGATGATGTGTTTGGCGAGCAATTGTGGTTTGCAAGAGTCAGAAGTTGAGAGTGTGATCGAATATGTATGTAAGAAGTGTGTTAGAATGAGATATTTAGAAGAACGGCTGAAAGAGTTAGAAAGAGGTGAGAGTTGTGAGGTGTCAACAGACTGCGATGGCCTAGGCGAAATGAATTCCCGAGCAAAGGTAAAGAGCATCGAAACAATTGTGGAGTACGAGACGAAAGGGGTCATCTTGGGGGACTCTATGGTAAGATCTATAGGAAATGAGGTAGGTAAAGTCAAGCCAAGAGTTGTGAGGTGTTGTTTGCCGGGAGCCAAGATCGCAAACATCACCAAGGCAGTGAAAGCAGGAGCGGTACAGACTGAGGACAAAGCTGTATTATGGGTAGGTACAAATAATGTTTGTCAGTCCACAAATTTTGAGTTCAAGAGGGATTTTACGGCTCTCCTTGAAGAAGTCAAAAACAAGACAGGAGATGTGAGAGTGGTTAGTTTACTGCCAAGGTATGGTATTCGTTGGGGCTGGGACAACCAACGAATCAGAGTTTTAAATGGTTTTCTCAGGGATATTTGTAAGGAAAAGAACGTCGGTTTTGTGGATGTTTGGAAGGTGAGTAAGATGGACTGGTTATCTCGGGATGGTATTCATCTAAGCAGAACAGGTAGCCAGGCTGTAAGTAAGTTGGTACTCGAGAGTTTGCAGGCAAAAAACTAGTTTTGAGACAGGAGCCGAATATTCACTGGCGGGTTGATAAATTGGGATTAAAAAATCAATCTTTGGGAAGTAATCTGTTATATAATTCTGCAACAGGGTCTACAGCATCTGGAAAAAATGCAGCGGGTGAATGTTCGGATATGTATATTAAAGAACAATTAAGGGTATTTTACTGCAATGCAAGAAGTATAAGGAATAAAATAGAAGAATTAAGGGGCATAGTAGCAGCAGAAACCATCGATATAATTGGGATTACAGAAAGCTGGACAAATGCTAACGATTTAGCTGCGTTATTAGAAATTAAGGGTTTCATTATGTTTCGGCAGGATAGAATTAATAAGAAAGAAGGTGGTGTGTTGATTTATGTAAGAGAAAATTTAAATTGTTCGGAAGTAACTTTGGAAGGTAAATCTCAATGTATTGAATCAGTTTGGATAAAACTAACAGATCATAAAGGTAAGAATTTGGTTGTGGGAAATGTTTATAGACCCCCGAATAGCACTGTTGAACAGGATGAAATTCTATTTAATCATATAAATGAAGCTTGTAAGAAAGGAGAAATAATTTTAATGGGAGATTTTAATTTTCCTAACATTGACTGGAAGGGTAACCTAGTTAACATTGGAAGAGGGGCAGAATTCTTGAACACGATTCAAGATTGCTTTTTAGAGCAATTGGTTCATGATAATACAAGGGGTAATGCGTTATTGGATTTGGTGTTTAGCAGTTGTGAAAATAGGGTACACAATTTAACAGTGAGCGAGCATCTAGGGGAAAGTGACCACAATAGCATTAGATTTAACATTATGTTTCAGACAACTGTAGATAAAAATAATAGGTTAATTCCAAATTTTAGAGATGTTAATTTTCATAAGTTACGAGCTGAGGTAACTAATGTTTTTAAGGATGGGTTGGAGCATTCTCATATAGTAGATCAATGGAAGGAATTTAAAGATAAATTAAATGTAGCTGTTAATAAGCATATTTCGTTTAGGCAGAAAGATGTAGTTCGAAAGCTTTCTCCTATGTGGTTTTCAAAGGAAACAAAACGAGCTCTTAAGTTAAAACAAAAGACGTATAAAATATTTAAAGAAACAGGTAGGGACACTGATGGTAAGGAGTATAAAAAAAGCTAGAAGGGAGTTTAAGTATATCAGTAGAAAACAGAAATTAGCATTGGAGGAAAAACTTGCTAGGGATATCAACAATAATCCAAAGGGATTTTTTGCTTACGCCAGTGGAAACAATAAAGGAAATAATCATCTGGGACCACTCGAAGATTATCAAGGCAAATTAATTCAAGATGATGTAGGAATGGCTAATATTTTAAATGAATTTTTCATGGGAGTTTTTAATAAGGACTTCAAATCTGATTTCATGCAAATAGAGGATAATATGCGTCCGGTTATTAAGGAATGCAATTTTACTAGAGAAGAAGTAGTTTATCACTTAAGAAGTATTAAACCTTTTAAAGCACCAGGACCAGATGAAATTTACCCAAAAGTACTAGTGGAGTGTGCGGAAGAACTGGGAGATGTTGTACTAACTATTTTCAAATCGACGTATAATTCGGGTAATGTACCAATAGACTGGAAATTAGCAAATGTCACTCCGCTTTTTTAAAAAAGGGGCAAAATGTGAACCTGGTAATTACAGACCGGTTAGTTTAACATCAGTGTTATGCAAGATTTTTGAAACATTAATAAAAAACAGCATCATATCATTTTTGGAATCAGAGAGCTTGCTGTCAGATAATCAGTATGGATTTAGGAAAGGAAGATCTTGTACAACAAATCTTTTAAAATTCTACGATAGGGTTACTGAAGAATTAGATAAAAGGAACAGTGTAGATGTAGTATACATTGATTTCCAGAAAGCATTTGGTAAAGTTCCCCACGAGGCATTGCTGTTCAAGTTGGAAAGGTTAGGGATTGGGGGTGAAATTTTACAATGGATAAGGAATTGGTTAATTGATAGGAGTCAGCGGGCGCAAATTAAAGGTAATTACTCTCAGTGGGCAGAAGTTAAAAGTGGAGTGCCACAGGGTTCTGTGTTAGGTCCACTTTTATTTATTATTTTTATTGATGATATCAGTTGGGAGATTGGGAGCAAGGTCAGCATCTTTGCAGATGATTTAAAAATTATGAGGACTGTGAATTCTGGGGAACAAATAGAGCAATTACAAGGTGATTTAACAAAAATATCAGAATGGGCTGTTAAATGGGGTATGTCTTTTAATATCAGTAAATGTCAAGTGTTGCACATGGGTATCAAAAATAGTAAGGCTGCATATGTTTTACAGGGTGCAGAAATCAAAAATAGTGAGATTGTAAGCGATCTGGGTGTGTTGGTAAATGAGGATTTTAAAATGAGTCATCAATGTACAGTGGCTAGCAAAAAAGCTAATAGAATGTTGGGGTACATCAGGAAAAGTGTTTCATCAAAATCTAAGGATATTATCTTGCCATTGTACAGAGGTTTAGTAAGGCCACATCTTGAGTATGCTGTACAGTTCTGGTCACCATATCTTAAAAAAGACATTGCATTGTTAGAGAAAATTCAGCACAGGGCTACTAAAATGGTTCAAGGGTTCTCAGGCATGAATTATGAAGATAGATTAAGAAATTTGAATATGTATACTCTGGAAGAAAGAAGGGTTAGGGGAGATTTGATTCAACTATTCAAATTTATCAAACAAGGAGATGTGGAGGGTTTAGATTTTAATATGAGTGATAGAACGAGAGGTCATGGGTTCAAGTTAAACAAATCTCATTTTAATCGGGAAGGGAGAAAACACTATTTCTATAATAGGGTAATAGACAAATGGAACAACTTGCCAGTGAATATTGTTAATTGTAAAGGAGTAACGGATTTTAAGAAGAAGTTAGATATGCATTGGGGGATAGTTAAGAGGTACTAGATGGACCAACCTTGTTGGGCCTTGAGCCTGTTGTTGGTCGTCAATATTTGTATTTGTATTTGTATTTTCTTCTTTCATCGTCGTTCATTAGCCGATAAAAGACAAAAACCAGTTTGTACCACTTCCTATGATGACGTCGAACGAGGAGTGAAAAGGACTTGTCCACTATCTTTAGTGGGTGTTAAGGCAGGGCACTGTGCGAAGCTAACCTCGGAGTCCCTTGGATTTTTATAAGATTATCATTATTAAAAATAATATTTTTTATCTAAACCCCTGACACTTGAAATTTAAATTTCGAGTTTAAACGGATAGAAAACGCACAAAAACGGTATAATTTTTAATCGTGATTTAAAAATCATGCCAAAGTAATTTAATTATACATAAAGTTATCCTTAATTTTTGTAAAAAAAAAATACATTTAAATGCTTCTTTGTCAGCGTGGGGCTCCAACCAAAATGCGGACGTTTAGAAGTGTGACACATCTTTAAGGGCGGTCCTGATACCTACATTATTTTAGAAAAAAAAATAACCGATCTTTTCAAAATTACTTTGCATTATTTAATGTTTTTACAAATATATCAATCTAAGCTATTTTTAAATAAACATGCCACTTACTCCCAGCACCCTAACTTATTAAAAAAACTACTAGACAAAGGGCATACCTCAACTGGGCATCCACCACTGTAGACGGGTCTCTTGGATCTCCCATTTTCGCGGTGCCCACCTGGTGGCTGAGGGTCATCACCACCGATCTTGTGAGACATGCGTAAAGGTCGTCCTCGTCATTCGCGTATTGTTCGCAGCCAGGAAGCAGCGTTGTCAAGGGTTTAGATCCCAGTTTCTGCATAGGTTCACTAGTTGCTATCTTCATGCAGGTTTTCAGACCTAAATATTTTAATTAAGAAGTAAGTTTTCGCTTTCATGGTATGGCATATTCTGTTCTGAATAAAACATTAAACATTTTAAGAAAACTATAAGCCACCCACCCCCTCTTTGGTCTTAAAAGTATCTATCAATGTGTTTTTTAAGTTGCGATGACCATCTATTTTATTGTGTCATTACTGTTTCTTAAATATAGCCAAATAGGCATTTCTAAAATAATTTTACAACATAGTTTAAGTTTATTGTTAATATGAGGTACGTGCATGCAAAAACTAATGTCATGTAATCGAAAATAGAAGAAAACTGCAAAAACGTTTTGTAGGTGCATGCACTTCTATGGACCTACTATCTGTTTGGACCAACGATCTGTCTTCTATGGACCTACTATCTGTTTGGACCTACGATCTGTCTTCTATGGACTATTTCAGTTTTAAAATGAAAGGCATATTTTCAAAAATGGATGGAGATAAATTTTTTTATAGAAAACCATGCTTATCTATTTTTTTGGATGTATTTGATTTTGCCTGCACCCACTCCTCATATATTATCATGTGTCTAATTATTGCCCTTGAATTTGTGTGTGTTGCGCATATTTCCATCTGAAATCAACACGCGCATAAAATCATCCCTTTTTCGACATGGATTCTGAAGTCTCTCCAATAGCCCGTTTGTGTTCAAAATTTTACCCATCTATACGCCACGTTCATAAAAAACAACTCTTGATCACATTGTATGTGAATATTTGGTAATTTTTTTACTTTGAATTTACCATATTACACGACTTTGGCGATTATTTTGAATTAATAATTAGAGTAACCAGCTATATCACATAACAAAAGAATCCGATTTTAAACCCAGAATACGTCACTGCATCTTTTTCCGAATATATAAATACGCAAACGTTTCTATTTTCAAATGTAGAAGAATATAATATTCATTAAATGGCTTAATTATGAATCTTAAAGTATAATAAAGTACATTTTTACAATATACATGTCTTTAAAATTCTATGTATACTCATTTTGTGTCTTTTAAGTACAAACATTAAATTAGACTGCAAGAATGGAAAGGCTTTTGTTTAAACCTTGCACGATGTCTTGAACGTCTTCGGGATTTTCATAGTAATTTGGATCAATAAGGGGAGGATCATACGGATCGGAAGAATTCAATCTTACAGTGCCTCGGCTTCTTGGCTGTAGGATTTGGACGAGGCAAGCGTACATGGTAGAGTTCTCGTACGGTCCGAACACCTGCTTGTACACCTAAAAAGCAAATATGCGATTGCGTCACATTTCATTGTAATACATATGTTGCAAACCAGCTCAATTGGGCATGACTCACTGTGCTGAGAGACCCCATTTGGGTTGGAATGTGGCATCTTCCATTTGAGAAGTTTCAGTTTCTATGAGAGAGCACTAGGCCGCCATTGAGAATGATTGGGTAAAAATTCAGCTCCTCCACACAAGCATTGTTTGAGAATGCAAATAAATGAATTAAGTTTTCAAAAGATGTCTCTTCTCCTTGAGTCGTCCGAACTACAGAAATGCCTCGAACCTGGTAGGTTTGGAATTGCATTTACGAAAACATATGGGCTCGAATAAATTGTAAAATGAAAATATATGCACATCTTTGCTTAAATTAAACGTCCTAATGCATGAGGTATTTGCATTAAGTAAAGAGTTATACAGATCTAATAGATTACTCTCACATAGATTTGCAACGGCACAGTAATCAAACAATTGATTTCCCATTCGAAGAATCCTGAATACATTCCTGTGGTAAAGTTCAATCTAAATTGACCCGTTCTCAGCCACCATTTAATGAACACGATAAAAAAACATTTGGAAAGCATATTCGATTTGAAGATGATACTATCAACCTTTCAACTAGCCCAGGACTGGTGATTTCTAAAAAAACATGTACTCTTAAATATGCTTTTATTTTATCAAAATAATTTTTGATTTATAAATAAAAATATAAAGTATTCATCAACTTTTTCTCATTTCTAAGTACCCATTAAATACAATATGAATCTATACTCATTTAACAGCTCAAAAGACACGGGTTTTTACACTCTGTTACAAATAGGTACTCGATAATAAGTCAAATTTACTCATTTTTGAGTACATTCGATGATTATAATGGCTCAATTTCTATTTAAGTAATCGACATCAAATAATGTGGAAAACCATCTTCTGAGCAACTATTTTAAGATTGTCAGATTTTATTAAGATCACTGGAACAGAAGCTGAGATGCAATATTAAATCACATTGCTCATTTTAGAGAAAGAACGTTACTTAAATTTGAGTACATCGTCACTCATGTACTATGCAATTATGCTTAAAAATGAGTACCTGTACCTATTCGTTTTTCTTTAAGTACTCTTTTCTTGCAGTGCTGTCTTATAAACATAAGTTGTTTTTCAAAAATTTAAATATTATTTCTTGATAACTTTGTAAGATGTCCTTCAATAAAAGCAGAAAAAATTCAAACTGCACCCAGTTATAGCAATTTACTGTTAAGCATTTGAAAGTAGTGTATACTAGCTAGTGTTGCTTACTTCAGGTTTAAGGCCAAGTTGGTATTGGAGCACTTCTTTGGGAACTTCGGCAAAATAAATCTCATGGTTAGGGAAGTCTTCTTTTGGCTTTGGTTGTCCATTTAAGAATGCAGCTACGGAGACTCCCTCGGTGGACGCTAATGGACCTGCAATATCATAAAAAGTATTTTGTGTGTGTACTTTTTATTAATAGGAATGATTTAAATCGTTGTTCCCCCAATTCGTGGTCCTCGTACACACTGGTGCTTTCTGGTTGAATTTGAAGTAAAAGTGCTTTATAAAAGATTAAAAATTTTATTGTGCGTTACTTTCATTTTTAGCCACTTTTTGTAAAAATAATTATATTGTAGCCAAAAATATTGAAGTTAATATAAAGCCAATACAATTTGAAATATCATATTAAATATTTGAAGTACAAAACATGTAATATACACCTTTCCCTCTGCTGATCGTCTTCGCGTCAGCTTACTATTGCAGGGCTCGAAACCCCCATGTCATTTAAATATATTAGGTTGCAAGGGCTCAACATATATGTAAAAAAATAAGATAAACCTACTGATGATCAAGCGATTTTTGCATTTGTAAAATTGTCTTTACCAAATGTTATTTTTTTTTTAATTATTTTTTTGTGTGTTTTAAATATTTTTGGATAATTAATTTTAAGAGCTTTTTAGTTAAAACATCCAACCATTATATTTGTAAAAAATTGTAAAATAGAGTATTTTTTATTAATTTAAAAATAGAGTACTTTGCTGAAAAAACTGAAGATCCCTGAAGGTTGTAATGACTTGGCCAGAACTATTCGTTTCATTTCTTGCCATCAGAAGACAATAATAAACTGAAGGCATAATTAAAAATAACACTCATTATCTGAGAGAGCGAACCTCGACGAGAGCTGGTTCGAATTTTTAGAGAGACTAGTGCCCTGTCTGGTTTGAGATTAAGAAGAGACTGACTCGCTCGAAAAGTGGCTGGCTCCTATTTTAATGGTTTGTTTTATCTAGCGTTGCAACGATAACCGTGGAGGTATTAATGTGTGTATTCTGCGACATGTGAACGCCGAAGTGCCAATAGACATTTCTGTGTTTGTGCTTAGTTTGATGTTTACGAAATAAGCGATTAAAAGACTATTACAGGTATTTTCAATGTTACCTCACACCGTGATATCGCGTCCATGATTTAAATTTTAAAACATAAGACCTCACCTGTCCTGTTTTGAATGTACTCATGGACATTTGCCGGATCAGCCATCTTCACCAGGAAGTTAGGTATCTGGGAATCCAATTGGAAAATCAAAGGAGTTCCGCTATGGTCGTGGAAGTTGTTACCAACCGGAAGATCTACAGCGACCGGAATCTAACATATGCAATACAGCGTTATAAAAAATATATACTTTCAGAAATTAACAAATTAACTTATTTTCATTACATGTTATATTATGTAAATACTAATGACATAAATTTTTAAATCTAGTAAAGGGAGTTATCAATGTCCATGAAATAATATGTCAGGAAATCTTATTGTAAAAAAATTAGGATTGCTGAAAAGAATCATGTTTCAAATTATTTGAAGTTCGTTCACACCTAAAATATTCCCAAGAGGTTTTTATATTTGCTTTAATCGTAATTTGTCTTTGAATAAGTTTTTCTAAATTATTATTAATTAGCAATTATAAGTAATTTTTTATTTTCCAAAACATATCAATATGTAAAGATGAAAGAGATTTTTCTTGGATCTTTAAGAATTAGTATTATTTTTCAATATTAGATATAAAAACTTTTTGCTCCTTAAATTTGGCCGAATGTTTCCCAAACGCTTTAAAACAATTAACATAGTTATCCTTTTTGAATACACGATGTTACAACTTTCTACAGTATTGATATTTAAAGTACGTAATTAACAATATTTTGTTTCAAATTGGAAGAATATTACTTTCAAATATTTATTAGATATGTCCATCAATTTGAATTTTTCCTACTTAAATTTTACAATTATCAATAAATAATTTTTCTGATATCTCAATTCATTGTTTCATGAAATAGAAGTACATTTCATCAGTTATTAATTTGCTAAATATTTTTTGTTCAACAATAACAATGTCCGATTTCCTAAAAAAAATATTTAAGTTGTATTTTGTCTAAATTATTTGTTTAAAGATAAGAATCGTTAACTTTTTGGTTAAAAGGGTTATAAAATCCAAACATTTAAAAAAAATTATCCGTAATTTTCGAATAACCTACAATTGAGAGTTCATTTTTCAAAATTTTGTTAAAAATAGATGCTTAGTTTGAAGAATATTTTGTCATTTCTGACAAAACAGTTGTCTGCGAATTACTACGATTAAATATTTCATTAAACTAAGTAAATTTATTTCGTCGGTTTTTTTTAACGAAATTTATTTTGTCAAAAATGAGAATGTTTCAAATAAAAATCACCGGCACGACTCGAACAAGGAACTTTTTTATATTAATTCACGAACACTATAGATCTATTCATAAAAACTAGTTTTGGGTTGTGGCAATAAACATGTAAGAATCAAAACTATAGAATGAGTTGATCTCACAGGGTATCGGAATAAATAAATTTCGTTAAAGATCAAAATATTTTTGGTTTTGTCAAAAGTCGCGCGTTTCAATGACGATAATAACCTTGAGGATCCCAGAATGCACAAAACTGAGACTGAGAAAACTATCTATATAGAATGATCAGTTAATATTTCAAGTAAAGTGCATTTTCTTACGTTCAGTTTCTCCAGATGTTTCCTGGGTCCTATTCCTGAGAGCATGAGAAGTTGTGCAGAGTTTGTGGTTCCGGCAGATAGGATGACTTCCCGCCTTGCTCGCACTTCGTGCGTTGCCCCTCCGTAGTCGAAAAGGACTCCAGAAGCGCGGCGTCCTTTTAGCACGACCTGGAATCCAACACCACGCAAAATGAATCGAATATAGGGAACCATCAATCTTTCCGAGAGAATTTTTGTACCCCAGGAAAAATATAGATGAGGTCTCTTAAATTAAAAAAAAAATTCTAAAACATAAAAAAAAAATTCTAAAGCCCCCCCCCCCCCCCCCCCCCCCCATCAAAATCTTCCACAACAGAACGACAACATTCCATTTTAATTGTCTAATGTTTTCACTGAAATGCTGAGTTAATGTGGTACAGATGGCAAATTGTATGTAATTCTAATAAGGGGCCGTCCACAAATGTCGCGCATAGACGGGGAGAGGGAGTTCATGAAGATGTGACACTTTGTGACGGGGGGGGGGGGTTACAAGAAGTGTGACATCGCACACATTTCCTAAAAAACATTGCAAATCTACAGTAACAACAAACAAACAAAAAAAAATTCAGAAAATTTAACTTTTTAGCTTCTTTTTTGAATCGATAAAGTTTCAGTTGAAAAATAAAGTTGTGAAATGAAATTTCAAATATCATCTACAACTTAGTGTTTTGTTTCTGAACTGCCAGTATATGTATATATAATTTAATACGTGCTAAATTGATATTGTTGGTAGAAGACAGCGGCGTAGCAATTCAATAATTATGGGGGATCCAAATAACTGGGGGCAGTGTACCAATGTAAAAAAACGTTAATTAGCAGCTGTGCTAATTAGTAATTAGTCATTAAAAATTAGCAGTTATATAATTATCAATGAGTTGTTAATTAGTAATTGTAAATTATTAATAATTCGTTAATTACTGAAGAATTTGCATAAATTTCTTAAAATATTAACATTTTATTGGTAGAAAAGTTTGAGTTTGGGGGGAGGGCTTAAGCCCCTCCTCCTATTCTACTCCTATAGTAGAAGAACGTTACATGTGACAAAGGTGGGGGATGGTAAAGTGTGGCAGTTGGGGGGAGGGGGTCTAAAATATTGGGAAAATGTGTCACATCCTTTGTGAACGGTCCCTAAAGTAAATATGGAGAATGGTTTTTTTTATTATCTTGCACAACTTTCTTTAAGTATAACGCAAAATTTCTATACCAAATTCAAAGGTGATAGAAACGAAGTATATTAAAAGTGACATAAGAAACTTTTTCAACGTTAGTAGTAGTATATTTTTTCGTAAAATAGCCAATTTGGGGTACCGGTATTTTAAAAAAAAACTAATTTTCTAGACCGCTACTTTATCTATGAATTCATTAACCCTTTTATCGAGAGTTATTGTTAGAAGGGGTATTGAAACTTCTGTGGTGCTGCCATCTATGTCACAATTTGTGAACGAAAATTCAACCCGACCGAACGTACAATCGACTTGTAAAAAGCATGTAGTAAGAAAATGTTATAAAAAAAGAAAAATCACTTGTATATAAAAGTGAGTAAATCTATTATGTAAAATAAAATTTATTTAAAAAATTCGTCGCAGTTTAATTTCAAACAGAATATAATTGACCACAAAATGGATCCCAACAAAAAAAAAGTCAGCATAAAACAATCATCAAAACTGTAAAGTTAAAGGTTTTATGCAAGAAAATGGCAGATTTTTTTTATTAAAGATTTCTATTAAATTTAAGATTTTTGTTCCAAAGTCCTTCATAAAACCTGTAAAAAAAACTTTAAAAAAAATACAAAAAAAATCAATTTTGAAGCATTGAAATTATTGAAGGGAAAATGCAGATTTTTAAAAAGTTTTATGCAGAAATTTTTTTAAAACCATAAAAAAAAATTCAATTTTTTTATTCCAAATTTCTCTATAAAACCTTCAATTTCAAAAATTTTATGAAGCCTTTATGCTGACTTTTTTGCTTTATTATTTTTTATTGCATTATTTAAATTACCTTTCTCACAAATGCATTGGCCACAATGTCAAGATTTCTACGATTTTCTGCTGGTACTAAATAGGCTTTGGCGGTACTACAACGCTGTCCGTTGCGAATTGTCGCTTGAAGATCGTAAAAACCTGTTATGGAAATTGAAGTAAATACAACCATTTAAAAGATGTATTTTTGAACGATTATTTTTAATTTAAAACAAAATTAAAAACCTTTATTAGTTACATTTATTAGGTGGGGTTAAGGATAAACTTAATTTACAAACAAATCTTTAGTTTTTCATTATTCTCAATTCATAATAAGTTTTCATTTATAATACAAATTGAGCTTTTAAAGTTAAACTACCACATTCAGGTTTTTATTCTTAAGTTGAATAATATTTTTAATAGTATCAACTCTCTTCAGCTAGAAAGAGATATTAATAATTACCTGTTTGTTTCTCGCCATTCGGATCAAGAATTTCATAACCCATAGACTCCGCTGCTTCAAAAATAGGCTTTTTGATCTCCGGCTCGTATCCCGGCCTTCTGACTGTTATGGGCCCCTCAACAACATGGAAACCTGCAAAACAAATCATCATGAAGGCGAAACGGCAGTAATATATTTATCCAATATACTACCCATGTTCAATTATTTTATGATAAAACCCTGAAAATACTGAACCTTGTTCACTAAATATTCGCATAATAATTTAACTATGAATTATTTGTTAAAAATAAAAATGTTGTATTTTTTATATTCAAAACAAATTGGTTTATCAATAAATTATTATTTAACTAATATATGTTAAACTTGGAAAATAAAACAAATTCCATTTGGAAGATCCAAAAGAAGAACAGTGATAGTCCATACGGAGTGATAGTGCAGAAAACGAAAATCAAAAAATTAATTTTTTGTATAGACTTACCCAACCTTTTAATATTTTAACTTCCTTGCTAAGAACTATTATCTTCCCCTTCAGGCAACTAAATGGTCGTCGTTTATGTATGTATATGTATCATCGTTCTTTTTGTTTCAATTCACAACCGTGCATCCTGACGTCTCCAAATATCGTCGACAACAGTGCAGAAGATTACACAAAGGCTTTCCAGGGGAGCAAAAAGAATAATTGGTATCTTATGAGGATTTTATAATAGAACCGATGAAATCTTTTTTTTTTTCGTTGTATCTTTTTATTGGATTAGCTGGCAACGTCTGTGATTTTGGTACAAGGTGGAAATCCCAAAGTGCTACATATAGTAATAATAAAAATATAGAATTTTTTTATGTATAATCTTTTGTGCACTGTGGGTATAGAAATAATAAAAAATTTATTTTCTTTTACATGCTACCTTTTGCACTGTCAAGAACGATGTGCTAGTTTGAAGCAAGATACATCTCGAACCATCATCTATATGCCATTTCACAATTGAAGAGTTTAGAGCCAAAACTCCATAAGTCACATTTCGTCTAAGCTAAAATCGCATAGTCTAAAAAGCTTTCGTCTAAGTTAAAATTCCCATTAAAATCTTCAAATTAAAAAGCGCACTTTTACTAAATATTTTGTAGGTAAGAAACACGCATGATCCTTCATGAAGA
Source organism: Troglohyphantes excavatus (assembly GCA_963932185.1). Taxonomy (NCBI): domain Eukaryota; kingdom Metazoa; phylum Arthropoda; class Arachnida; order Araneae; family Linyphiidae; genus Troglohyphantes; species Troglohyphantes excavatus. The sequence goes on along the minus strand of OZ010667.1, from coordinate 58,750,791 downwards.
AGCAAAATATATTGAGACTATTAAAAGAACATGAAGATGCAAACTCGAAGCAAATTACTTTATCTAGAATTAGAAAAGTCCAAAAATATATTTTTGTTCTTCAACTCCTTTACGGAATTAATGAATGAAAATAGAAATTTCCAGTTTCTGACTTAAGACCCTGTACCAAATACCTTTAATTGGATACATCTTCAGGTATTTAGGAAACAAATTAATGCAATAGCTTCCTTACCTTTTGCCAGAAACTCTGGCTCTGTGTTGTTTTCCAGCTTCATGAAGTAGGGACAGAGATCGGACACACTCCAGCCCACTGCCCCGCTTCGAGCCCAGTCGTCGTAGTTCTTCCTGTTCCCTCTCACGTACAGCATCGCATTCAGGATGCTGGAACCACCCAGAGCTTTACCGCTGGGCCATACCACTTGCTGCAAAACACAGAGGTTGCAGGTTAAGTTAAGGGAGCTTGCACACACGAGGGACTTAGCCGGCTACCGAGAGACCAAGCGGTTAATTTTGCATTGTATTTAATTAGTGGGTTTACACAAAAAGTCGTGAGTAGACGTGTAAAGATATGTGACTGCTTTATGTGATTCAGTAAATGAACATATTCTCCAGTGTGTAAAATGCCTAATTCAGTTAAAGGTTCTTCAAGTGTTAATGCGTTAGGCAAAAGCAGATGATTGTCTTGGCAGTTAGTCTGGTGCTTTTTCAATGGTGTATTATCATTTGAGAATGATTACATTGCGGTACTATTAGAAGAACAGTGACTCAGACAAAAAGTCAAATGAGGCATTAAAACTGTTAATTACAGACTTAAAAAAGCCAGCCACTAGAAGAGTATTAAAATTACATACTAAGAATTGTCCCAGCTATAAAGTCAACAAAAAAATCTTTCAAGCAATTTGTAATTGTGCAAGTTTTTTTAAACATACTAAGGTTTTATGCAATGAAATCTGGAAGTGCTAATTTCCTAGGGAAAACCTGCAGTTCTTTAAGGTATAATTGTAAAAAGTTTAGAATTAAAGCCGATTGTTAAAAAAAGCAGTTTTTATGCATTTTGATAAAAAACTTTCATTGTCGGTTTTTTTAACTGTACTGATTAGTGAAGCCATTATAAGTAAGTGAAATAAAATAAAAATAAAATAAAGAAACTGCCATTTTGGACAACCGTTTAAATTGATTTACTGCTGAAAATCGCAATATTGACTCTTAAATGAAACAGTTGAAAATAGTGATATGGGGATATGATAATAATATGCTACTATTATAATTTTTTTTTAACTTACATTATTCACTAAGCCATATCCACTGTGTTTCTGGGGTACTGTCTTGTAAGACCAGTCAAGATCAGTAAACCAAAAATTCCTGGCTAAAGCTGGCACATCTGTGAGCAGAGGTGGCGATTTGCCAGCTTCCAGCAACAGGACACTGACGCAGGGAACCTCAGACAGGCGACTGGCTAACACAGATCCAGCAGAACCAGCGCCCACTTTTAATTTAAAAAATATATCAAATAATTAATAAATTTGTATTCATTCGTTTCAAACTTTTTTTAAGTTTGGTATGGATATACAATACATTTATTTTAGATTTTTTTTTTAATTATTCCTAGGTGCATTATGAGAGTTTTCAATTTAATTTTGGTGTTATACAAATTGGTTAGGTTTAAAAAACTACAGTTGTGGGACTAAAAATTTACATACAAAACTAGATGCTTTGTCTAGTTTTATCATATTTGAGTTTGGAAAGTTAAATACTGAAAAATAGTTTGTAGAAAAAATATTATTTCTACTTTTATTCTTTAATTTATTTATTTTTTAAGTTGATCTTAACATTTGTTGACATATAAAAAAATTTATCATGAAAACTACGGCAAAGCAAAGAATATCTGAAGAATACTACAGCATATAAAATACTGTAACTTTTAACATAAAGGAAAGAATATTATACCATCTATTCAAATACATTTTCCTTTATTTATAGAAATTTTTATTTTAGTACATGTTTTATAGAAGTATTTACGAGTACATAGACATATTTATCATTTAGTGTTAAGAATTGTGTTAAAAATTGTTTCAAATTTTAAATTTATTAGCATTAATTGTACTTACAGCACGGAAGAGACGTGCACGTATAACCAGTACCTTAGACTACTAGTTACTATGAGAATCATGTAAATTTATTGAGTTGCTCGCAATCGCGATATAAATATTATCATTATTTAAAATCAATCCCAAATCATAAATAAAAGATAAATTTCCATTATTTAAAATCAATTAAATATGTGTCTGAAATAAAAAATCGTTTACATTTTATTTCCTTATCCAACGAAAATAATTTGTATGCACGCATACTGAAGTTTTAATTAGGCATACTGAACCTAAAATATTAACAGTATAGCCAAATAATTTAACATTAAGATTTATCTGTCTATTCTTGATAAAAATTATTTTTTAACCTTTTCCAACCTTCAAAGTTATTTTTTTGATTTCTTCAACATCAATTTAAAATTATTCTTAAACGCGATACTCTTTCAAAATCCCGCAGTAAAGAAATATTTATCTGTCATTTTACGACATATTAAATCTTAATGACACGTATTCCAAACGCGAGAACTAACCGATAAGAAGACTTCATCCTTATCCACACAAAAATCATTTTCACACTACAAATAACACAGTTGCTGAGGCAAGTACTAAACGTTAAGGCGCCTTGTTTTAAGTTATTTACCTATGATAAAATCGTACTCTTTCTTGAAGGTAGTTGAGGGCGTGGGCGCATTCTTCTGTTGAGCAAGAGACAAAAGTAGCAGAGGTAGGAGAGGAGAATTGGAGAAAGGCGTCGGATAAGCGTCGTTGGAAACTAGGTCCATAGTGCCTGTAAACACATATTTTTACATTAACAGGGTGTTCCAAAAAGGTGGTTATTTCTTTGGTATATTTGAGATAGCTAACGCAATATAAGTTATAAATATATTCAAAGTAAAATAAATGACAAAACGACAGTAATAAATAATCATTAAAAATCAATATTCATATGACCCCTTTAACAGAACAGAAATTAGAAAAAACTTTTTATTTGTTTAATATTTAAATCTTACGTAATATCACTGACAATTGCACTAATTAAAACTGATATAACCGGTTTTCCATACATTTTAATTTCGCAAATTACAATTACACATTAGTAACCTCAAGTATATATACTTCAATACTTTAAAATGTTGCCATTTCTGGGCTATAAATATTCCTCAATTGTTATAATATTCGTTCGAATACCATAAATGATTTTTTTTCATTATAACTATACTCATTCGAATCTTACTTCGTTATATAATTTAATATTTGATAATCTTTAAGAATTTTGTGATTAAAAAAGCAATACTTTGACGCTTTTCTAAGGTAAAAAGAAAGCGGTTGAAATTTGACATGACTTTACGCCAGGTTAAGAGTCAAATCTTATAAAATATTTTAATACAACTATTAACTTACTTGATATTTCTGTCAGTTTAATATGTGTTGATATGTTGAAATTAAAATTAAATTCGTTTCTAAATATTTTCTATTAGAATATTTATATATACAAGAAATTTATCGTTCTTTATTCGGGATGACGAATTATAAGTTGATGGCTATAATAATTTTCTGCTAATCACAACTCGACACAAACTATAGCTAGTTTTAAACATCTTGGTTCTGAAACTTTATACATAAAACTTTTATAATATATATTAAAAGTTAACAATACAGTTCTTATATTATTCAACAGCCACATTCCATTACTAGTTCAATAAATTAAATATGATTCGCTGGACCCCATCAATGGGATTTAAAAAAAATAAAGAAAGCATTTCAAACAATAAGTGAAAATATGTCTACCTTTCTTTGATGTTCTATGAAATAGAAATTATATTGAAATAGATGCAACTGTTATTTTCAACCAACAGCAGCAATTCAAATTACATTAAGGGATTTATATTTTTATAATCTCCAGAATACTACTGCTTTTATAGGAGCTCAAAAATGCTTTTCATCTTTACCTAGCCTTAATAACTTATTTACATTCCTGGTGGTTTGCCCCAAAATTATTTATTGCTTGCCTCTATTTATCAAGATGCGAACACTCAATTGCATATCTTTTGACTGGAGTGGGTCAAAAAGACAAAGACTTTTATTCTTACTAGGATTTTAATATACAACATTTTGATATTAAACATATGGAACACATTTTATCTAAGGATGTAGAGTATAATTTTAATAACTGTTGCTATGGTCTTTCAAAAGCGATTGTCGTGTGGATAACATTAGGTTCAGTTTTATAATTGTCTATATAACGATATTTTGTATTATTTTAGCGATATTGTTACACTTACGTTTATTTTGATTCCATACACTTAGGGTTGTCCTGTTACGGACAGGGGCAAGCTCGTAATCTTAGGGTTACGAGTTCGGCCATAGTAATACACACAGATGATTTTTCGTGTATGTGTGCTAAAAATAGAAAATTGTGTAAATTGTCTCACGTTGTAATCATGTTTTCGAAATATAATGAGTAATTTTGCAATCATTAAAAAAATAATCTAGTTTAATTTCGATTACTTCGAAGTATTTTTAGGCAAACTCTTTAGAATTAATATCCATTCCATCCGCCAAGTACTAGATTCACGTTAAATATTCTTATTGTAAAATAGTTAATTCATATATATTAATATCAAAAATAAAGTATTATATATTTATTGAATATTTATTTATATAAAAAATTTTAACGAAAATTTGTTTTCCTCCCATTTCAAGCATGTTAACATATGTTTGTGCATAATTTTTTTTTTCTAATTTATGGATTTTAATTTTTTTTATAGTAAAATATGTATTTTATTACGCTTTTGTTTATTATTGAATAGAGTATCTTCCTGCTGAGGATGACCGACAAAATATCTGATTATCCGTCGTCTATTTATACCTTAACTAATCTATTTGCTTTAAATGCTGCAAGTCAGAAATTTGTATTGAAAAGGGAATAAAGTAAAATTCACTAATTGACTTCAAATATAAGTTAATGAAAGTCGGGATTTCCGGCACCACATTTTTTGGAAATATCTACTATTAACCAGATTTTTAATTTTAGCATGTACCTTTCTATTTAAATTTGGGTTTGATTTCTTAAGTTAAGTTATGTTTTATTCTCATAGACACAAATAATTTTTTCGTACATAAACTTTAATTATATTCTGGAGATTTCAAGCATTTAATTGGTTTTTGAATGAAAGTTATTCATGATTGAAATGTCTTTATTTACACATTTGGAAATATCTTAGAATTTTCAGTGTCAACCAAACAATTGCAATTGTTCATTTTTTAGAATATCACTCATCAAATTTCCTTCAATAGAATTTGTAACGGAACTCAAAACCTTCGTCGTGTTTTCAATTGGGCGAATAACATTTTACTAAAATTCTTTTGTTTGGGTGTCAATTACCGTATTTTGAAAGTAACTTTTCCGTAACACATGTCTAATAGAATATTGCGACATTTTATTTCAATTTGGTTCTTGGTATTTGAACAGTTTACATTACCTTTCCTCGAGGATTGTTTTCGACGTTTAGTTTTCATTCACTTTGAAAAGTGAATGAGAAAAAGAGTGATTCCAGATCTGGCCTTAACCATACACTGGTAAGTTATTCATTAATAGTTCATATTCAAATTGAATTACTATTAACAAGAAGAAAAAATTGGGTTATACGTTAGGAACTTATAACAATAAATACCTACAAATATAATAAGTATTTGTAATAAGTACAAAACGATAAAAAATAATCATAAAATTAATTATGACATAACACTATTTTTTAATTTTTATACCAGACCACAATCTGAAACAATGATTAGAATAAATCGGCACTCATAAAGCACCATTATTTCTAAAACTGTTTTAGATCAGTTTCTAAACTTTGTATCCCTAAAATAATATATATTATTTGCATTTGAATTTAAGTATTAAGTGAAAAAATATTCAGTCTTAATATTCTTTATATAAAAGTAATTTCTTTAGCAGTGGTAAATATTGTTTAAATGCGCTAGAAGTCCCTCATTAACATGTTTGAAAAAATTAAGTTAAAAGTGTTAAAAATTCAGTGACGTTAAAATTCAGCTAAGTACTTCCGAAAATATTTTCTATCAATCCACAAAGTCAGTATACATGGGAGCCCCAGTTGCTCGGTTGGTAAGGCGTTCAGCTACTAATCAGAGGATTGGTGGTTCGAATCCGAGAAATGGACTTGACATAGAAAAGTAAAAAAGTAGTCATCTTGCGATCGAAGGGTTGCCAGCTTCGCTACAAAAATACTAGAAAGTCGTCCAGAATATCCAACAAATTATACTGGCGTGTATACGGGACTGGTGCACGATGAATCTGATCGGGGTCCAAAGTTCGGACGTCTATTGAAGGCGTTGGGTGCCAGTTCAGGTGTTTTCTCGTCATCTGACCATGGTTCTAAAATAACGATGTGCATGTATGAATGTGTGTGTGTGAATGTGTATGTGTTCCCGGGTCATTCCTTCGAGATTGACCCCGAACCGTCGCCAATAGCCCACTGTGCAGCTCTAGTGCGACGTTAATTAACCAAACCAGTATACATGGAATACATGACCTATTGTGGAAATTTCACATGTTAAAATATCACATATCCAATATAACGCCTCCGTGGATGAGCGGTTAAAGGCGTCAGCTGGGAATTCGAAGATTCCAGGTTCGATCTTAGGCGATGGACTTGACAAAGAAAAGTAGTGATCTTGTGACCGGAGGGTTGCCAGTTTCGCTACAAAATACTAAAAAAGTCGTCCAGAACATCCACAAAAATTAACGGCGTGTATACGGGACTGGTGCACGATAAATCTGATCGGGGTCCAAAGTTCGGACGTCTATTGAAGGCATTGGGTGCCAATTGTTGTGTTTTCTCGTCATCTGACCATGGTTCTAAAATAACGAGGTGCATGCATGCATGCATGAATGTGTGTGTGAATGTGTATCTGTTCCCGGGTCTTTCCTTCGAGATAGACCCCGAACCGTCGTCGATAGCCAACTGTCCAGCTCTAGTGCGACGTTAATTAACCAAACCAAACCAAACCAAACACATATCCAATATGTCATATCTGTACCTCAGAGCCAAACTATCCTAAGTCCAAATTTGGTGATTTTTGTTTTATTGCAGATTATTGTTATAATGCTCATGGGTTAAGGTATCACTAGGCACGCGATAGTATGGTGGGCACATGGAAAAGCATTAAGTTAGCGTGTGAGCTGGTTGGCTAGAAATGATAGATTACACAGCCAATAATAACAGTAGCATAACTTTTTATTTATAACAATATACGCCAGATAAGCTTTCAGAACAGGAGTACACAAAAGAACATTCATTACGGAAGCAGTGTCCAACACTCTAGTTCGGGCTGATTACAGAGATTAGAGAAGATTATTTACTTACGTGGGGGGCTGCTGGGCAAAATCTGAGGACTGTGGACTGACGGACTCGGACGGATACGAATGACGGCGCCGAAAGATTTTCTTCAACCTTCGGGGAAGCACAACTCCAGAAGAAAATCCTTACTCCTTCTACTCGCAACACACAACCCCCAGCCGTGCACTATTGATACGCTTTACTTCCAAGGCAAACTCGAGACTAGCCGGGTGAAGATATTCTTACATTATTGCCACTGGATGCATTACCTCCTGCAGAAAGCAAAATAAAGGAACACCATTTTCCGGAAATCGTAAATGAGCCATTAGTTGCCTCGACCCTGATTTCCTTACAACTTCATTTTAAGTTCTCCCGTGGGAATAACTGAAGTGGGTAATTATGTGCCGCCTGCGCAGCGTAAATAAAGATAGAGAGATAGTGCCCAGTTTTACCTAGGCTAGAAGAATTCACCGAAGGTGGGTTTCGGGAAGGTAGGAAGAAGTATAATGGAAAGTGTGAAAGTTTTGCTATTATTCAGGGGAATAATAGTGTCATAAAAGTAGAAAGTTTAATGGGATAGGGAATTTTTATTTTATTTTTCAAAATTTTATGATTTTTATTTGGTTTTCGATTTTTATTTTTGAAGATCTTAAAGTTCGATTACCTTATTATTAGGTCTTCTACGTGAAGTTTTTTCCCACCGAAACCTGACCCAGTGTCACAAGCGCCTGTGCGCAAGCTCGGCCATTTTCCGGAAATCGGAATTAGCCTTACGGTGTGTCGACCGGAGGTCCTTGCGCCTTCATCGAATTAAGTCTAGTAAATAGATAACTTTAGTGAGTTTAGGTATTAACTTTTAATTTACTAAATTAAATTATGGGGGAGGGGTCCCTAAGGCGAAGTGCGTTCTCGTTTTAATTAATTCTGAAAAAGAATATCAGTAGTTGGGTGTGTGTATGAAATAAGTAGAGACAACAAAAGTTTTTATTAAATATTTTATTATTATAAGATATAAGATGCACAACAATGGGGACATTTACAAGACCTGGCTACTTGCTGAGGGGCAGCTGTCGGTGCCATTTTCCAAAAACCACTCAAACGTTTTCTAGGCAACCAGCACTACCGGCACCGCCGCCTGGTGTGGAAATCAGTAAACAAGGGGCAACGTCACAATTATGACTTAAAAGTTTGTTTTCGATCAAATCATATCATCAAAATTAACTCAAAAATTATTTTTAAGATTTTCGCAAAAGCTATAAAAGCCCAAGTCCAATGTTTTGCAATGAGAGTAGGATTCAGTTCTTCCCGTCTCCTGTAAAGTTGCCCAAATGTCACTTAGGATCGTCTGACTCTGAGGAACAGATATTATTTCTGAAATGTAAGACAAATTATCTCAGAAATGATATTTTGTAAGTTAGTGACATCTCTCGCCATGACGTCAATATGCCGATTTAATGAAACATTACTTCGTATATTATGTGTCTAAATTAATTTATACCAGATTTACTCTCAAATTGCCTTTCGTCAGAATAAAAGTCCGACATTGGTACTTAATATAAGGTTTTATTTCAGACACGATGGATTTGGCACGAAACAACGCCTATCCCACACCGTTCGCCAACTCTCCTATTTTACCCCTCCTGCTCCTTTCGCTGGCTCGACAGAAGATTTCGCCAAGAATTTCGGCAACTATCAGAGAGGAATATGACTACATTATAGGTATGAACAACAAAAAACGCATTTAGAAAATACTATTATAATTTATAAGAACTGGATCATCGGTAAGAACGCAATCATAGCTGTTGGTGTTTCTATATTTGGACAGATGTAATTAAGTCCCAGATAATTAAAGGCTGAATAAGACAACTTATTTTAATGGTATTGATAAGTTAAAGGAGGGAGGAGGGGTTATGCTCAATATTTATAAACAAAAGATAAAATATCCTGCATCAAACCAGCATAAAAAGGCCAACTTCAAAACATGATAGTTCTTGATATTTAGAGTTTTGATATAAATCAATAACAACCAAATCAAATTGGGTGATGTGGAGGGATTGGAATTTAATATTGCTAATGTGACTAGAAGCCAAGGATTCAAATTATACAAATCGCAGCTTAATCGAGACGTTAGAAAACATTTTTTTTTTAATTAGGGTAATAGACAAATGGAATTGTTTGCCTGAGTATGTTGTTAATTATTCAGGAGTGTGTAGTTTTAAATAGCAATTGGATAGGCATTGAGGAATCGTGAGGATGATAGATTGACAGGACCAACCTTGTTGGGCCTAGAGCCTTTAGTTCGTCGACATTATTTGTAGTTGGTAGTAATAATATCAAGGCATTTTTTGACTTATTAGTTACTATGGAAAGCCAAGTTCAAACAAATTTGATAAAATGTACAGTTGTGAGTCTTTATATAATACATGTACAATGAAACGAATATCCAAGTACTTAGATATGCAATATAAGTCTTGTATAACGAAGACCTAGAGCGATAAATAAGGCAGTTGGCCTGTAATTAAAGTTACTCTCTGTACCAACTTAGTTCATATCTACTATCAATACTAGTGAGGAGCTTATTTTTAAAAGGATATATTTCCAAAGAGTTACCATTTGAAATATTCTCCTCAAGTAATGGATAGCAGCTATCCATAATCAACCATCTTTAATTTACATTAAAAATTAATAGTATTATGAGGAATAAAACAAATAAAAATGACTTATAGTAAACTTAAATCGTTAATTATCTTATAAGCGATGAAAGTATCATAAAGTACATGATAGTGTCAATTTTAATTAATTATTAGAGCTTTTGTGTATCAATTTGTAGGTCTTTATGAAAGGTGAAAAAATATGAAAATTAAAAGGATCCGTTTGCATGTAAGCCCAATTATCACTCGTATAGAAATGTCGTCATTAGTCATGAATATTAATTCATTACATTTCCCAAGTAAATATAAATAATTAAAGTACAATTGTGGTGGGGTGGGGCGGGGGGGGGGGTAAAATTATTCAAATCATGCTAAAACCCTTGTTATTGATATAAAGTTGTTTCATTCAGTCTATAGATACCCAAAAGCTCACATCCTTGTAGTATGTTATCAAAATACATAAATATAAATTTATTTACTCTCTAAATTTATTTGTTTTTTAAATTTTCGCAATTTAATAACTTAAAATTACACATACAACTTTGAGTAGTAATGACTTTTGGATTATCTTAAAAAGTGGGTGCTGGTTCTGCTGGATCGGTGGTGGCCAGCCGACTTTCAGAAATACCCTGCGTCAGCGTTTTACTGCTGGAAGCCGGAACTTCGCCTCCACTACTCAGTGATGTTCCAGCATTGGCCAGAAGCTTCTGGTTCACAGACATCGACTGGGCTTACAAGACAGTTCCACAGAAACACTCCGGATTTGGATTGATAAATAGAGTAGGTTTTTTTCCCTGTTCCTCTGATCACCCTGTATATTTCTTTTCTCTTATTGTTGTTGTTTAATTGAAGAATGTGTCAACATATAATTTTTTTACGATAACAATTAAAATAATTTTAATCACATATTCTTAAAAAATAGTGTTTAAACAACACCCACGCTTCAATCTATTTAAATGAATTTATCAATAAAAATATCTTTATACGGTTTCCCCAAACTTTAAACTATGATTCGGAATAAATCTAAAAAAATCTTTATTTTATCGCTACTTTAAGTAGTATGGCTATTTAGCTTGTAAGAACGCTTGGATGGTGAGAGGAACAATTCGAAGCTATTAGTAAATCCAGGACCACATTCGTGTCTTGCCTGGTCCAATAGTCATTCGCAAATATTTGCTTCCAATGTTTGCCTCCCCCTTTTGAAATGAAGCGCCAGCGGCATTGATTGTCTACACACTGGCCCAATATTCATTGGTGAATATTTGCTTCCAGAACAGTCTCCAAAGACACTCCCGCCCAATTATTTTGCTTTATGTATTAAAACAGGTATTATCGAGTTACATAATATGCATACCCGAATTGATGACAACATTTGAAAACTTGAATTGAAAAAGGGAAATCTCCACCCCAGACAATACAGTACAAGAGCTAATAATATACGCGCGATTGTCGTTTTTCGAGCAATGTGTGACGATACGGATTGGAAGATCGGGAAGGAGACCGGCTCCTTTAATTTGGTGTTAGAAGGCCTTCCTAAAGTTGGAAGGCCTTCGACCAACCTTCCAAAACCTTCCAGCCTCCAACATCTGAAAGGGGCCTCCGTGGCCGAGTGGATTAAGGCCGAGTGGTAACTGGGAATCCAAAGGGTCCCCGGTTCGAACCTTTGCGTGGACTAGACTAAAGAATAATAAAAAGTAGTGATATTGCAATGGGAGGGTTGCCAGCTTCGCTACCAAAATACTAGAATGTCGTCCAGAACATCCACAAAAATTAACGGCGTGTATACGGGACTGGTGCACGATAATTGAAGGCGTTGGGTGCCAGCTCAGGTGTTGTCCTCGTCATCTGACCATGGTTCAAAAATACGAGGCATCGTTCCCGGGTCTTTCCTTCGAGATAGGCCCCGAACCGTCGCCAATAGCCCACTGTGCAGCTCTAGTGCGACGTTAATTAACCAAACCAAACCAATCCAACATCTGAAGATCATTGCCAATGGTGAAACGGTCACGTCACTCGCAACCCTTGATCAACCTTGAAACGTGTATGGATGGGCATAAGTATAAACATAGGCTTTTCTAAGCAAACTTTTCGACTGTCCAAATCAAGTCTACATATGTAGAGGATTAGGTGAACGATGTACTTCTTTAAAAAACCTCGAAACGGAAAACTTTACTAAAACCATTTTTAAGAAAGTTTCTTTCAAAATATCTAATATATATATATATATATATATATATATATAAATATAATTTGGCAAAAATAAATTTCTTCAAATACGCTAGGTAGAGTAAAAACTTTTCGTGGAGAATGGATTACTTGAGTTAACGTTGCACTAGAGTTGCACCTAGGAAAAGGAGATAATGATTCCTGGACCCCATTTGCTACAAGGAAGTATTCCATTCCCTTTGTCCAAAGTGTATCCTCCCCCTCTAGAGCGACGTTAATTCATTCAGTGTATTTTAATCCAAATTCCTAATTTTGTGTAAAATTCGTGACTGGCTCTTTCAAATTCCCGACTGGTCAATTTTAAATTACGACTGCACATTTCAGCACAACTGTCCATTTGAATAGGATCTGCTCTTACGTGCTCCCAGAGATAAAGTCTGACCAACGTTTTCTTTTTCATTCGAATACAGCAAGTGATATGGCCGAGTGGTAAAGGTCTCGGAGGCACGAGCCTTCTAAATGGATTGATGTACGTCAGAGGCAACAAAGTGAACTACGACGACTGGGCTCGGCAAGGAGCTGTTGGATGGAGCTACTCGGACGTCAAGCCGTATTTCTTGAAACTCGAAGACAACAGAGATCCGGAATATTTGGCTAATGGTATGGTAATTACTTTATTTTGCCAATGAGTTACTAAATAACTCTCTAATGAGTTACTATAATAACTCTCGAAATGTTCGGAAATTGTGCTTTAAGTAAACAAAGGTAAGACATATCTATCGAAACGATTATAAGATTCAAAGCATGTTAAGACAGCTTCACGTGAGTGGTACCTTATGCATTCCAGACAAACCGGTGCACTGCAGAGCATGAAATACTAACCCCCATATTCACATCACCAGTTCTGGAAAATCCAACGATTGACCGTGGATTCCGAAAACCGTGGATTGAAGGAAAGAAGCCGCTTTGACAGAACATCTTTTGTTCCTTACTTTGTTTAAAAACCTCTATATCTTACGCACGCATACTTTTTTAAATTAGTTTTTAAGTAAGTTATGTATTTTTTATTCATAAAACTAAAAAAAAACAGTTTCAACACTAGTGATATTTTTTATTTTATCATTGTATGCAGATGGTTCTAAATTTCTTTATGTACACTGCTAAAATTATTTACTCCAAGTCAGTTACCGTATATATAAAAATTAAATTACAACTACTATTTTATCTGATATTTCTTCACCTTCGTATTATAGTTCGGTACAACAAGGTACGCCTCAAGTATTTTACTACAACATAGCTGGAGTGCTTTTTCTACATGGTGAGTGACTATGTGTTGTATGGTCATCTTGCGATCTCACCAGCTTTCAAACGCCATGCGTTAGTCTAAGATCATTAACAGTGTACAATAATAATAAGAGACATATGTATACAATGTGTGTAGCACTAAAGTATCATTATCGATTTAAATGTAACAAATGAGATCTATTAGGGAAACAAGCCTTGCTCACCATGCAAACTATTCTGTGACTGAGCATTTGCGTTATATTTTTCAAGGGCATCAATAGTTATTTCCGTTACAACATTACAAAGCATTTTAAGAATTTATTTTTAGTGAGCAAAGGTTCTTTATTGTCCTTTCACACTATGGGTTTGGTTTGATTAATTAACGTCCCACTAGTTCCATACTATGGAAGTAATCTGTTTCAGAAATGGGAAATATAGCTTATTTGCAAAATCCCTCAGTAAAATTAACTTTATATTAACGTCAAACAACCATTTTTTATTAAAATATACGTTCATAAGGTACAGAGAGGTTTTTAAACAAAATAAGGAACAAAACATGTCCTGTCAAAGCGGTTTATTCGTTTTCATGCCACTTAGTGAATTAGTATTTACTTTATTCGCCTCTAGCGTCTAAATAGTGAGTGGCAGAAACATAATGTAAATTGCAATTTTGTGTAAAATTACATAGGGAATAATTTTGTAATTGAAATATTTTCTCTAAATTTTCTAAGGAGATAATCGCAAAAAACTGATTTTGGCCGCCATTTTTCCAAGATGGCGGCCAACGACGGCGTGGTGCAAAATTAATCTATCATACAGAAGACTTTTTGGAAGCAATTAAAATTGTTTCCAGCTTTCTCCTATTTTTTTCCAAATTGACTCTTTTTTCATGCTTTGCTGAATGGAGACTAATAAGGTTTCATTAAAAATCATAGGTTTACCTCCCGATTCGCAGGTAAACTGTGCGATTGTGAATATAAGCGTTACGTTTCACGGCTCATGCTTTCGTTACGATCCTATTTTTGTTTCACCTTGCATACACCATACACCTTGCAAAGCTCTTACGATTTTAGAGACGTTACACACCAAAATAAGTTTTCGAAACAATTCCCCGAAGAAAACTGTTTGGTGTGCCTTCCTATTGCTCTCTATCTAAATGCAAGCACTAGAAAGCGATTTTTTGTAATTTAATTTTCAGAACAACTGTCATTTCAACTGTGCGAGGTTTAATTTAAAACCACTCAGACTATTTTGTCTGAAAGTTGGGAATTTAGTGTCTTTTACATGATGGGCAGTGATAATAAAATACGGGTCATGAATTTCCTACCCCTTTAAAAATTATTGTTTTTGATCTAGTTTTGGCAAGCATTCTTACTCGGATTTCCTTTATAAGAATTGCGCATCGTCTTAAAACATCTTTATAATTTCGTTGTCAAACCTATTTTAGAGGTCTCCGTGGCAGAGTGGATTAGGCGTCAACTGGGAATCCAAGGGACCCCGGTTCAAAACCTTGCGATGGACTAGACTAAAGAATAGTAAAAAGTAGTGATATTGCGATCCGAGGGTTGCCAAATTGGATACCAAAATACTAGAATGTCGTCCAGAACATCCACAAAAAATTAACGGCGTGTGTACGGGAGTAGTGCACGATAAATCTGATCGGGCTCCAAAGTCCCGACGTCTATTGAAGGCGTTGGGTGCCAGCTCAGGTGTTGTCCTCGTTATCTGACCATGGTTCAAAAATACGAGGCATCGTTCCCGGGTCTTTCCTTCGAGATAGGCCCCGAACCGTCGCCAATAGCCAACTGTGCAGCTCTAGTGCGACGTTAATTAACCAAAACCAAAAAAAAAGCCTATTTTAAACAAAATCGCAAGAGACTTTTTTGAACAATTCGTATAAAGTCGAACTCAAACAGCACCCAGCCCTCCATTCCATCTTTTTTAAGATTTTGAAAAAAACATAGTTGTAACGTTATTATTTTTATTTTTTTTAACTATTTTGGACTCGGTGGACCTCGAAATGTGTAGAAATTTGATTCTAAAATAATACTTTGGTTGCTATAATTTCTTCTAGGTTACCACGTCGTTGACGGGCCGCTAACAGCTCACAAGCCACGATATGATCCAGAAATAAAAACATCGATTTTAGACACTGCACGACAGATGGGTTATAAAGTAGTGGATTCCAATGGCCGCAGACAAACAGGTACATATTGTACTATTACATTTAATCAACTAAATAATACAAATGATTAATTTATAAATTTATAAAATATATGTTTAAGAAAGGACCTTTGCAAATTAAATGTATAAAATAACATGTGAGGTGTCAAATAAATTAGAATTTCCCAGAGTAGCGACGAATCTTAATTTTGTCTCATGAATATTCACGTTTTTTTTTTTAAATGCGTTTAAAATAATTCATTTAAACATATTTTTTAAAATAAACCGTTGACTATGCTGCCACCTATGAATGAGCAGAGGCATTAAACTTTACTTATTTTTTTGGCTATAAGAAATACGCTAATGTATTTAGGCCTTACAACGAATGTGTGTAATGTGGGGAAGGCATGCAATGATTATAAGGATGGAGCATTATAGTTTTTTAATTATATAAATTAGAAAAGTCTTTTCAAAATTAGTTTTTGTTAGTTTCGTGATTGTCAGATGATTGAAACATTGTGAGCAATATTTTATAAACTCAAAAATTTACCTGTTAATATAAAATTATATAAATTATTTGTAGGATTTTTTGATCATCAAGGAACGTTTCGGGATGGCCAACGATGCAGCACAGGCAAAGCCTATTTGGTTCCGGCAGAAAATAGAACCAATCTTGATATAGTGACTCAAGCATTCGTGAGAAAGGTATTTTAAACAAGCCGCTTAGCTTAAGTAGCAACAAACAAAATAAAAGTATATCAAAACGAATGGTTTAATATAAGTAGTTAAACGCATCCAAACAATAAAAAATCGCCTAAAAATTTTTGACTGCTCTGTAATTCAAAACCACAGAGAATTACTTAATACAATTTTCATCAAGTACAAAACAACTAAATTAACAAAACAATGAATGTACAATAGAATAAATAATAATGATTTACTAATTGAGTAAAAAGCTAAGCAAAATAATATTATACCATTTTTTTTTTATAATATTGTGTAATAACATATAGTACAGGGAAATAACATATAATAATATATTGCGTAAATATATATAGTAATACACAATACTTCAATAAGTTTTGTATAAATAAATTCAAATTTAATTTATAATTCAGTCGCTAAATATTTAATAGTGTTCCTTTGTTGTGCATTCTTTTCACCTTTAGGTGTGCCTCAAAGGTTGCAGAGCAACAGGTGTTGAATTTGACTACAGAGGTGCCACATACACAGTGAAGGCCAAGCGGGAAGTGATCGTGTCTGCTGGGACCACCAACACTGCGCAACTGCTGATGCTTTCCGGAATAGGTCCAAGGGAACATCTGGAAAGCTTGCATGTCAGTACTGAGTAGCCATTCGTTCAATCAGTTTGTTCAAACCTTCGAGCATGGGTCCTTCATAGTAGAGAAAACATGTTACAATCTCGCTAACATCAAAATGAGGCCAATATGGATGGCCTCAGACACGTGATTACGTCATTCCATTCATAAATTTTCACTGTTACACATTTCCCAATTCATCAGCCAATCGCGAGTATTTTTTAATTCATAATTTTGAAAAGAAGTCACGTGTCCGAGGCCATTCGGTCTAAGATGTTTGGTTTCACGATTAAGACGTCATATTCGCTCTACTAAAGTCCATTCTTCCTCGAAGATTCAAACTGCCCGAAACCTATTACAGTTAAAATATATACGCTTTATCTCTAAATAAATTTAAAAAAACGATTCCACTTTTATCTTCTGGCATAAGGAAAAGAGATACTATTTTTTTAAACAGGAAAACTCAAAAAATACACAAAACCTATGATCATCAGCATTATAACCTTTTATAAGAATTTCAAGTTATTCGAACTAGAAGATGGGGGGGAGGGAGAACATTTTTCTTGAATGTCGTCATATTTAATTTTAAATAAGTGATTAATGTATTCCATAATGATTTTAAAATGTACCCCATCCCTTGATGTACGAATATTAATAAATTAAAAGAATATCGTTTTTTAAGTTTCGAATAAAAAAATATTTGCTATAACACCTTCTTGGGCTGATTTTTTTTCCCCAATTTCAGTTACAATTATTTTTAAGTATAATTTTCTTTTTTTTAACATTCCTGAATTCTAATTGTCAGGCTTGCAAGTGTTCCATTTGTTCTATCTTGCTAATCCTCCGCCTGTTCTATCCTGCCCATTGAGAAAAAGGTCAGAAAATTCTGAGCGTATGTCATGCGACGACGACAAAGAAGAGGTTAAGATTAATTTCTAAAAAATTCGTTTCATTAAAGATTTTTCTTAGATTTTCTAAGTATTCAATTCTCCTTAAACGAACTTAAAAGGAAAATGAGAATTCATTGATTACTTGAGTAATTCTAAAATAATACAATACTTTTAACAATAAAATAAAACATTACACTACCATTCATTTGATTAATTCTACATAGAGATCGCATTGATAAAATCCTCTATAGAAAAGTTAAAAAATCGTGTTTGGCTGTGTTGGGGCACTGCAAGAAGAGTTGTTACATAAAAGGTCATTTCAGCATAGACATATTAGTAACAGAAGAAATGTGAACTATCTGTTCCGTTCGATGTATTTTACAAAAATACTAGAATGCTACCAAAATACTAGAATGTCGTCCAGAACATCCACAAAAATTAATGGCGTGTATACGGGACTGGTGCACAATAAATCTGATCGGGGTCCAAAGTCCCGACGTCTATTAAAGGCGTTGGGTGCCAGCTCAGGTGTTCTCCTCGTCATCTTACCATGGTTCAAAAATACGATGCATCGTTCCCGGGTCTTTCCTTCGAGATAGGCCCCGAACCGTCGCCAATAGTCCACTGTGCAGCTCTAGTGCGACGTTTATTAACCAAACCAAACCAAACCACACCAACTCTCGAATGTACTTTTCTTTGTTTCAAAATTTTATGCACATCGACTTCTCAATTTCAATCGAAATAGTCCAAATTCTTGTCAATCAGAGTAATTGCCACGTAATTGTAGTATCGTAATGGACCCTTCTAAAAGCGTAACATAAACGTAAAACATTTCTAACCTGGCTCCCCAATACCGACATAGCCTATTTCACTTTCAACAGGTTTTAAAGTCAAAAGATTATAGAAATATGAATTAGTTGCCAACCAAAACCTCGACAACAGAAGGAAGATACGAAAGCTGTTTAGTCTGACTCCGCGGGACATCGTCCACGCCCCGAATTTTTTTTATTTTATATTTAATTTCTAGATTAAACACGGATCGGCATCTTATTTTCTACGTCGAACGAGATTAAATTTATGTCAATCATGCTATTTGTCACGGAGTTATGATTTCGAAATGGATTCCCCTACATGGTTTTCTAACCGGATACCCCATGTTGCTGATTTTAAAGATATTTCAAAAGTAATATTTCAAATACATTGTCCATACACTGTTAAAAAGAGGTACTCGAAAATAGGTAACATGTACTCATTTTTTAATGCATTCGATGCTTAGAATAGCTCCTAATTTACCCATATACTCAAAAATGAGTACAATGGGTAAAAACAAGCAGCTGCCAGCTACATAGCCTGTCTTCATAAATCACTTTTGAAAAATATAGAACAATAATAATCAAGTCCTATCAGGAATCGAACCCATATCCTCAGCACCATAGTCCAGTGCCTTATCCGTTAAACTAGCAGGGCGACATTAAAAAATTATGAACAGAAGAAAAAAAAATTTAAAAAGGTGGATCACAATAATGGGAAGTAAGATAATTGAGTTATAATAACTCGGTTTCTATTTAAGCAATCGACATCAAATAATGTGGAAAACCGTTTTTTGAACAACTATTTTATGTTTGTCAGGTCGCAGGTCGCTTTGTTAAGATGACTTGAATAGAAGCTGAGATTAGCAATATTAAATCAAATTGCTAATTTTTGAGAAAGTACGTTGCTTAATTTTGAGCACGTCATCGCTCATTTACGATGCGATTGTACTCAAAGAAAAACGAGTAAGTTCATTTTTTACTCATTTTTTTTAAAGTACCCTTTTTTTACAGTGTATATTAATTCTCTTTAGATTCCAGTCGCACAGGATCTACCCGTAGGAATTAATATGCAAGACCACTGCGCTGTTCCTATACCATTCCAGATAGATCCACGAATCCCTCCGTTTATTCAGCAAGTTGTGGACCCGAAAAATGTCCAACAATACATCGAAAACAGAACAGGTACGAGTTCAAATATTGATTTTTTTTAATGTAATTTGTCTACTTTATCATGATTGTTTAAGCATATTGATGCTCCATAAGTAGTGGTCACTTTAAAAAATATTGAGGTCCGACGGAAATCTATTAGTTTGCTGGAATTTTTTTTTTTATTTTTAACCGACTGAATTTTTTCAACTTGGTCGTAAAATTAAAAATGATTTTTTTTACTATTTCGCATTTTCTTAAAAGTCGGTTTTCCTTTTTTTTTAGAAAGATTATTTTATGTTCTAGGCCTTTAATTCTTACGAAGCATCCTTATGAAATCTGTTTATGCTAAAACACAGCACAGTAAAATCAAAGTTTAATTCTGGTTCTTTTTTAACGTGTGCTTTTAACTACGTTATGTTAAATGCAATGATGATATTATTACGAATTAACAAAATTTGCCCTTTTTTTTCATGTAACAGGTGTTTTGACATCCAACGAGGCAACTTACTTAGTGGCATTTTTAAATGGTGAAATACGTCCTGAAATCGATTATCCAGATTTTGAGCTGTACTTCGTTGAAGTTCCATTTCAATATGCGAAAAAACAGTTCGGATTAAGACCAGATGTAAGTAACCTAACTCACATGACTTTATTTGTAAACGTAATCGCGAACCAAAAATAAGCAAAGTCTATTATTTTACATTGTGTTTTTCATTTGTAGAGTCAGAGGAAGAACAATGACGATCCACGCTTATCCTGCGTCATATATACTTCTGATCTTTTAACTTTTCTTTTTGACGAGCTATCATCGCTTTTCTGTTTTACATAACTTGGTACAACAGAAGAGTACCAACCTAGTATCTAACATAAGACGTTAAAATGTCGATTTCAACAACCATTTTTCTCCTACCTTTCATCTATAATTACTTTATTTACTTAATCACATTAGTTGGAAAAAATTTACTTATTTCATATCAATTTTATACTTATTAAAACTTTTCGAAAACGGCGCCAAAATTTATGTATGATTTTTGTAAACTGGCACTAACTTCAAAAAGTTGTAATAAATATAAAATTGATATTAAATAATTCAATATTTTCAACTCGTTCGTAAAATTAAAAATTATTTTTTAATTTTTAGCCTCTTTTCCTTAAAGTCGATTTTTTTTTTTTTTTTTTAAAGTTGAGTTTATTTTTCCTTTTTCGGTTTTTAATTTAGCAGGGGGCTTCGCCCCCTATTATTATTCACCAAAAAGTTCAAGTAGCAACTATTGCTCAACAATGTATATTGTAAAACAATTTCTATCAATGCCAATAAATGCTGGTTGAACGAAATGTAATTGTTGTACAACTTTTGTTGAACAATGAAAATATTTTGAAATCTGATAAATTGTTTAAAAAAACTCCGGTTAATAGACATATTCGGATAGATAATAGCCGGATAACCGCTAATTATTATTATTATTTTTTTTTTTTTTTGCTGATTTTGCCGAAGTGGGTTTTTTTCTTTTCCAAGAAAAAAAGAATTTTCGACATCGGACAATAT
The DNA here is from genome assembly GCA_963932185.1 of Troglohyphantes excavatus. Classification (NCBI taxonomy): domain Eukaryota; kingdom Metazoa; phylum Arthropoda; class Arachnida; order Araneae; family Linyphiidae; genus Troglohyphantes; species Troglohyphantes excavatus. The sequence goes on along the minus strand of OZ010667.1, from coordinate 58,729,361 downwards.
TTTTTTTCAAACGGGCCGGTAAATTGAAAATTTCGGATAGTTAAATGACGGATAACCGGATATTTTTTTTATATTGCTCCCAAGTGAAACATCCCCTATTCAACAAAAAAATAGTGCAAATATCTGAATTATAACCAAAATCCTGCGCGAACATAACATAAAAAAAAATTTTAAATACATAACGGTCGAATTGCTAACCTCTCGACTTGGCGCGCGATTTGAAGGTTTTAATTTAAAATTTCTTGAAGTTTTATTTCGGAGTTTTAGTTGGCGCGCTGTTCAGTCGGTTAATTAATTAATTGTATTTGAAAGTTGGCGATCAAAAATTGATTTGACGAAATAACTCTGACAATTATGTTTCAACGGAAAAAAACTAACATTCGGAGATGTACCCGGAGAGGCAAAATGCCAGTTATTTTGCCTTCGAGAAAATAAAATAGAAGGAATGAACCAATAGGGTAAATTTTTTTTTAACGCGTGTGAAACCGCAGGTAACAGCTAGTTTATAATATTTGATAAAAAGAATGTCTTTCAAAAATTGCCTGTTTTCCCCATTCTTTTAATTAACATTTTCCTAACTTTAAATACAAATGTCCTATATTGTATTATTTGCAATTTGTAGATATATAATCAAGTGTACGGTCCGTACGAGAACTCGACTGCATACATGTGCTTTGCGTCTATCTTGCACCCAAGAAGCCGAGGTACAGTCAGACTCCAGTCCACCAATCCGTACGACCCCCCACTTATAGATCCCAATTATTTTGCGGATCCTCATGACATAAAAGACATGGTAAATGGTAAGTTTAGAAAAATATTCGTTGAATTATTTATTCAGAATATAATCGATATGTTTGTTCAAAATAGGGGAGATCCAATGAGATTGGGTTATCACTATCTTCTAACTGAAACGTGTGTGTGTGTCTCCAGAGTCATAGTTACTCCCGCCGTTTACCCAGTAATTCCAGAGTCATGGTTAAATCGTTACCATGGCAACCTCTACATAGTATGGAGACTTCCTTTCCTCCCATGTAATAAACTGCATTTGTGGCGAGCTCCAGCCCGAAATGAATTTTCTGAATTTGGCTTGACTTGGGAATTCGATAAACTGATGCGTGAATCGCTTGTCTTGATGATGCGTCTTGTGCGTTAATCGCGGGGATGGGTGGGAGAACCAAGAATCTCTCCAAACGGAAATAGTTTTCGTTTTAATTTACTGTGTGTTGTTGTTTAAGTTAATATTAAAATTAACCGATTCACAAGTTTAAAAAAAAGGATTGCTTTATTTTTCAAAAATAAGTAAGGGTTTTCTATTTTTTTTCGCATGTTGTCATTTTGTAAAAATCGAAAGGAAACGTTGATTTGAGTAATAAATATTAAAGACTTTCCGTCCATTTGTGGAAAATAGAAGGGGGGTATTTCACACGATCTCGGCTCACTAACACTTCCGACGACGGGCCGCCACTGCGTAATAAATAAACGGTAAATCGCGGAACCTCGGAAAATTTCAATCATCTAATATTCTTCTAGGGAACTAAATAGTGGATGTCCTAGCTCTCGTCATAAGGAGCTGTTAAAGCTCCATCGCTCTGGTATTCGTAGGGCTATTGGATTACTATCTGGACATTGTACAGAAGGCATCTAACTATTATGAGGGTTAAGGATGACCCTTTGTGTAGGGGATGTAGGAATTATGATGAAACTGTTGTACATATTCTCTGTGAATGTGACTTCTTCTCCGCCCATAGGTTCGAGCACTTGGGACGTCACTTACTTGAGCCTTGGGAGCTCCAGGATATTCCTGTTAGATCATTGCTGAATTTTGCTTCAGCTACGGATCTCTTTTCTTAAGTGATCAAGGATTTATTTAACTTCCAGGGGAAAGTACAATAGACCTCCGGTCGCAGTGCTTGCTCCAACTGGATCCCCCATCCTTAAGTCATAAGTCATCTAATATTCTTTGCTTCTACACTGAATTCTAGAAATAACACACAGACTCTAAAAGGTAAAGTAAGCGATCTCATTTGGCGATGAATTATGCTTGGCGAGTATTATTCCTAACGTGTAAACACCTCCAATAGTACATATTTAAGGCTCTAAGGTTTGATTTTTCGACTGTTTGTCCTTTAGAATCGCCAAATAGCAGAACATTGGCGCCGTGTGCAACAGCCCATCAGATTACGCTACAAAACGAGTAAAACGGTGCGTGATTCTGGGAAATATTATTTAAAAAACTGCTGTCAAAAAAAAGTCGCCAAAAGCTGAAAAGAGTAGAGGGTTTTGTGTAAAATAGTCGCTTTTGGCACTATTTTAATGAAAATGGTCGCCATAGTCTCCAAATCTTGAAAATAGTCGCCTTTGGCCTCCCCGGCAATTTTATGCAATAATTTTAACTAACACGCATATTGGCCAACTCTACATTTCAATGAAATTTCTCGGAATATACGCGACAGTCGACAATTTTTCAGAATTTTTTTTTAAAAAAAGATAAATTTCATAAATTGATATTAATAACAGTGGCGGCTCGTTTGGCTCGTGTACCGCGAGTACTGCCAGGCTGCACCTAAATTTTTTACTGTATTTTGAAACAAAAATCGGGTATTTTACTAATTCTCTTAAATAAAATGTCATATGCTTCTATACTAATATTTTGAACTTTCCTGATCTCTTCATTGTCAGTATTGTTTTCTAATTTAATTCATACAATAAACTTTTTGTTCTAAGTTCTAATACAATAACAAAATAAATTTACCGCTAGTTAACTGGGTTTTGTTTTGGAATGCCCATAGGCTGCGACGTATACCTAAATCTGTGCCTGCCGCTATACATTATTTAAAGATGAATGACGGCAATCGGTTCTCTACGGCGCTACAGCCTTAATTTGGTCTGCCTTAATTTCGATGGAATATTAAATACTAAAATTTTACCCATTTTAAATTCTAAAAATGGCTATTTTATTAGTAGTAATGCAATAATCAAATTCTGAATAATCATAATCTATTTCAATAATAATTTCTACAAATGACTTTCCCATGGGTATTAAGTGCTGCATACATAGCGATTTAAAGCATAAATTATATGCAAACTTTAAGTTATCACATTATTTGCGATTCGTAGGAAAACGCAAATAACTTTTCGTAATTGCATCGACACTCGTGTATAGAGTCTAATCTTGACAAATTAATTTTAACCGGACAATACACAATTTTGGGCGAATAAAATAATTTAGTTATATAGAAAATTAGGAAGCGAATTCAGTGATGTAATAATCTATTTTTTAGAAATTTCGGACAAAAAACACGTTTTGAATGCTTGCTCTTCAAATGGGGGGAAACGAAATACTTTACATTCCTGTATTACATGTTTTTCTTCTTGTAAACTAGCAATGAAGACTTGTCTGAAAATCGGAAACAGTGACATGCTGAAGACGAGAGTTGGATCCAGACACTTGCTCAACTTAGTGCCCGGTTGTGAAACATTCACTGGGGATCGCTACATTGAATGCGTAGCGAGAACTATAACTATCACAACCAACCATCAAGTAGGAACTGCAAAAATGGGAGATCCAAATGATCCTTACACTGTTGTTGACCCATTATTAAGGTAACATATATAAAGTTAGCATTTTTTTAGTTTATGAAAGTAACATGGTCTATTAAAATTGTGATTGTTAACGTATAATGGTTTCATGTTACACACAATCAAAATTTATTATTGAATAACTGTAGATTTGTACAAAAGCAAACAGTTTATATTACTGCTGGACTTAGAATTGGAGAATCCTGAGTTTATCCCAGGCAAATCTAACTAAATACTTGCTCTGAAGATAGGGCAGGGACCGCAGCCGAATTTTGAGAAAAAATAGTAGTAAAAATAGGAATACTAAACATAAAAAATAGGAAAAAAATAGGAATTTAAAAAAAAAATTAAAAACGGAAAAGCATTTATATCCATTCTATAAGTCTGTCATTCAAGCAAGAGCCTACATTTTAAAGAAAATTTAAAGATTTTACTATACTTAATTTTCATAACTTGATTTTTTTTTAAAGTTAAATGCGGTTTATTTTTTTAAATTAACCAACACATTGTAGAAATTTTGCATAAGTTGTACGTACATGAATTAAGGAGATTGGGGAGTCAATTAAGGAGGTTGCTAATGTCTAAGGGAAATTAAATTCTGTAATTTTTTCAAGTAAAATTTAGATTTATTAAAGAGTAAAATGTTAATAGAATACCTACTTAAGCATGTTAATCTAAATCATTAAAATTTACAAAAATAGTTGTATAACTTTTTTTTAAACTTTCAAAAAGTATTTTTTTTAAGGGGGAGTTTCAAATTAAAAAAATATATATAAACATTTTTAAAAAATATTGATGCGGAGACGAATTGCAAGCCACATAAAAAGAAACAAGCTTATTTCATATGTTTATAGCTATTACATAAAATAAGTTCCTAAACTTCAATTTCGTGAATAAATTACATTTTCTAAAATATAATTTAATGCTATTTTGTTAGATAGGGCAAAGCAAATCATGATGAAATAGGAAGTAATGAAAAATAAGCCTTTATTTATCAGATGCAAACGGATTGAAAACATTTCCACGGACATCGCAGCAGATCGCGTTTAGTGATTATCTAAAATTTCAAAGTTTTCACAAGAGAAAATAATTCTTAAAACAGCGCCATTTTAATATTACCTTCACCAGATGTAATGAAAGAGTTTTACCTATCAACTTTCGAGTGAATCATCTCCGCGTTTCGTGAAGATTGCAAATATTTCTGCATGTTAAAAATGCTATATTTTTGTGAAAATTCGCCGTTTTTCAAGGTTGAGCAGCGATTTCGCACAAAATAAAAAAAACGAAGTGACATTTTCCAATGATGAAATCTCCATGACTAAAAAAATCGGACAACATAAATAAGTCCTTTTTTTCTGATGTGAAATCCTTCCATTCACACCTTTTTTTATCCTTGCCATATTGCTTACTTCAGACATGTTACAGGCAAAATAAATTTAAAAAGGCTTAACTTCCAAACTCCAAAAAACCTAATGTTTCCCCAAACAGAAAATTTCTAAGTTCTCAAACTTTGTAGAGTCCATGTGGTGAAAAGTTTCAAATAAAAATATAATAACTTTAATGAAATATATAAACATTACAACAAATTAGAAAATTATTGTCAGCCAAACAAAAAGTAACAAACTTTTTTTTAAAAATCAATTTTGATTAACTCAAATGACAAGTCCTAAACTTCAATTTCGTAAATTTGATGATATTTTTGAAAAATTTAATGCAATTTTGTTAAGTATTGCAAATCATATCATGATGAAATAGGAAGTAGTGAAGTATAAGGATTTATTTATCAGATGCAAAAGGATTGTAAATTTGTCAACGGAGATCGCAGCAGATCGCGTTAAACGAATTTCTTCAATTTCAAAATTTTTATGAACGAAAAATTCTCACAAGAGTGCATTTGGAAGTCTCATTTGCCAGATGCATCGAAATTTGAGTTTTAACCATCTTAACTTTCAAGTGATATAATCTCCGTTTGACGAAGATCTTTCTCCCTTTTTCTAGATTGAGTAAGGATTCTTACCAAACGAACTGAGATTTTTCAGTGATGAAGTGTCTTATGATAACGAAATACCATTGACTAGAAAAACGGACAAAAAGGATCAAAAGTCCACTTTTTTCTGATGCGAAGTCCCTTCATTCGTCTTTCTCTTCTCGAGTCCTTGCCGATTTACACTTGCGTATAACGATCAAAACGGCGCAATACGTACCTTATATTTCTACAAATATTATTTAAAAACCAGGAATTCTGGGTTAGGATTTGGAAAATTAGCACCCCTGAAAGAAACGTCTAAGCTTTCTCAGAACTCTCATTACAAACAGGTTTCCGAGGTGCATTCGAACACCACCTTTTTGAGCTTTCGGTTTTTCCTTTCTCTGTGGATGTAATTTCTTCAAAAAAAATTCTCATGGATCTCAGAGTCACGACCCATTACAAAGACATACCGAAATTTTAAAGCAAATATGCATCAATTCCAGCGATGATAAAATTAAAGTCTGAAAAAACATAATTCCGCGGAATTATGTTTATGTCCACGCTTCCGTGGACTTGAAGCACAGTATTCAGCGCATCCGTGGACTGAAAAATCAGAATTCCGCGCTTCCGTGGAATTGTACCATGTCTGATATTTACACAAGAATGGAGCGATCAAAAGCGCGGCATCGTAGCATATGATTCTGTAAATATTTGAAATTTTAGAAAATGTGCTTAAAATTGCAATTTTGGCGAAATTGTTAGTTTAAAAAAATCTAGATTTCCGCATTCCAAAACTTTTAAAACACCGGGAATTTCAGGTACCGAAAATTTTTAACAAAATTAGTATTCCGGGTTAAACCAACACCACCTAGATTGTACCCAGAAAAGTACCACCCCTGACGCTCGAGAGATAAGAAACTGACTGTTCAGTGCCCGTGTGCGCGCATCAAGTTCAGCCTTGGTAATGGCGAAAAAGTTCGCATTTGTGTTCTTTGTATACGTAGCTTCATAAAAAAATAATTCCGTTCATCGGAAAAACCCAAATCTGCGCGCCACTTTATAACTTCGGTGAGAAATGTCTAAAAAATAGGGAAAAAAAAGGAAAAATAGGAAAAAAAGGAGCACTTTAAAAAAAATAGGAAAATAGGAGAAAATAGGAGCTCTGCGGTCCCTGATAGGGCTAGTTCACGCTAAATCTGCCATGGCTAAAATTTCATCACATTGATCGTGAAGTAAAGCTTTGGTGAGTGAGGTACCAGCACAGGTGTTGTCCTTCTTCTCTGACAACTTATCTATTTCAAGGCATTGTTGCCGAGTTTTTGCCTTGAATAGATCCCGAACTGTCGGCAGTAGCCCATTGTAACTGTCCAGTGCAAAATTAATTATTTTTTTAAAAAAACTTCATGTACGGATGTAAGAATAGGAGTCGACATACTGTATTTTCGACCATTTAATAAAAGATTGAAGAAAGAAAAAGTAGGGAACCTAATTTTTACTAAAATTGTTTTGACCGATATATGCTTGAAATTGAAGTGATCAAACCCTGTAATCACATGCTGTTTCAATTTCGAAATTACGGCTCAGTTTGAGTGCAAATTGGGAGCTTATTACATCTCCAAGAGCTCACGGTCTATAATTTTTTATATGATAAAAATACTAATAGAAAACTGGACATTATTTACAGAAAAAATAAGAACTTTTTTAAAAATAAAGTTTAGAACAATCACTGAACGCATGTGCAAATTTAAATTCGCACTTTTATAAGCAGAATATAACGATAATTTTCAAATTAAAAGAATCGCAACAATTAAAATTCAGGATATTTGCGTTTATTTTATATTCAATTCACCAACAAAAAACATGCTTTTATTTTTTTAGAGTAAAAGGTATGGATAATCTACGAGTCGTGGACGCTTCAGTCATGCCAACTGTCCCATTCGGAAACACGAATATCCCAACCATCATGTTAGCTGAGAAGGCATCGGACATCATTAAGAACACGCTCAATTGCTTCACCCAAACACCTTTCATAAGTCCAAATGAATTCCCAAGCTCTCCTTATTACCAAAAACCTCCACTTAGCCCAAATGTAATTATCGGATTGTAGATAAAGAAAAATCGAATGTGTACTTTTCATATGTTAACACCACAATGGCTCTGATGATACTTTACAACTATATGATCGACTACCATTATATGAGTATCACTGGAATCCATTGTCCAGTGGTACTAGACATTGTATTTTCTGATTACCAACATTTAAATAAAATTAATAAACTTCAAAGTTTTAAAATTCAGACAAAAAAAAATTAAATAGTGAATACACTAGTTACCAATGAATTACCAGTTACCGACTATTTGGAAAAAAATATTAAAAAAAAATAAGAGTATATCATTGTTTCTATCATATGTTTCTTAAAATCCTTTAAATCAATGTTACTCAAAGACGTTTAAAATTTAGGTAAATTTCATTTCATGCGAGTTCCGTAATCGCATGATTGGCACCTTTTGGAAATTGGTCTAAACTGATCTGAAATGGTACTTTTTCGCCCTAATTTCGTTTTTTTTTTATATAAAACACATTATTAACATCCAAAGGTACAGTGCTTGGGATATTAATAAAATGTGTATAAACAATATCAGTACTATGAATAAGTTAATTTGTAATGATGTTTTCTTGTGGAAACTCCGTTCTTTGTGAAAAGTGCATATTGTTTTGGGAAAAATTTGCTTCTGCCATATTGTATATTTAAATTAGCTACGTATTTTCATGACTGCAGAAAAAGTATTTTCAAACCTTTTTGTATTAATTTTGTTATAACGATGGACTAAATAAATTATACTTATTGGTGATATTCGAATAAAAACAATGAAAGTATTATTTTACATAGCTTAGTAGTGGAATTTAGTAAGACATAAAAAATCCACCTATTTTTTATTTTAAAAAAAAGAATTGAATTGCCAAGGGATACTATGCAGTTGAAAAAAAAAGTAATATCTTAAAATATAATACTAAAAACTAGCTAAAGGTATTATTTTGTTTAAAATAATGTTGTAAAATACCCAGGATCCTATAGGAAATATATTGCAATAGGGTAAAAAACAAGTACACTTGAACATTGCAATAAGAGTAACAAATTTCTACATATGGATGCATATGTACTTTTTTTACACAATTTGTGAGAAGTTATATAACAGTTAGGTTACCGAAATAGGGTGGCTTAATAAGCTTAAAGAATATCGTTAATATTTTATATAAAGTTCATAAATCAGCAAACAAATTATCATACAATGCAGGTTTTCTTTAAAACACTCTTGAAGTTTCATACACATAAATCTACAGTTGCTAAAACCATAAACAGATATTTTTTTAATATTATTTTTAAGTAAAAGTAATTAGATTTTAAAACTGAGTAAACAAGCAACTTTTCCCTATTTAGGCTTATATGTAATACCCAAAGGTATTTTTACATCTGAAGGTAAAATTATGTGTACTATAAAATTCACATGTATTTTATAGTACATAGCGTCGCCTCAGAGCAACAGTAAGACACCTAAAAAAACGAAAATGAGTTTTCGGTCTTGCTAATATTACCAAATGTGCCTTTATTTAGTGGAACACTCGGACATTTTTATGTCTTCACATCTGATGTGAAGACATAAAAATGTCGGAATGTTCCACTAAATAAAGGCACATTTGGTAATATTAGTAAGACCGAAAACTCATTTTCGTTTTTTTTTTAGATGTCTTACTGTTGCTCTGAGGCGATCACATAATCTTTGTGGTATTTCATATAGCCACAAAACATTCATGGGGTTGATAACACACTGAATTTGTAGTAATTAAGTACATTATCAAATGTGTGATATTTTAAAATAAATATAAACATGCTAGATTGGTTGGGAATAAAATTCATTTCTGCAAAAGAGTATTAAATAATTTTATTACAAAATTTACTATACATGCAGAGAACAAAGGGATATGTAAATATACAACTAAACTAAAAACTGCAATGATTCAATGAGTTTGAGTTCATTATTTCTGACACGTTCTTGTGACTGACGACATACCGTCGCTGAATTTGGTTCGAAACAACACATTAGCGTTGTTGAACATGCCATCTTTCAAAGACACAACGATAAACTAGAAAAAAAAATTGACCTTAGACAACAGATAATTTTAGTTTTTATAAGAAAAAAGTTTAAATATTTATAGAGAGTAGTTTTGAAGCCACAGACAACTCTCGTTATCTCAAACGGAAGTGTATAAAAATTCGAGATATCGAAAATTCGAGTTATCGGAAATCCTATAAAAAAGCTGTTTTGGTAAAAATAAATACTAGTATACTTACACGACTTTATTTAACATATCTATACAAAATAGTTTGGTAAGTATTTCTATTTTTTTTTTAATCAATTATATTTTCCAAATGCACGATTGCTTGAAATGTCTCTGATGTTTTCATTTTCGGCCCCGATTCAATGAATGCACGCATAGTTTTTATAGAAGATAGAGCCTCTTACAAAGTTATCTTTGGAGGAGGTAAGCATTATTCATTATCATTCTTCTTCTGAGAACGATCTCTCATCAAATGCTACTATAGAGAGTGCATTGCCTAAACAAAAATTAGAAGGGGTCGAGTGTCGTCTTCATATTTTAAGTGAGTTGCTTTCTGGACGGTCGGTAATGTTCCAAGAAAGTGACTCGCACTTTACCGAAAACGCCTGCTGGCTTGAGGGACGATAAATCATTAATCTTCCTTGTTGGACTGACTCCGTGTTAAAGAGGAGGGGATACAGCTCAGGGAATCCAGTCTGGCAACATTCAATAAAAGGGTGAGGCACATGCAGGAATCCATTGTACGTATACCCTTTCAAAAACGCACAATAAGAAAGAGAACTGATAAAGAAGTACGTGGCAATTACATATATGCTAAAGGTTCTTCAAAATCTGTAGTTTTGAGAGGAAAACAAAATTTTGAGTTGTGAGGAAACTTCGAGTTATCGAAAATAACGACGAAAAACTTCGAATTAAAGAGACAAAATTACATTAAATAAGTAATAAAGGTGCAGGGAAATCGATTTTTTTCGATATATCGAAGTTCGAGTTATCGAGAGTCTACTGTATTAACAAAATTTAATTTAGTGATGTAACACATACCTGGGACTTTTTGAAGTGCATTTTCAGCATTTTTCCGATGTTCTGTGTATGGGACAAATCCAAGGCAGCGTCAACTTCATCAAGAATGTAAATGGGAGCTGGATTGAAGAGAAGTAGAGCCAATATCAGGGACAAGGCAACAAGCGATCTGAAATTTTTCATTAAGGCTTCTGATAAATTGAAAAAACATTCCATAAAACTTATTCAACATTAAAATAACATATTTAAATATTTGATAAAAGCTGTGAAAATGTAATTGGATGAAAGAAAAAATTATAATTTTCCAATGTTAATTATCAGACACTGTGACATTTAAATGGTATTTTCAAACCCAATTATATTTTCTAACATTGCAGAGACTTAAATTACTGAGGGCAATGCATTGAAACTACATATTGATGACTGTTTATAGCGTATAAATCGATGACTTAGTGCACAGATGTGATAAGTGACAATTCACTATTCTTTTAGGACACCCATTTAAAGTTTGTAACATTATAATAATAAATGGAAAACCACAATTGTCAGGGGTTTTAAAATAATTGTTTCCCCTACCATAATTAGATACTTTATAAATTACAATTTGAGAATCTAAATGAGCTCATAACCTCGAATTCCTGAAAAAGGCATTGAACAAATCTGTAAATTAAGACATTAATAAGATAGAGTGCAGTCAAGTTAAAGGTTGCATGGAATAGGACAAAATATTTTAAACAAATTGAGGCATTTTTTATCCAACTTCGAATTAATATGTGTGTCATTAAAAATACCTAAAAATATTATCAAATAACTTCTTAATAGAATCCGTGCTTTTTAAGGAAATATGCTAAAATATTCAATTGAAGTCACCTTGAAGAATTTTGAGTCATAAAAAAAGTTATTTAAGCAAAAAATTTAATTTATAAATTTTTACACTTTTTAATAATAGTTCAATTAAATACTTTTAATAATATCAGAGAATACATGCAAAAAGTAACTTCCTGTAGCAGAAACTGTCAGTATTCGGGATGAAACGGATATTTGGTAACTATCCGGTATCAGGCCTATCCGGCTGATTTTTAACTAACCCTTAATTATCCAGAAGCAAAGTGCCGGATATCTGGTTGAATAAAACGCTGCAACTTTTTTTTTGTGGCAATCTTGTGTTAAGTATTTCTTTTTTCTGAAAACACTATTTATGTATTCTGCAGTCTGCCAGATTCTCCTTTGAATTTTCCTTGAGCAATTCAGGTGGGTAAGGATTGAAGTGATATCTTTCTCGTTAAAACCTGACCAGAAGCGTTTCGGACGCAGTGGGTCAAAGAAGGATAGTATTGTATTGTATAGTCTATTCAATGAGCCTGAAATGCTAAATAATAATGAATATCCATATTGTGCAGATATGCGACGCAGCCTGCAGAGTGAAAATACCGAGCAAACATTTGCCATGAAAGAACCTATTATAGCTCTGGGACAAAGCGAATCTGCATCTTCGCAAGGGAAGACATGTTATTAATAATCGGCACATAATCGGCAAACGAGTTTATCCTTTGACAGCACCTTGTCACAGGTGCAATAGTAAAACTTTTAAGCTAAGCTTTTTTAATGACTAAAGGACACCTTGGGAAATTTATCAATATTTAAAAAGACTAGTCATTGTCAAAAAAAACAGCACTGCTAAAATACAATTATTGTACAGAAAATAATTAAATGAATAAACAGAAATTATTGACATGAAACTTACCTTTGTCCCCCACTTAATTCATTGAGAGATTCTTTCCAAACATCTCCAAATGCCACTTTAAATTCCAAACCCTCAAGGACAGTCTTCCCTGGTTGAGGTAAGAGCTTAGCATTTGTTCCTGGCAGTAGCGTTCGGAAAATGGAACCAAAATCCTAATTATATCAAAACATAACTTTCTTAGAAAAGATGGGAAATAACTATAAACAAGAATATTCACAATGTGAAATTACATATAGCTTAAGATTATATAAATATAAATTAATTTTTATAATAATTTATTTTCGAGGAAGGGGTTGGAAGAAACTTATAACTACATATAACTATATTTGCTAGCTTTAAATGAATTTTAAAATGCCAAATTACTCTTAAAACAAAAATATTCACTATGTGAAATTGTATGCGTCCACTCATTCGCGATAAAATTGCATATATAGTTTAAGATTACGTAAATATAAATTAGTTTTGATAATAAGTTTATCATTTTCGAAAAGACGGGATGGGAGAGAAAGTTATAACTTAAGCTGAAAGCAGCACAGAATCCTGAGAGAAATATCACAAACGTTATTTGCTAACTTAAAACGGATTTCAAAAAATTTATAAAATATTAATAAGATGGTATCTATGGACAATTAAAAAAAAATAATAAGCTAAGGCATACCAATCAATATTTAAAAATAGAAATGCAGAGCTTTTTAGATGGTATAATTGGTATTGCATAAGAAACATTAACAAAAAAAATTGTTTCCTTAGACAAAGTTTTCCCAACAATAAAATTAAAAAGCTTCTAAGGACTTTTTAAAGACTTTAAAAGGAAATTTATAAGGACCTTATTTTTAATGTAAACAAACTTCTATACATTTGTTAAGAAAAGTCAGGTCTAAAGGTACCAAAAAGGCTCCTTATAGTAAATAAATAAATATACAATAAATTGAAGGTTATCGGTTGCAAAGAAGTCATGAGTTTTCTAATCAGATACAAAGTTGTGTTTAATTTACATTAAGATCAAACATTTATAAAAGAGGTTTAGTAAATTGATTTAAATGATCATCGTTTAATGAGTTTTCTAAGATCCTTTGGTAACTTGAAAGTTTCCCAAAGACCCTTTGGACAAAAGTAAGGTGTTTCTAGTACTTTATAAGAGACTTTATAAGGAGTACTTAGAGACATGAAACGACAATAACAAGTTACTAAGGGCTATTCGAATCCTGTGAGATGCAAATTTAAAATTATTTTTAATTTTTATTTTATTAAAAAAATTAACGAAGTATTAAATTACTCATGGGATGTAATGTTATTTTAAAGAAGCATTTTCACCAAAAATATTCAAAAATAGGCAATTTGAAAAAAAGTATTAAAATGTTTTGCTATTTTTTTCAGGTTCTAAACATTTATTAAAAAAAATTTCCTCTAATTTTTTTTTTTTTTTTTTTTTTTTTTTGGCAAATGAAGAAAAAAAATTCTAGGAAATAAAATAAATTCTAACTTTGATATTTCTTTTTATTTTATCCCTTCCAGTTTTCCCCATATACCATTGTTTAGACATTTTGTAAAAGTTGCCATTTATGGAAAAACATTCATGCTTAAATAAATGTTGGGAATCTTTGGCAAGTTCCTATTTATTAAATATTCTTTACAGCAAAAAGTCATACATCCCATAGAATTATATTTTTTAAATGCAAATACTTCTGGTTTATAATTTAAGCTGAACATACTTTTTTAAATAGTAACACATATAGGTACAAATGTGTGAAAGTAAACTATATTTTATTGTTGTTTAAAAAAATCCAACACAAGTTGCATTGTGTTAAAAAAAAATAGATTTTAAAACAAAATACATTTCCATTTTTATAGACCTTTAAATTAGACTACTAGTTTAAAACTGAAAACCAGAACAGTAAATTTACAAACCCTGTTAACAGTTCCACAAGCTCCTTTCAAAGCTACTTGTTTCTGCTCATCAAGTGCGGCAATAACCTGCTCAATCATAATTTTGTCTTTAAGTACAACTTCCTTCTTGCTGATAAGATTGTCGTACTATAAAAATATAGGAAAAACAAAAATAATTTATAACATAATAAAACTTGTTAAATATCAACATTTAAACAAATTAAAATGAAAAATGAATTGCAATTGCAACCTACAGTACATTAAAAAAATATTTCAACAGTACAATCACAAAGTATTTAATATTTCAACAACCTACAAAAAATAAATTAAAGCCTATTATAGGTTCCTCAACATTTGACATTTCATACACATTACAACGATTTGTGCCAAATTTGTTTTTTATAAGAGATCACATTATACAAGAACTTTTTCTATATGAGATCACATAATCATTCTAGCATGCAGTGGTGGATCTAGCTACAAGACATTAGGCGCAATTGGCCACTTTTTAAATTTTCTAACTTACGATGAATTAAAAAAAAAATCTGATAATTTTACATCCAATCTATTTTTTTGTACTGACTTGCCTTTTAATAACTTTTGGACATACTGCGACCTTAACAAACCCTCAAATACACAGAGATCTAATCAGTAAAAAAACTTTCTTAAACATAAAAATCATTCAAAGGTCATGGGCTCATCGACTGTTCCGAAACACTGCCATATGAAAAAAGCGGTTACCGATCCCATTTTAGTTTTAGCTAGGGCTCTTAATGCTTGTTGGGAAAAGATGTATTAGAGAATGACTGTATTTCCTTATTATTTGCTTATTTTATGTAATTAACTACATACAGCATTTTTTGTTTATATGGGTAGAGACATGGTAATTTAGGATAGAAACATTTCTCATTGAAAATCTGTTGAACCTTTGATAATATTGTTGGTCGTTCGTTCGATTGCCCCAAAACCCTCCACCACGAAGTGCCATTCGGTGGGAAGAGTTTGTTTGATAATTACTTTAGTACGGAATGTTTGGCAACGGCTTCTTCCCTCCTAACGGGTGGTGAAAAACCGCTACTGCGGTCGGTGTGGAGATTTTGGGTTTTCTTTTTGCCTCATGTTCTTCTTTCTGAGTGTGGATGTTCGTTGATTTCTTTTTACTTTGAATTTAAGTTAAATAAAAGATGATTCTTTAGAACAAGTCTCCTGATTTGGATTTTGCAAACATGTACACAGCGGTACAAAATCAAATGTCAGTTAAATAATAAAATAATAAATCGTCTATTAAATAAAATAAAGAAATACCTGTTCTTCCACAGTGGACAACATATTCTGTGCTCTGGTGTTTACATTCTTTTGCAGCTTCTCGATGTTTTCTTCCAGCTGTTTCAACATTTGGATGGCATCTCTTGGTTTCAATTTCCCAAAATCAAACTCTGAATTTTTCACTCCAAAATATTTCTTCTGACCTTCAATCCATTTATTTTTTTCCAAGAGGTGTTTCATCTAAGAAAAACTCTTTATTTAGTATTTTACTGCAGTATTCTTGATTTAAAATGCTTACATATAGCACACAATGTTAAAAAACACTATTTAACCCACCTTAAACACATTATTTAGCCATGAGTTTACAGTGAATTTTTTTTACAAAATAGTCAAATACTTTTAAATACAAACTTTTAAAAAAAATTAATTTGTATTAATTCTACAAACAGGTGAGTTAAAGTTAAAATATGTGTGAAGTTTGATTGCATAGCTAGCATGGAAAATCTAACCCAAGTTTAACTTTATAACATTCAGAAGGTTTGCTGGCTAGTGCAGTTAGAACTTAACTAAATATTAAATTATTTAACAAAACATTGCATTAAGTTTAAATGTAGAATTTTTTTTATTACAGAGTTAGCATGAAAAACCTAGTCAAACATTTTGATTCTTTAAAACAACAAACTTATTTGAGTTTAAATGGTACTTCAATAAAGGATATCACACAAGTGGTTATAAAGATATAATATTTTTCAAGTATAATTAGGAAATTGAGAGATATTTGATAGGGTTAATAATACCGATTTTCAAAAGTAAAAAAATTAAGTAATTCTTAAGGACTTTTTAAGTATCTTTATAAAAAAAATTAAGGACCTCTTACATTTCGAACAAAAGTGGATATAGTGAAAAGAGGGTATAATTTTGTGTGATCAAAGTAACATAAAATTATAACAAAATATAATATATTGTTGAAACATTTTAGAGCAGCTAAAATTAAATTTTGGAGTCAAATAATTGTTATTCAATCTAGTCAAATAATTTATTTTGAATAGATTGAATGACTTAATATTTTATTTTGAATAGATTGAATGACTTAATATTTTATTTTGAATAGATTGAATGATTGAATTGTTTAGTTATTTAATTACAGATAAACATAAACTAAAGAAAAAAATTATACTGTTTAAAAATAATTTATAGGAAAGGTATATATCATAAGAGTATATTTCCATCAAATGTTGTAGTAAAATGTCAATCTTTAAATAAAATTGTAACTGTAAATATAAATAAATAAATAAATACAAAAATGTTTTAAAAAAAGCTTTTTTTTTACAAAAACTCCAATATCAAAATGTTGTGAATTTTTTTACAGATATTTTATAATACTTGTCAATGAGGAATATGTTATATTAAAAAAAAGTTTTTTAATATGTATATATTAAATATACAGGATTCTCTTCAGAATATTCTTTTAAAATCTTTTTTAATAAAGAAACAATAATGTGCAATTAAACAAAAGATTAAAGTTAGTCAGGTATAATTTTTTTTTTAACCAAAGTCATAAGATTTAAAGCACTTAAAATACTTTTTTTTTAAAGTTATGCTCTACCGCCCATTATATATTTATGGATTAGAACAAGAAGGATGAATGTCACAATTGACAGTTTTGAGAAAAATAGCTTCAAAGTCTGATGCTCAGCCTGAAGAATTGTTTGATTTTAAGGTTAGAGAAGCCTGATGAAATCAGTTTCTATTTCATTTAGAAGTTCAAAGTTGATATATTAAAAACAGCTTTTAAAAAAATTATAAAATTGGCATTTGTGTTTTTTATTTCAAGCCAAAGATATAAATATAAAGAAGCAAAAGAACTAAAATTGTACTTGCCACTTAATTATATATTTCATACCGATTTAAAACGAAATTCAGTGAGAATCAATGAGTAACAAAATGGGCAGATCATATAGAAATATAATATGAAATATCACTTTAAATGATATTTCCTCCTATAAATATGGGCAATGATAGAGTCTTTAAAATGAACATATGATGCGACATAAATAAACCAACAGCTGATTTTCTTCAACTACATTTTTTCCTCCTGAAATGCAAAAATAAACTTTAAACTAAAATATAAAAAAGGAATGTACCTTCTTACTGGCTTCTGCAGTATTATCCCCACAATTTTTGATGTCATGTTCCAACTGCTGCATTTGCAACTCTGCATCAGCGATCTTTTTCGTCATGGCATCCTTTTCTTTGCCGATTTTGTTGATATCGCTGCTGTGAGACTTTAAAATCCCTTTCTGCTTTTTCAAATCTTCTGTGAGATGTGCAACTTCTTCCTATTATCGGCACATAGTTTTAAATATACAAAAATATGAACAAATTCCACAAACTTTCAAGTTAGATTAAGAAAGAGTTTTAGGATATTTGAATGATTTTTTAAGATTGAAATTTTTAATAAAAAATATTTGTAAAAATACTTTTCTTTGCTTGAACATATATGAGAAATAATTACGTTCAAATTTAATTCACATATATTTTTCACAAATCCCTTTTGAATTCAAGATGTATAGAGAATAGCTTCTGTTTTAAATTTGGGTCAGTAGCATTAACGTCAGGATACATAATTTAATGGTGCTTGACCATTTAAGGGATAGCTAGAACAGTACTATAAGATATATGACTCAACTACAGGATTTTATATTTGCCTCCAGTGGAGAGAGTTTATGTTTGATAAACTCTCCTGTGGAGGACTTTAAGATCCTGTGGAGGACTTTAAAGTTAATAATAGGATATGTGGGCATGGATTCAAAATGTACAAATTAGTTTAGTGAAAGTATCTTTTTATAACAGAGGTTTATTGGAAAATGTTACTACTTTTAAAATAATGTTTGTTTATTCAGCATGGGAAGATTTTTTCTTAACTGGGTTTACATTGATGGAGTATTTTGAGATAGACCAATCTTGCTAGGCTTCAAGCTTATAAAAAAATCGGTTTTATTTGCATCTTCATTTGTAAAGTTTTCATTTGTTCAAATTGGCATTATTTAGATTGATTTTACATCAACTCCAAAAAGGTTTCTAACCAAAATTGTAGGATTTTAAATTAAAAATGCTAGCAAAAAGAAAACTTTTAAAAACCAATAAAAACATATTATAAAAATATTTTTTAAAACTGTGTGTGTGCGATAATAAAAATTTAATTTGAAATGAACATATTGATTTTTATGTCCATTGACAAATCTGTTTTTAACATATTAATACAAATTAGGTAAATTTGCCATTATTATTTTAATAAGTTTTAACAAATTCTAGAATAATCGCTACAACATCACTTACGCAATAAAATAGCTGAATACAACAAATGTATACTTTTAAATTTTAGTATTAAAGTATAACGAACTGTGTGTAATTTGTTCAATGTAAATTAAAGTAATTACACAATTTTTGACAACACAAAAAAATAATTAGTGCCATTCTATATATTTAAAAAAAAAACATTATTGAAACCCATAACGCTAACTAATTCACTTTTCTCAAATTGTGGTCTGCATACTCTTTGTAAAAAATATAGGATATACAAATGTGCTCATCTGTCATATGCTATGCCAAAGTATTTAAAAAGCAAAGTATAAAAAAGTAGCAAAATATTTTAAAGGCTGAATAAAGGGAATAATGCATACTTTAATAGTTTTCTGCTTTTCTACAGCTTCATTTAAACGTGCCTCACACTCTTGGATCAGTTTCATACTGGCTTCAATCTGTTCTTCGCATGCAGGAAGTCCTTCAACAATGCCTTCAATTTCCATTTTTAAACCATCTACTTCCTAAATGGAAATCACATAAAAGAATTCCAATTGGATATCAAAATCACAACAACTAACAAAACCATTACAAATAACAAATGTATCCTGAACTAGTATACAATCAAAATTAGTTTTATGTAAAATATTCTCTAACAAGAAGCAACAAGACATCTTTGCAACTTTGTCTGATTCATTTCCTTACTTAACAATACTTTCTTAATTTCAAAGATATTATTTGCTTTTCAACGAATATAAATGGATTAATTAAAGTAACATATGGTTATTAAGTAACCTTATTATTGGATTTTTGATTACTGAAATATTTATAAAGAGTAGCACAGAGAAAATTTATACAATCCTCAAAGTTTTCTTTTTATAATTAATCGCTTAACCTTCTAAATGTGGAAATTTTAAAGTTGTTTTCTGCGCAAAATAGTTTACTTTAATTTCCAATACATGTAATTCATTTGCATATATATTATTATTATGATAGATACAGCTCTTACAAAACAACCCAACACTTTAGATTTGAAAAATATTTCAACATTTTTTATGAATTTAAAGTTGATGTGCATTGCTGGAAATGGTGTTTATAGACATCCAAAATGCTTGGAGGTTTAAGCTGAAGTTGGGAAGGTAACCCATCTTATTTTGTTTGCTATTGTACAAAAAAAATTACTACAGTTATAAAATATTATATAAATACAATTTGAGGATTCAAATGAGCTTTTAACCTCAAATTCGAAATAATTGCCTTTTAACTGATATCAATATGTACAAAATAGTTTAAAGATTAAAAATGCAAGACTACTTTCTGGAATTTCTAATTACACTTATAAACAACTATTCCGTCAAAACTAAATATGTATAATTTACAAGCAGCCTCATTGGTAGTCGAAGGTTTTGATGTCACTACAAGCTACAATTTAGTTTAAAATTATTATGATAAAGAATCTTTAGAAATTGAAATCGGTTGAATCTCTGCAGCAAATTTTCTAAGGGTCGAAGTAGGAAAAATTAATAATTCTACACACTTTCTCACATATGTCTTTTTCAAATTCAAACCATTAACTTGCCCCCTATACAGGAGCCATGCAAAAAAAATTAAATACAGACTTTTATTAATTAGTTATTATATTTCAAATACAAGACTTACGGCTTGAAAGTTATTGTATTTCTCTAAAGAAACAGCAGCTTTTTTCTTGCAATCTGCAACATTCTTCTCAGCCTCTTTCACTTTATTTTCACGAGTGCTTTTGGATGTTTTCGCTTCCAGCTCCTTGATGAGTTTCTCTGCATTTTTCTGCTTCTCTTTGCATGCTACCAATAGTGCTTTCTGGTCCTCTAAGAGATTAACATTTCATTAAAATATATTCAAATAAGTTATAAATGGAAACTAATTTTATCAATTAACAGTAAACTCTCCTCACACTGTAGCAACCCCCTTCATAATAACGATTGCCAATGAAAGTCCCAATTGGTTTATTATATAATGTATTATTTCATCATTATAATGACCGATGTGATTTTAGTTTTTCAATAGGACCATATATTTGCATTACGACTTTTAAAATACTTTTCCACAAAAAGAATTCTGCTCATTTATTTCAAAACATATTTCTTTTGTCTCTGGTAGGTCAAGTATACTAAGTACAGATCCTGTATACTGTCTTCAAAACTATAGAATAATTTTCAAAAATAATCAGACACAACTCAAGTTTCTGAAAAACCAAACATCATGTGTGCAATAAAATTTGTGTTCCAAGTTATATTTTGCAACATTATAATATGTTTTAACCTTTTAGAAGGCTGATACTTGGATTAACAAGAGATTCGTGTTCTAAGTTATATTTTGCAACATTATAATATGTTTTAACCTTTAGAAGGCTGATACTTGGATTTAACAAGAGATTCTGGTTGAAATATTGACCAGCTACCCTATGAAGGTTAAAACAAGTATATAAATGGGAATTTTATAGTCAAACTTAAACATACTGTACCAAAACATAATTTTTGTCACTAGAATAAGATAAAACAGTTTTATTTTAAATAATTTAAAAGTATTTTCTAGTTAACTAGTAAGGTTTTGCCCAATTGCACTACGCATTAAAAGACGCTATAATATGAATAAATTTTGTTGTTATAAATAGTCCATACAACCATGTATCTTAAATATTACAGGCTCAATTACATTCAATATAAATTACTAATGACACACCTAAAGACAATTGCATCTTTTTAAATTCTTCAATCTGCTTGTGATAAGTACTCTGTTCAATCTTGGATTTTAATAGCTCTGCTTCATTTTCTTTCAATTCATACTGCTCAGATAAAGAATCATACCTATAAAAAATTATATTGTCATTAATTATTAATATGCATATAATACATTAAAATATTGGTATAAATGCATTTCAATATGCCTCATCACACTTATATTTTATTTAAAAAACTGACTTATTCTATAGATAAAACATATATCATAAATTTAATAATAATTCTATATATAGAAGATGATATTCAAAATCTCAGGTCAAAGTTTTATCAATATTCTAAATGTTTAGTATTCGCATTTTAAATTTTTAGAAGATTCTTTGAAAATTTCCAAAGAATAAGAGATATTTGAAAAAAAAGTGTAGTTTAACATGCAATATTGAAACATATTAAAAATGAAGAATTTGTAACTATTAACCTAGAAAATTACCTAGAATCAGACATGAAATTTTTTATACATTTGCAATAAAAAAATTGCTTTGCTGGCAATGAGTGGAATATATAATTTCTGTTAAAAAATAAGTGTTTTTTCATGTTAAAGCAATATATGTTCATCAACAAACAAAATAGAAATGAGAATTATCATTTAAATTTTAAATGTATTAATGCAAACTTAGGTTAATAAAAATAAGGTAAATATTACATTTGTATTTTGTAAAGTACATTATAAAATTTGTATTTAGTTCCATGACCATAAAATACAAAATGGATTACTTTAAATGTTGAATAAAACTTTTACCGATAAATAATGAAAGTACCTTTGTTTCAGTCTTTTAATATTTTGGATTTCATTCTGTATTTGAGCGTGTTGATTTTGTTTTTCATGCATCGCTTTCTTTAACTTTGGCATAGGTGCCAGTTCGGTCAAAAGTCTGGTCCTGTTATTCATAGATCCTACAAATAAATATTGTATTCATTCAAGAAATGCATAAATATTTTCATAAGAAAAAAACAAAAATTATTATTAAGTCTACACATAAATCCGTTATTTTTATCCAATGTTTTTTATCATGCAGAGATCAGTGTGAGTGAATAATTTTTTTAATAAGCTTGAAGGCACTTTAAATTTAAATTATATAATTTAATATTGAAAGCACATTATCATCTTTTAAGTAGTCGAAAAACTTTCCATTCTACTGTAGTATGGAAAAATGTTAAATTATTGTTCATGTAATTCAAATCAATTGATACAATACTTTCCTTATATTTCATAGGGTAATAGAAAATTGAAATCATATTTTAAATTTTGTAAAAGAATTTTTTAAATGTACCTCCTGACAGTGTTCCAGCAGGATCGAAAACTTCTCCTTCTAAAGTAACTGATCGCTTTCGAATGTGATTAGCAAGGGTCACTTGCTTGGCATGATTCATTGTTGGGCAAATGAAAACATTTCCGAATGCAAATTCCATAGCTGAAGAAACTCGCTTGTCATAGATGACACGAGACAGTGCTACAGCCGCATTTCCCTTTCCGACCTAAGACATACAAATACGAAATTTCATTTAATATTGAATTTAAATTGGAGAATACAATAACAAATATTCATCAGCAAATACATAAAAGTGAATCGCTGATGAGATTAATCAGTGTTCATTATAGAAATGAAAGGGGAAAGATTGCTATTTTTGAAAAAAGGGTAGTTTTTTCCCTAAAGACACTTTATTAAGGATGGAATCAATGCTAAAAAAGTCATTAGAGATAAAAAAAAAATAGTAAATTTGAAAAGAAACAAGTTTTTGGCAACTCCATAATGAAGGAATTGTGGTGGAATTTTCTGTTTTCAATTAATGCTGATTTCGTTCTCAAAGGAAAAAAAGAACTATTTTTCTGTTACTGAAGTGAAAAAGATGAGAACTTATAATTCATAAAGTAATCAAGTGAATGTGGGATTTTGAGAAGGGTAATGATTCATGCACAAAAGGGCAAATGGGTGCAATTTTTAAGGTAAAAGGTCAGGCCAAACTTCAAAAGACACCTAGAATGAACTTGGGTAGCTCTAGATTTAGTTCCTTATAGAGATAGTGTGGCTCATGCAAAAAATAGGTGATAAAAATAACTAACAAAACATACTTTAATAATTAGCATAACAACTATAAAACTCAGTGCAACACATCTGCACAATAAATAAGAATGTAAAACAATACAGTTACAGTTAGACAGAATGTTATTAGATTTCAATTTGCATAAGCCTGCAAAGGGATCACTACAGCCGCCACAATATAAACATTAAAAACCCTACAAAACATTCTAAATAATACCCATTACTTACCAGATGTTCAGCATCCTGCACTGTTTTATTGCTTATTACAGCACCCTGCATCTTGTTTATTGGCAGTATAGTGCTTCTTACTTTAATCCGACCCTTATCTAACAGCAGCCTGCTAGTGACATCAGTATCCACAAGAATGTTGTAAAGCTAAACATACATAAAATAACAATTTGATGTAAGCTGGCTCTATATCTAATATCACAAGTAATAATTCACACATCATTTATTTTTAGATATGATGTTGCTGGAAAACAATATTAAAAAATATAAATTTAATATAAAATGATTATAAAGCTTTTTAACTATTTTTAACACATATAGTTGTTTAAAATAGCATATTTAAAGTATTACAATTTTATAAAAATATATATTAAAAATAAATATAAATTTTTGCCATTTCTGTAAATGAGTCCATTTTATCCTAAAAGTAACATCCTCATGGTGTCCACAGGGAAAGCATTTTGAATTTCCCTGATATTTCCCTGCAAGCCGTACTTTTTTTACGGCAATATTTTAAAAATGTATTATTATTCCACAAGACATGCTTTGACATTATCTTGTTATTTCGCAAAAATATATTTATTTTTAATATATAAGTTTATTAACTATTTCGCTTGATTTTCGAACTCCCAAAAAAGTGCAACCAAAGTTTAACATCCAAAAATCAATAATCAATGCATAAAAATTTAATGTACCCCAAATTCAAAATTCCAGAGTATTTACCAAATATCAATAATTCAAAATGCTACTTAAAAATCATAAAAGTCCAAGTAAGTGCAATATATCTCTTAGATTATTAGTGATAGTACTTTAAGATCAAAGACTAAAGTAACCTCAACGTTAAAAAAAATCCAATACACTCAAATAGTAGAAACCCAATGAATCCTATCCCTAATAATAAAACTAATTTATTAAATCTAATCCAGTATCTTAAGATATACAGCTTGGTACACAAAATATATTTCCTAAGATCTAAAATGTACCCAAAAAATAATAGAGGTAACAACAGTTTCGTTAAGTTTAACAGAAAAAAAATCATTTTAGGGATGTTCAAAAGAAATTTGAATTTCACTAGGAACTTAGCAAGTTTTAAACATTTGAAAGATCTATTTTTAAAATAAATTGATTGGCGGGCAAGTACCTAGTTACAGATAGCCAATTGGTTTGTCAAATTTTAGAAACATCAGCATTTTAGTGCAGTTTCTACGAGAAAATTTTCACTTTTACACACTTTTAAAAGTCCCATACGCAATTTCCCTCTTTTAGATTGCATTTAAAAAGTATTTGAATATTTGCAACCAATCAACGATGTTTCACAACCAGAAATCAAGTTAAAAATAATTTTTTTTTGACCAATTCCCTGATTTTTTCTAAAAAATCCCAAATTCCCTGATATTTCCCTGATTTTTCCAGAATGGTCAAATTCCCTGATATTTCCCTGATTTCCCGGTTTTCCCTGCTTGTGGACACCATTCCTAGGCCTAATAGGACCCAATCTATTTCAATCCCCCTATACAACTCATCACTCTTATTGTACAACCCAACTATTATTTCATTCGTCACAGGGCCAGTTTTAAGCACAACATATGACTATTCAGATCAGTGAGCTATATTTAATTTCATGTGGGTACACTATATAGCAAGTGATGTAAGTCACAAAAAAAAACGAAAATTAACTAACATCATTTATTATTACTAGGCAGCTAGATGAATCATTTTGACAAGTTGGGTGGGTCCTAGTTCAATAATTAGCCAAAAATGAATTGATAGAAGTTCACTTAACGTTATAGCCAAAGCGAGTTACAAACTTTGAATGATCTTATCTAGGAATTTTGTCTTCAGACTTACGCCACTTGACAGCCAACCCACTCATGAATAAAATATATTTTTTAAATGTCAAATAACGTGTTATTGTTCAGATTAAAACTTAAATAAGTACTCTTATCACAAAACATTCATACCTTCTTACAAAAATATATTTTTAAAAAAAACTGTATTTTTAGAAGGTTAAGGAACAAATAATTTTTTTTAGATAGATTTTTTATTTAAGTTTCACAAATTATTTTTTATGATTTTTTTAAATCAAATAATCGATTGTATACATAACAATTTATAAACTTTCAAACCAGAGTTTTCAACCATAAAATGACTACGTGGATTATCATCGTGGATAATGATCTACATCATTTTAATTATAATCTTTCCTCCCACATCATAGAATTTCAAAGAACTAAAATAAAGTTCAATTTTGTTACCACTATTTGATGAAAACTTTAAATCCCTCTTTTTTGTAGTGAATTTTCACATGCTAGACTAGATGATTTATATATTTTAAAAAAAGGAAATAAGCCAAATACAACATGAATGTATAGGCTAGTCGAAAAAAATACACCAAAACCTAATACCTAACTACTACACCTAAATCCTAATTACAACTATTAAACTTAAATTTCTACCTACGCAATAGTAATTGCATGTAGCCCACATATTATATCTTTGGCAACTAAGTTTCACAGAAACAACAGCATGAATTTGAAAGATTTATTTCAAATATATATGAGTTTTTAAAAATACATACGAGTTTTTAATATTTTTTCAAATCCTCAAGTTTTTAATAAATGAATAACTACTAATGAAAAATACTAAAATATATATATTACTTTTCCGCCAGCTGCTAAATCTATAGCAAGTGCTTCTTTGTCATCTTTGAGTTCAATCTGCAAACACAGTGGGCCGATCACCTTGCTTCGATCAAAGTTTTTCACTGGGTCAACATATTCAAACGACAAACGAGGAAATCTGTGTAAATCAAATAATCAGAAATAAACAACATAGCAGTCCCATTTATGAAAAAAGAAAACATGTAACTGATATTACGATCATACAATTTTATATAATTTTTTGAATGACCAAACCAAGGGCTAATAACTTCTTTCATAATAAAAATACAGTAAGAATTTTTTTTTAAATATTTGTTTTCATAAATACATACTTTTAAAAAAATATATAATTAAATTATATTTATAATGTCATTTTAACTCGTATAATAATTTCAGTAATTGGAACTTTAATTTTCAAAATATATAGAATACTAGCTGAAGTACCCGTTCTATGCACGGGAAGGAAATAAGTTACAAAAAAGATACAAATACAATATTTATAGCAAAATAAACAATATTCTTAATTTGTCACCCATCAGGGGGAACCACAGTATTAAAAGTACTAATTTGGAACAAAATTTTATTGGCAAGGTCCTGCAAGTACTGGAAAGATTGCTAATATGGAGAAGTTGTCTATACAATAACGTGGATATACTCCCGTTGATCACCATCCATATTTTAACCTTTAGTAACATCCCAAAGATTTAAACAGGAAGAACTCTTATAAATGTTAATAAAAATTATCTGAAAAAGTTATATTAGACACCTATGTCAACATTTGTTGTTAAGTTTTACAAATTAGTAAGAATATAAGAAGAAAAAAAACGAAAAAGAATTTTAAAAGGTTCATTTGCCAAATTCAAGATTTTCATATTTTTTCTTTTGTACGGTAAACCCTATCAATATGCGAGGAGGGATGGTTCCCCAGCATTTTTTTTTTAGATTTTGCCCCCGCACTTTTTAAATATTTAACTTTTTTAAATAAAAAATATTATTTATTTTTTATAAAAAATAAATCATATTTTCTACTTCATTGCCAAATCAATTTTTAAAAAAATCATATCAATCCCCTACCCACTACTACAGAAGATTTACGCAAACCCAATCCCCCTCTGACACTTGTACCACGTGGGGGAAGAGTCTACAACAACAGTTTTCGATTCCGCCACATAACTCCTCGTATAGGCATACCATCATATAAAGAAAGGTAGGCTGCATCGATCAAGCCGATTATTAACCCATTCCGCCCGCTGACCGTGAAGGGAATGTCGCCCTTAACTGCAGACTATTTCGTTCACATTACTCCCAGGGGAATCGTGTTATGGGCTATAAATGACCTACCATGGTATAGGAAAGTGAGTCGCGTCGATCAGGTCGTTTGTTAACCCATTTTACCCTCTGATCTTTATACCGCATGATGGAAAATTTCACCCTTGGTGACAGGCAGTATACACTTCCACTGCAATAATTCTATGGGAAATCAGCCTTCGTGGATAAATGACATAACATGAAGTAGAGGAAGGTGGGCCACGTCAATCAGATTGACCATTTATACACTCTCCTGTACCTACCAGATAGCTTACTTTTCTATGTAAGATATAAGTAACAACTCTGTCAAAATTCATCTTCCTGGGAATACAGAAAGTTAGAAAATTAGTGTTGAGTCAGTGGATAAGTAGCAAGGATTTTTACTTTTGGCAGTTATAGTTTGAATTTTTGAAAATGAACATCCTTTCTTAGTGAGCAATTTTGGCTTAAAATGACATGCTCCATGCCAAATTTAATTTTCAGTAGTAATTCAGTTTAATTTTCGGTAGTACGGAATATCCCGTTATCCAATCATATTTTCACCATTTTGACATATATTTTATAATTTTTTTGACACTAATTTCGCAATTTTTATGTTATTTTTACAAATATGATCATATTTTAGTTCATTTGGCGAAATTTTTTATTAATTCGGTGAAATTTTAATTTCTTTGGCGATTTTTTTATTAATTTGGCGTAGGTTTTATTTATTTGGCGATATTTAGTCACCAGCCAATCAGAATGCTCCTGGTTACATAAGATTAAAATTTTCCATTGTTTCAATTTTATATTTTACATTGTTACATGTTCTCCATGTTAATCCTATGGGAAGGTTCTTAAAAAATCGTTATTTTGGCATTTCGAGTTCGATTTTTTAAAAATCCTTTCTTAGTGCACCCCTAGGGCCCAAGATGAATCTGTGTGCTAAATTTCAGCACTCTATGTCTTTTGGATCTGTAGATATCCAAACTATCATTGCTACTAACATCGAAAAAAGGGGTTTACACCCCCTTAAATACGTTCGATTGGAACAAAAATAGCTTACTTTTCCTATATAAGGTATAAGTAACAACTTTGCCAAATTTCATCCTCATAGGTATACGGGAAGTTGGAGAATTAGTGATGAGTGAGTGAGTGGCGTTTTCGCATTTATATATAGAGATATTGGTCGATCTCAACATGACACATGAAAAGTTAGTGTACAAATTAGTACATAGAAAATGGTGAATAAATGTTTAAATGAGGACAAAATATGTCATTTGCATGCAACACATTCATTTGTATGAACTTGTTTAAAACAACAATCATTGAATTCTTTCGAGATAAGTTTCCTAATATATTCCTAATAAATTATTTTGCCAGGGATAAATTGTTTTTGAATAGCCTAAACATCATACACAAACAATGATAATGTCATTAAAATATAATGAAATTTGCAAGGAATTCGACGAAACTCTATCCACTTCCCTATAAAAAAGATGTCAGAATTTTTTCAAAAATGCTTTTAGTGCCACTAGAATGTTAAAATTGTCGAAATTATTCACGATGAATAGTTTTTGCAAATGCTTTTACAGTGAAGTCAAAGCAATCTACATTGCAGTGTTTAATTTATATTTTTTATTATTATCAACTATGAGATCTGATTATAATTGTTGGACACATAAATTCCCAAATCTACAGTGTAGATAGACCTACCAAATCTACAGTATAGATCTACATATCTACACTCTATAGAACCTCTATCTACATCCAGGAAAGTGTTCCGGAACCACATCTATTTGAAAAAATGTGTTAAAAGCATACTCTCAAAATCTTTTGACATATGTGTCATTGCATGCATTTTTATACTTTTTATTATTATTTTGGTATACAAAAGACACATACGGTTTATAGGTTATAACTAGTCTTGTTAATTAAGCAACTATTAATGGAAACCAAATAATTAAAATATAGTTTTCTAAATGTATTTTTAAGGATAGTTAGATTTAGAAAAACATGGTCATACAATTTTATAAGTTATTTGTATAAACTTACAGAACTTTTTAATTACATCTGCATAATGTTATAAGGTATTATAAACTGAAAAAAATTATACAAATCTGTATATTATACTGGTATCCCACACATATCGACATTGTTGAGATAGTTAACAGCTACAGGGCAGACATTTTTAATTAGTATAATATTGCAAAATAGAATGTTCTGGAAAATATATATCGACCTATTAAAATTTTATAAAAATAGTTAACACAAAAGAAAAATGTGTCTTGTTAAATTAAAAATAACTTACCTATCAAATATTGAATCGAGATCTCTCTGTAAAGAGTTGGTTTCCATATTCATCTTCCTTTCTTGGGCACTGAAATTCTCAAATGTCCCTTCCTTATAATTTAACTTGGAAATTTCCCCCTAAAAATATATTCAGTCACAATAAAACTCAATCCACTTGTATAAAATTACTTTAAAAGTTATAAATATACTAATTACTTCATATATCATGTACCGTGGAATTGAAGAAAAATACTTATTTTATATTCCTAAAAATTTGAAATTGAACTTACTTTGATCTTTTGGGCTTCGTCATATAATTTCTGGTACAAAGCTTGATCTTGTGTGTAACTCTTGTCAACTCTCTTATTTTCAGCCTCTTTTTTCACTAATTCAGCTTTAATGTGCTTCATGGACATGTCCAAAGATTTTGCTTCAGTTTCAGCATCCTTTTTATCTTTTCCAGCAGCTAAAAAAATATGTTAATTTATATGCTACTCTTAAAATATAAGTTTGTATATTTTTTTAAAAGAACTAGAAAGTATATTTTTTTCCTGGAATACAATATGTATAGAATCATAAAATTCAAATGAAATATTCTAAATTGCTATTTTTACAATATTTCTAAATTAACAGAATAAATAACTAAGTACTTTCCCATATTATTTACTTTTTTAAGTTTAAAATACTTTTTGGAAAGTGAAAAAAGTATTATAAGGTGTTTGTGTCACTAACAAGTAAACCAAAAAATAAGTTCTTTCAAAATAGAAACTTGTGGAAAAGTAAAACATTGGACATTTAAAAGGAAATTCAGTAAAAAATAAAAAAAAAACTACTACAATTTGCCAATGACTAATCAGGACAAAATGGCTAGTTATACTACAACACAACTAATAAAATTTAAAAAAAAGTTCAATTATTTCTCAAACCTTTTGAAATACTTCCAAGTTTATAACTAAACAATTAGAAGTATGCACTTATTTGGCAGCAAAAATGCTTTAACAAAAAAGTTTTAAAAGTAAGAAATGTTTACAAAGTCTAATTCAGTAATTTTTCAAAAGCAATTTGTAAAAAATCCAGAAACTCAAGCAAAGTTCATTTGGCAAGTTACTTAAAATTAAATATTACGTAGTTCTGAAGAACATTGATAATTTTTAAGGACTTTTTAATTTATTAACATTAGATGCAGCACTAATCACCTGATGGATACACACATGTATATCTTTTTATGTATTTCCAGTTTTGCCAGTACTACACAAACTATAAAAGTTTGCATAAAATCTCTACTTTGAAATATTTTATAAATTTAAAGCATTGGGTAGGACTTTTAAAATCATTCTCAACTAAACAACTTTTTTTTTAAAAATGTGTTTGAAAAATAAATTAAGCTCTATTACAGTAAAAACATGCCTACAGCAGTCAAAATTTAAATTTGGAACAGTAAACAAATTCTCAAGTATGTAAAAAAAAATAACTAACCAATAAGCTGTGCTGCAAGGCTGGCTTCTTCACCTTCCGTATCAGCAAGACCAGCATTTACAGCATGAAAATGATTTTCTGCAGCAATTATGGCTTCATTGTCTTTGTCAGAGATGGATTTCAAGGATTCCAGTTTCTTAAGGGAATTTGTTAATTCCTTTTCTTTTTGTGCCAAAGTCACTTTTTCCTGATAATATTAAATATATCATTTTTTAGGAATATTGAATAGCTAAAACACATTACTTTTTTTAAAAAAACATTAAAATATGTAATAAAAGTATGTAATTATTTCAACATGTTTAGGGGCAGGGTTAATTCATATGCCAATGTGGTATGTCGTACATTGGACAATGACAAATGAAAAGTGCTCTTGCATACTAAATTAATAAGACAGTCACACACCTTACAATAAATATTTCCAAAAGTTTTTTTATTTGAGTTTGTCTTCTTTCACTTTTTAATATCATAAATTCTGCAAACACACTTTGTTACATTTTTTGCAGACGAGGGAGCTGTTTAGATCCCTAAGCATGCC
Source organism: Troglohyphantes excavatus (assembly GCA_963932185.1). NCBI lineage: Eukaryota > Metazoa > Arthropoda > Arachnida > Araneae > Linyphiidae > Troglohyphantes > Troglohyphantes excavatus. Next base: position 58,697,176 of record OZ010667.1, on the reverse strand, counting down.
TGGATCTTACCATTCTTTAATACATATTATTTTATTGTTTTTTTTTATATTTTTAATGCATTTACACACTAAATTTATTCTTAATACTGAATATACTTGTGTTTAGATTGTAACAACCACATGATCTATTGACTAATACAGTTCCATATTTGGTTGCTTTTACAGACTTTGAAAGGCTTATCCAATGTGGTATGTCAATGTCAGTATGAAAATAATTGCTTTCTATGTGATTATTTAAACTGAGGAATATTTTTGTGATCTGAAATAGCAATAAAAAATAAAAATTTAATTGATAAATATGACATTAAGAAGCAACTAAACTGAAAAGCACAGTTTACTATTTATATTAGGGACCGTGCTCGGAGTTTGTCGTGTATGCAAGCTTTATTTTTTGCTCTTCATCGAAAACGTTTATTTAGGATTTTTACGGCGTTTATTTTTAGAAAGCAAGTTTCATGTTTAATTAATATTGTACAGAAAAATTTGCTCTTTCATCTGGTATAAGATTTAAAAATGTGAGACAAGTATCATCAAAGTTACGGACAGAAAACTGGATCTTCCATCGAGATAATCAAGTTCCATTATTAACGGAATCCAACGAAATCCCATCGACCGGTAAATTACTTTTAAATATACCATATCAAGTTTAACTAGAGTTCACCTTTAATAAAGTATTTTTAAATAATATCTCATCTCTTCAAAACTTTCATAAGCAATTTTATGCGTATATCTAGAGCTGACTTTGTTTGACTGAACTCCATTGGCGTCCCAACTACTCTCATACAGCTTTTCATATTCATCTCTGAAGAAATATGAACTACTTTTAAAAGATTTTCATCTGTTTCTGTAAAAAACTATTTTTTTTTACCTACAAAATATTCCTCATGGTTCACATTCTACTGTATGCAAGTTTCTAACTACTGTCTAATGAAATCGCCAAGCTAAAAACTTCCAAATATTCATAAAAATTTACGAATAAAAGATTTTCTTCCTGCAACTTGAAAAATACCTTTAAAATTGACTAAACACTTGTTTTCCACGATGCAAAAAGTTTTAAACCGAATTCGCAAAACTTCCTTTCAATCAACATCGCCAATAACGGTCATTCCAATTTACAGCATTCTGCGTAAAGATTATTTGTTTGCACAAAATACTACAGATACATCGTTACTCCTCTACTAAATCACAGTTTAAGAGGATTTCAAAGACTTTCTTCAGGATTTTTCTACCAATTACAAGCTAACTATTTGCACAAAACTCTCACAAATAGATCTTGGCGAATATTACACCTTGTGTTTCTGGTGTAATAAACTAGGAAAATCGATAAATTGCGAAGATCGAAATTGAATAACTATATTACTCCTTGTTTACGAATATTTGAATATCTTTTTCATCATTTACACAAGGTATTTAAACTCATTTCAGCGTACCATCAACAACAAGTGGAAGTTTCCATCTGGCATTAATTTACTATCGCCATCTCCATAACTAGTCAAAATATTGTGAATCTGCTACAAATATTTTGATCACTTCCCAACGACCAAGAAATTTATATTACGCATTTTTAACATCAGATCAATGATTTTCGCCCATTCACAATAACAGGAATACAAGCAAGGAATATTCACCAACAGAAACCAGCCAAATCTTAGTTCGGTATCAGCGATTTTCTACATATTGCATATAAATATTGCAAGAGGTACAATCGAACCGATTTAAGTTGTATACCTATTAAGGTGGTCCACATAACGTCGCCATATCAAGAAATTACATCTACCTATCTCCAAATAAATTTTATCGTCGTCGCCAAACAATCGCCATCTTACACTCTAGCACTGCATTATGTCACAAATAAGTGGTAATTCGGGTATTGAAGGACCTCTTAACCAAAACTCTCAGCCTCCGGAAATTGACCAACATGATACCACTTTATTTGAAACTTTTAAATCCATTAATGCACCTATATGGCACAGTTTCCAAAAGATAACTAAATTATTGAGTTCACAAAAGTTAGGGAAAACGAACACGATGGTGGTACATACCGAAATTATAGCTATGATGAATCAGCTTCATTTATATGCGGCCGAAAATAACAGGCTAAAATTCGAGCTGGAACAATCAAAACGGAATTCCCAAGTTGCAAATACTTCTTTACTACACCAGAACCTAAATGAGTCCTACGCATCGGTTGCAGCACGCAACACGCATAATATTGAGCGTCAAACGCCCGCCAAAACATTCACACAGCCACCCAGATCAACTGGAAAAAGAGATGAGATCTTATTAATATACCCAAAACAAGATCAGCCACCAAACGTCAACATTCAAGAGGACTTATTACACAATGTTAATCCTCGAGACCTAAAAATCCGGCTAAAATCAATACGTAACATGGCAAAGGGTGGGCTTAAAATCAGCTGTTCCACCAAACAAGAGATTGAAACGTTGAAAGACAATCTGATAAAATCGAAAATGAACGAATGCTACGATTTGGTTACACCACGTCAAAGATATCCACGTTTGATAATGTACAATATTCCCACAACTTACAGCCAAGAAAATGTTCTGTCAGAACTACTTGCTCAGAACCCAGACTTGGGAGCAGAAAACATCAAACTCCTTTTTTCGATCAAAGGCAGGTATGTCAACTCACAACACTGGGTATTTGAGGTGCACCCACACACTTTTCGCTCTATTATGAAGGACCAGAAAATATTCCTTGATTGGCATGTTTTGCATGTGAGCGAATTTCTAAGGGAAGTTCGTTGTTATAATTGTAATAGGTTTGGCCACGTAGCCAGAGACTGTGCTGCACCAAAAACATGCTCAAATTGTGGAGGGGAAGACCACGACAGAATGGCGTGTAAAGAGCACTGTTGCTGCTTAAATTGTTATGAGAATAACATGCACTATAACATAGGTTTAGACATCCGTCACCCTACCAACAGTCGCCAATGCCCGTCTATCTATCGGGAAATAGAGTTATTACGGAACAAAATCACTTATGCCTAGTCTACTCAAATTTCTACATATCAACTTAGCTCACTCCCGAATGGCAAACCTCTCCGCTTCTCAATATATTTTGGAAAACGATATCGACATAGTTAGTATCAACGAACCCCACTTCTATAAAGATTTTCTCACTGGCTTCGATTCCTCCTTAAAAAGGATTTCTTTTAAGCATGCGCCAAGAGCGGGTTTGGTATACAAGAACACTTTAGATTTACTCACAATCCAAACAACAAGAGACATTGTAGCTGCTTCAGTAACCACAGATGCGGGCACTATTATTGTCATTTCTGCTTACTTCTCACCAAGTGAGAACGTTGATAACTCCCTTCAAGCATTAAACAAACTGCTGGATTCACACAGACTTCAACCAGAAATAATACTCATGGGAGACTTTAATTCAAAATCTGGGAGACTTTAATTCAAAATCTACAGTGTGGGGGGGTCACAGACTTGATCGTCGTGGGGTTGCATTACAAAATTTCATAATGTATCAACATATGGATATACTAAATCACGAAAATAGCCTTCCAACCTTCCAATGCGTCAGAGGGGAGTCCTGGATAGACTTGGCCCAGGTTAGATCAAACAAAATTGAAGATTACATCGATTGGAATGTTGTTGACACCGAAACCCTCTCTGACCATAATTACATGCGTTTCACTCGTCTGTTACCAAACCCACAATCACCTAAACAGTTCACTAAAAACACAACGATCAACTTCAAAAACTTAGATATCGCCAAATTCAGATCCTCCATACAAGAAATCGTCTCCAACTACAGCGCAGCACTTTTGGCATCTTCAGACATCAGTTCTACAGTTCAAAACATCACTGACGACATAATCTCTGCTTGCAAATCATCAAAACGTTCCGCAAACACTACCAAAATACATTTTAAGTCTGTTCCTTGGTGGAACGCAGAGCTTCGGACACAAAGATCGAGGACAAGAGCACACAGGAGACTGTATCAGAGGTGTACTAATGGCCAACAAAGGGAACACTTAAAAATAAATTATAAAATGGAACGAGCTATTTATCGGAAAATGTTGAATATGTCGAAAAAGGAATCATTCCAAACTTTCCTAAATACTATCACAAAGGAATCAGTTTTCCGCAAAAATTCGAAAACCTTGATTTTAGGCAAACCAAATCCGCTTACGTTATCCTCGATTCACATTTCTCCCACTGAATCCACCACCTCTTATCAAGAAACGGTAAAACGCATTTTAGATTTTCACTTCCCAGTTATTGCTGATGACATTCCACTATACTTCTCCACTACACGCAAACAGGAGCCACCATTCACCACAGAAGAAATACAATGGGCAATCCAGCAAATGAAAACAGGAAAATCTCCGGGCAAAGACGGATTACCTATAGAAATTTTTCATGAAATCTTTCACTTACATACTCTTTGGTTCACATCGATTTTCAACGCGTGTCTCACAAAAGGTGTTTTCCCGAATTGCTGGAAGGAATCAAAGGTTATCCTAATCCAAAAACCTGGTAAAAATCCAAATTACTGTGATGCCTATCGCCCCATCTGCCTCCTGCCTATCTGGAGTAAAATTATGGACAAGATGATTACGAATAGAATTACCTTCCTTTTAGAAACGAGTACTACTTTCCACGACAATCAATATGGATTTCGCCGGGGCAGGGGAGTACTAAACGCTTTAGCTCATCTTACAAAACTCATTACAATAAACAAAGAAAATAACAGTCACACAGCTTTGCTGTCGTTCGATATAAAAAACGCATTCAACTCGATTAGATGGAGTGATATCTTAAAAATTCTTAGTTCTTTCGGAGTAACTCATCAGCTTTTGAAAATAGTAACAAATTACTTCAAAGACAGGTTGGTTACACACATCTCCAAATCTTCCTACAGATCGCAATCATACAACTGCGGTGTTCCCCAGGGCTCAAATTCGGGCCCCATATACTGGTTGTGTATTGCCAATACACTCTTACAGGCCTATGAAAACAGTGACAGACAATACCAAGGTAAGCTCATAGCATTCGCCGATGACTTCTTGTTCATCTTACATGGTAAATCTAAAGCAGAAATCACCTCCAAAATTCAACATGCAACCAAATTTATATATGACTGGTGTGAAGATTTTTCTCTCAAACTTAGCATCGCTAAAACTCAACTTCTTCTTATCCCCTACAAAAAAGATCCCAAGTGGTGTATAAAGATCAAAATAATGCAAAGCTCCTTCAAAAATACAAGCACCATAAAATACTTAGGCATTACGGTTGATTCAGGTCTCACATTCATACCTCACTTATCGACTCTAAGAGACAAGACCATAAAGTGGATGCAGAAGGTTGCACGCATTGCACGACCAACGTGGGGTATTAAAGGGGACATCATCAAAGAGCTTTACATTCGTGCAGTGGAAAAAATGATTTTATACGGCTGCGAGATTTGGTTTCACGATGGAAAAAAGCAAATTATAAAACTTCTGCAAATTCAGCGATCCCTCCTACTATTTGTCACAAAGTGTTACAAGACTACGTCCTCCGCAGCCCTGAATATATTGGCCGGAATACTACCTATCCACATTCAAGCAAAAATCTCACAAGTCAAGTTTCAGGCTAAAAATTTGGGGGCAGATATAAATTTCTACAATGTCCACATTCCCCAACAAGAGTTATACTTCTTCAAAAACTTAATTAATCCTTTGAAAATGACATCGCTTCCTTTTGATCACAAGGCGCCAACCAACCACGGTCTGGAAATATTTACAGACGGCTCCAAAATTGAACTAGAAGATAATACATTCAAAGTTGGCTGTGCATACATTGTTTACAGAGAAGGTAACCTACATTACTTTAAAATCACGAGATTATCTAACAACGCTACTGTGTTTTTGGCTGAATTGTATGCACTACGTTTAGCTTTCATATGGGTGTACAATCATTTGCAACGGTATGACTCTTGCGATATCTTCTCCGACAGCCAATCCGTTCTCAAAAGTTTAACCCGTTTAGAAGATACGCATCATTGGATCGTTGAGATTAAAACAATAGCTGAAAAATTACGTAAAAAAGAGGTCACTGTGCAACTTCACTGGATCAAGGCCCATGCGGGTACCAGGGGGAATGAAGAAGCAGACACCCTAGCTAAAACAGCCACCTCATCCTCAACAATAGACTGTACGGTAAAATACTCCAGCCAACAACTTTCAAACTTTCTAAAGACTGAAAGCTTACAAGTCTGGCAAAGAGATTGGGATATTTCAACTACTGGGAGATTCACCTATAACTTCTTCCCCACAGTTAACCTCCGCAGATGCGAAACGAACTTTTACCTAAACCAATACCTAACTGGTCACGGAACTTTTCCCGTCCATCAGGCCCGGCTATTCCACGGCAATCCCATTTGCCCTTTCGATGATGATGAAGGAGATATACACCACTACATATACGATTGTGCTGAGTTTGAGCATCTCAGATTTCATATACTTCCTTTAAATTTCCCTGCGCTTAACATGAAAACTCTTCTACTAAACAGAAAATATGTAAACTTTTTTCAAACTGTTGTGCAATCCTTAATGGAGAAAATTCACATTTAAACGGTTGCATTCACGACTACAGGCTCCCGTAACGTTTATGCACGTGACTTCCAGGTTTGCCATTTCTGACTTTCACTTATAAAAAAATGAACTCAAAATGCATTAAAACTTTTAATTGCAGCACAAATGTTTTAATTGCACAGTTGTAAAACTTATACAGTGGAAATGTCACAACCCTTACTGGAATTTTATTTTGTATTTTGTTCTATATTATGTGTGTATTTTCTATGTTTCATGTTTGTATTGTCCCCCCCCCCCCCTGAGAGTGATTACTCCCAGCATGGTTGAAAATTTGTAACCATTTGAACTAAATGTATTATATGTAATATTTACAAGAGCGTGTTGCTCCACCATATTATGGTGTTTAAAAAACATTGTAAACGATTTGTACTTTGCAGTCTGCATGTCACGGCAAAACCTCTCACTCTTACAAAGTTTGCAAAGGTTTGAAATAATCGTTCGACTGAGGGGGGTTGCCGTTGTTGAAACTGTGTCACATTAAGACACCTGTATATCCTTCGGGAGTGGACAGGTTACTTAATAAATATATACTATTTATATTAAAACTAGTAAAAATAGTGAACGTTTAAGTATTTTTTTTATCATAGGAAATCAATAGATATTTAAAAAATATTTCATTTTTCTATGTCAAATGTTCTTTGTAATGAATTGAAACAAATGTGGGGTATTTATTTAAATAGTCTGAGAAAACATTCAAAAGAAATTCTGTTAAAAATGAGCATAAATTAATATTTTTTTCTATCTAAAAAGGAATTGCCCTGTTGGTTACAGAACAAAACATACAGAAAATTTACAAATTTAATAGAAAAAGTTCATTAGTTTGTCTATTTTTTAAATCTTGACCAAAACCAATTTCATATGTACCTCTAATAAAAACTTTAAATATTTAAACTTTTTAAATACTACAAAAAAAATCCAATTCTTAACTTTTATTAATAAAAAAAAATACTAGATAGTAACTAGTAGCACAATTATCTTGTTTAAAGATTGTCATAAGATAAATTTTACAAAGTGCCTCACCTCTTTCAAATTCTTCAGAAGATCTGCATGTTTCTTCTTCTCTTCGTTCCATGCATCCTTTAAGTTCCTTGCTTGAGTGTCGGCTTTTGTTTCAATTACTTGCTTGCTCTTCAATTCAGCTTCTATTTCTTTCAGTTTAATTCCACATTCCTAAAACACAAAAATAAAAGTTACTTTTTAAGTGAAAAAAACACAAGAGAAAATTAACTCAGTAAAAATCTTTGTTGTGGTATATTTTACCACGTTACATATACTGCAACTAAAAACTTTTCAATTGTATCAATGCTTAAATATGTCTGAGTTTTAGTTTTTAGTTCAGTTTTTTTTTATGATGCATTCATCGAAGCTTGCAAATGCTATCAAAGGTAGGAGTTTTTTGCCAGCTTAGAGCTTTCTTGCATTTTTTAGATTCTACTGTTTTGAAAATAACCTAGTTTCATCACTAAATTTCACATTTATTAAATTTTTCATTCAAATTACTTTAAATTTTTGACTGTATAGAAATAAAATTGTATATAGTTTCTGAATTAACCTGCAAATGGTACAATTGCTTTTAATTTTATATGATTTTTTTTCTTTAAATGATATGTATGGATGGATATTCGAATTATGCAGATGTTTTGCAGAGATGCAACAATTTTTACAAATATCACTTTCAAATTTCCTGTAAGTGCTGCATGGTAGTGGGTCGCAGAACTTTCTTTATTTTTTTTTTCAATATAACAATATGGCTTCTATATAAAATTATCTAAGTAGAATTTGTCTGCTGATTTGAATCTTTTCCTGGATTTTTTTTCTTTTAATCTTATACAAGAGATACAGTACTTCACAATTACACTATGACAGATTTCAAAGTTACAACGTATTAAAGTAGTGCCATTTGAACTGAATTATCTAAATATACTATGTGTAACCGACAGCCTATCTTTTATGCTGCTATACCACTAGATCCAAACCTTAGCAGTAAATCACCTATAAGCATTCTAATCACCACATACCTGTTCTTCTTCAATCGTAAACTTCGGAATAACCTGTTTATTGGAATCAATGTAAATTTTGTATTCAATCTGCGAAGTAACAAACAACCACAAGTTAAACAATGTAACAGCACTATTGAGACAACCTTACTTAACTTGTGTGCACTTAGGAGTAGGGAGGTCAAGAGTTTGGTTGAAATGGTAAAAATAAAACGATACAAATCGGAGCAAATTTTATAGTGGTGCCATTGCATTGTAAGTAACTTATATTCTATCAAGTGGTTTTATTCCTTTAATTTCTCATAAAATTCACAAATAATTGCAAGTTACACACAGAAAAAACATGCTGCTCATAATACTTCAATGTTTTGCACATTGATCATAATGAGTTACAAAGAACTCACATTGATAAGGGTATAAAAATTATAATCCAACCTTGTATTTGACCCTTTACATTATATGTAGTACAGTAGAAAATCCGAAAAAAACCTAGATGTATAATCAGAATGATAAAATATATCCTTTTAGAATTTCTTTTTTAAAAAAATATTGGAAAAATTCTGAATTTTTTTTTATTATTATTATTTGTTTCTTCCTATAAACCAACTAATCGGACGAAAGAGTGCGAAAGGAGGCGGGGGTAACTTTGACAACATAGGAGGACGTTAATTTAAATAATGCCAAGTTACCTCTCAATTTGGCATTCAAAATTGGCATACTCAGAATGTGAAGAAATTCCTGTTCTAATAATAATGCTAAATATTTTTTTTTTAACGAATCGACTGGTTGGGAGAGGAGTGGAGAGGGATAAAGTTAACCACGCATGAATCCATTCATCCATCCTTGCACCCATTTATGCTTCGCCAAGTCATCTCACCAATTGTCTCACAAAATGGACTATTAGTGACAGTTCAGAATCTACCCCTAAGAAAATACCCAGGAATACAGCCTCACAACTTTGAACCACGGCCAAGCTCCTAAGCTAGCCTCCCACTTTACAAATTTCTACACAACAACCTGAACTGTAAGGATATTTGGACCATGACAGAATTAACCTACACCAGCCATAGTTCAGTTTTTTGACAAGAATTGAACTCATGACCCTGCCAATTAGAAAGTGGTTACTCTTTTAATCATATCTCAATTAAAGAGTTACCTCATTTCTTTATGTTAGCATATTTATAATAAATAACATAAACCACAAGCTTGTTTGTAGTAATAAGTTTGCTTTCTTAATTGCTGTAAAAACAAACTAGAAATTAAAAGAATCCTAAAGAACTAAAGTAGATATTGAAAGTAACATAAAAGAATTTGAATTGGTTTTTAGGGAAAAAGGAACTATATATATATATATATATATATACAGTGTTCACTCTAGACGTTTTTTGAAGGGCGGCCCGCCCTGCCCGCCTTTTTTTACTCTCGATTGCGCCCTCATGCCCCTTTTTAAAAAATGCCGCCCTCTTTTGAAAAAATTCCGCCCTTCTTGCCCTTTTCAGTCACGGCACAAGCGTCAGTGTTTCCCTAGCCGTCTTTAAAAAGGCATCGATTAAAAAAAAAATGGTGTGTAAATTACAATTAAGTTAATTGTAACAGTAGAAGAACAAACTCCTTTTTAACTACGCGTGTTATGAAATCACGATGATTCCGCGGTAATTTCGAGCACGGGGCACAAATCCTATTCGTTGCCTGTGCCCGCATATGAAATGCTAATTTTTGTTTCTGTGTTTTTTAAAGAGAAGATGGTTTGGGCGAAGTTGCAAGTCTAGGCATTTTATTACCAAAGTTTGGATTTAAGTAGCATTTTTATCAGTTTTGTAAGGGGTCTGATTAGGACTACTTACATATTTGGTTTTTAGGAAAAACATTCAGTTTAAAATGTCAAATTTTAGATTTTAAGGTAATATCTTCATAAAGAATCATCAATTTCGTTCGGGTTTTTCCTGCGCAATGTCAATCAATAAATCGGAACTTTTTTTTGTTTGGTCACGGGTCCGATGTGTGGCCACGCCCACCCCATAATTTTTTTTTAAAGCGCCCTTTTAAAAACAAGAAGTGCCTTTTTAAAAACGGGGTGCCCTTTTACTGCCAACTGCGCCCTGCCCCTTTTAATTTCTAGAGTGAACACTGATATATATATATATATATATAAGCAAATAAACTAACACGAATGTAAAAGGGTCAAATGTTTGGTAAAAGTTTGTTATATGGCTTTATGGGAATTTTTATAGATTAAAGGAACTTTTTGTCTAAAAACAATGGGAAAAGGACAAAGTGAAAATATAAAGACAGACTTTAAGGACCTAGGAATAATTAAAAAAGATTTTGATTGAAAGAGTACCAGATATGAAGCTCGTAATACAATAGTACACATCCTTCGATATCATACAGTAGAGGAGCACAATACAACAAGCTTTTGCAAGAAGCTCAAACACAGCTTTTTTTTCATTGGTAAAATAAAGTTTCGATTACGTGTATTGTAATTCACCAACTGATATAGGAGTTTAAGATACCGTTAAAATTAACTACAATTTTACAGGTAAGTAATCAATAATAAATTATCAAATATATCAATCCACAGAACAGATACTGCATGTTTATTTTATAGATCTTACTTATTTAAAATGTAATCATTTAAAAACAAAAAAATTATCATCGCTCACCGAGTCCATTTGCTTTTCAATCTCACTTATCCGTTTATCTGCATCTGCCTGTTGCTGCTTCAAATCCTTTATTAGATTCTTGTGATCTTCATAATTCCGTAGAAGATTCTCCTTCTCTCTGCCGGATTCAATAACCAATTCCTAAAATGAAAAAAAACTGGGATTGTAACAAATACCTTCAATGTTGAAGTTAAATATGCAATATAAATTCATACACTTAAGTACATTCCTATTTACATTTGCATTTTGAAATCAGAACAATTTTTTAAACAAAAAATGCTTATCTTATGAGCATTTAATGTTTTTTCATTGTTTACTCTAGGCATTTTTTGAAGGGCGGCCCGCTCTGCACTGCCTTTTCTTTATCTTGATAGCACCCTCATGTTCTTTTTCAAAAATGACGCTCTCTTTTGAAAAAATTCTGCCTCTCTTGCCCTTTTTAGTTAAGCATTGTCCTTGCTTCCCTAGCTATCTTTAAAAATGCATCGATTTAAACAATTTTGTGTAAATTGGAAGTGAATTATGACAGAAGAAAACAAACTTTCTCTTAACTATGTGTGTTGCACAACCGCGATGATTACGCAATAATTTGGAGCACGGGCACAATCCACAAATCCTATTGGTCGACTGTGCCTACATATGAAATACAAAAAAAAAATTCTGAGTTTTTTTTTTTTTTTTTTAAAGAGAAGGTGGTTTGGGACAAGATTGCCAAATTTTGGATTTAAGTAATCTGTTCATCAGTTTTGTAAGGGTATGATTAGGACTACTTACAGATTTGGTAAAGTAAAAATAATAATTTTTAATATTCTAATTTAGTTTTGAGCTAATTTAAAAATTGTCAAATATTATTGGTTCTACCCGGTAGAGCTTCTGCTAATTGGCTCCAGAAACCAGTATTGAAAAGAGTCATGTATTCTCCTTATCAAAGCCGCACAATGGACAATGCATTTACACTTTCCCGACCAAAATATATTTAATTCTAAGTCTTTTAAATATTATTAATAATTATTTTTCTAAGGTGATTGATTCATAATTGGGGTAAAATTGTTTTTTTATGGAATTCTTCGAAACAAATTTTTTTAGTCAAATTAGTCAATTTAATAAAATAGTATAAATAACGCTCATCAACTCTTAAGAACTCAGTATATTTGATTTATAGATGAATGTTTTGTTACAGCTTTCTAAACATTATTCTGTAATCCACCATTTAAAAAAAATCAACTTTTTTTTTATTATCTTCGACATAGAACATCTGCCAGCATAATTTTCATTTGTTTTGATTCTATGAATCTGCTGTATTGACATTTTTAATTTTATACGCAGATGATTTTTTAGTTCATTTAAAACATTTATATAACTTCTAATGAATTTTCTAACTTTGAGGAAAATTAGAAAACTGGGGTTTGTAAGGAAGTTTCATACGAAATTATTTTGCATGTATGGAAGTTTTCCCATACAAGCTTGAAGCCTCTGCACAAACTTGGTTATCTAGGACACCAGGATACGCAAGAAATTTCAATTCTGTATATAGGTTTCTGAAAAGGCAACTATTGAATCCTTTGAAATATGTGAACATTTAAATTTGTAACCAAGATTCGACTTAATAATATTACAGTTTAGGTTTCAGAATGAAAACTTCTAATGTCTGCACGTGTGCATCTCTATGAGGGAAAGATATTAATAATATTGCAAGTTTAAAGCGCTTAATTTGTACAAAGTGTTAATCATTTCTTACAGCAGTCTATGATTTAAAAACAGTTAAATTAACTTTTTGTATAGATTTTTCTTAACAGCATTTTCAAAGACAATACTTAGTCACACAATAGAATTACATTGCACAACTGCACTTTATTTTAATATGTTATTATTAGGGATAAACCCGGATAGTGGTTTTGCCAGATACCGGATATCTGGCACACATTACAAACCGGATATCGGATAAGCAAACTGGATTTTGCCGGATATCCGGCAGTTTCTGTTTTATGAAAATATCTTCTCATACACACTAGAAAATACGGAAATCGGTCATATAACACATAAACATTCAAAAAACTATTTTATTTACAAAGGGTTAGTCTAGGGTGCTGCTAGCAATGGGCGTATGTTTTGTACACTTTAAACTCAATTTCTGAATAATTGTATTTTTACCTATGCTCTTTCATTCCAAACATAAAAACTCAAGTTTGCTTAAACTTTTGAGAAATTTATTTTTATTTGAACTTTATATTAGTTGTGAGATGTTATGACCCTCCACCATAACGATTCGTTAAAAAAAAAATAGAATTTTAAAGTTAAAAACGAGAAAAATTCAAGGGAGAATCTGCACACTGTTAATACATTGGTATAATTTTCTGGAAAATACTTAAATACCATATTCTTAGCAAAGATAATTGACCGCCACAAAAAAAATCTTCGATGTTTTATTCATCCGGATATCCGGCTTCGAAAATCGGATATCCGGCATTTTACTTCCGGATATCGGATAGTTAAAAATCAGCCGGATACCGGATATCCGTTTCATCCCTAGTTATTATTGCAGTTGCTATTTTGTAAATGATGTTTTGTAATAAATTTTAATTAATAACAATTGATTGAAAAAAAAATTCATCATGTCTTAAATGGATTCAGAGTTCCCATTAATACCTTTTCAGTTAAATAATAATCACTACATTTATATCTTAAATTATGCCAAAAACATTAAAAATTGCTTAAATAAATTACCTCGGTTCTAGAATAATCCCAAGCCGTATACAGCTTTAATAACTGTTCATGTTCTCGCACCATCCTTGTATAATTAGCATACTCCTGCTTGTCTGTTTTAAGTTTATCTAATTGTGGACAAATATGTTCCAGTAGCATCTGAAAAATCAAAATGAAATTTTAGATAGGCACAACTTAAATTTACAAAAAAGCATGAATTGATGACAAGGTTTGTTATTTTTATTTTATATAGGTTGGCTGGAAAGACCTACTAAGGCTATGCTGCACAAAACACTAAGTGCCATGGAACACAAGGTTAAAAACTAATACCTGTCATAAAATGATTAAAATAATTAAATCAAAAAACATAAATTAATTTTGGTTATAGGGTTTCAGAATTTTTACTATATTCCTCTATTTACCATTCAAATTTATACTTTTCAGTTTTACTATATAAAGCACTGTTGCCTGATCTTTTGTTTAACTGTTAACCCATTCTTGAGCGGTGTCGCATGTCATAAGTTCAGCATTGGCCAGTCTGGCCAATATGGTTGCTAGGAGACCAATACGAGCTAGACAATTAGAATTCAGGAGAAAACATAAAAACACACTTTAAAAAAAAAAAAAAAAATTATAACGAAAATTCAAAACAATTCTAAAAACAAAAAAGTGTGAAAAGACTTCTTTGGAAAATTGAAGCAAGAAAAATAAAGATGAGTTTTTCTTGTTACCACGAGGCTACGAGTTTAGTAATTATTTTTAACTTTAGATTTAGGCTATGCAACATTTCCACTGAGTAATAAATGCTCACAAGATCTATTTCCAAATCAACCCACATTAGAAATAAATTAATTTATTTAAGAAGAGACCACATAAATCCAAAATTATGAGTTAAAATTACTTGCTTAGCAACCCAGTCCCAAACCTGCAACTGATCTATTTTCATTTGCAAGTACAGCCAACCAATAGCAAGAATAAACAAACAAGTTATTGTCTGTTTTGCTAGTATTATTACTGAAAAGGACATGGTTCAATTGCATAAGACAGATAGTTCAATAAGAAACCGGTTTTCCAATGTGTCATTCCCTTTAATCTCATTTGTGCATTTTCACTGTCTAAAAAAAGCATTTCCATTCAATTTTTTAAATAACAAGTAGAACGGTAAAGTCAGTAATATACAACTTAAAAAGGCCATTTTTTCAGAAAAAAAATATATAATAATATCCTTAAAGGTGTCTGATTTTTGCTTTCTTTTCCAGTATAGGTTCTTAGAAATATAAATTATAAGTAAAACTTTACATTGGCAGACTAGATACTAAATTTTTTTTAAAGTTTTTTATGTATTTGTTAATAATAAAAACAATCATTAGGTTTTACAATCAATATTTACCAATAATTAATATAGATAAATGAAACTATTTTAAGGCTTATGATGCTGTAACTAGTACCAAAGGAATGTTTTTTTAAAAATCATCCTGTATAGTATTTAATTCTGCTTTTCAAAGATATTTACATAGTAGTGAGGAACAAAATATAGGGAGAAAGGAACAGGAGTGTGAAATAAATAGGTTTTTAAAACATTTGTTCAAACTTATATGGCTATTTATTTATTCAGGGTGGCAACAACATTCTGGAAAAAAAGTTCCATGATATTTCCCTGATTTCCATGATGGTGTCACAAAAATTTCCCTGATTTTACAATTATATTAAGAAATGTTGCAATACATGTTTTGTATAGAAACAAAGTATCCCCGCTACAATTATCCAATAAATATATTGCATTATAAATGAAAAATTATAAGCAATGCTTATTGACAGTTAAAATACTAAGTTATGGATAGAATGTGAATTAGTATGCAATTGCGACAGGCATAATAGTAATTAATTCCTGTTCTCTGGAAGCATATTATGCAAAAAAAGTTTTTCAAATTATTTCTTTTGTAGATAATTTTAAATGTTTTATACTTTATATATCCTATTCCAATCTTCAATAAATCACATATTCATTAGCCCCTCACATGTTGCTAATAAATCAAGAGCCAATTTACTTTGCTTTGGTTTTGCTTCTCCCTCCAGCAGTGGTTCATATTTTTACAAAAATAAAACTGAAAATATGAAAATGTGCATAACCATGCTTTTTTTACTAATCCTTTTTCAGAACTAAAAGGAAATATTGACAACTAAACTACCCAGAATAAAGGGCATAATAGACGGTAATTGCCGTTTTAATGATCCCAATTTGAAAAATTCCTTGATTTTTTTGTGAAATTTTGAAAAATACCCCGACATTTCCAGGATTAAAAAATTCTATAATAATTCCCTGATTTCCAGGTTATGTTGCCACCCAGTTGTTGATTGTGCCACCACTGATCAATATTAACTTAACCAATGGACAAATTGCCAAAAGAACATAGAAACTATTTATCGTGGTTGGTGTTAAATACTGTATGCCAGTAGGTCGGAAAAGTTGGGACTACAAAAGGGTCATTAAGCAAATAGTCAAGATTACTAAAAATGTATGTTGACTCCAGGAATGTAAGTTTAGCAGAAGCGGTAGGTTTACAAATTAACATGGATCATAAAAGTTACACCTATGATTACATTCCCAAATGTATTTGGCAATGGAGCACTTTTTGATTTTTTAGTTACAGATATGTGCTGGACGTTCCGTAAAGCGAAATTTGAAGCAAATTTTAGATTGCCTAGTGTATGATATACCACATTGGCATGTAAAACCCATCAGTATGTATATCATTTTTCCGTCAGTATGCCATTTATATGAATTATTTTGAATTTACTCACAGTGTTAATCTCTCGAAGCTTAGAATCTTTCTTTACCAAAGTCCTAAGAGAATTTTCTTTCTTTTCCTCATACATCCGTGTTCCAGCAGCCTCTTCAATCATTGACAAAATCTGAACAACAATTACAAATTTTAAAAGATATTTGTTTTTTTATGAGCACAAATTTAAAACTTTTGATTATAAAAAAAAATTTAGGTACACCTTCTTTTAAATGGTAGCACAATTTTTATTACTAGCAACTTAAATCAAACTTTTTGTGTTCAAGAATAAAAAGACCCCTTTTATATATTGAAAATTTTATTTTTATATTTCAATTAAATATTCTCAAAATAAATAGTTAAAACATGTATATGTGGATTGCTTTAGTCATATTGTCCCAAAGTCATTTTGACATTTATGCCAGAATCTACACAGTAAATCTGGTGTTAAAACTATAAAAACAAAGTATTGGTTAATTGTCAATACTAATGTTCAACACATGGTAGATGGTACATATCAGATAACATTTCACAAATCCAAAACCGTACAATTTTTTTTACATCAAAATCTGCATAAATTAATCGATTAAAATTACAAAAGTTAGTAGTTCAATGACAAATTTAAAAACTAAACTCATTAAATTTTAAAAAGAAAATTCACTTAGCTACTAATTTTGGTACAGATGTAATATAGGACATTTGGCGTGCGAGGTTTTTTTTTGGCATGTTTTATAAAAGCGATAAATTTATTGTATGGCAACCCCACCAGACATTGTTGATATTTTTTTATTCTTGTTGCGACTTTTAATCTGACAACCCTACGCTATGTTTAACGGCAATTTTTCGTCGCAAAAAAAAACATGCGCCAAATGTCCTATACTACATCTGTTCACTAATTTTATAAATGAAAGTGCATGCATTACTTGAAAAACAAATAACATATAATCAAAAAAAGGTTACAAATCATTTCAAAAGGAAAACAATTAATGAAATAAAACAATTTTACAATTACTAAACAACATATTTTTCTAAGTGTTGTTATTATTTTCAAGAGCAGTGGTTCTCAACCTTTTCCTCTCATATACCCCTTGATAAAACTTTTCATTTATGAGTAATGCCAAAAGTTTGCTTTCATTAGGCAGTATTTTCCTTAGGTCAGTGTTCCTGTTAGACATTTTTAAAAGGCAGTGCCCTGGCCCTTTTTAGAAATTATAAGTGCACATGCACACTGTGCTTTTTCAGGCACCTAATGTGCCACTCAAAAAAATTTCAAAATATGTTTCTTTTTCTTGTGGCAAAAATGTAGTTTTAACTCATAATGAATGCTGTATGGACAAATAATCCAGTGGGAGGTAAGGAAAGTGCCATTTCATTCAACCAACAGAAAATGTCTTTTTTGATAAATCCAACCTGCTCTTTTTCAAAGAAATGTGAACGCTACCTTTGGTTAGCGACCAAATTAATCAAATGACTAAATTGACAACACTTACTGGCGTTTATTTATGATTTTACTAAATACATTTATTATTTTTATTTTAAGTGTTTTCCACCATTACTGACATTATTATCGAATACCCGTAACTAGACTGCAACATAACCCAAGGGTATGCATACCACAAGATGAGAACTGTGTTCTAGAGGCTTTATTGGCTTTTAAAATAGTACAGTTTTGAAAATGTTAGAAAATCCCTTAAAAGCTTGAAGTTCATGAAGATATTCAGCCAACTATCATACAACTAGGGATGAACCGGATAGTGGTTTTGCCGGATATCGGATATCCGGCGCAAATTACAAACCGGATATCGGATATCCAAACTGGATTTCGCCGGATATCCGATCGGATATCCGGCAGTTTCTTTTTTATGAAATTATCTTCTCATACACACTAGAATAAACGGAAATTGGTCAAAAATTACAAAATATTGTTTTATTCTATAATATTCCCCAATTCCTTACCTTTAAGGTGATACTAAGATTGAATAAACATTAAAAAAACTTTTTTATTTACAAAGGGTTATTCCAGGGTGCTTGTAGCAATGGGCGTATGTAATTTTCGTACACTTTAAACTCAATTCTGAATAATTTTATTTTTACCATATACCCTTTCATTCCAAACATGAAAACTCATGTTTGCTTAGAATTTTGAGAAAATTATTTTTAAATTCAAGTTTATATTAGTTGTGAGATGTTATGACCCTACACCATAACGATTCGTTAAAAAAAAATTAATAGAATTTTAAAATTAAGAATTTGAAAAAAAGTGGGTTTTTAAAGACTTTTGAGGTAAAATATTATTAAAAAAAACTTTTAATACTATAAACTTTTTAGAGGGTCATAACTTTAATAAAGATACTTCAAGTAATTCCAACAAAAATTATGCTTCTAAATGAATTACAACTTGCATAATCATGTTTAAAAAAAACATGATAATTAGCATTTAAATTCAGGTTTTTTTTATAATGCATCATGATTTTTAAAGTGTTTTTATACATGAAAAAACTAGAGTTTTAAATTTATGATTAAAAAAAAATTTCAAGTGTGTAGGTACAGCCGCGGAAAAAAAAAAGAACCACCTATGATTATTTCGTTAGTTTTTATAGTAGAGCTAAACTTAATATACAATTTTGTAGGGAATAAAGTCTACTCTACATTGATATACAAAAAATTTGCATAGTGGAATATCTTCATACTCGAATCTGCACCAACTTTAAAATTTTCAATAGCAACACCTACTTTTGATAGCGCAGAAATGTTCCCCCGCCCTCAAAATAATCTAAATATAAATTTCCGTTAATTTCCTACATTTATATGCAGAGATATTAGATGATATGTATCTATCTTATTTAAGGGGCTACTTCCACATTGGACAAAGTATTAGTGAGACTTCGAAATGAAGTACGCTGGTAGAAAATGTTTTGGTGTTAGCCGTGGTTCTTCTTTTCCCGTGATCATTAATTCCCCCACTCCCGTATACCCCTCGCCTTTGTATACGAATTTAGAATTTTATGCCAACGCAATCACAGCGCTTTTAATTCTCAAAAATAGTAGATTTCTGTTAAGTTCTGCAGATTATAAATTTGCGTATGACCCCTTAAATGATCATTTGCTGCTCATTTTAATATTGCCAAAAAACTACAAAGAGGAAAATTATGAAATTTTAGATATGCATATAAAACGTTTTTCTGAATCCATCACTATCAAAATATAGCATGGTTGCTATTCATAAATTTTATGAATATTAATATCCTAATTTAAATAAAATTAAAAAATATACATATAAGTAATGAAAGTTAGTGTATTTTGTTTGGGTAGTTTAGAAGTAACACAGATAAAAATATCAGCTTAATAAAATTATTATTTCGAAAGATATGATTAAAAGTTTAAGAAATTTATTTAACATTACGAGTTCTTAACTTTTGATATTCATAATTAAAAAACTACTTAACCAAATGACTTGCAAATTGATATTCAATGATAAATTTTGTCGTAGATTCTAAATATTGAATCAAAATTGGGTATTGCTATTGAAAATTTTAAAGTTGGTGCGGATTCGAGTATGAAGATAGTCCCCTAAGCAAATTTTTTGTATATCAATGTGTAGTAGACTTTATTCCCTACAAAATGGTGTATTAAGTTTAGCTCTATTATAAAAACTAACGAAATAATCATCGGTGTTTTTTTTTTTTTCCGCAGCTGTACCTTAACAGTTCTTTAATAAACTATTCATATTTATACAGATTTTGAAACGGCCAGATCTGTAGTGTACAATGCGTTTAAAAATTAAATTTTGAAATATTTCCAAATTGCTGATCTAAATTGCGCCATACTTAAATGCTGAAACTAACTTTTAGACTGGAGAATAAAACAATTTCTAATATACAACGAACAGAGATGTAGCTATGCACTATACACACCACCACCTATGTGAATTGTTCAAACTCAAAGTTACTCCACTATGGTGGCGTGTTTCGAAAGTCTGCAGCATATTTTACTTGCTATCTATTCTCTGTGCCTCACCGTGTCTGTGTCTGAAACGCACTCATTAAACAACCTGAATTGCCCGCGAAAAATTTAAGGGAGAATCTGCACACTGTGAATACATTGGTAGAATTTTCAGGAAAATACTTAAAACAAGAACAAAGATAATTGATCGCCACAAAAAAAAATCTTCGATGTTTTATTCATCCGGATATCCAGCTTGGTAAATCGGATATCCGGCACTTTACTTCCGGATATGGGATAGTTAAAAATCAGCCGGATAGACCCGATACCGGATAGTTACCGGATATCCGTTTCATCCCTCCATACAACAGTACAAATAAGTTAAAATCTGTGCATTATACGACTAATCCGTACAACTAGGCAGGTATGGATATACAACCAACTATCACAAATACTACAAATATTTTTTTTTAAATAATGTTTAAAAAAAACATGATAATTAGCATTTAAATTCAGGTTTTTTTTATAATGCATCATGATTTTTAAAGTGTTTTTATACATGAAAAAACTAGAGTTTTAAATTTATGATTAAAAAAAAATTTCAAGTGTGTAGGTACAGCCGCGGAAAAAAAAAAGAACCACCTATGATTATTTCGTTAGTTTTTATAGTAGAGCTAAACTTAATATACAATTTTGTAGGGAATAAAGTCTACTCTACATTGATATACAAAAAATTTGCATAGTGGAATATCTTCATACTCGAATCTGCACCAACTTTAAAATTTTCAATAGCAACACCTACTTTTGATAGCGCAGAAATGTTCCCCCGCCCTCAAAATAATCTAAATATAAATTTCCGTTAATTTCCTACATTTATATGCAGAGATATTAGATGATATGTATCTATCTTATTTAAGGGGCTACTTCCACATTGGACAAAGTATTAGTGAGACTTCGAAATGAAGTACGCTGGTAGAAAATGTTTTGGTGTTAGCCGTGGTTCTTCTTTTCCCGTGATCATTAATTCCCCCACTCCCGTATACCCCTCGCCTTTGTATACGAATTTAGAATTTTATGCCAACGCAATCACAGCGCTTTTAATTCTCAAAAATAGTAGATTTCTGTTAAGTTCTGCAGATTATAAATTTGCGTATGACCCCTTAAATGATCATTTGCTGCTCATTTTAATATTGCCAAAAAACTACAAAGAGGAAAATTATGAAATTTTAGATATGCATATAAAACGTTTTTCTGAATCCATCACTATCAAAATATAGCATGGTTGCTATTCATAAATTTTATGAATATTAATATCCTAATTTAAATAAAATTAAAAAATATACATATAAGTAATGAAAGTTAGTGTATTTTGTTTGGGTAGTTTAGAAGTAACACAGATAAAAATATCAGCTTAATAAAATTATTATTTCGAAAGATATGATTAAAAGTTTAAGAAATTTATTTAACATTACGAGTTCTTAACTTTTGATATTCATAATTAAAAAACTACTTAACCAAATGACTTGCAAATTGATATTCAATGATAAATTTTGTCGTAGATTCTAAATATTGAATCAAAATTGGGTATTGCTATTGAAAATTTTAAAGTTGGTGCGGATTCGAGTATGAAGATAGTCCCCTAAGCAAATTTTTTGTATATCAATGTGTAGTAGACTTTATTCCCTACAAAATGGTGTATTAAGTTTAGCTCTATTATAAAAACTAACGAAATAATCATCGGTGTTTTTTTTTTTTTCCGCAGCTGTACCTTAACAGTTCTTTAATAAACTATTCATATTTATACAGATTTTGAAACGGCCAGATCTGTAGTGTACAATGCGTTTAAAAATTAAATTTTGAAATATTTCCAAATTGCTGATCTAAATTGCGCCATACTTAAATGCTGAAACTAACTTTTAGACTGGAGAATAAAACAATTTCTAATATACAACGAACAGAGATGTAGCTATGCACTATACACACCACCACCTATGTGAATTGTTCAAACTCAAAGTTACTCCACTATGGTGGCGTGTTTCGAAAGTCTGCAGCATATTTTACTTGCTATCTATTCTCTGTGCCTCACCGTGTCTGTGTCTGAAACGCACTCATTAAACAACCTGAATTGCCCGCGAAAAATTTAAGGGAGAATCTGCACACTGTGAATACATTGGTAGAATTTTCAGGAAAATACTTAAAACAAGAACAAAGATAATTGATCGCCACAAAAAAAAATCTTCGATGTTTTATTCATCCGGATATCCGGCTTGGTAAATCGGATATCCGGCACTTTACTTCCGGATATGGGATAGTTAAAAATCAGCCGGATAGACCCGATACCGGATAGTTACCGGATATCCGTTTCATCCCTCCATACAACAGTACAAATAAGTTAAAATCTGTGCATTATACGACTAATCCGTACAACTAGGCAGGTATGGATATACAACCAACTATCACAAATACTACAAATATTTTTTTTTAAATAATTTCTTTGTTTTAGATATGGCTTATATTTAAAAGATATATGAAATTTACAAACAAACAATTGGTATCACACTAAAACTTGACTTATTTTTTAGGAACATATTATTGAAATTAAATGTATCAACAAACATTTTCATTCATATTTTAAAAATATCCAAAATTTTTTAAAGATGCATTTGCAACCCAAAAAACAACTTACCTCCATTGGTTTCATATTCAACACTTTTGTAATACGACCTTGCATAATAAGAAAGTGAGGATTGTTGACATTCAACTGCACAGACTGGAAAAGATCGTGGACACGGTTGTTATTGGCGGTCACCCCATTTATCGAGTATTTAGTTTTTCCACCAGCAATCAACTATTAAAAAAATTCTATGTCATCACTCAAAATTAAAGACATAAGGATAAAATTATAGATAGAAAAAACACATTCTTAAATAACTTTAAATAGTTGTTAAGATTTCCAATAGATAATTTTTTTTAATTATGTTATTTGGTCACAGTAAATATTTATTTCGACCAGTGTTTGCCAATCCTTATGTGGCCACAGACAACCGAATTGAAAGTTATATAAAGCACAGTTCAGTACTAAAAAAAATTTTAGTACAAAATATTAATATAATTACAAATTTGAAGGAAGTAATGTAAATTTATTTGCTTGAAACAATAAGGATGGTGTTTCCACTTGTATTTGTTTCCTCATTATCAATATTCTTTAGTAATACAGTATACTTTTGAAAATGTGAATAAAAATAAAATATTTATTTACAAAGTTGCAAGTGGAAGGACATCAATTAAATTTTTCTATTTAAAACCAACTATTTAAATGTATAAAATATATTAGTACCTTTCAATATATGTAAAAATCAATACAAAAATTTAAAAGCTAAAAATTGAATTACAATGTATTTTGTTTCAAATAATTTGGATCTCTTATTAGTTGACATAAAAAGCATCTCATTCTGAAATTTACATGCATGTGCAAATGCATATTATTGCATAATCATATTTTACTATGCAATTTTTTTGTGAATTTAAATACGTTTCTTGGAGGAAAGATTCGGCATTTCTCTTGTGCAGTGCAAAGGCAAGGGCGGATCCAGAGATTATTGTTAGAGGGGGTAATACAGTATATTGTTATCATGAACACCATTTGACCCCCTTAGTTTGAAATTTTTCATTGCCTAAGGTGACTTTTGAAAATATAATCTTAGATGTTAGGGGGGGGGGGTAATTTCCCCTTTACCCCCCACCTGGATCCGCGCTTGTGCAAAGGTTATATAATACAATTTTATTTATATTAAAATGACTATTTAAAATGCAGCAATAGATTAGTTAAAGCTAGCAAACGGTTAAAATGACTGACTTTAGAAATTGTAACCCCAGACCTATTTTCAACAAAGTTAGCAGTTAAAACTTACTTTAGCAAAGTGCCACTTATGCTTAAGTCTTAATTCATTGAGACCACACTCAAATCTCCAAACTTTGACACCATCAAGATCAACGTGAAGATAATTAGATCACAAGAAACTCAGCATACAGCAGCCTCCTTTACACAGCAGTTGTTTGGAGTATGCGAGTCGAATTCTCTGATACAAGATTGTTGCACTCTCAAGATAAAAATCGAATCCACAACCCTCCAATTATGAGCATGGTACTCTTACTTCGAAGCCGCCGCAGGCCTCTACACGTAATTAGAATTTGACATTGAATTTTAAAATATTGTTGACTATTTAAAAACAGTATTTAATTTAAAATTGGTGGAAATTTATAAAATTAAGAAACTCGATTGTTTGAAAAAAAATACAGTACACATGTAGTGTAGAACATTTGGCGTGCGAGGTTTTCTTTGGCGTGTTTTATAGGGGCGATAAATTTGTAGCATGGCAACCCCATCTGACATTGTTTGTATTTTTCGATTCTTGTGGCGACTTTCAATCTGGCAACCCTATGCTATGTTTAACGGCAATTTTTCATCGCCAAAAAAAAACTCGCGCCAAATGTCCTATACTACATCTGTTCCAAAAATACGTCAACTTGAAAGAGTAGCAACTAATAAAATGACCTATTCACCTTTTAGAAAAGTCACAAAACTTAACACAAAATCCCAGAATACTCAATACATATTCACAAAATAACTTACAGTTCGTGTGACCTGTATTTCTTTATGATTATCATAACCCAGTGGTCCGTTCTTGGGATCGGAGTTGTCAAATGTAACAGTAACGGTTGCTTTGTTGATTCCAGCTTGGCCATTCTTGTACACAAGTTCGTTGAAATTGGTCGCTCTCACCTGAAAATATAGTTGTTAAAAGAAGCGTACAAACCAGTATAATCATAATTGTCCAAAATCAAATAAATCCTACCTGTGATAAGTTTTGGATACCAAGTACAAAACATATTGAGTCCAAAATGTTTGATTTGCCGCTTCCATTTAAACCGGTGATGGCGTTAAATTCAGGATCAAATCCATTTATAATTTGCCTTGTGCCATAAGATTTGAAACCTTCGAGTGTTAAATTTTTAATATACATCGTCAGTCATTTAATGAAATAAATTATTTAAAGACTGTTTAGTAAACTTTCCCGCGAATTTAACTTGTCAATAAATAGAATTTCTCACAGAGGCAAATCAACCAATCATAGACGGCGAATGTTTATACTCTCCAACCGTGTACTATTTTAAGTGTAAATAATACTCCGTGGTTTGGTGTGGTTTTTTAAAAACGTCGCACTACAGCTGCACAGTGGGCTATTGGCGACGGTTCGAAGCATATCTCGAAGGAAAGACCCGAGAACGACGCCTCGTATTTTTGAACCATGGTCAGATGACGAGGACAACACTTGAGCTGGCACCCGACGCAAACTCAATAGGCGTCAGGACATTGGACCCTGATCAGATTTATCGTGCACCAGTCCCGTATACACGCCAGTATAATTTGATGGATGTTCTGGACGACTTTCTAGTATTTTTGTAGCGAAGCTGGCAGCCCTCCGATCGGAAGATCACTACTTTTTTACTTTTCTTTGTCAAGTCCATCGCACGGATTCGAACCACTAATCCTCTGATTAGTAGCTGAACGCCTTATCCCGTGGCCTTATCCACTAATGAGAGAGTTTCACGTGACGTATTAACATGGTAACTTACTAGTAGTTTCGATTTCTTCCCTACAGCAGACAACTTTGCTTTTGTTTGTTTAGTCGCTACGCTTGCAATTATGGGAAAGTTTATTTATAATATTTGTTTTTTCCAAATAAGTAATATTTTTATTCCATATATGAATAAATTTAAGTACAGAAATACTATATTATATTTGTATATAATTAGAATTACAACAAAATACGGAAAAATACTTTTATTTCAACCCAAAAATACTTGATAAACGATTAGTACAATCTATCTCAGTGTATGTAGTAAATATTTCCATATTGAGGTATTATTTAAAGACTAAAACTTAACATTATAGTACAGGAGCTAAATCTCCATGCTAACCCTACGGAACTTCTTTGGCTTCGCGGAACTTTCTCCATGTTCCGTTGGAACAGAGTTCTTCTTCTTCTCGGCGTGCCATTCTCTGATTCCCAGCTGACGCCTTTATACATTCAGCCACGGAGGCCTTATTTGCTATGTGGGAAGGATCAAGAATGAATGAGTTCAATTCATTTGGTGTGGGGAAGATGGTGTTTTGATATAGGGATAAATAATGTACCATCGTGTGCAGGAAAGTGACTTTTCGAACCGGTCTATTTTTAACCAATTTCTCCTCTGACCTTTGTACCGCGTTGGTAGGGGGTGTTGCAATATATGATTCAACCCCATAACCCCATGTGCAATCAGCTTATGTGCATAAATGGCATACCGTCGGGCAGAGAAAGGTGGAATACTTCGACCCGGCCGATTGTTAACTCATTTCCTCCTTTGACCTTTGTACCGCATGGGAGGAGAGGGGGGGGGGGTCGCCCTTGGCTGCAGCATATGCTTCTTCAGCCCCCCTTACTACACGGGGTATCGACCTTTGAGGGATAAATTATCTACCATAGTGTTAGAGGAAGGTATGCCACACCAACCAAGTTGGCTATTTATCCACTCCCTTTCTAAAATGTGTACCGCGTGGGGCCTAAATGTTACCACAAATAAATTCTTACGGTACAGTGGGGTGACTACTCTTTTATTTTTTGCCGTTGAGCGAATAAAAAGAGGAAGAATACAACGGGGAGGGGGGGGGGGGGGGAAGACGAGGAGAGGATATTTTTTACATATGCGAGACCACGGGTAATGGCTACTATAACAAAAATCAGTTAATGAATGCATGCGTTTTGTTGCAGAAACAAAACTATGTTTAACACACTGAATCGTTTTAACTTCATATCATTCTTTTTTCCAGTGCCCCTAGTAAAAATTTGGAAAAAATAATTTAATTAAGTTTAAAAAAAAACAAAAAAACTACATAGCATTCCACTATTTTAAGCATTATTCCAACCAAATTTGAAGAAAATCGGAGCATTATTTAAAAAGTTACTACATTTGTGCAAAAATGTTTTTTAGAATTCATTTCGTAATAATCTCAAATTATTTGTAACTTTTTAAATTATAGCCAATTTCTTCTACTTAGCGCAGGAAAAGTCTATTTTTCAAATCAAAAGTAAATCGAACAGTATTTGCTTAATTAGAATACGAGGTACTGGGAAATTATGTAATTCCAATTTGTACTTTCACCTGCTATTTTTTAGTTTTCAAGATTAATTCAATTTTCATCATTTACATTTGCTGTTGATGCAATGCATAAACAATATCCAGTGGTCCTGGAAAGACAGTTTACATTTAGGCCCACATTCCACACTAATGTGATTAATATTAATTACATTTGTAAAAACAAAACAGCAAGATTTTTTCTGGTGGTTTAATGATATTCGAGAGTTGCACGACCCTATCAGCAGATTTAACACGCATACGAACTTGAATGTAATGACTATTACATAATAAAGAAAATGGTTAAATAAGGAGGAGAAAGGGCCGGAAATGTGTTATTTTAGTCATAAAGGGCGGAGAAAATTATTTTTGCTAAAATAAGGGAAAAAGGGACCATATTCTAAAAAAAGGAACTTTTAAGTAACAAAAAAAGACTTTTAGGGGAAAAAAGGACCTGTTGCGAGGCCTAGATATTTAATAATGGAACTATAATACATCGAGCAATCAAGAATATCGCCCCCGATGTCTATCAATGTGCATAGGACGTCCACGACACACGTGGATGTCCATTTAACAAACCAGAAAGATCTCAAATTAATCTTAGAATATTAGCCATACGATGGTGTACTTAACGAATTAAAAAAAATTTCGAACTGCGATTTTTTAAATTTTCAGTTTGGTGGTCTATGACTATCTAAAGCTAGGCAACTATTGTTTTAATCCGTATGATTCACCTACAATTTTAACTGATTTTGTTTTGTGTAGATTAATAATAATATTAATATATTTTTTTATTAGTTATTTTAATACCTTGCCATACCATTATATGAGCGTGCATGCAAAAACAAACATGTCATAAATTCACAAATCGAAGAAATCCGCAAAAACGTTTGGTAGATGCATTAATTTTTATGGACTTTTGGATTTTTAAGTTTTAAAGAGAAATGGATATTTTTGGATATATATATATATCGAAAAATATCGAATTTAATTAAGAGTAGAATTAATATTAAATTTAATTTAAGAGTAGAATTAATAATATCAATGAACTAAATTTATAATTGATTCACATGGTTGTCTATTATTTCAAATACAACTATGATAAAAATTGAAGAAGAAAAAATAATAATGAGACAAATATTTTTACAAACTGTTTATTGTCACACAGTTCAGGGATTTCAAAGAAATCACTCAACACGTTTTCAAGAAGAAAAAAAAAGATAACTTAAGCATTAAATTAAAGGATACAATTACACTTTGGTTTTTTTAAAAAGAGGTATTTCAAGTTTTATATTACACAAGAACAGATCCACCCATGAAATTGCTATGTACAAAAACTGAGTTTTGTAGATGCGCTTGCACATATTCACAAGGAAGACAAACTCGAAGAGAAGGCACTGTTAAAACACATTGAAGCAGATGTTTTCGTATTTAAATAACCAACAATCAAATGCACTGTTACGCAGAAACACAGTTGGACACCAAGCGTGGTACGGTTACAGTTAGCAGCATCAGCGCAAGCCATAGACCACTGTAGAACGACTAGATTATTTTTTCATGGTAAACATAAATATTACAGAAAAGCATGCAGCTTAATGGTGATGCTGAATAACTGAAAGCTCGTTTCAAAGAAGTGTATTAATCGCGGGAGGCAAGGTTGTAAAGGAACGAGTCTCCTCGTAAATAAACAAGCAATTGCTATGCGTCATAACAAGTCTTCAAGAAATAAGCAATTGGTGTAAATGTCTATTTCCATAACGCGGGACGTTGTTTTACATAGCAACGTTATCAGTTACGAGGGGGAAATGTTCTTTTACAACCTTGATCAATATGTTTCATAATTGGTAGTTCGAGGGACCCGCTCAATACAATGCCTTGAAACTGAAATAGGAACTAGGACAACTGTGTCAAGTTGCGGCACAGACTTTTAGAGACTGTACTAAGTATTATAAATTATATTATAAACTATGTACACAATTTAAAAAAAAGAAACTCGAATAAGCTTGAAGAACAAAGAAACGCCAAGACTTGTGCACGTATAAGCTGTTTAAAATTATTAAACTATTTCAAGGTTATATTTCTAACTGCATCTATAAATAGCATATATTTAATTCTTTGAATAATTTAATATAAATATAGTTTTCAACAACAAAAGTTAATTAGGACAATAATATTTTAGTTTTCCACAAAATGTAAGTCTTAGCGTTCCATTGGTCTGCTTTTTTTTTACATAATGTGATAAATGCCAGATTCACCAACTATGCACAGAATCTACATTCCTCATTGTTTATTTACATATCTACACAAATAGGCAAGACTATAATTCAACGCTTGCAAAAATTTACATACATATAATAAGGAATCATTGCAACGATTTTTAATACAAAAACTAAACTCAAAATAAATACATTGTAAAATACAACTTTAAAACATTTTAATCAAGACAAATATTTCGATAATAAACTCTCAAATTCGGAAAAGTCTTTGTTCTATACTTGCAATTCATGAAAACTTATTATTATTTTTTAAATAATATAATCCTAACAAAAAATATCAGATGAACTTATGAGGAGAGTAATTTTTCAGTGAAAAATTATTTAATGAAAAGTCTCAAATCAGATGAAAATTAAAATATATCGAATTAAAACAATTTTCCCAACAAATAGCTGCTCTATAACATACAAATAATTGAGGTAATAACCGTTTTTCTATATGGGTCATTCTTAACCTTTGGTTCTTGTACCCAATGGGGTTTGTTAAAAAAATTTCGGGTGTTTGCCATGGCCAGTCAAAAGTTTTTAAACAATAATTATTTGACTTTAAAAAAATTGATACCTTTATTTGATTTTTATCTATATATATATAAACAATTTAACGTTTGCGATATAGGTTTAAGTAGGTAGTGAAAATCTACATACAGTGATTGAATATTAGAATAAGAGCATATATTAGAGTGCAAAATATTTATAATGTTTTTATTTCAACATGCCAGAAATTTAAAAGTTTTAGTTATCAATTTAAATAAATTATCAATGTTCTAAGTGTGTTTAGAATAAAATCAATTAATCTAGTTGGATGCAAGGAATTCTGCATTCAATCCTTTCTTGGTCTGTGTATCAATGCATACATTGTCTAGAGAGTATGGTATTTAGGTAACTGTACGGGCCAGACAATGCGCAGGGTAGAACAGACAGAGGATTAACAGGATAGTACAAACATAGACTTTTATACTATTCTGTTAAACCTCTAGCCAGACAATTGGAATTTAGGATAGAACATACAATCAAGGAATTTTAGTTTATTCTTGAAAATGAATGTA
This sequence comes from Troglohyphantes excavatus, assembly GCA_963932185.1. Taxonomy (NCBI): domain Eukaryota; kingdom Metazoa; phylum Arthropoda; class Arachnida; order Araneae; family Linyphiidae; genus Troglohyphantes; species Troglohyphantes excavatus. The sequence goes on along the minus strand of OZ010667.1, from coordinate 58,665,976 downwards.
ATGGAAATTTAAGAAAAAAAAATCTGACCAACAAGGGGTTATAAAATACACATCACAGGTATATTTTTAAAGGGTACAAAAACCATAAAAGTCAAGAACCACACAACTAGACAAAAAAATAAGCTAACTCAGAGTTCAAACCCCTGGAAAATATTACTTTTCCCAGCAGAAAAATACTTAAAAATTCGGAATATTTGTGTTACCTGAGAAGCAAAAGGAAAAGTATTACCATAAATGAGCATTAAGGAATTTCAGCACTCCTGCACATCACACCGGAATGTTTCCCAATACAGCGAAACTTTATTACATTTTGCGGAATACTAAATGCTGGAACACAAGTGCTTTGGAGGCTTCGCTTATAGCTGCACTTCAAAAACTTTACAAACCACACAAAATACCAAGAGAGGACAACATCCTCTATATCTCATCACTTTTCTTCTATAAAAATATTTCCATCAAAGCAACATTTAAAAATATTTAGTTAAGTAAAATACATTAAGATAACTCTGTATAAAAAATTATATATTACTACTTTTTACAAGAAGTGAGATCTGAAATAAATTCCAGTCCCGTTTTTAAAACAAATTTGTCGTCTTTCCTACACCACAGCTGCCATGCAAGCATCTAAACTGAGAAAAATAACTTTGATTTGGCAGATGTTTAAAAGAGGCATATTATGAGCACACGACGTGGATTCGAACCTGATTCATAAAGTGTACAAAAGCAGCGTGTATGAAACAAGAAAATTGTAAAATTTCCAAATATAAAATAATTATTAGCAATAAACAGTAAGGCACACACAAGCTATACAATGTCTGTAAAGGTAGGGATTTTAATTCCAAGGTAATGGTATGATTTATAGAAAATCGCCACTTCTAGATCATTAGTAAATTTAGTTATGGATAGAGATGGTGAGAATTTTGAAATATGCTAAAGTCATAACATTAACAAGGATTTTGCTGCTAGTTAAGCATACTTGGCAATTATTACAAAATGTGTTAAACAGGAAATTAAAAATCTCAACAATATAGCAACCATTAAATGACTTAAAACCTATGCTATGAAATACAAGTATGTGAAAATCATTAGTTTGGCTATGACCTATGAATAAATGATATTAAATCGCTCATAATTCTAAATTTATCATTTCAAACAAAACACAAAATACTGAACTATAGAGGAACAAAAGACTTAAGTTTAATCCAGGCGCAGTACACTAAACAACCTTGGGGACAGTCGAAATCAGTTCTTGAAGCTCATAAGCACTAAAATTCCACACTAAGTTCTTTTCCTTGATCCTTTCTACCACCAACAGTGCTACTTTGAAGACAAACCTCGTAACACAGAGCGCCTTGTCATTGTCTTTCGCAAGTTCACAGACTAGTTGCTTTCAACTTGAGGTCATTTTGAACTCCCACAGTGCTGTGCCAGAGAGCCAAATCTGCCCAACGTCTTGCGTTTCGAATGTTGATTCCTCAGGAATTCACTTTTCATTGCTAGTTTTCAGTTCTGCAATTTCAGTTATCTCAGGTTAGCGATAAGTTTCAGTCTGAACAGGCGTAGTTTGTGTCACAGTGAAGTCCTTGCCCTGCTCGAGGCAGAGTGAACGGTGGCGTCGACAACCCTGTGCTGTTTACCGTGACCCGATTCTGGATCCTATAAAAAACGAAAAAATACAGTTATTTCAATTGTATTAAATATAAAAAATTCGATTCAGAGATAATTTAAAATTATATTTTCTTTTGAGATTCTCGATATTCTGTCAAGGAATTGAAAATCATATTAATTTTTGTTATTCATAATTGGATAGATCATTCAAAAATTATTCCAGGTTAAGTGTTGTGTGTGTTTAAGCATGCTGAATGATGATATTTTGGCGACTGTGAATTAAATATGCAGTTTCTTCACAATAAAAAGCTTATAATAATTTAATTAAATGGAGGATATGCTTGATATAATGAGCAATACATATAAAAACTTGTGAACAGTTATAATTGTCTAATTTTTTGTAATCAACAAATTTTAATTTAAAAGTTGTATATCATAAAATTATTCAGTTGATTTAAAATAAAGTTTAATAATCATTAACAAGGGGTAAGTAAAATGAAACTACATACACAATGGAGCAATCATTTTGAGTACAATGACAGTTACTCAAAACGATCGCTATATTATAATGACAAGTACTCACAACTAATACTATTACATAATAAATTTAAACTTTGCTGACTGATTTCAAGTATAGTCATGTTTGCATGCTGCTCAAATAATGCTGACATGCGTGTGTCATGCAGTTTTTAAGTCTAAAAGGTATATAAATAAATATTGAAGCATTCTGAATTGTATTCTAAGTTATCATTATTTGGATTGCGTTATTTTAGGCTTGAATTGTAAGAAGTGCATTTGTGCAAGACAACACAAAACATATCAACTTTAAATTAAGTATTAACCAAGGAAGTGAGCAACGTAAATCCTATTTCTTATGTTGCATTTAGCACTGTGTGCCATATGATGAAAGGTGGATGAAATAATTTTATACAGATAAATCCACTCACTGTAATATTGATCGTCCTGTCTTCTACATAGCTTTGAGACTGACGGAAGGCACTGAAAGGTTCATACGTCCGAGAGACTGTTGTAACAGCATGTTTCTGTTCTTTCCGTCGTTTTCTGTACAATAAAAAGAAACAATTAGAAAACCATTTTATTTATTATTTTATGCATATACTAGTAGTAGTATATTTTTATTAATTAAAGGATTAATTAATAAAATTAATTTAAACACATATTGCAACCCAAAGACTACACATTAAGAACAAATGGATTTAATTCAATATAGAGAACTAACAATTTTCAAAATACTAAAAACTGTTCTGAAACTTACTTGTAGTGAACATAAACTGCAATGGATACAACCACTAATATAATTATTAGAAGTGTGACACCTCCAGCAATGCTAGCTGTTTCTATCATCACTTGCTGCCTGGATGCTAAAAGAAGAAAGAAAAATTAATCTCACGCTATATGTATACCTCAAAATTAAACTAATACCTCTATATTTAAAAAAAAAACGCTAGGTGAAATTTTCAATTCTTTCGCTGTTATTCAGATTGTATCTCGAAAAGTAAAAATCCTATAATTACGAAATTAACAGAATTTATTAAGAAATGTTTGATAAATAAGGCAAATATATTTTCGTTTCAATACTATTATTAGTTTAGAAGTTATATAATATTAAAGTCGTCCTTTGAGTTTCTGACACACTATTAAGAGGAGAGATCCAATTTTTTTAAGGATTGTAGGAATAGGTTTAAACTGGAAATCCAAGTAAGCAATTTTTTAAATTCGAATTAGTTTTGAATTTATAAATGGATTAAACATTTAAACACGCTCCACTTATTTGAAGTTTTTTCCTACAATAAACATATACATCCATTTGATATAATATCAGCCTAACAGTTTGATATGGAAGGTCATTTGCATCTTAATTTTTAGTATTATTTAAAGGATTTAACACAGTGACTGTCAACTAACTATGAGTTATTCTGTAGTTGTACTATGCACGTCATAATACTATGGAAGTCAACAGGTTAATACTAATTAGTCATATGCATGCCATTAAAAATATTTGTCGAGGCACTTAAACTCTTTCTACGTATTAAAAAGGTAAATAAAACGTTTGTTGTAAGTGATGCAATACTTACCTAAATAAGAACCTTCTAGGTCTTTAAATTCGCATCTTTGGCCAACGAAACCATCTGCACACCTATAAAAACAAACATAAAAATTAATTTAAGTCAATTCATCACATGTACTAAATGCACGTTTAAATCTCCAAATGTATGTGTGTCATGAAGGGTCTTTTAAAGTACTTACTCGCAATTGTAGAGTATGGATTCCCCAATTTTAACTGAGAAGCATGTTGCTCCGTTGAGGCAGTACCACTTTGCGTATGCTTCTGGGCATGCATAAGTCTGGAATGTGATGTTGGGCCTCATCGTGGGCTGAGGTGGAGGTCTGGGCCTTGGAGTGGAACGTGAAGAACAACCACCTAAAACACAAAAATAAAATGGTTAAGAAACTAACAGACATAAAAAAAATAGTAAATTAATTGAAAACTTTATTAAGTGTGGATCTTGTAATGACTGCTGGTTAGCACTCTTCAGAACTGATTTTATGGGCCAAATGGTTAGTCAAATTATAGCCTCATTATTTGTTTCAAAGAATCATTCATTGTAAGTATTCAAAGAACTTTTAAGTCAATTCGATTTTGGATATCAAAGTAATGCATTTTATTATAGTTAACCGACTTACATTTGAAATCAACCATAATAACCATTTAATTTTCAATAAGTTTAGAAACATTATCTTTGAAATATATAAATAACCATTTTGTAAGTGCTTTCCCCGCTTTCCACGTCAAATATTAATAACTGATTTTTAAATAAATATAATCCAATATGCTAAATACTAGTTAGTATTTGACTATTTGTATGTTTTATAAGATGTACTACAACTGTATTTCGGAATGGTACTAAGTATACAATTTAGATGTGGTATGTACGCCAACCATTTGAGAGTGAGAAATAGAGAAGAAAAGTAATATTTTTTATAATAAATTTTGAGAACAGCACAAGAACAAAAAAAAAATAGGCTTTAAAAAAAATTTACGCTTATTAAATAAATAGGGGACCTGACAAAAAATAGTTAAAACATATTTCAACATTCAAAAGATGTATACAAGTGTGTATTAGTTAAAAGTAAGATATACATAAAACAACATTTGTGGTATCCTGATTATTCAAATAATGAAGCTTCAGCAACCAAACAAATAAGTTTTCTTCTTATTAAAATATGAAAAAATTTCTGACATTTCAAGTTATAAAATATTCAATTATAAAACAATTTCAACAAACTCTTTAAAATTTCTAATGTAGTCTGCAACCTTCATATATACACACTCAAAAGTCGAATTTTATTGTTTTCTAAGCGTTTAAAGTTCTTGGTTTTTATTTGAAAGCTCATGTTCGCTAATGAGCCATTTTACAAGCAACAATCCCTCTCTGTTGGCAGAACAAGCCATCTGCCCCTGAACTTGATCGGCAGCAATGAAGCTATTAATGTGATCGCAAAAAACTGGCCATTATGCCATCGGCCCGAGTCACGACCATCAAAAAGCCAAAGTGGGTGGGTGCCATAAATAAAGAGTGATGATCGGTAAAATCACCAAATACTCACTTCAAATAATGCTTTGACCCTAATTCCGCAAGTTCAGACAGACGAAACTTGGGCTTTTTGAACGAGAGGCGGGGAGGGGTTTATGTGAGCGCGCAGGTGATCACAACCAAGTCTCCCCCGTGTTCTTAAATGACCTATGGCAACTTTATTCTTTCCAAAGAATTACATAAAAGGATGATTTATAATTTTATCGGGGGTTTAATAACAAAACGAAACTTAACAACCTGGATAATAAATGGTCATATGTCAGACGAATTTCATCTGCGCTTTTTCTAAACTCGTTACTTTCACGATAAAGCTACCGAAAGCAATCACTCTCAAGTACTTGAAATCTTTAACCTTTGAGTATACTTGATGTAATGTGATAGAATTCGGCAAACCTGAAAGTTTTTGATTTCAAAGATTGCATGGTCTGAAATAGTATAAATACAAAAATTGGAATGAAAAGTTAAACTACGTTTTAAAGAGGTTTGGAGTGATAAAATACTTTTATAATTGAGGACATTAGTAGAAATTTAGTAAAACCATGAAATCCAGCCAAAACATGTTATAAAATCTGACCAAGTTATAAAAAATTAACTTAATCCATAAGCCATTTTGTAGAAAACATCCACACATTGTACCTGACCAAATCAAATAGGTATGCAGTCAAAGAAACAGGATGTTTATTTAAAATGCCAGTTTTTCGCAACAACAGTGGGACAGGTGACCGTTCCAAAACAGTGCCGAAATGTCATTCCCTAATATCCCACGGGATGAAAGCCCCATCCTAAACCTTTAAGTCCAGCTACAGAAGACACTACCTGTTGCACAGGCAGATTGCGCACCACAGCTATCACAGAATTGACATAATGAACCACCTGTCCATGCTCTGTTGCACATGCCTTTTCATACCGAAGCCTTCTGCGGAATATTAAACGGAATGAATCCAAACACTGCATTCCTCAACAAGTCGATAGGGTCCCACGGTGGGCAGGTTCCAAGAAGTATTTTTTGATTAAAAAAAACATATATAGAGTGTTTTAATAATAATAAAAGCGAAGGACACACATTGGATAAAGAGAGTGAACACCTGGTCAAGGGTTATTAAATAAAGCAGCATCTGTACTAATTACGGAGGATTTCCAAGTGGCTGGTCACCGATTCAGGTAGCTGGGCATCGCTGCCAGGGAAAGTGCGTGTCGCTGAATGATTAAGAGTGAAGTGTTTTAAAAGCTCTAATCTTATATTTATTTTTTTCATCCAATATCCCACACTTTGACCCGACGGAGTAGAGGAGGCATCTGTTGGTGGTAATAGAGCACGCGGAATTGCTGCACGGTCTCTGGAGGACTTCAGTTCAACAATGAAATCTCACGCTAATTTTGAGTTAATTTTCGATTAGTGGGACACGAAGATAATTTGTCCATTGGAGCAAGCTGTTTTACACAATACATGTGATTTTTGTCTATTGGCGGTGTGTGATAATGGAATAAGCCTTGTCAGGTGGTGTTTTTTTTCAAGCCAATGAAGTTAGCTAGCAATTTGAGAAAACCAAACCTACGGAAAATCTAATGAGGTCCATTCTTTACAACATAAATACAAATATTAACGTCCCATTCACACGAGATTATATGGCTTATCACTTTGCGCTTAACATATTAAAAATATTTAGGTTAAACTTATTGAATAATTTTTTTTAATCTACTCGTTTAGGAAATACCCATCATTGCTGGATGAAATGAGTTTACATTAAAAAAAATACAAAGTAAACGATTATAAATCAAGGTTATTTTTTTTTTATCGAGCAAGATTTACAAACTTCATTTCGAAACATTCATGACCATTTCTGAATTATTTTTTCATAATTTTTCAAATCGTGAAATAATTTAATTTCTTGAATTTATTTGCAAATATTTGGATTTATTTTGTAGAATCTAAGACTTTGGGAATTTTGTTAGGGAACCGAATGCAAAAAAGAACAGTTAATTAAAGCTACAACTAGATAACTCCATAAGATTAAGATATTACAATTAGGTTCCTAGTTGTAGTATTCAGCCGTGGGGCGAGTTCTTCAGTTAGGCAGTAATACCTTAATCTTCTAATGGAGTTATCCAGTTGCAGATGATAACGGCGACATATAAATATAAGTTTTGCATTTAACCAGATAGTTGAATTACCATCTACCACAAAAAAAAAGATAAAAAGACTAAACGTTAGAAATTTAATTTTCTTAAGGGCATGAATATGCCTACGATAAAACTAATTTATTTTAAGGGAAAACTGATAACAAGCACTGTAAGTTGCAAAATTTTTCATTCACTACAAACAAAATAACTTCCAAAGTAGATGGCATCTCTGCATATACAGCTGAATCAATTGCAGCACATGACTGACAGCCAACAAACCATTTGAATGGAAGGTCTGAAGAGAGAGATGGACAACAGTGGAGCACCTGAACCGTAGTGGACCAGAGCTGAGCAGGTGTCTACTGTCCGTCCCGATGCGGCTGAGAGTCGAGCTGGCGAAAGGAAATAGGAAACGGCACATTTCCTCTCCATTGATGGTGGGACACTAACCTTTTTGTGGCTGGGACCGCCCACGCCTCTCACGCACCTACGCCGAAAGAATTCCGCCGACATATGGACAGAGTGGACTTGGGGGGGGGGGGGGGGGGAAACAATTACATGAAGCAACACTATGAGAATCTATGCACGGGACTACTAATATATTTATGTCCTGATGAAGTTTTGAAGCCAAAAAGGTGCAATACGGGATTTTTAATTTCCATTTAGGGGACGATTATATATTACGTCACACAGCTTTGGGTGGGAAGAGGGTCTGTCATGCGTGACTGCGACATGGAGGAGAGGGGTCTCAGTTGTTGTATGACATTCAAAACTTTGAAGAAAAAAATTCTGAAACGTGTTTAACAAACTTTGATATAAGTAACTTTTTATAGAAATAATTAATGAGATGTTTGGTAAAATACACATAGTAGAAGTTTTAATAACTTTTTAAAAATGCAAAGTTTTTTTTCGTGTCGTGACATTGGGGAGTGTGGAGATAAGGCTAACGTAGAAGAAAGAGGAGAAGGGAGTTAAAAAAGATGGAAAAATAACGGTGTAATAAATGAACGCTTCCGTAATTTATTTATAGGATATTAAAAAAAATAGGTAATTTCTCAGTTGGAGAAGATACTGAACAAAATTAGAAGATACTTTTTCCAATTGTTGAAGAAGAATGAAATTTGGAAGATATGGTTTATATACTAAGTATGTTCCAATTAATCATTAATTAAATATCTTAACATTTAATCTTTTTTAATTGATAACAGTATTGAATATGAAGTAAGAGAGATTATTACTAGAGCCATTACTTAATTAAAAAAAAAAGTTTAAAGTTGGAGACAATTGTAATTGTACTCATTTATCAATGCTTCAGCGGAAAGCACGAAGGGTATCTACTTGAAAAATGTATAATCTAGAGGCAAAATTTAAATAATTAAGTTATAGTCAAGCCCAAATAAAATAAATCAACGATTCATTTTCATGAGAGGTTTGGTAAGCAACAGTCACTATGTTATTTTTAACAATGCCAACTGAATCCCAACACCCCGGGCAAAATTACACGTCCCTGAACTCGAGGGAACAAGCGACGTAAACAAGGTAGTTTGTCGTTAATGCTCGACCAATCGAGTTAAAAACAGAAGCGGGAAATTATCGACAAGAAGGGGGATGGAAGAAACGACTCCGGCAACAAGCCCGGGCATGGATGAAGCAATTTCCAATGCAGGGCAAAATCGGGCAGGGCGAATAAAAAGCAAACAAATAACCAGATTCGTGGGGAGGGTGCTACTAACGGGTAGGGGGGGTTGGTAGCCCCCCAGAACGCGTGCAACATGCAGGAGGCGCGTGCCTTACTACCGCTTCTAACGCACCACCTGGATTGGGTCCCCCTGCTCACCTGGTGGAAAAGTAGATAAGACGGCCAGTTGCAGAGGGCACACCGACAGCTGCCCCAGAGGGCAAGAAAGAGATTTTTTTTTTCGTCTGCAGTTTTTTTGTGCCTTGGCCGGGCGCTGAAGACAATAGGGTGCGCGAGGGGGCACGCGCAGTTGCTTTTCTGGTTGCGTTGCGTGCGTGACCCTGTGGAGGTCCTTTGGACTGACCCCGGTGGTCAGAGGGTAAGGGACGGGTTGCTGCATTTGGCTACTTGAGCGCAAATGCAGTGGCTTGTCAGTGTGCTCTTTAAATTATGATTGACGTTAAACGATGCAATTTTTTTTTTACCTTTAAATAAAAGAGAAATATATACAAGGAAGGGGGCGAGAAGAGTAAACAGATTTATGAGAATTTAGTTTTAATTTACCTATATGATATTATTTATTAAAATTAAAAAAATTATTTTCATTTGAATGAAAAGCAATTTTGGATACCAAAACAGAGTTACGACAAAATAGAAAGTAAGGAAAAGCTTAAATTAAAATAATCTTGTAAGATGTCGCATTTTAAGCTTTGAATTTAAATCGGGAACTACAGAACTTTTTTTACCCAAGTAAAATAAAGGATATTAACTGAAATAACCACGTTGGTTATTAACACCCGACATCTTTAGAGGTACAATTCATAATTAAAAATTATTTTTAAATATCAGTCGATAATCGAAATACATAAATAAATAATCTGGAAAGGGGGGGGGGGGGGGAGAGAGAGAGAGAAGAAATAAAAAAACAATATTCGTCAACTGAATTAAAATTAAAAAAAAAAACTTCCAAAATATAACGTTAAACGGTTACCCTGTGAAATGAACGGTCTGCATTGAAGCTCCTCAAGTGAACGGTTGAATTAAAATCTACCATTCATTAGCTACCTAAATTAAAGAACCTAAACTTCATCAAAACGACCAAGCTAAAAAATCGCCAAACGTTTCCTGCACACTTTTCTTCGCCAAAATCCCCAACAATTGTTATGGTCACTTCTTGATTAGAAAACAATAGCACATTCCGATCAGGAAGCGATACTGCATCACCCAAACTCGTCTTTCACCTATGTTTTCCACAGACCATACTTCAAGACTTAGAATCCTGGGCAATGAAGAAAAAAAAATCCCCGGGACACACAATGGCAGTCCAACCCCGCCACCTACACAAGATCTTTCTTTTGTAACCTGTCTGAATCACGTAGCCCAGGATATGCAATGCATATTATATATAAAAAACGGGCGGAAGGAGCCAAGAGCAGGTGGGTTCGGCTATAGATGGGTAGATGATTTGTCCTTGCTATTGTCCGGCCACGGCGGGTAGCAACGCGGGTCAAACTCGCCAAAAAGGAGGCATTTTCCATTGCTTGTTTGTTTGCCTATACGGAAATGGCACCGCGTATAAATCTTTTGCCGTTTCCGCTTGTAGTTTTAAGTGTTTGGAATTGAACAAACATCCTTCTGGGTTTGTGTGTGTGGAAACGAAAATAAATCAGTCTTAGGTGATGTGATGCAGCTTATACAAACGTACAGATCGTAACACCTTTAGAAGATAAACTATTCTCCCCAGAACTTAGCAGTGTGGTACTGTAATGGAATCTTTCGTATTTTAAAAATAATTTACAACCATTATAATAAATGATTTGCATATTCCTTTACCGATCATCATTTTTGCTTGATGATAATTTTATATCCGTTCCAATGTATGCTAAATGAGAAATCATGAAAACGCTTGCATTTTTATCGAGGTTTGGAACTACGACAACTTGCAGACTTCAGTAGTCATTGAGCATATAATCAACCAACCTGCACTGAATCAAATTAAAGAAATTTCGGAAATGCTTGGTGTTAGTCAGCTCTTCATCTAACTTACTATTCCAAAGTTATTGGTAAACACATGTGAAAATCACCATTTTGTTTGTATCAAGGTGCATATAATATATAACCGTTTTAGTAGAAGAAGTATAAAATTCCATGGAAAGGTACTTATAATTTTTAGTATTTTTAGACAAAAAAATACTGCGGATATAGACACTCACACTGGGTTTCATTTGTCCCGACGGAGATACATCCATCCGTTTTATGCCAAAAAAATAGTTAACTACTACTAAATAATTCAACGGTATTTTTAGAATCTGCAAAAAATAGCAATAAGCTGAACACATACACAGTAGCACCTGTACAGCTTCCTTCCATTTGTATGGAAACGGGATATCAGAAGGGTTAAGCGAGATGGAGGCGACGACTGTCTGGGTTCCGTTATACAACATTTGCCACTGGAAGGGGGTAATAAGGTAACCAACTTCCGCATCTAATTAATGGATATACCCGGTTACATACATTTCGTATATACGATTACCCCTCAGAAGAGAAAGTGCATTGCGTACTTATTTTCAGTATCGCTTTCCCCTAAAGAGACGTTGAAAAAAGGTTAAATTACCACACCACCCACAACGCTCCAGGATATAATGTATAACTAAAAATAAGCTAAACATCATTAGTAATTTTGACAGATGCTACTTTTTTTAAAAATATGTACTTTCGGCGAGATTTTTGTATAATCACAGGCCTGCATACGAATGTTTCATTTTTGAAAAACTATACAATTCTTAGAATTGTTATTGCTCTTACTAATGTAAATTAGAACCATTGAAAATAACAATTTGATTTAATTAAAAAATAAGAAACGGAAATCAATCACGTGTATGTATAACTAAAAGATGGGAGAAACCTCAGGTATATTGACACAGCTTCAAAGGCAATAAAAGCATGACCTCATTTCCTTGGCTGTCGATTTCTGTGATTGTACCACCGACAGTATGCCCACGCGTTGTAAAGAATACGACATCATCGTGAGACAAGAAAACAATTACTCATACATGCCAACCCAGATTTAACGAACATCCATTTACTGGATATTTTAGGTGTTGGGGACAAAAGAAATTCTTTTCATTTAGCTAACAGAATTGTCGGTTGTTTACGGCTCATTAAATCGGCATCCGATTGTTTACCTTGTTCTTTTAAATGATAATTTCACTGCGACGATTTGTGCAATCGCAAGAAATCTATGGAAAATATACGAGAAAAACTCTCAAATGAACCTGGCGCCAATAAACAGAGAAGTGATATAAAAATTCAAATATAGTTTTAATAAATACGTCTTAGGGAGCACGGTTGCGTGTTAATAGTCAATTTTCAGTTTCTGTTCAGCCATGAACATCAACTGTGAAATATACATTTAAGAAATTAGAATAATAGAAAAGGCGTGACGAAAAGATGTAAAATATGTATAAGTTAATGCATATTAACATTAACTAAAGAACTTTCTCCGGTAGGATATAATTTTGAGATAATTTAATTTAGGATGTGTGCTATGAACAGCACAATTGCTGAAAATACAAAACAGATAAAATCAAATTTTTCTTATCTGAAATATCGATATTTGTAGATACCAGCTTGACGAATTTTATCACAATATAAATAGACCTTGTGGCTATCGAAATCGAAAAAAATAACACGCATTACAATACAAACAAAGCAATATGCCGATGTATGAGAAACTCAACACTTTAAACCTCAATAAAAAAAATTCGGATAAAATTCGATATTTCCTTTGTGAAGAGCCTCTTGGCAATTATCTATCCTGAAATTTGAATATAAAGAAAAGTCTGGCGACGAGCATCTTCCCAAGACTAAGATGCAGAGGAGACGAAATCATCCCCATCTTCCGTTTCGGATGGGGGGAGAGACATCCGACTGTCCGCACAGAACGCGCAGTTACGTCAAAGTCCCCACCCCCACAGCTGTACGATGCCACATGGGGATCAGCTGTTTTTTCCTACTCCAGCCCCACGGCACAGTCGTCTGAGACAAATAAAGAAACAGAAGAAGAAGAAAATAAGAAAGGATGTAGCGACAGTGTCTGCAGAACGTGGAACCGCTAGTCTTTGATGTTATTTCGGGTGCAGCTGACGAGTGTGAGTCATGACATTGAAATGGACGCAGTCTGGATTAATACAATTACAAGGGGCATCTGCGTGTTTGTGATCTCAAAAACTGAGAAAGATGGGTTATTGACTAAATAAAAGCTATTAATTAAATTTGTGTATTAACTAAATTTGGTTTGTAACAAAATTTGTGTATTTTCCCAATTTACATAAAAGTCTTAAAGACATTTGACAAGCTTAAAATAGCATAGTACTGAAGAAGGTTTTCCACTTTTGAGCCAATATGTTTAAAAGAAACTGAATTTTTAAAACTTACTTCTTTAACTTTTCATTACTTGGCACAACTTTATTTATGTTTGTCCAAACAAATTTTTGTTTTAACGGTTATTTTTAGAAAGTTGTAAAATATTTTTATGTCCTGCAATAGTTTTCCTTTTCATTGACTAAACGTTAGCGAGGTCTCTGTTTTAACTCGACATTTCAGTATTTTGCCTGTTTGTCAATTTTTTATGTAATTACGACCAAACGCGTTGTTCGATTTTCTTCAAATTTGACATGAATGTTCCTTGACGTCATTAAAAATGACGTATATGGTTTTTCTGTTAAAATATTTCTTTTTGTCGCGAGGTCTACTGTTCCAAGAACTACTAGTTTTATTAGTTTAAAGTATGACATTCAAATATATAAAACCGTTTTCCACTCCCTAATAATAAGTTTATCTTTAACAAGGTATTGAAAAGTTGATTCCTATAGAATAGGTGTGAATGGGCAATAGAAATCTTATTAACATATACATAATAAATGACATTTATTTTACAAATAGCATTGATGTTGAACAAATTATAGTACACTAGAAATCGACGCCATTATAAAGCATACATGAAAATGGCAGAAACTCAACTGAATTCATTGGAGAACTCTTAAAATGATTCCTAAACCTTACAAAACCCTTTCATGAGCCCCCAAATCAAAATACCTTTCAAATGCTAAATGCGTTGAAAAACCCCAAACAACCCCACATAAAACAAACCCGGCTAACCGGAAGCAGCAAACGCAGAAGACTGAAATCGTTACGACACGCAACCGTTCTTCAGCACATTTAAAAAACTTCAAAAATCTGACACAAAAACCACTCTTTAAAACCCCTTTCCTCTCGCCGTTATGCCATCCCTTCCCCCCCTCCGGAAAAACACTTCAGATGTCGAGCAATCGTCGAAAAGGATAACGTCATTGTGGGATACATTCAAGGTTTCGACCCCCTTGCACCCCCCCCCCCTTTAAAAAAAACTCCAGACGACTGTGGAGGAAATCTAGTGTTTCGCAGAAGAAGCCCCCCTCCCCTTTTCCTGTCGAGGCACGCGACATACAATAATGCCAAGTTTGTCGTAATATCACAAACTTGGCGATATTGCACCCTACCCCTTATAAACACAAAAACAATATATCTACTATTAATGTTTGTCGTGTAAATTTTTTTTAATAAGAATAAATGTTTAGATATTTACATTTTGTAATGCTAGTATACAGATTTTGGTAATTTTGAATGAATTTGGGAGCAAAATTACATACTTTTTTGCTCGATATGCAACGTTTTACATATTACCTCAAAAATAATTCTGTAATATAAAGCGTGGTCACAAATTGTTGTGCGATGGTCGTTGTTTGCATGTTTAACTACAAATAATAAACCATTATTTTTGTTATGCTTTAACTACTTAGCAGACTACGACTTATATACAGATAAATGGGAATCCGACAAATAATGATGATTGGCCAACAATTTGTGACCACACTGTATAATCCTCAAGTAAATCAGTAATAGTTTTGAATAATTTTACTGAATTTAATAATAAAAAAAAATACAGCAATCAGTATTTTTATGTTTTTGTGGACAAGGACCAAGTATTACTTTCAGAGCAAAATGCTATACTCATCCAATACTTTTTAATCAAATATAACTTACAAATTATATATATATAAAAAAAAATATCAAGTAATCAATATGTAATAGTTTTGAATAATTTCACTGAATTTAATAATAAAAAAAAATACTGCAATCAGTATTTTTATGCTTTTGCGGACAAGGACCAAGAATTACTTTTAGAGCAAAATGCGATACTCATCCATTCCATTACATTTTTTTATCAAATACAACTTACAAATTATTAATTTTTTTTTTAATATTTGCACAAAATTTTGAATATACGCAATAACTTGGCGACATAATTTTTTCCGGCGTATCCCAAACTCCTGTCCTGGCAGCCCCTCCAGCGACATCTGTAGCCCCCCACAGGAAATGAAACGCATCTCTTGTGGCACAATCCATTACATCGGTGGCATATGCCGCAGACATGGTCGGAAGCAGAGAGATCCAGACAAAACTACCTCCGACTCAATCTGGAGGGGAAGGATGAAACACTAATATCGCCCCATCCTGTAGACATAGACAGTTCATTTGCGGGAGTCACCCTTGGCAGTGACACGAGGCGGCAATGAGATATGTGCCCTCGCCGTTTTTTTTGTTCCAAATGGAAAGGGAAGGGGAAAAAAAGAGATTTATATCCGAATTTAGAAATGGAAGAATGAGAAAAGATTATTTTTTTATCCCACAAAACCGGCAATTAAGAGAAATATTTTGTAAAACCTAATTTTAGACTATCTTTCGGAAGACTGCGGTTCTTTAATGATGGAATTGTCGATGTAAGTTCTGGAGAAGGTTATGTAACAACTTCAAATGTGTGATCACTTATAAGCTGGGGTTGTCACACGCAATTAAAACTTGTTTGTTCAGTTGAGTCCAGTCTTAATCTAACTCTGCCCATAACCTCTTTACGAAGTGCTCGTTAATAGGTTAATAGTGAATTGTACTTAAATTTCCCAATAGATCGCTTCTTAAATTTTCAGCCATTTTCGAATAGAATAACCCGATATTATAATCTCTTATGGTATATATATAAATTACATACAGGTTTCTCATACACAACGTGTTTGAAGTTTTTTTTTTTTAAATAACATTGCAGCTTCCAAATATCAATCTGCAACTAAATTTTATGAGTAAATTAAATGCAACATTATCAACCCTAGTCTAATAAATTGTTTTAGTTTTCCATCGACGGTAAATAATGAAATGGCAAATGGAACAAATGAGAAAATTCCCCAAATTATATTTCTATATCTTGGTTGATAAAAGGGGTCAATCTCTCTACAATTGAGACAAAATAATTGAAATATTTTAAATGTATAATATAAATCCTAAAAAATTACGAGTCATTACAGAAACACAAAGATACAAATTTGTATTTAAAATTATCGTTATTTTGATAAAATTGTGAGAAATAACTTTTGCAGACATATTTATTTTAAAGCAAACCAAGTACAATTAGATACACAACCGGCATAAATAGGGCTTCACAATCAATTACGACCAAATTTTACAGTTAATACTCTCTTGAAGTGCAGTTTGAAGGAAACAACCATTTTTTTAGAACTATAAAAAAGAAGCTACCGTGCATTAAGTCTTGCAATCGCGTCAGCTTTTACAGGCAGATTTGCCTGTTCAGCAGTCTTGCGCATAATCTGTGGGGGGATGAGCCTTCAACATGATAAGGGGGGGGGGGGCAGAAGTGAAGCGCTGTCAATGATTCACCCGGCCCCATATGAAAAAACGAACTTCACGGGGCAAGTAAGAGTGTTAAGCAGAGGTAATACGTCTTCTAACCTCTTCCGAATTTTTTTTTGTAACTCGTCTTCTGAGTATGCAGGGGGAAAGAAAGAAGGAAAAGGGATAAGATGGGGGGAAGTATCCAATTTCAAGTTTTTTTTCCCAGTGAGTTTGGAAGGGGTGGGGAGACGCAGTCCCGTTAAAAATCGATCAACTTCAGAGTCATGTATTACAGGTATGGCAGCTGGACTAATACAAAGTGATGGATAACTTATGCATTTGCTTGTGTATGTAAAGGGGTGATTTCGGTAAATATTTAAAAAATTTAAATTACTTTATGATAGTTTTTCCAGAAAATTAATAAAATCAGTCTTATTTTAAAGGGTTTCAGGAAATATTTTTTTATATAATACTTTTATGAATTTTTACAAAATTTAAAAAAATACACCTCGTTAGTCAAGTTTCTTCAATTTTTGATGTTCATGCAAGATCAAAAGTTGTATGGTTTAAAAGAGGAAAAATTCTTGCCAGCGAAAAGCTCTCTAGATATTTTGAAATTAGTTAAGGCTATTTTTTTTGTTGAAAAATTAATATCTCTGATTGAATGTTTCATTGTGTGATATACCCCAAAACATATGCTTACTTTAAAAAAATCCTATTGTATTTCTTCTTCAAAACGACTCGCGTTTTTTTAACCCTTACGCAATTTCAAATTAACCCGTCCCACGTTTATTGAATCCCTTTCAGCTCGCTGTCATTCAAACTACGCCCATCACAAACTGACACACAATTGAAGGACATACTGCAATAACACGCGCTGCCCCATCGGTTCATCATTACGCTACTTGACAAGCCCTTCAATCCAACAACAAATCTCCATAGCTTGAAAACATCAAAAACCTTCCAGAAAGCCTCCACAAACACCAACTTTTGCCCAACAGGAGGAGAACGGGGAGCCCTCGGAGTCCATATGGCCTACCCCATCATCATCAACACAGTCGGCCTACCTGACTGACTTCAAAAACGCGACAGCTGGCAGGCCTAGCAGAGAAGGGGGGGAGGGGCGGGGGGTTATGAAGACGCAGGCGAAAGAATACAGACAAGGTAAAAAATAGTCTTGCAAAAAAGACTATCGCGTGGCTGGCGCGTGCCGGCTTTTATAACACTTTCCTCCCCTCCCTAGATTCAAATCTTGGTTTCTTTTATGCCCAGTAAAGGAGGGTTTTTGCTGTACTCCCCTTTTGCCGTTTTTTTTTCAAAAGTGCGCGTTACAAGGTAATTAATGCGCGTATAGGGGAGAGACGCGCAATAACCTTCAGAATTTTTTTTTTATCTAGACTCCCCCCCTATTTTTTTTAGGAATAAAAGTACCTTACCTTGAAGTGAAGTAAATTTATGGTACAGAAGGTAATACGGGGTGGAAGAGAGACGGAGAGAATATTACAATGCCCTCTGCTACTTATCAGATGGACGTAAAATTTGAATGGAGCACATTAGCGATGTGGAGTGGAGTGAAACTTGGTGACATTTTTATACTCCAGATGAAGATTTACCGGCGCATTTAATAGCGCGATGTTATTCAACTTTTTAAACGTAAATGATACACCCAAATTGCGTACTTTGAAAGGATCCTTTACGTAAATATGCACACACATACAATTATGCTACCTATAAACTAAAAAAAAAAAATTCTTACAAATTCCTTGTTTCACTAGAAAAGGGGGGGGGGGGGGGTAAAAGGCACTTGAAACAATTTAAGGCATTGTGTTGTATTGCAGTAAAAGTTTAAGCGACCATTTCGAAAACACAAGGTTTTGCGTACAAGGGGGAGATAAAAACCCACAATATTCGAGTAGTGCTATTTTCGGAAAAGTAAATCGAAAGACTTTTCACTTACCTACTATCCTGAAGATAGCAGAGACGTATAGCACCAGGAATAAGGCTGGGTGATTCATCATTACTAAAATGCGGAATGCTGATTCTTCCAGCCACCTTTGACCTGAAACATGTGCAAAATTAATTAGTAATCAACATAATGCATAGGTGAGTATACTATATAATAGACCCTCCAGGTCCTAGTACGAGATGGAACGAAAGGTCATTGTAACAAGTTACATTAAAAAAAAATTACGTACAAACTAATCGAGTAATAGAGACTTCTAATATTGGTCGTTAAGAAGAATATACTGTATTAACAATAACTGCATATCTTATTAGGAATTTGATTTTTTTTTTAAAAATCGCTATAGAAATAGCTAAATATTTTTTTTCGTGAAAACTAATAACAAACGGCCATTTTTTTTAAGTGCGGGAATCACAAACAAAATTATGTTAATGAATAATTGCGAAACACATAATATTATTTTGCTTTTAAAAAAAAAACACATATCTACAGCTTTCTCTAAACATATTTGCAAAGAAAAGAAATAAAGTTTGAGCATACTTCAAAGGCTATTATTAAAAGCAATGAATATGTCGTTGATTGAGTCAATAGTCTACACAAATCAACAGTTTGTTTCAACAAGTTCTTACACTGGACGCAATTAAAATTTTAGTTCCGGTGTAACTAATATACAACCTTTTAAAATTGTTACTTTAGTAGTTTTAAGAGTTCGAACGTAGCCCAAATATAATAATAAATGGGTGCGGCTGTGTCGGAGCACATCCAGGAGCATGTTTTACGTGAAATATTTCAGCAGATTATCGAAGTAGGTCGCCATCACATCATTTCCTCAACATAATTCACCTTCTAAGGGGTTTGAGCATCCGAGAATTTTCAGTTCTCTCAGAAAAGCACATACATTTTTAATTAATGAAACTGCTTTATTTTGAATTATTTGATTATATTTTAAAAGCCACATCTACTAAAATAATTTAAATATATACAAGTACATGTACTGGAGGGGATCTAAATTTTCTTACAGACAAAACAACTTTTCAATTTCGACATTTTTCTAACCGCTTAGAGGAGATAAACTAGCAGGACGTTCATTGTCGCGGGCCTCTATCAACACCTGGCACATGCTTTGCTTTATTTCAATAATTTACACTAATTGCCGTCTAATTTGTCACAGAGTAATCGTGTCGGTGACAGAGATCCCCTGAAAAGCGTAGCAGGTTCTTTTTGTCCTGATACCTTATATAGCTCATTTTAAAATACGTTTCACGTCAAAGCGCCAATGAATTTTAAATGCCCTTGAACTCCATCGATAAGAATGAAGGTACATAGTCGATGTGACTCCTTCTCTCAGACGGTGTGTAGACTATAAAAAACCTTTTGCCGGGAAAAACCATCAAAGAAAAACACCAACGGTCCGCAAGCCAAGCAGAAGCCTCAGCCAGAAGCTAAATCCAGCAGAGACGCAAACATGAACAAAAAAGGTTTAACTAACAACCTGCACCCTTCGAGTCTGGGTGACAGGGAAATATTTTGGAAATAGGTGCTTTTTAAGATGTGCCTCGGGACGTTTTAAAAGCTATGAGAAATACACAGAACGGATTAACTTGGAATAAGAGATATGTATGTATAATCATTCAATTGGAAATGAGATTATACGGTTAAAATGACTGTTTAATAGGAATAACGAAAGCAAATAAGATTTATTTCTTTTGGCCCAAATCTTGTAATTGAATTCGAGTCTAGTTTGTTTAGTGATACGTTTGAACACATATTTGCTAAATCGTCAAGTAATTAAGATTATATTTATTAATAAAAAAATCACTACCTTTTCATTCTTTCCAAACGTAAATACTCATAATGTATTTCAAAGAAGCTAAATTGTTAATTCTAAAATGTCGAACTTTTTCTTAGTTTGTATACGACTAACATTAATACTATTAAAAATGAAAGAAAAAAAATTAACTAGCTTTGATGATGAACATACAAATACAGCTACATTAATAAACTCGAATATGAAAATACAAAGATATTTAAGGAGGATAAA
Organism: Troglohyphantes excavatus; assembly: GCA_963932185.1. Lineage (NCBI taxonomy): Eukaryota > Metazoa > Arthropoda > Arachnida > Araneae > Linyphiidae > Troglohyphantes > Troglohyphantes excavatus. The sequence goes on along the minus strand of OZ010667.1, from coordinate 58,645,226 downwards.
ATTTAGGAGTCACAAACAGTTTGTAGTAAGTGAATCAACCTTCCGAAGTCGCAAATAAAAGGTTTAGATTTCTTAAAAATCTGGTGTAAATGAATTATATTTAACATCCAAAAATTAAAGAATATTCGGCATGAGAAAAACAGAATTTAACAGTATCAACATTTGTTGATTGTAGTGATTCCCCGCATCATATAACTTTAAGAGTAGATTTGAAGGGGAAAAAAATTATGATTTTTAATTTTACATTTGCATTTTATAGAAAATAGAACAAAGCCTAAAATGGAGGAATGTTATAATAATACCTTTATATAGGTTACTCCAAAAAAATAATGAAAAATAATATTATATTTGACCAATATACTCTTAAATGTATCCGCACTAATTTGAACACAACTCGTTTCCATTTTAAACTGGCTTATAATGTTACTAAATATGGGAATAAGGCAATGTTTTTATTTTAAATATAATTTTATAAGGGATAGCAAAATTAAAAAAAATATATTTATTTGAAGTAATTGTTGGCATTCAAATTATAAGATGGTTATTTCTACAAAGCTAAAGATATTAGCGACAAGCGCGATAAAAAATAAATAAATGTGTTCGCAAATGCTATTCAACAATTTAAAATTAAAATTAAATATTTGGAAAATATAGTCAAAACGAAATTACTTTGACTCCATAGTATGGAAGAATAACCACTAAAAACTCGATAGTTCTTGCATTAGTACTAAAAATTAAAACAACATTTCTAACAACGTTTAAGCATAATTAGAAATCATGGATAGAAATAATCAATTCAACGGAGATTAAACATAATGCCCTGAAATGTCCTATTTAGTTACACTAAAACAATTAAAAACGAATGCGAAGAGACAGATGTTGAATTCGTAACATGGCTGAACTTTCTATTTCTATTAGAGTGAATGGTAGCAGACCATCTTTCTACATAAAAAAAAATAGAATCTGGGGTGCTGAGTTGTTTGCCGGCTGGCTGCAGGAGAAAATGGGTCATCGGCCAACTAAGTAGCATAATCTGAAGGGACAATAAAAGGGGTTTTAAACGGTAGCAAAATGATTGCTCGCACCTGGCGTTAGCGAGAGCCCGAATTTGCGCAAAGGAGACAAAAGAGCATGGTTAGGTAGGTTATCAAATGTTTTGTCTTAGAAATTAACTTAATTATAAAGAAAGGAAATATACGGGAAGATTCTTTAAGATACGACACCGACTTGAAGAGAAATGGGGAAAATCATTTAAAAAAAAATGATTTTAATGGATTGCAGGCAAAAAGTTGTTTACAATAATCGCATAAAACTATAATTATAATTTTTCTCAATTTAAAAATTATATTGAAGTTATAAATAAAATCTAAATTAATTAATAATGTCCAGGTATAAATTTCGGATATGATTTATGCGTATTATGGTGTGGGGAGTATGCACACAATTTACATAATAATATTATTGCTTTTTTTGCTCAATTTGAGGTAATTGCAGTAAACTGTATTAATTAAGAAAAATAATTCACAATTAGCTAATACTTGTGCAGTTTAATGATTTAAATAAAATATTAATTTTTGTAGATAGTATAAAAAATAATATTTTATTTAAATCACGAATACGTGATATGAAAAATAAATATTTTAGGTACCGGAAAAAAACACTGTATTTACGATATGACAAACTATTTTAAAACTTTCAACATGCAAATAATTTCAATTTTAGAAATACAGACTTAAAGCACATAATATCTATTTATATAAAACAGTGCAGCTCAAAAGAAAGAAAAAAATACACAAAAACGAATCAATACAAAATATCTAAGTTTACTTCAAATTGAATCATTTTTCCTTAATTTTTTTGAAACATTTGGAATCCAACATTGATTTTCATTCTACAATTGATTTCCATTCTTATTGACTGGTTAGTTTATTGGGAAAATAAAAGCACTTAAAAGATTAAACGTTTGACGTGTGATTGCCTCTGCATGTTTATCAGTACGGGTTTCACGTGAGTGAGGCAATGTTAACTTTCAACGAGTGTTATCGGGTATAAGTACAAGTGTTCTAAATATCACGCGCGTGTATAAAATTTATAAATTCAACTTGAATAAAAAAAATGATAAAATAGTCACATGAACTTAAGAAATTAACACTATGTTGTGATAAACCAGTATTTATTTTACTTATATGACACTACCTCATATATTTCTTTTTTAATATAATTCTCAAGATTTGAGGAGCATTTAGAAAAAAGAATTAGAGTAAATTTCCATACCACATTTTAAGCATAATTCTAAATCAAATTTAGTTTAAAAGTAGATTAGAAAGTGAACAAAATATTTTCCGACATTAATTAATTTTATTATTCCTGAATTCATTGGTAGAAATAATCCCCAAAATGTTCTGATTTTTAATTTACAGTTTTATAACTTAATGTTGCGAATTATAAAGAAGTTACAATAACATAAAACATATTATAGCATAAGACATTAACATTAAAAGCAAATTAGCTTCTTAGAATGAGGCTTACATATAATACTTTCTAAATTTGTTCAAATTATACATCCTGCTAATTCTTAAATTGAAGTTAGATAATCTTATGTCAGATCAATTGTAACATACATTTATATTTTATTATCAACACAAAAAGAAAACATATATTCTTGTTTATTTAGTAACGGAACATTTAAAATAAATTTCGATCCGTAATTTAATCAGTACCAATTAAGCTAGTGATATAAATTCAATCACTTAATTGAAAATGTGATTCCAACGATAAATGTTAACAATATATTTTTCTCTAACAGTAAAAAGAAAATAACCCTATTCTAAATCATATAAAGGATTGTTCGAAGTTTGAGGTATTTGCCTCGACGTTTTAACTAAACACGAAAACCTGAAATGCATTTTCAGAAACCACTCTCCAATATCGAAAGCATGAAGTTTTAAAAAAATAAATTCAAGTCGATGTTTAACATTTTTAAAAACAATCCGATATCGCTCCAAAATAGCTGTCGAGTCCACGCAATGGCGAACCCGAAACGACGCTCTATCGGAGTGGGATCCGTGACCACCCGCTGACCCGTGACTGACCATTCACCTAAGAGGGATGATGCCGGATCGTCACGCTCGACAGGGGCGCACGAAGACAGAGAACGAGGGCGGACACCCGAACACTCATAAACAAGACGGGGACACTTCCAGAAAGTACGATACCAGAAGCTTTTGTGAACACTTTTTCAGAGTTCTTGAAGGTCAGACTTGCGTATCTTCAACTGGAAATAAGATTTTTTGAGAACTGTAAAGAGTTTTTTTTTAAGGGTTATTGCTTTCATTCCATACATCCAAAATGTATAGTGTTAAGGCTTTCAATCTTACATGATGCTCAAGTACTAAAAAAATCCATTATTATAGTTCGACAAAGCGATTTCAAATCAAATAAATTTCTCAATAAGTATGAAAGTGTGCAATCAGTATGAAGGTTTCATTAATTCAATTATTCAATGAATTATTTAACTAAATTCTGACACATAGAAACATGTTACCTATATGCGTTGGTTTTTTTTTAGCCTTCGATGTTATTTTTTTAAGAAAAAGATTTCCTCAGAGAGTGATTTTTTTGCTTAAAGTATCAAGAATTTACACTAAGCAGAGAAGTAATTTTGCACATATGCTTTAAATTCATTAAAAAAATATATTATTGTTTAGAAAGTACAAACTAAGGAGTTTCAATGGAATATTAAAACAAAAAAATATATATTTGTAATATACAATTTACATTCATCAGCATAAAAAAAATCTATATTTCTAAATATAACCTTAAGTTTTAAGGTTAAGGAACATGCGTATTTCTTTTTTTAATTTGCTCAAAAAGCTGGTTGATTTCAAAGTTCTTTTTAAAAAAAGTTAAATCATAATAATAAGAATCTAACCAAATGTAGTCAACTATACTGCCGAACATTAAAAAAAATCAGTCGGAAAAAATTCCGATGGTAAAAGAAACATAAACAAGACTCATTTTTTAAAGTAACAAGTTTTTTTTCCTAATCACGCTTAAATATTCATTTTTATGAAAGCTTTGATAATTCAATACTTTTCACCATCCTAAAGCAATTTACAGATTGTGTTTCAAACAACCAACAACAACAAACAATAGTGGACTCAAAAAGAGCTGCTTCAAAAGTCGCAGCATTGTTTAAACTCACTAAATCACACACCTTTTGTTTTCTTCCTATTATTTCCTTTTAATAGGGACATTTTGCGAAACGACGTGTTTCGTAACCGATAACCGTGGACTCTGAAGCGTCTTTTAAACAATGCTTTGAGCAATCGCTTTCCGGAACTATGGGGTTTATGATAGGAATTCAATATAATAATTAAACAAAATTTAAGATTTATTAAGTTTAAAGGATTTGGATAACATTGACGACAATTAAATTTAAAGCGAACAATAGATGAAATACAATGATAGCTATAGAAAAAATGGTATATAAATTTAAATTAATAAACAAAGCACGGCATTGAAGAATTGTTAGAGATGTTTGAGTCAATTTTTTTAATTTGGTAAATAAAAAGTGTATTGTTTTAAAGCTTTTAAACGATTTGGGAAGTAGAACAAGTCTGCACATTTCTATTCGCGTTCGAAGTTCTAATAATGCTAAATATCGCAATAACGATTTCACATAACCAGACTTAACTTTTGAGATGCAGGTTTCGAGTAGTAATAGAAGTTCATTAACATTATACATTTTTTTTTTTTAGAATTATATAAAAAATATTGATATTGCATTTAATTGAGACAATTGACAAAGCAGTAAATGTCCTTCTAAAGTTTAATGGCGTTCCCCTTCCATTCATTGATATGATACTTCTTCAAATCATAACTTTTCAAATGGAACGTTAAGTGATTTTACCGAGTCTACAAACAATATATATTCAATACATTCCTACATAAACTACAGAACAAGAATAGAATATTCAAACGATCCCGCACTCCATAACAATTCACGAACGCAAACGATTACGGATGAAAATCCACCACGCTCCACAAATACTTATAGAAATCGTCTGCCACTTAAAAAAAAAAAAAAACTATTCTGCTCGAATTACCTCTCGCCTGTTAACATCGCCAGGTGCATTTCCGAGCGAGAGACTACGATCAAAACACAAGCACGTGTGCACCTTGCAACAAGAATGGAACAAGAAAAAGCCAAAAGAAGGAAGAAAACAAAACAATCGACGACCCGAGAGATAAGCATCAATGATTCCGAAGATCAGGCAGGGTCACGTGATAGCTTCTTGAAGATGCAACGGGATTAGGAGTTGGGTTCATTGGTTGCCCTGACGCCTGGCCATTAGAACGAGTTGCTTTCGAACACCAGCGCCTCATTGTGAAGAAACTTCCGGCAATAACTAGATTGGAACATGAGGATTCATGTTCGGGCAGGAGTAAGGACAGTGATTTTCGGATTTTCCCTTTTATATCTCTCGCGTGTGTTGGTTTTCATCTGGGAGGATTAAAAGGTTTTACATGGGACTGAAATGTCGTTTTTAATGGCAATTCTACATCTATGGAAGTCTATATCTATAGCAAATATCTATTGAAGCAGTAATGGAGTTTAAAATTATATTGTAATTATTAAAGTTGTTTTTGAAAATAATTAAATAGTCCAATTTGGTGCGCTTTTTAAACTATCATTCATTTATAAACAGACTTCGTAAAAATACTAAATTTCTTCACTTGGAAAGATGTTGGATAAAGTAAAAGTTCCTATAACTTGAGAAAATAACTTTTAATAGAACTTGAGAAAATAACTTTCTTTGGGCTATTTAAGTGTTATAAATCAGCCAAATAAAAGATACAACTAATTAAACACTTTGAACTTGTGTTTAATTAATAAAAAAAAAGGGGGGGGGGGAGGAATACTATTGTTTTTTTAATTGATAATTACCAAACTTTAATCTCAAAATTTTCTTACCGTTACCATAAAGAATTTCTTTAACATTTATAAATGAAACAATATTTTACAGATGCAGAAATGTATTTTTGCGTTCATTTATAACCTTCTGATAAGACAAGAAAAATGAAGCGGTATCTTATATTTACTTTTAGATAAGAAAAGTTTTGAAGCATACGACAAATGCACTTATCATCGTAAAAATGTATTAATGCCAACTGAAAAACACTAGTAAAGGATTCGGAAAACTGTAAATGTAATATTTGTCATGATTCCAGGACATTATCCAAAAAATAAAATGTAATAAAAGGTATATTTTATGAGAAGGTAGAGATAGCGTTCTATTTAAGCAAATAGTGAATTTTAATTAAGAAGAAAACTGAAATATTTCATAAGTATGAGATTAAAATGATTTATGTGACAGAAAATTTTAAGTTATGCGCCTTTGAAGAAGTTATGATAGGAAAAAGAATTTTAACTTTAGGAGAAAAACCAATGCCATTTTTAAGACTCCTACTTACTATTGCAAGTTTTAAACTAAAATTTTTTTTCGGGACCAAATAGTATTTAAGTCTACTAATAAAGTCACTGTCCAATTCCTATCGAGGCTAAGAGAATTAATTGCATGTACAAACAATTATAAATAGAATATGAAAAATGAGAGATTTATGATGATTTTTGAAGGAAAAACTTGAATGAATCTTTTGAAATTTGAGTGTTTATGATTTAAAGAAAAGATAAAGTTTCAAGATCAAGAAACAATTTTATATACCTTCCATTTCAGTAGAAAAAGTTAATGTCCACAAATATGGTTTTGAACTATGTCCATAAAATATATTAAATAACATAATAAAAAATCCACTGTATTCTGCTGACGCTGTTATATAGTAATAAATAAATTGCAGCTAAGTTTCATTTGAGGTTATTTTTTTCTGAAATAAATTGGTTCTAGATTTTCTTTTCATCTTTTAAAAATTCTAAATATTAATTTTCGTAGTATTTTATGGCCATTCCTGAATATATTCATTTCATACATTGGTCCTTTTCTAACAAGGCTAAATATACAAAATGACAACCGATTACAAATTAAACACACAAAAAGATCGGGCTACTCTAGATCTCCTTACAATCTTCATGTGAATTTAGTTGTATTCGAGAAACTGTTTATATGTAAATAAAGAATTTAAGTTTCCTAAAAAAACTCTTTAAAAATATCAAACATACAATTTGCATAAGAAAATTGTAATAAGAAGGTATAGTATTCGAGCAAAATATTACTTATATTTAATACATTCAGATAAAAAAATATATGTAATTAAATGCTCAAGAGTAATTTTTTTTATAAATAAAAAAACATCACTCATTTTTTTTAACGCTAAAAATCTATAAAAATAAAATAAACTCTCCTTGTCAACAACCCATTGTCTGTCACAACACCACAAAACAAACCTCCAACACACAAAAACACGATGTCGTCTACCATTCCCATTCAAATCCCATCATCACACACAAAAAAACACAACATAAAAAAACACGACTTCATACACACACACCGAACAGTGACTTACATTGCATCCTACACCACCACCGCACCTCGTCGAAGCTTGAAGAGTTCCTCCCTGACATGTCCGGCACACCACCGGAAGGACAGGACGACACACCGCCGCTTTCACGTCGCTCCATCACAAAACGAAAAAGACACACCACAACGGATAAAACAATACGTAAACAAAATCCCGAATATCCGACGATTCCGTTTAGGACACCAGCATGAAGTATCTCGCATAGAATCCGTGTCTGCGGTAGAAGCACAACAAACCGGCGGCACATAACATTCTGGCACTGGTGTTAGTCAAGCACATGACGGGGCATAGCAATAATCCTGAGCGTTGCGCGACGTAAACGCGATTGCCGAGCGTGAGGGAAGCTTGAGCGGTTGTTTCGGGAAGGGTTGCCGGGGATTGGGGTTGGCGGTCGCCAAGGGGAGGGGGGAACGGAAGGAAGGCAGGTAAAATCTGAGGCACGCGACGGGCACAAGGCGAGAGGGGAGGGGGGATAAGATGTAGTTTTTTAAGGGGGAAAAGAGAGCTGGGACTTGAAATAAACTTTAAATTGCTCATTGTTCTTAAGAAAAAAATATGTATAAATTGCAATGGAGTTAGTGTATTTTTAACAAAACTTTTGAAGGTATGTAATCAACTGTTCTCTGTTTAAAATAAAATTTAAAACAAGTATTCTCTTCCTTATTTTTATATTAATGTTTTTCAATATAAAATTTGTGTGAATGCCTGCAAATTTTCAAAGCACAACAAAGTAGAAACGATTGAAACTTCGATTACTTTTTTTTTTTAAATGTTTGCGACGATGACATATAAAAATAAAATATTCAGAAGTGGACCTTACCTATGTCAGATTGTCAATATCAGATACCAATATTTATTATACGGTCAATCCCTATACACTGGACATAACTTAAATCAGAATCAGAAAAATACATTCCCAAATAATAAAGCCATTAAGTATTTTTTTAAAAATAATTGTGCAGTATTTAAATATATTTTTTATAAAATTTATGTATATGTTTAAAGCAATTATAAATATTACTTAATCCGATTAAAATAATTTAATTGCATAAAATGAAATAATTTAACTAAATAAAAGAAAAGCATCACGATTTAAGGTACAATCAAATTATTATGTACTGCACGATTACATAAAAAAAAATTACGCATTGTTTTCCTAAAAAAATATTGTTATTGATTCCAAATAGGCCGTGTAAAATTATAGTCGCAGGCCGTTTGGCATAACTCGTCCAACTGCTAGTCGAACATGACAAAATGTAGAAAGCAATTTGAACTACAAAACAAAGTTGTATTACAAAGCAAACATGCCAGATGAATTTAAAAGCCAGGAATTTCAAATTTCGAGGTGTCGTTCCATAAAATAACAGCTACGGGAATCAAAATGCTCAAAAATAAGAAATAATGAAGACAGTTGCAATTCAGACAAATGGAACAGACACTGAATTTCGCAATAACGCAGCGGCCAAGCAATTTGATGGATTTAAGAGTATCAGACTTCAAGTGGTTGCCATGGGTTACGAGGTATACGAAACATCAGGCCTCAATGCTTTTTCCCGTTGTCATGCAATGCATACAAATCACGTGACTACATTCCGAGGCAGAGAATAAGGTTTTGGAAAAGGTGCAGAACAAGTGCGTAATAACCAAATAAAACAAATATCATGCATAAAAACACATATCTCTATTAAATAAACATTTTGGCTTTTGCGTTACTATATGTATATGTATACTAAAATAGTTTCAAAGCTGATTGTAGCGTTCATTGTAAACATATCCGAAAATTTAAGTTTATATCGAACGACTGATTCTGTTTGTAAAAATGCCGCTTCCTTGCACTCATGTGAGTTCGCATATTTGCTTTTTATTCCAAATTTAAATGAAAAAGTAATTATTTTCATAGTAAAAAAAAGTATTCATTTCAAAATATTTATTTCTAGAAAATATTTATATTTTTGAACCAGGGAGATAAACTTTCCAGGCCAAATCGGTTCCAATAGTAAATTAGTTACTCTAGTGGGAAAAATTGAGTCATTTAAGCATGGATTGAAAAAGAACCATCTTTTCATTGATCTTATTTCAATTAAATTGAAAGATAAAAAACGTTGGTCAGTATTTTATATGGGGCATAATTAAAAATACATATTGGTTTCTAATGAAATTTCAAGTTGGGTGGCCTTTTTCTTACTAATAAACGAATAACATTCACTTTTTCAATTCCAATGCATGTTCAAGAACATGAATTAAACGCCCCCACAATACCCTTACCCAAGTGGCTATAAAATCGTTGCCTATTATACAGATTGAAAAAAAAGGGCCCAAATAAAAATGACTTTCATATCCCGACTATTAACCTCACAAGACACGCTTCTGTGCACAAGAAGACCTTTCAAACAACCAACATGGAAATAAAAAAACACCCAAAAGAAACCGAAAAAAAGAAAACTTCCATCCAATATTATAAATTAACGCTTCGTTGCGGGCTCATTAACGACCTGTAATAATAAAATAACACTCCTAATAGAGCTCGGAGGAGTGACAGCCAATAATGGCAACCCGGACGAGAACATAGTGGCAACAGCCGGCTTGGCACGCTCCGGTGCTCAGCCAATCACAGCCCATGCGAGATGTGGTGGCACGGTACAGTGGAGACTGGGGGTGATTGAAAGACCCCCTTCTCTTACCTGGGGGGTAATCTCTATATAATGATATAACAGTTCTCAGTTTGGCAGGTAGTTTCTTTCACGGGTTTGGGGGTCGTCTTGGAGAACCGGTTTTTATGGCGCTTTTTTCTCGCTTTAGGGTATTGAACATTCAACGTGGAGATTCTTCAGATTTTAAATATGGAGCAATAATTCAAGCGCTGTAAAGGAGATGTTATTTCATGTGCTTTTCAGTTACTGTTTTGGCATGTTCAGATGATGAACGGTTAGTGTTTTAATTGGTTTAATTTATTATATTTTGAATGTCAAAAAAAGGAAGAATTCCGAAAGTCCAAAGGAAGAACGATGATGGGTCATCCGGAATGATTGTGCAGAAAATGAAAAAAAGTTTAATGTTTACAGACATATACAATATTTTGATTTGATTTTTTTTTACTGACGATTTGTATTTTATCATTTTACAACTTCGTGCAATGAACAATTTGATTTAATATGTTTCATAAAATGACGTAAAGTTCAATACAGCATCGTTTTATTAATTGCACTGCAATCAGATGTGCAACGTTTTTGGTAACATAGTTTTTGCATCTTGAATGTGTATCTTCTTAAAAGTGTAACATAACGTTAATAAACTTATAAAACATGTAGCTAATTAAAAAAAAAATTAAGTGAAAAAAAAATACTTATTGGGGATTTGCCGAGACATTGTTTTATTATTTAGTAGCCCAGGTACAAAACGGGTAGTATAAAAAAAATTCGAAGATAAGATTTTGGTATGATTAGCTTAATAACTTAAGTTTAAATTTTTACCTTATAATAGAAGAAAACCTCTCACAGCATTGAAATCAGTTACATCGACAGTTATTCGCGTTTTCCTCAAAATAGTTTTAGATGGATATAACACGTTTTTCCTCTGGACTAATCTACTACAAAATATAAAAACGACATAAAAATAAAAAGTACAATTCAGCATGCAGATATAAAAAAAGACGGTACAGATCTTGCCATCCAGACAACATCTGAGGTGATACGAAGGTTATCCCCACAAATAGAGAAACCTGATTACCACCTTTTGATTGGCGAAACTGCCCCAAATCGAACGGTGGGGTGACACGTCGGTGCACGCCGACTCCCCCCCACAAAGGGAACACATGCCGAACAACAATGGGGTGCGGCAGATGCCCATATTGGAATACCGAGAGCGAGAAAACATCCCCCCTCTTCCAAGATGGAGTGATTCGAGGGAAGGAGTTGCCAAGGGATGGCGGGGAATCGCCTTGAGAAAGTAGAGGAAGGGCGCCAAGATTCGTGCCGTGGCGCGATCGGGGAGAAGTGAGTGACGCAATGTTTTGGGAGGACTTTGAGAGGTTTCGACGTGGTTTATTTGTTTTTAATAGTTTTCGTCCTTTTTCGGTGATTTGATTTTAGGTGATGTAATTGTTTCTCGATGTTTCAAGAGAAACCATTTGCAACGAGGTAACATGACTCCACAAAAAATATCGAATTGTAAAGTTTTTTTATTTGACGGATCCAGGGGAAGAACAGTGAATGTCCATTCTGAGTGATTCGACTGAAACGTAAAACGAAGTTTTATATCTCATAGACATACACAGCATTCTAATTATTAGATTATTTTTTTTGAAGGATTATTATCGTTCTACTCTTTTTACAACTGGGTACCATGAAAGTACAGCTCAATAGCTAACAAAAAGCGCTGATTCAACCAAAAGTGAACTTTCATATTTTTTCCTCTAAACTCTTCATTTGATATTATATACTGAATTTTAAGTATGATTCAAATAATCCATATTTTTTCTAAAAATTGTGTTTGTAAAATATTTAAGTTGTAAAGTCTAGCAAAATCAATTCAAATTTACAAAGTTTGCACAAAAATAATGCGCAATAGGGCAACATTGGGTTATGAAAATGCAGACATATTAAGACAACAGTTTCCATACGATTAATATTTATCTAAATAATAAAGCTGCATATTATTAATTATTAAGCTAAATATGATTACATTTTTATAAATTTTGCTAATTGGATAAAAAATTAACTAATTTAAAGATTTGCTTTTAAGTGTATTACTATTTAATTTAAGCTTCAGTTATAAATATTTTTAATTTTTCTTTGAATTTGCCATTTTCCAATACAATATTTTCAAAATTTCGTAATCCATCTATATCAGTGTTTATTAACCTTTTTGGCACAATGGACCACTTTAAAAAATTTAAATATGTCACGGACCCCTCTGTTAAAAAAAAAATTGCTTAAACATAATTTATTACAAAATATATTCTGTTTTATTATTTAATTAATTTTTTGTTGGCAATTTCCCCACTCCAAGACGAAGAATCAGACAACAATACCTAAAAGCAGATTGAAGGAGATGAAAAAAAAATGGGGGTGCTTTGTAAAGGGGGTGCCAAGAGACGCGTGTCGTCTGTCACTTTCTCCCCGTCGATGAATGGGGCCGTCTGGCACAAGGGGCACGTGCCCCCCAGTCACCTGAGGTTACCCCCCAACAGCTGAACAACGCAGAAACGGGCCCCTCTCAGGGTTACCAATTCAAAACATTTCATTTTTGCCAAACTACATGAAAACAACCAAATTCCCCCACAAAAATTTACAATATAATTCCAATTTAAATAAACTATTATCATTTTGATATAAATACAAAATTTTAATTTCCTTGATCAACAAAACTGCCGAAATATCCTATTTATAGTCTCTAAAAATGAGTGTTTTTCGAATCCAGATTCAGTAGAAAGCGCCAAATCGGTGATATTTCTCTGAGCATGGCAAAACTGGACTCTTTGTAACTCAACAAGAGTGCTGGAAATTACCCGGCAGTCTCTTATCCGGCGATTCCTTCTTATACAGTGCAATTGCATTATTCAAGTTTGCTCAAGATGTTCTCGAGAACATATAGTTATCACCAGGTGACGTGCTCATTTTGGTGCGTCCCTCCCCCCTCGACTGGTGGTGGTACAGTTAGGTTATGTGCAGAAGTTAATTTTTTCTTCTGCAATTGCACCTTTTTTTAAGTAAAGGAACCCGCTGTCCCGGTAACTTTATCCTGCCCTCTTGGTTAGGGAGAAAGGGCAATTGGGCAGGAAACAAGCCCAACTCTTTCTTGACGTAAAGTGGAAAAGTGGTGTGAATGGTATTTAATAATCCACAAAGGCTTTAAAACAAAGAACATGTACTGATTTGTGTAAGAGAAGGCAGTAAAAACACAGATAAGTTAAACAGAGAAAAAAGCCCTCAATTTTCCATGTTCGGTGGCTGCTTTGTTATTTTCTTGAAAACTCTAGAAACGGCCGAAAATCTTCACCCTTTTCAATGATGTATCAAGTAAACATTTTAAAAATGGATCAATTCATAAAACTTGATATCAAAAATTTAAATAACTCGCATTTTTTTAAGCAATGCAATATGCTCACTGTAATTGACTGCAGCCTGTTGATAGTTATATATCTGTCAATATTTGAATTTTCACATTCATGTTTGATAAGGTCGTTGAATATATAACTATAACAAATCGAATGATGCAAATTGTTTCACTGAAAGTTAGAGTATTTTTTTAAAGAAAGGGAAAATAATTAAGAAATAAGCAAAAATAAAATTAATGACACCAGTGGAATAACGTTAGCGCGTAACTAACGAATTAAAAAAAATAGGCAAAAAAAATCTTATGCATTTTAACTGCTATTAAACAGAAGTATGGATGTAAAAAAATATTTTGTCTAAAGTACATATTTTGATCTTATAAATATGCTGTAATAAAACATTTAAAATTCAGTAACTTTGGTTTCCTAAGTTTATAAGACCGTACGTTTGGACATTTGTCTAATGAACGATAAAGCTTTAAATAAAACGTGTTTCATGTAAATTAATGGGTCATTTTCAAATAATAATTTTTTAACGAAATTTATTTTGATTAATCACCGAGTCATCTTTGATTTGTCTGTACTGATTACATACAGTTTATTTTCCTACACCAATCCACTGATCAACACCAATAGCAATTTTAATTGATGATTTAATATATAAAAGTGGTAAGGATCTAAAATAATCCTCCAAATAGTTGTTTATTTTTGGAAAAAATGTGAAAAAAAAAAGAAACTAAGGTTAATCTAGACTTAAGGAGGGTCGAGCAACCTTGTTCCATATAAAAATGAATCAATGGAACGATTTTGTAAAACAATTTATCCATTACTACCTATAAGAAATTTTTAAAAGAGGAATACAACTTCAAAATATAACTTCTACGAAAATAATGTACTTTTATACTATCGACGAAATTGTAATTATGCGAAGATGATAACGGAAAAATAGAAATTTTCTATAGTAATAGTATATAAGAAAAGTCGAATGCAATAGTAAATTAAAAAAAAAGAAAACAATTGTGATTGTTGTACAAAATATATTTTAAAAGAAAAAAGAATCATTAACGAAATTGCATATTTGTTACGGTTTCCCTTTCAGAAAACTATAATAGACCACGTCAAGTCGCATCATCCTTTCTTCAGCGAGTCAAAGATAATGAACAGTGTTGCGCCGGGGAGAACACACATAAGTCATAAACATAACTGTCCTCCCCCCCTCCCCAAAAGTGCAGTACTGCTCTCCAGGAGCAGGTAAACACACATTGTGCTCCAGAAGTAGTTGCAAACACCGCGTGCGTGGATAGAGGGGGGCCACCGGGAAAAACAGATGGGGGTTCAGCGGGCCGGAAAATGCAGGGCCTACCTTTTAGGGGGCAGAGGGGTGATTCTAAAATAAGAATGCACCCCTGCCACCTGCCCGCATGGAGAGAGAGATCAGTCGGGTACCTACCGAAATGGGATGCCCGTCTTACAGACGATTTAGGGGGGAATGGAGTGCTCAAGAATGATTTGCTATTGAAAAACTCATGTTACCTTTTAATAATACACTGAAGAAGAAAGTCGAGATAAATCTAATCAATGCAAAATATTTTATAGACTAAAATAGAATGTTTGGGTCCCAAAATTTGTATCAGGTTATTTAATACGCATGGATCGTTAATTTATTACGTCATTCTTCAGGGGGGGGGGGGGGGGAGGTAATGTGTGACTGTGGCGAGGCACGAGGGTGTAGAGGTCTCAGTGGTTGCGTGACGCAGCAAACTTCTATAGGAAAAGCTGCCGAAATTTATTTTACAAACTTTAATATGAGTAATTTTTTTTATAGAAATCCCTAACGTTTGGTAAAATGCACAGAATGGGAGTTATAAATGTTTTCTAACTGCATAAATGTCTCGTTACGTGACATGGGGGAGTAGTGTGGGATGTAAAGGCTAACTTGATAGTGCATGACATAGAGGGAAGGGGTGTACAAAAGGGATAAAAAGAGCGTGACATAATAAATGAACGCACCCACTAGGTCTTTGTATCAGTTGGAAGTTATTTTTTTAAAAACTATATTGCAGTTTGTTATTGAATAAGCCATGTAATTCTTTTAATATACACATTATACAGTGAGCATACATATTTTTACATGTAATTGTAAAGTTTTTTTTACAAAAGTAAACCGAAACCTTAGGAATATGTTTGGGTGTTTCGATGTTAAAATGATATTTCATATGCTACATATAAACCCATATATTCGATACAAACCAATATTTTCACAACAGGCCTTAACAAATTTATTTAAACACCAAAAGACTTCCAAAATATAAAAAAAATTCCGAACAGCCATTTAATAAACAACCTTCTTATCCCAGATGATGAAAACGCCACATCACAAAACGTTTCAAACCAAGCGAAATTCCGCATATTTTATCCCCCCCCCCCCCCCCTTCTCTGCAGGCGACGGACGTTCCCCCAGTCCAGAGGCCGTCTGGTGACCATCAGCACTGGACAATGTCCCCCTTTGTCGATGGCACACTTTCGAGGGCAGTAAATAACTCCCGGCATCTGTGGCTGGAGGTGTCACTGACCCACTACTAAAAGGCCAGCGATTTCACCTTTTGTTGCGGATTTCTCTCTGTCCCGAAGAGAGTGCTGACCATTCACCCCGTCCACATACCTATATTTTCGTCCCCTTCCCGCCTTTTTCAACCGATAGGAATCGTTCCCGATGTTTTATATACTCTCTTTGGAGGAAAGTGAGGATAAGAAAGTCGAATAAGCTGGCTCAGAAGAGTTTAGGCATTCATGGACTGGTCTAACAATCCTCAGCATTCTCCATTGATATAATAAAATAACAATATTGATCTTTTGTCTTTGTCAATTTCTTTATTTCCATTTTTTTATCAATAGGTATATATATCTTAGTGCAAATTTTAAAACACGAAATATCTTATCACTATTTTGTATGTATTGTGTTATAGAATAAAATAGATTCGCTAAATCTGTATCTGAGTGGTAGAAATATCAATGTCCAAAATGAAGGTTAATCTACGATTACAGAAATCTTCAAAATAATTTGTTTTAGAAAAAAAAACAGGCAATGTTTGTTTAAATAATTAAATAGCAAGGAATATAATCGAACGTTACCTATTTTTTCTTATATTGTAATTTTTTTTTCTATCTGCAGAAAAAGATCGCTACATAATGAAGAAATTACAAAACAATTTTGATTATAAATATTCATTTCAGAAATTGATTTGCGTTTCGTACAAAATTAACAAGACTACAGTTTCAAATTACTTCTCATAGAATTTAAGTAAGGCCATTATATACTAGCCTTATTATAAAGTATCCAGTATTGACGAGAACAACATCTGATCTGGCACCCCACTCTCTAAGATTCCGTTCTACGACCAAAATGGTAATATTAAATAATATTTAAAGTACACCAGGCCATTTCATACTGTGTCCTCGGCTGGACCTACCAAGAACATAACTTCAGACCTTCCAATCCCGGGTATGATGCCGTGCCCATAAGGTTATCAATAGATTTACTGAAGGTTTACCATGAATTTCAATATTTACATACAGAAAAATACTCGAAAGTAATTGATTATGTATCTGTATAGGGATATATAAAAGGTTGGTAAAATACAGGGTGGTCACAAATTATTGACGGATGGTCTTGTTTGACTGCATCACAAGACATTATTTTTACTCAGCTATGCTAAAATTTTAAAAATAGCGACTTGTTTAACATATAAGTGAAGTAGTTTGTAAAAAAAATTGTTTTATTGTGCCAATACAGCCAAATGTGATACAGACAAACAATGACAACCCGTCAACAATTTGTGACTACCTTGTGTATAAAGAAAATTTAAATAAATTTCGTTCCTCCTCCGACGTCAAAAAACAGCAACAAAAAAAATCCCACTTTATTTGCAAACAAATAAATTCCTCAAAGATAAATACGTCAAAAAACATATTTCCTTTCAGTAATAAAAAAAAAAAGCAATTCGAATTCAAACAACCAAACCATCAAACGTCAGGGGAACTTGGAAAAAGGCGACACAAAGGCGACGTAAAACAAACACCAGCATAAGGAAATCCGTGTATATTTTTGTGATGATGGAAGAAATGACGAGGTGTTTTCCAGCGCACGAAAGATCGACGTCGTGACGCAATGGCCGACGATAGTGACGCAAGTTGACAGCGCGGGCGCTCAAATCTGCGTTCTCTCCATCCTCTAGTAAAAGCAGGTCAGATTTGTGGACAGGTTGGAACAAGATATAAGTTGGGGGAAGAAGCTTACCGACGAAATTCGACAGCAGCTCTTTCAACAAGATGAAGAGACGGATAAAAGGGGAATGATTTGATGGAGTTTGCGCAATACGGTGCAATATGTCATGAGCTATCGTTACGCATTTGCATTTTAGAAACCAAAACTTTTAATGTAGGTGATTTGTTTTGAGCTTCGGAAGCTTTTGATTGCACAATGTTTGCACGAAATTATTTATACATGTTTTTTATTTTTTTTTATCTTTAAAAAAAAATTGTTAATTGATAAATAATATGTTTCGCCGATTTTTTAAATTTTTTTGTTGGATAATCAGTATAACTTTATGACTCTTGCTAACTTTGTAAAAGGTATTAAAAATCTTGTGATTTACAAAGTAGAAAAAAACGTATAAAATAACGTTATTAAGAGTTAAGAACGTCGTTCCTTTGAAATTACACACCTGTAGCACAGTCCTGAACTCTTTTAATTGCTTTACACAAACATGTAATTTTATGAAATAAAAAATGACTGTATATTTTTAGAAAGTTTTGAAAAGTTTGTCGATATTCTGTACGTCAACCAGCAGAGGGGGAAAAATAGATACTCCTACTCTATTTTAATTTTGATCATTTTTTGGAGAGTAAATCTTCTTTACAGCAAAATATGTGACTGGAAATATGTCAGCTACAATCTTATAATACAAGTTCAAGCGCTACTGTTCTTGCATCAGTTCTAACTATCGATATTACACCAAAAGAAAATCTGAAAAAACAGTTTCACCTTTTGGAAAAATGAGCCCCTCAGAAATTCCAAACCATATTTGTCGATTACACATTTTTTTTATATAAACAGTGTCTGAGTTAATGAGGCCGAAGGGTAGTGTCCTATAACTTTTTTTAGACCCTGGCCCTACTGGATTGGAAATATTTTTATACGTAATTTAAGAAGAGAAATGATCGAATTTTATTCAAATAAATTTTTTACTCCGCTGATATTTTTTTAAAAATAAATTTAATTTATTAAAATACATGTTTCACCTCCGATTTTTATGCGATATTCATTATTGAAAATTAAATTTCGGTTTCATTTTTCTCATTCAGCCCAATACTTAATCCTTATAATTTTGATTAATTTCCGATTAATTCTCAGTTTTATTTATGTTTGCATATTCACAAAAAATGCTTATATATTTTTTATCATTGTTTATGCATATTAACTATCGAATTCCACAGCGATGCTCGAATTCTCTTGTCATTCGAGAGCCCCCCTCGCTCTTTTCACACACCCAAGCCGTGCGCTACTGCTTTCAAACAGGTCAACACCGACAAAAGGTAGAAAGTCACCACAACCAGAGCTTGTTGTGTCACAGGAAAGACGCCACTTCCCCCGCTCACGAGTGAAGTGTCCGCCCAAGGCCAGCCGAAGATGCCCGCCGACGATACAGCTACAATGGGACGGACACACAATGGGCATTATCATTTAGCGCAGGTACACTGACGACACCGGAAGGTGGTGTGTAATTCCCTTTGGCACAGAAATAAATTCACATTTAGTGGCCTTTTCTGAAGCGTAAATGAGGCTTTCGGTGGACCGGAGTCGTGAGGCTATTGGTGTCAGTGATAGATGGCCAGACGGAGATAAACATAGGAATCGCACTGGCTTTTATTGTTCGTTTGTTAATGTCATAACCACATTTTGATAAATATTTGTAATAAATATGTATATAGCCTTCTTTCCATGAGAGCGAAAAACAGTAATTCAGTAGGACGTGTGGGTTGCATTATAACTGAAGCATTTGTAGAAATGTGAAATTTGTATGTGAAGTGTCCCGGTGTAGAACTATAATGATCCATTCATGATTATGCAGAAAACGAAAAATTAAGTTTCATGTCACATAGCATTTTTTTTACGGATTATAATTGTTCTTGTTTTAACATATTGGTGCAATGAAAGCACATCCCTGCATTGAGATCCCGATTTCAATAACAAATGGTCAATTATCTTTTTAACCATGCACTCTTCTTCTATATATGTATTTGGTACTGCAAACTACACAAGTTAAAAATTCGCAAATTTAAAATTTTACGTGATAATATAGTAATTAAAGATTGAAATTTTATGGTTGTAACATTTAATGCACAGAAATATTGTCGTAAAAATACAATTGTCAGCCTTATTACCAGAACTGTGTAAGTTCATCTTGTAATTTTTTCCATATAGTCAAAATTACTCGTTTCGAGATAGGCAACTGTAATCTGTCCCAAATGCGATCTTTCGTATTCCTTACAATACAAATATTTTGTACTGTACAAGTGAATCTGGACTTGAAGCTTTAAATGCACATTTTAATCTCATTTAGCCTGCTACGAAGTTCTGGTACTAAAGCTTTAATGTCATAAAAAAATCAGAAAAAATATTGATATTCAGAAAAGCCCAACGGAAAAAGATTCTTTTGCATTAAAGAGTTTTTATAGGTCAACCAACATGTTCTTTTTATTATTATTATTTGCCAGAAAAGAACATTCGTTATATGCCCCATTTTATTTTAGCTCCTCCGTTACTCGTTCCCTTTTTATCACTTAGCCAACACATCCTCCACATTAGTTTTGATTTGGGCGGTACCAAAACATACAAAACCAAACCTAAAAGTTCAATGATCGGAGAGATTTGCAAAACACTTCCAAAACCGTCCCAAGAAGTTATTCAACCTACTCCAATTTACAACAAGAAAACTCCGCGATTTCCTCATGGGAATAAAATAATTCGAAAATAAAATTCCAAGACACACATTCACATCCCGATCCCCCAAATATTCGTCCCAAACTTCTACGAATGAAAACTAAAACTTCCACGAACGAAAACCAATGAACCCGAACCCCATCTTCTGCCAAACAATGCACACTTTTCTCATAACTTGAAAACCGATTTTCACATTCCGGTATCGGAGATACGATATTAATAAGTAGGCGTCAAGATCGCTTTCCCGATACGGACGCCTACGCGATATGGAAAGGCGCGTCACACGTTTGAGATGGAATAAAAAAGATTGGGCAGGATCGGGTTTTGATTGAAAAGAGTCGATGATTAGTTACGAAACGATTAGTCATCTCCTACCTTTCTGACACCACGTGATTTGGAGCGTGAGGAAGTAACCACTTGAAAAGCTGTTGTTTTTCGTAATCAGTTTTGAAATTCAATAAAGATAAATGGGGATTTTATTTGTTAATCAAGAAGGGGAAGCCAAGCCTTAATTCTGAAGTGTCACATTTAATGGGGGAAAAATGCGTAAAAATCCAGTTTAAATACTTGGTTTTCAATAAGAAAATAAACCGTTTGCAGTAGAAGCATCTATTGAAAATGCTCTTTTGGTATTCACAAAAATTTATTATAATTAATTAGTCAAAAAGAGTTACTTAAATACTTTTTTGTTCTTTTTACGGTGTGAAAAATCCACAACCTTATAATGAAAATCTGCACATTTTCCAAAGTGAATTATCCATTTCGCCTGAAAACAGTGTTTGGATTTTTTTTATTTATAATTTCTGCCTTTTAATATCGTGGTGTTTTTATTACCAATATATAAAGTTGCATTTTTTTAAAAAAAATTATAACTCCCGTCGATCATTTCAAACAGCCATTTATAATATTAATTCCACACACGCAAACAATCTTCAACAAATTTTCAAATTAGAAATATTACCTTTTCTACTAGAAATGTAACCTGGAAATGAAAACTGGAATCAAATCAGGGTAATTTTAATATTGGATATTCCCTTTTCATGCCTATTTATAAAACCCACACTTTCCTTGGAAGTGCGGAAGAAAAAAAGAAAGTTGTTTATCTGCCATAAGGAGACACTTGAGGAGTAAACGCTTTTACAGATACGAATTGAACTTCTCAGATCTACATAAGACGCAAATAATCTTAAATACAAATTGCATTAATAGGTTGATATACGTAATATAGAAAATCTTCCTACATAATAATTTTCCATTCTAACCATATAACACACGTTTTGTTATAGGTAGATGTTGAGTTGTATATTTGCACGCACTTTGTAATGTGTTCATGGCCAAAAGATTTTATGAAGCGAATAATTTGAACCAAACCAATGTCGAGTAATAAAACATAAATGATTATCGAAGCAATATTTTTTTTATTGTTTGCTTTTTTTTATATATATTTTCTTTTTTATATCTTTTTTTATGTACCCTAAATTTCTAATACAACGTAAAACTTGCGCAGCATATGCTGTTCTTTTTATGTATAACCAAACAGCAAAATCATATTTACATCTGCCGATCATATTTCAACTGCTTTGTGCATTTTTATATTCTTAGTTGTTTTTTAGAACATGTTTTTTGTATCGCTCAACCTAAGAAATATGTATCGATAAATGATACATTGACCCAAATTATTTGCTAAATCCAATTGACATTAAGTAATTGTGGTCGGTTTGAAATGGCGGTTATGTTGAACATGTGTATATTACAGCTTACATTTTTAAATCATTGTAAAATATGAAAATATACAGCTTTGAGTAAGTATTAAATTCACTGAACTCCAGATTTCCAACTACTAACAATTATTATTTTCACTGAATATAAGATTTAAAAATCAAAGAATCTTGATTTTATTCATTTTGGTAAAGTATTACCTTTAAAAGAGAAATTCAATTTACATGTTAATCAGAGCAGTTTGGAATATTTGCCTGTTTATCACAAAATACTACTAAAATACGTAAGATAATAAAATTAATTATTTACTTATAAACGATTACAAGAAATAATTTATTTACTAATACAGTACAGTATTCTAGCAGATTCTTCTAGCAGCGAGTTTATAGAAAAATCGTGCCGAAGTATTGCAGGACCGTATTGCGTGCAGCTAGGATTCATCTCTTTAATTCTTGGAATATCACACACAAAATACACTTGAACGCGTCACTCTTGTGTGATATGAAAATCTCTTTTATTCAAACTAGATGAGGGCAATGACCTTGCGGTTTTACCATTTAACAGTTATATTTTGATAAGTCAAATAAACTTCTTGTTCAAACCTTTCATAATCACTTTATTTGAAGAGCGTGCATGCGAAACCAAACATGTAAAAAAATATTTTAAAAAATGAGATAAACATTGAATTTTATTTAAAAAAATAAAAACAGATAATGAGCTCTATCCGTTTTTGAAAATAATAATAATATCTCCAAAAATATATTTTCATTTCAAATCTTGAAAATCTAGAGGCATGCATGTACCAAACATTTTTGCGGTTTTCCTCGATTTAAGAATTTATGACATGTTTGTTTTACATGCACGTTCCTCATTTCAAGTTGATATTGTCCGAGTTCGTTTTCAAATCTTTGTGTTATATATAAAATTTAACCCTAAGACTTCTTGAAATATGAAAGTCAAATAAAATAAATAGTAATAAAACATCGCGGTTATTTTGGTGAACAATACATATAACAAAACCTTAAAAAGTGAACTTTACTAAAAAAAATATTACAAAAGCTCAAAAATGTTTTCATTCTTACTAAAATTTCATAACAGTTCCTGTTAGGCAATATATTTTTCTGCAGCCAAGTATTTAAAGCAGAAACATTTTTATCAATCAACCCTCAGTAAGTTTCCTGATTTATTATTTCATCCCTACAGGTAAAGCTTGTAATCTTAAAGGAGTTTAGCTAAATATGTTGTTAAAAGAAATTGGGAGAGGGGGAGGAGGGGGGGGGGGGTAGATTAAATTAAACCTGTTAATAGCAGGGGGCTTCGCCGCCAGCTATTAACCTGAAACTCAAGTTGTTGCTCATTCTTTTTCCCCACAACCCTGATAATATATTTTGAGATTATCCGGTTTAATAAAATCCGGGTAAACGAAATTATATCACAGTTAAACAATCCCTATCAAACAACGAAAAATGTTGAGAAAAAGTTAAAAGAAGTTCGATTAATCGATATTTCCGGGTAAATAAAAGCCGGATTAACATTTGTTTTTGTACATTTTGTGTAATTAATTCGTTTTTGTACAATTGAAAAGTTTGTCTATTATGATTCATGTATATTTACTTCTTATTGTTTATATCTTTGCTTTTTTAACCAACTTAAGCGTCTCAACCAAAACGCCCGAAACGTGCCAAGAGGTTATTAGCAAAATAAAAAATAAATCCGTATTTTGGCAAGTTTGGCATTTGAAATCCGCTGCTCCCTTAAGGGTGTCCGATACCCGAAATTCGCAAAAAAAGTCATTTTTTTTTTATATTGAAAAAATAATATTCAAACTTATCTTAATAACTCACAAAAAACTGCTTCAAAAAATTCCTATTACTTTTTTAGTTATGAATGTTTTAATGATGTGTTCCTATAACATAGTTGTATCATATGTAAACTTTAGAAGCAAATATCTCTGTTCGTGGTTTTGAAATTTAATGAACACTAAAAATGCTAAGGCTTTTTTACTATTATACTTAAAATCATAATTTTTGTGTGTATAGCAAGATAAATATATTTTAAATATATGTATGCATTCAGATTTCCTATTTTTACCATAATTTGTTTTTTAAAACCACTTAAAATGGGAATTTTATTTTTTTTCGTCAATTTTTTTTCCAAAATTTCTAATATATTTTATTTTTTTAAAGTGATGTATCTGAATCAAAATTTGAATGCATACATCTATTTACATATTATTCAAGATCTTAAATAAAAAAAATTGCTTCAAAATATTGAAAAACAAAAAAGAAGTAGGAATTTTAAAATTGTTAAAAAATTTACTAAAATTTTAAGTTAAAAATAAATGTGCAATTTAAAAAAAAAAATTGAGCGTCTTAAAATGGTTTTTTATGCATATTTAGAAAGAGAAAAAAATTTGGATTGTACAAGTATAAAAATAAAAAAAAAAAATTCGAAGGTATCGGACCCACTTAATGATTTTCCAAAAATTTGCATAAATAATTACTAATATGAAATTTAGTGCTAGTAAATCGGCATTTAGATTCATCTATTATGCCATTCTATGCCACATAGTTTCCTATTTCGCTCCTTCCTCCGAAGAGCGGTTGAAAAGTCCGCCGAAGAAGACCTTGTAAGTGGATTTAGAAGACGGAGGCCCCTGACCTCTGTTCCGCACCCCCGCCCAACTATCCATCCGCCAGTGACCGCTTTCCCTGCCGTGGGCGCATCGCCGCGTGAAACAAAACAGCCTTTGTCCCCATCCTTGGAACACAGAAGAAGAGAAGTGCCGCAGAAATGTGCCACTGTGTCGGACACCGCCGGAACATCCCCATGCGCCACAATCAGTGGCGTATGCATAGAGGTCTTACTTAAAGTATCAATACTTTAGAAGAGTTGGCATTGGAACCCGTTTTATATTGTTAATGATAAATAGACAACTTTTAGGTACCTTTTATTTTGTTGGAAAATAATTAACGTAATCCCCCCCCCCCCCAAAAAAAAAAAAAATTGATAAGTAAGCAGATACAGTTAGCAGTTAGTATGCCAGTGAAGTGAGATTATTATTTTAATTTCGTTACTTTTTTTTTGAAAGTTACTTTGAAGGTTACTTAATTTGTATAAAATAAGCGCTAGAAAAAATTTGTGTTTTGAAAAACAGCAAAATCTCACTTCAGTTAATGAAAATACATATAAGTAACATATGGTAAAATTTTCAAAAGCATGGTCAAGGTAGATTTTGAGAAAAAAGTACTTACAAAAAAATTGTATTGAGAAAAATGTATCTGAAAGTAAAATTATGATTTATTTGAAATAAAAATCTCAATAGCATATCAAGTATCTATTTAATGCTTTTAAAGAAATTGAACACATTAACATTTATTACTTTGTGAATAAAGTACTAAAATGTGTCTGTTTAACATTACCAGTATATAGGGCATCAACTCTATTTTAATAAACACAAAATGTATTGTTCATTGAAAAAAAAAACATTTTAAAATCTATACAAAAATCAGTTGAAAGCCATTGCAAATCCATCATAATCAAGAGCGGATCCAGAGATTATTGTTAGGGGGGGGGGGGGGGGGTAATACAGTATATTTCTATCATGAAGACCAAATTTGACCCCCCCCCCCCCCCCCTCTCCACCCCATCCAAGCTTCTTGATAATCGAAAGTTTTTCCGTTGCTGGAAAAACTACAATGAAATTTAACATTTTTGAAATGATTACTTGAACTTTTTTTCATTCACTTTTAATTTAAATTTTAAAAATATTAAATTATTTATTTATTTATAGAAATTAAAACAAGCATACTTTGAGTAACTCTGTCTACGAAATTTTGAGTATGACTGGGAATAAAAAACCTGTAACCCTTCTGTGAATTCAACATTCTAACCCAGGTTTATTGAGCATTTTTTTTAAATAAAATATTTTATCTGCATTATCAAAATTAATTTATTTGTATTCTAAATTCTAATGCACAATTATGCATATATATCAAGATTCGCAAAAAAAAAATTTAGTTTGAAATTTTTCATTGCCTAAGGTGACTTTTGAAAATATAATCTTAGATGTTAGTGGGGGGGGGGGGTAATTTCCCCTTTACCCCCCACCTGGATCCGCCCTTGATCATAATTGCCTTAACGCAAATATTAAAAAAAAAAAAATATATTTTGCCCTAATATGCGTGCGAAGAGAAAGTATTTCTCTCCCGATCCAACGCCCCCTGTCGGCTGGTTCGTGAAGTTTGCAGATCAGTAAAATCGTACAGTACTGCCAAAATTCGCAACTTAACGAACAACCACAGAATGGAAGTTAACTCATACAATATTTCTATAAAATATCATATGATATTAATTAGTATAATAAATTACGACGTTTAGATTTTGTAGTAGGAACAACATGACAAAAATTAATACCAATTCCCTTCCCTTCAAATTCACTGTGAACGCCAAACACAATACAATTTGTTCTCACAAATGCATCTTCAACTCTTGCGACAAGCCGGAATTTCCGAAAGTCATTGTTTCTGTCCGCCCGTTCGGCCTTCGTTGAGGTGGACACACACCGTATGGGTCGCGTTTAACCCACATTGCCCGGCTGTGCGATAAATCTGGGCATTTACGATCGGGCGAGATGTCGATTCAGAGATGGTTGCCACGGGAAAGTGAGATTGCAATCACGGTTAGTGCTTTTTGTTTTGTGTACTTTTTTTTACCTTTTGATTTATGGACAATGGACAGGTCAATACTTACAGTCCAGACTTTCACGTCAGATAGGATAGGAGAATTTTATTGATGTGAAGTGTTTGGTGATGTTACCTATAGACCTAGGTATAGATACCTAGGTATAGATACCTAAGATAATTGGAATCTTGCGTGATTCAGAAAGTTTCTTGCTATTTATAAGCATTGAATTAAAAAAAAAGTTTATAATCTTAAAAATTAAAAGGAATATTTAAGGGATTTATTAATAGTTTGGTTTTTTACACAAGTAGTATAATTTGTTTACAATCTTACAGAATCAATATTCTGAGATTTATAAAATCGCATTTTTATTTTAACTGAATTCGCGCTTTTAGCTAAATATAGATTATTACTTGATACTTAAATTCAAAGGCTAAAAAAAATTATTTTGATGTAAAGAATTCGAAATGGCGTCAAAAAGCTATCGTGTTGAATGAAAATTGAGTAAGTAAGCATATTTTAGCTCATTCTTTTAAGCATTCTTGTTGGCACTGGATCATATTCTGTCAATTCTCAAATTCTTTCATTTCAAAGCTGCTAGTATTAATTAACAATTCAACATTTTATGACTACAATGGTATCGTCATCAGAATTACGCATTTATGTACGTTTCAGGGTTCCACTCAATATTTTAAATCAAAATTCCATGACTTTTCCAGTTTCCCCAGAAGATTTTCAAAAAAATTCCAGAGCAAGAATTAAATTATTTTGTTACATATTAATCTTGAAGCAGGAAGAAATAAAGTATACTTGTAAAAAAATAACCTAGGAAAGTATGCAAAAACGAAAATTTAGCAATTTATTTTTATAATTTTACATCGAAGACAATAAAAATAATATGACCGGCACTTTTTACTAACATTTTTAAAAAACTTCCCTGACTTTTCCAGAAAATTAAAAAAAAAAATTGTTCATTTTCCCTGAAATTCCTTGACTTTTTTTTTTAGACCATTTTCATTGTCCCTGACAATTCCAAGTTTTTCCTGTTTTCCAGGTGTGTGGAAACCCTAACGTTTCAAGTTGATATGACATTTGGAAGGGAGTTTAAATTAAATTGCAAAATTTGAAATCACAAGAGAGTTAAATAGAAGCGTGCAATAAAAATCAGCCATGGATCAGAAAAATAAACTTTTTCAAAGCTAGTTTCACTTTATTTCAATATAAATAAAAAAAAAACTATATTGGAACCGATCACACACTAGCAGCAATCTCCATCCCAACCTTCGTCAATGACAAAGAATCCATTTGGCGAAGAAGAGACGAGCCTCGGCGATAGTGACCGCCGCATTCCGCACAGGTCGGCCTTCACATCCAAAAGGACAGGCGCCCTATAAACACCTCGCAACCTACATTCAGACAAACGAGCATGCCCACGCCGACGGTGAATTGTGGGATGCGAATACATGAATACACTTTAACACCAACTACTACACTTTCGGTTTTTTTTCTTTAAATATTTTCTATGTCTGCCCATCGCATGATAGATGGCAATTTTTACCATTCCTTTTATTTTCTTCTTCCCATTGAAATTTTATTTTCAAAAATGAGTGGTCGAGTTTTAGAAATGGGCATTAAAAGTCTTTTGGCAGCAGTAGTAGTATGAGAAGCAAATATTCCAATCGTGACTTGTCCAAAAACTGTAAAAACTAAATTATTAAATCACTGAATTCATTCGCATCCGAATTTCTATCGAACTCAATTATTTTAATTATCGAAAAACTCTTTGCCCAATTGAAATTAACTTGCAAAGATGGGAATCTTTATAGAAGTCATTGGGAAAAAGTTATGTGCCTTTTTCTACAAATCACTGTAATGTAAAAATCCCGTTTTTAATGTTTGCTTCGCCTTCTTAACATATGAACTCCTTTATATTTCTTGGTAAAGGTATTATAGTTACTATGTCGGAAAGAAGTGTTATTAGGTCACGCCAAGACAAAAAATAGTTTTCATACTTGAATGAATTTGCAACAATAACTTTGGATCATAATAACTAGATGAATAATTTTAACAACGACTGGCCAAAGTAATTTATATGTACGCTGTACTCTCGCCTTTGACCTGCAAGGATTAAAAAAAATTGCAGACAATGTTCCGCAATTATATTCTTTTTCATAACAGAATTATCAATCACCAAAATTATAAAACATTAATTGAAACAAATACCCAAAAACGTGAGCTCCAAGTTCCGATAGAAAACAGATAAGTCGTCGAAACCATTGCAATAAATTTATACCAAATTTAAATTTATTTTAATTATGTTTTAATAAAAGTAATTTTTATGGTGCAAGAACATGTTACTTGTATGAAAAAGCAGTACATCCTCACCAAACATATATGTCTAAAACGATATTAACGTGTAAAATAGCAGTAAATAGTAATAGCATTAAAGTTGGCTACGTAGAAATTGGTAACGAAAATATTTTTTTGCACTGTTATTTAGATGTCCTATAAAATAGTAACATTTAAAGTACAATACGTATTATTAGCAAAAAAAAGTTAACGCTATGCTTACTCTAAACCGTTCATAAAACTTTTTATGGCAGAAAGCACAGAAACCCGGAATAACGAACAAATGAAATAAGTACATATGTAACAAACTTCTTGAACAACATATGGCCAAATCATTTTGACAAAGTTGTATCAAATCGAATTACTAATCACATTAAACCACCCCGAAAAAAAAGAATCTTTTTCTTATGACTCAAGTCACTTGTTTTCCCTTCTTCGTGTGATGGAAGCGTGATGCTGTTTAGCTAATAGAGGGAAATCCCCTCATTGTCACGTGGAGATTGTGAAAGTAGTATTACACAAACAACATGCGTATGGCGTGTTTATTGTGAATAGAACAGACACTGATATTCACAGTTGCATAAAATATAACTTTATTTAATACGCAGCTTTATATAGTAAGAACATTATCCTATTCACGTATTAAACTATTACATTTTGTATAATATGCAGGAAAATTTTAGACTCTCCTTCAACAGGGTGTCCACAGGGAAAGCATTTTGAATTTCCCTGATAATTCCCTGATATTTCCCTGCAAGCCGTACTTTTTTTTACGGCAATATTTTTTAAATGTATTATTATTCCTTATTATTATGCAAGATATGCTTTGACATTATCTTGTTATTTCGCAAAAATATATTTATTTTTAATATATAAGTTTACTAACTATTTCGCTTGATTTTCGAACTCCCAAAAAAGTGCAACCAAAGTTTAACATGCAAAAATCAATAATCAATGCATAAAAATTTAATGTACCCCAAATTCAAAATTCCAGAGCATTTACCAAATATCAATAATTCAAAATGCTACTTAAAAATCATAAAAGTCCAAGTAAGTGCAATATATCTCTTAGATTATTAGTGATAGTACTTTAAGATCAAAGACTAAAGTAACCTCAACATTAAAAACAAATCCAATACACTCAAATAGTAGAAACCCAATGAATCCCTATCCCTAATAATAAAACTAATTTATTAAATCTAATCCAGTATCTTAAGATATACAGCTTAGTACACAAAATATATTTCCTAAGATCTAAAATGTACCCAAAAAATAATAGAGGCAACAACAGTTTCGTTAAGTTTTACAGAAAAAAAAATCATTTTAGGGATGTTCAAAAGAAATTTGAATTTCACTAGGAACTTAGCAAGTTTTAAACATTTGAAAGATCTATTTTTAAAATAAATTGAGTGAACGGGCAAGTACCTAGTTGTAGATAGCCAATTGGTTTGTAAAATTTTAGAAACATCAGCATTTTAGTGCGGTTTCTACGAGAAAATTTTCACTTTTACACACTTTTAAAAGTCCCATACGCAATTTCCCTCTTTTTGATTGCATTTAAAAAGTATTTGAATATTTGCAACCAATCAACGATATTTCACAGCTAGAAATCAAGTTAAAAATATTTTTTTTTGTCCAATTCCCTGATTTTTCCTAAAAAATCCCAAATTCCCTGATATTTCTCTGATTTTTCCAGAATGGTCAAATTCCCTGATATTTCCCTGTTTTCCCGGTTTTCCCTGCTTGTGGACACCCTGTTCAATATATGCGATCAAAGGAATATCATAGCCTAGTTTCATAATTTAGTTTTCGTCAATATTTGATGATAAAATAAGTAAAAAAAATCTGAAAACGGACTAACACCATTTTCTATTAATAGGTATCTATATCCATCACTTTGTTAAATTGTGTAAGTCCTAGTTAAAAAAATATGTCATTCCACTTAACAGCCAAGGCGAGTTGCAAACTTAAAACGCTCTTATTTTGGAACTTACTCCATTTTTCAGTCCACCAGCCCATTTAAAAGAAAGCAAATTATATAAATGAGCAGCTCAGTAAGTAATTAGTAAACATAACTCATTATTATAATTTATTTCATTTAATACTTTTTCTACTACAAAATGCCTCAGAGGACAATATCTATTTCAGGTGTGTTTTATTTATCAAGGAATGGAAAAGTCTTACAGAAAAAAAAAATGAATACAAGTTGACGCACCTGATTATTTAAAGAAGCTACATCGTCGAGGTAGCCTGGAGCTCCCACGATCAGGTGCCCAAGCATTCAAACACACGTAATTATTCACAAATGCTTCCATCAATTACCCTTTTGCTATGAGATTCCAGTTCGTGTTTGGTTAAGATGTGTCCAAGAATTCTCCGAGTCAACTCAATTATGCTACTTATACCATTTTATTACATCATCTCAATGGAATGAGAGGCATTCGCCCCGGGGCTTTTTCGAAGAGGAGGGTAAATCAATTCAAATTACAAGCGACGAGTTGAACTCGAATATCGCTTTGATGATGACTCATTTGCATGTTGTTTATCCAGTAAGACCGGTAACGTACTGAAATAGAACAAGCTGAGGCAATTGTCCAGATGTGATTGATCATCTTTGACGTATTCAAAGCAAAAGAAAACCAAAAATGGAATAGTCTTCCACAGAGGTCAAGAAAAATGATAAATCCTGTGTAACTTGACTCGTAAATACAGAACAATTGCAAATAAGCTTTATATTTCATAAGAATAAAAAAGTCAACAATTGGAAAAGGATTCGTTTTAATAATATGAGACATGAGAATGATATAATATGAGATAATATGTTTTAAGAAAGACACAATATAAATAATAAGTTTTAACTTTGACAAAATTATTCAAATATTTATGTATTCGAAATTCACTTACCTTCTTTTAGGACTGGGTAGAAAAGCACACATACTAACTAAAATCGAACAGTGAAGTAGCTATACTAGTCACTGCGTCTTATACCCCGGAAAATTGTCCACATAGATACCTGCAAATAAAAGAGATATTTTAGTGACATATGTAATAATTATAATCTCAGCGATAACAAAAAAAAGTAAGCGAGTGCAATTTTGCCTCATAAAAGAGGGGGGGGGGAGAGGTTATTGACATTACGAATTAATGGAATACTATCTATTAAGTATTGAAACAGATGCAAATTACAAACTATGAAATGCATCTACTAAAAGGTTTCACACAATTTTTCATAAAAATGAAGGAACCTCAATTATATTGTTTTGCGGTGGAGGTATATATACAATCCACATACATAAAAACAATATCTATACTATAACAATATCTATCGATTTGATTTTTGTGCATAAATACAAAACATCAGGCACACTGAGGTAATAAAACTTCAGTTCAAGTCATTTAATGGTACTTAGAGGCACTTATTCATTTCAAAACTTCATTGACCCTCGAATTTTCATTAAAAACGATAGAAAGCAGTCGAGGTGGCTCTAAATTTTGGGGCCCCAAAATATCCGCAATTAAATTTTCGGTAAAAATACCTCATTTCATCCCGAGACAAAAAGTTTCGTATGCCGCATGTATGCCTTCCGTATGCCAGCCGATTTTTCGTATGCCAGATGTATGCCACATATGCCCTCGAACTGATGAACGCGGAGGTGGTATGCCCGGTGTATGCGAACGGCATATGCTTCCTATTACGATCCAGAGGCAATAATATTAATATGCCGCGTGTATGCCTTTCGTATGCCAGCCGATTGTTCGTATGCGAGATGTATGCCACATTTGCCATCGAAATTATGACTTCGGAGGTGGTATGCCCGGTGTATGCGAACGGCATATGATGCCGATTTCGATCTAATTTATTGCGACATTAATGTTTACAACTATATAATTGTGTAAGTTGATTTTTAAGTATCTCTAGTTACATAAATATTAATATGCCACGTGTATGCCTTCCGTATGCCAGATTAAGTTTTCCCGAGACAAAAATATTAATATGCCGCGTGTATGCCTTCCGTATGCCAGACTGATTTTTCCCGAGACAAAAATATTAATATGCCGTATGTATGCCTTTCGTATGCCAGACTGATTTTTCCCGAGACAAAAATATTAATATGCCGCGTGTATGCCTTCGTATGCCAGACAGATTTTTAGTATTGCAGAAATATGCCTGTTATGCCATTGAAATGATGACTTCGGAGGTGGTATGCCCGGTGTATGCGAACGGCATACGCTTCCTAATTCGATCCAATTTTTTGCGACATGAATGTTTAAAACTATAAAATTGTGTGAAATGATTTTTAAGTATCTCTAGTTACATTATACTTCCTTGAAACCATTTCATTATAGTAATAGATCCAGAATGATAAAACTCATAAAAATATTAATATACAGCGTGTATGCACTACGTATGCCAGACTTATTTTTAGTATGCGAGAAATAGGCCGAGCATGCTTTCGACCTGATGAGCTGCTATAGGTGGAAGCCCAGGGCAGCGCCTTTACACATTTGTACGTGTGTGTGTGAGGGGGGGAGGGGGGGGGGGGAGATGAAATAAGAAATTTTCCAACTTAACGTTTCGAAATTCCCACTCAACAGTGCTGAAAATTCCCAGTTCCAACTTATCGAAATTTTTCATATTTTTATATATATATATATATATATATATATATATATATATATATATATATATATATATATATATATATATATATATATATATATATATATATATATATATATATATATATTAGGTAATATTAAACAATTATCTCACAAGCATTGATTTGTTACACCCATATTCCAATGCAGTGTACGTTTTGAGGTCGATTTAAATGTAATCTTACAAGTTTCTAATCTTCTCTAGCTTTCATTTGTTAATAATGTAATTTCCATCAGGCATAAATTTTCCCAACTCGGGGTTTTTAGAAGTTGAAATTCCCTACTTTATGGGTTTTCAGAATATTGGGGGGGGAGAGCCCCCCTGTGCGCCGGGCTAGCCCGGGGAATGGCATTGGCATAATCAACTAAAGGCATAGTTTTTCAATGTTTATGATTTCGATCAAATTTATTGCAACATTTAGTCGATGTCTACAACTTTATAATTGGATGTATAAGTTAAGTTGAGTCGTAAATATCTATAGTTTCACTTCCACTTAACACGGTCACGAGTTGCAGACATGTGTGGGTGAATTACGCAATGAGAGAAACAACGCGGAAGTAGGTAGCCATTTTGCATTTCGTCTGGATTAGGCTTGCAACTTCTTGACGTGCAGTGCAATGGCTAACGTATTTTTCCAGTTATAGTCGAAAACCAAGGAAAAGAATGTTGTTCCTGCTAATCTCATTACAGAGGAGTTGAAGACAGTGACTGTGATGGAGTACAAATCCAAAGTGGAATCCAAAGTGCCAATTTAGAATAATGGGACCAGGATATTTCTTGCCTCCGTAACGCAGTGTGGGCTACGGTCCTACACTTTGTCCGGTCGAGGTCGAGCAGTGATGAAAATAAGCCTGTGAATGTATCTTCTGTCATGACCGAGAAAAGGGTCTCTAAAAAAATCCACAGCAGTAATGTGTTCTCATCTCAGAATTTGAAGTTGGATTATACCGATATTCCTTCATCTCTCTACATTGAAGGATTTACAAACTTGAAAAGGTTTTTTAAAATTATTTTTTAACTCCAAAATTGCTACATGTTAACTTTATCTAGGAATTTTATGAAATATTTTTTAATATGTATGAATATTTTTAATATGTATTTTATTTAAAAATAAACATTGTTCATTCCAATTTTATGTTTTTTAAATAAAAAGTTTAAGAATACATTTTAATTTATTATAAATCAGTATTATTTTTTTCTTCAAAAAAAGTTAGTTTTGAAGCTAAAATTTAAAAAAAATGCGTATTATGAGTTTTATCTAAACATAAAAATGTCTTTATATTTTAAAGAAATGAATTTTTATGAGACATTTCAAATTGTTAAAAATTTATATCTGAGAATTATCCAATTAAATGTATCGTACGAAGTAAATTTTTAAATATTATTCGAATTTCTCCAAAAGTAGAGCACCATTTCAAAAATAGTCCGCGGTCTTTCTTTATCAGCTACTTTAAATGTTTAAAAGATCATTTAATGTAAATTATAATTAAAGTACTTCAATTAATATTTAAAAGAATTGCAATAATTACACTTTATTGCATTTACTTTCGATAGTTTGTTTTTGATAAATAATGCAATAACTTTCTCTCTCAAAATTATCTTTGATAAAAATTTCTAAATATTATTTACACTATGGTACTTTAAGTAAATACTTTAATTAAAGTACTTTAATTAATATTTAAAAAATTACACTTTATTGCATTAACTTTCGATAGTTTGTTTTTCTGATAAATAATACAATAACTTTCTCTCTCAAAATTATCTTTGATAAAATTTTCTAAATATTCTTTATATATTATTAAGGTACTACAAAGATTACTAGAGTTAAAATGTAAAATAAAAATTGACATCATCATGAAAAGATTCTTCCTGAACAAAATAAGTAACTGTCTATATTCCAAACATATTGTCTATGTGCTTAAACAATGTTACTATAAAAACAATTTTAAAGTTAATTTCTTTTGTGAGCAATAACTATAAAACATTAAAAACTAATGTAAATAAAAATATTCTTACTCTTTAAATTTATTATCAACAGGTAAGGTGTAAACTTTTCTGCTCAAATACATGTTTCTCCTCATACTAAACAAAATTATACAGACACATAGTGTGTCACTTTATATACTAGAACTATAATTTATATGTTCATAGAACTAACTTCTTTACTATATCCCTGAAAACCTACTCAAGGGATAAAAAAAAACTTGATGCCTCGTTGTCATATTACAGCCTTACTTTTTGATGAGTTGAGTCTACACAAAAATACAAAAATTTTGTTCAGTCAAAATGCAAAATTTATATAGTGTAGTGTGTTTCTTGTCAGAACCACTAAACTTTCTATTGAGTGTTATTAGCCATTATTTTTCCTTGAGATCAAAATTTTAATTTATACTACGTAGAGTATTCCTAATACAAATTAATTTATAATACATGTTAAGCCCAGGTGCAGGTTTCAGATTTTAAGCAGAGTATAAACCTTGTAAAGATTACTTGGAGGCTTTTTTTCCCTGATATTAAATTGTCTTTTGAAAAAAAAATATACATATTTATTATTTTTATTTCACATTTGGTGGACAGTATAATGCTATTTTTTTCTTTTGGAAACAGTAATTACTTTATATATAAGTGCTTTTAAAAAAGTTTTGTAGCATTAAATGTAATAAGAAAAAATATTCTCTAAATAAAAGTTACAAGATTTAAATAAAATCTCAATGTATGACTTTTTAATTTCATATGAATATACATAGGATAGTTTTACATTTATTAAAGTAGAAATTTGAGCTTCAAAGAAATACTTTTTAAGAAAAATCAATTTTAAGTTAAAAGGCAGATAACTTAGTTTTGCTAACTAAACACTGCATGTCCTACATATAATTATATTCAAATCAAATTGTAAAGTCATACATTGAGATTTATTTTTTTAAATCTTGTAAGTAACTTTTATTTAAACAGTAGTTTTTCTTATTACATTTCATGCCACAAAACTTTTTAAAAATATTTATATTTAAAGTAATTACTGTTCCCGAACAAAGAAAGTAGCATTATACTGTCCACCAAATGTGAAATAAAAATAATAATGATATTTTTTTCAAAAGTTAATCTAAAAATCGTGGAAAAAAGCCGTCATGTAACCTTCACAATTGATGCGATGCGCATACATGTCGCATACAGAGGTGATATGCCAGCCGCATACATGTAGCATACAGAGGTGATATGCCAACAGCATACATGTCGCATACGGAGATGATATGCCAGACGCATACATGTCGCATACAGAGGTGATATGCCAGACGCATACATGTCGCATACGGAGGTGATATGCCAGGCGCATACATGTCGCATACGGTGGTGATATGCCAGGCGCATACATGTCGCATACGGAGGTGATATGCCAGGCGCATACATGTCGCATACCACCTCCGTATGCCAGAGTAATATGGGATATTCTCACAGGGCATACGAGGCATACGTATGCCACATGTATGCGGCATATATGCGGCATACTAGTGGCATACACCTTTATTTTGTCTCGGGATATTTTAGATTTTAACGTTACTTTTTGTGTTTTACTATAATCTATATTTACGATCATTGTTTTATATAAAACATACAAAATTCATAAAAGACTATCAGGTCTTCATATAATTCTATATAAACTTTTTTAATTATTTTTTTTACAATTTGTGTTAGAAAGTTCAATGTCTCCCGTTCAAATCGTATAATGCAATAGACTCGATATAACGATCCCTCACGGAATCAGCATGAGAAGATCACTATAACGTAAGATAGTTTTAACGAATAAAAATTTATCACATACAAACTAATCAACACATTATGACTTTCAAGCTGAATATTAATATCATTATACCACACATATATATAGTGTTTTATAACATTTGTCAAATGTTTTTTAAAAAATAAAAGGGTTGCTAGGAATTTAAATTTTAAGAAAAATTTAGATAACCAACACACTTGGTGATTCTAGATGATAAATGTAATTTCTATTAATGCTTGTGAGAGGATAATTTTTTAAGCGCATGAATATGTTGTTCTCTTTTATTTTGAAAAACGGGGAATAAAAAATAACATGTTATTATTTTGGAGACTTAGAAAGGCGACACTCGAGTGCAAAGGATTAACCCTTTGCACTTACTGATCTATAACTGTAACTTCTGGATAGGGCAAGACATTTTGTTGACTTGAAGCCGATATGGAGGCCGCCATGATGGGACACACTTTTCTTGATACCGCAATATTTCGTATATTTTTCATGTTAAAATACGCCGACATATATTATTTTTGGGTAAGTTTTTTTTCTTTTCTTTTGAAACCCATTTTAAATGTAATCTGCTATCAAAATAGGAAGTCATTTGCAAGTCAAAGTAGAAGTAGTTAAAAAGCAAGAGCAAAAACTATCTGTTTGGCAATATAAAAATTAATTCTATAAGAAGAAAATATAATATTTATATATATTTAATACTTCTACAATGCTTTGGTAATAAAAAACACCACTAAATCATTTTTTTAAAAATGTTGGGGCACAGTATGGCAGCTTTCAATTGGTTTCAACGCCCCCGTAGAGGAAACAAAGTTTGAGCCTTCCAGCAGTTACAGTTAGAGTTCAGTGTTTGCACTCCAAGAACTCTTTGCGTTTTCTGTTCTTTCTACGGAACAGTTATTCGAAGTTATGTTCTTTACTCTAGAATTTGTTATGCTTATAGAAAAAAGAAACAATCTGTTTTGGATCTGCAAAACAACCGAGTTGAAAAAAATATCGATGTTTTTTAAACACAAGATCATGCTGTTCTCGTTAATTTTAAAGAACAGGGAACGAAAAGAACGAGTCGTTATCTTGTCACCTGAGCGGCGCCAACGGAGTGCAAAGGGTTAACAAAAAATATTGATACCCAAATAATGTCATACTTTTAAATGGAGTTAGGTATAGAACAAGGTAACGAAATAAAAGCGTTTTTTTATTTTCAAGAACATGCGGTTCTCTTTCGATTTAAAGAACAGGGAACAAAAGAACAGGTCGTTATTTTGATGACCGAGAGTCGCCAAAAGAGTCCAAAAAGGGTTAGCACGCAACACCAAATTAATCTTCTGTTATACAGATGGGATGAAGTCAGACCACAGACAGATGCATCCGAGAGATGATGAACCGTTTGATCTTTGCCGGCCGACCTTCCACGAAGGTCGTTTCTGCAGTCTTCGCAGCCTACATTTGCGGTTTTCGGGATGCCCACGCTCGACACTGATAGATGGTCGGACGGGTTGAGAGCCACCGTCATCTCCCACTTAAGAACGCGAGTAGGAAGTCAAAATTCACTTTTTAAAAAGCAAATGAGATCAATTTGTTTCTTTTCGAATTAGGTGGAAATGTGGGTTGAAGGTAGGTCAAAATAACGTGGGATTCTTTTTAAAGAGATTTAAATTACTGACACTTTGAAATACTATAGAATTTTGTGATAGGCAGAACTGTAGAACTATATTACTGATACCAGAAAACATAGATTCAGAAGACGATTTCCCAAAGAGGAAATAAATATAGTTCTGTAGGTGTTTTTTTTTATTAATAGCGCCTATTTTTTGTTCAATAATATATTTTAACAAATTGCATAGTATGAACAAAACAAAGACCGTATCTGTAAAATAATAAACTTGCTCATATCCATAGTATTTTAATATATTTATCATATACTTGAATATTAATGTCACGTCTTGTATGTTTCTTCTCAGCTGTAAGTTTTAAAAAAGTTAAATTTCTTTCTTAAAGCGCTTTGTGAGATATTCGCACAAAAAACCCCAAAACAAGTGTTACAAAAACTGGTTACTTCCATTAGTTCATCCTAAACCGGATTTACCAAATTATGTACACTAAATTATGAACACTTGTCAAAGTATTGACCTTCAATTATACAACCTATTTAACAATTAGAAATTTTTTCTCTCTCCCCTTCCCCCAGAAAGACGACTTTGTAGTCTTGCTGAACACAAATACCTATAATGCATCCACGAAAATTTCACAATTAACTCAACATTCAGCAATTGAGTTTACTATATAAACACCTTTCAATATTAGGACCGGGTCTGACCAATGAAGTTACACGCTCGCATTAGACTCTTATTTGTCATTTCAAATGTATCCCTGAACACCATCTTAGAAAAAAAAATCATTGTTGGAATTAACCAAGTATAAAAGACGACCCTTTTTTTTTTATTTCTTGTATATCCTCTCACTCACCGCAAAATTTCACCTTCTTCAGCCGGTGTACCCATTTCCTTAATTATAAAGCTGAGAAGTTAGGGGGAGGAGTGCCTCCGTTTTCGGATGCGATCAATGCCGCCAAGTTTGGCAATAAACCACCCACTTGGCGATTTTTTATAAATTTATATTTATCCTTATCGATTTATTAGATAATAATTTAGCACTCTCTGGAAAATTTAATCAAATTAAGCTGATTATTTCTAAAAAAAAATATTGAACGTGTCCAATTTCGAAAATTTCGGGAATTTTGATGACTTCGACAGCAATCATCTTGGCGTGATTGCTACCATTTTGAGCTCCAGGTAACCCTGAATATTCGGATATGTTGCGCTATGCCCCGGGAAGCAGATGTCACGCTACAAACCTCACCACGTGCCCCCCTGTCACGTGCCACTCGTTTTCACGATCATTACAGAACCCTAAGAAGTACGGAGAGCATACTGCGCCTCGTTCCGGATGGATGAAATCGTGGCGACAACCCTTTTCTTTTAAAATCCTTTTCTTTCTTTTCTTTTCCTCGTACTACTTGATTTGTCTTTTTGTTGTTGGAATAAAATTGATGTCTCGTTGTTAAGATCTAATTAAAATGGCGAAAAGATAATTCTGAGTAATTCGAGGTCTCAAGCGACACAAGTAGTGCTTGGGGCGTAAAAAGTGATAAAGCATAACATTTATGTAATTTTGTAACACAATGTAATTTTTTTTTATTATCAAACATTAAATGTATAAATATTTTATAACGCATGAAAAAATTTGGGTGGAAATAAATCAACAACTTTATGACCTTATAGTTTGAAAATCAGATCTAATCAGATTAGTGACAACATGCAAAAATTGTCCCAAAAAAATTATATATATATATATATATTATATATGTATATTATATATCATATATATATATATATATTATAATTTTACGATTTAAAATATTTTAAAAATCGAAACGATAATAGCAAAAAAATATATAGAAGTTACTACTACTACTACTTGATTTACCAATATAAAATTTCAGCTAATTGCAGGATTTATAAATAAAAAATTTTACCAAAAATATTTTAAATACTATATTTAAAGACTTATTGGATACAGTATTCCCTTACTACCAGAATCCCTACTTACGGTTTTCTGGTTAAAGTATGTTCTTACGTATACTAATTAAATAAAATATTTATTCATCTTGTATATCTTAAAAATATCACTTATCATCCTAGTTAAATTTTGTCACTAATTAGGGGTAAAATTCTATAAAACTACCATTCTCCTATTATTATTTTTTTTAATTTTGTCATTCAAAATATTAATCAGCGGAAGTGTACATGCTTTTCCATATGTAACATATTTTTTAAACAATTTCACGCATTAGAAACCATATTCTATTTTAAGTACTTTTCCGGAGATCCGAAGAACCGTAATATAAACCGTGAATGACCTTAGAAACGTATGACGCGAAATACATAATATCACGGATATTAGAAGAAATTAACACCTAATATAATTTTACGATATCAAATAAAAATGTCGCTAAATTAAGGCACCCCATATAATCCAAGACGACATTAAACGCAACCTAACATCCCATAAAAAAAAATCACCACGAAATAAGCACCACATACGAACATTATACTCCATTACATCCATCTAAAAAAGAGCATAAATCTGACACTTTTACAGACACAAACTGCGTCTTTACTTCATGAAGAAAAACTAATTTCGGGCAAGATTTTTTTCCCCTCCGAGTGGTGTGTGGGGTAAAAAGGGAAAGAAAAGAAAACGGTCATAAGGGGGCTGCTAACGGTAACCGCAGTCAAGGGGGTTCGAACCGGGGACGGAAAT
This sequence comes from Troglohyphantes excavatus, assembly GCA_963932185.1. NCBI lineage: Eukaryota > Metazoa > Arthropoda > Arachnida > Araneae > Linyphiidae > Troglohyphantes > Troglohyphantes excavatus. The sequence goes on along the minus strand of OZ010667.1, from coordinate 58,603,120 downwards.
GACGGATCGCGTGACATCTGCCGGATGCGAGAATGTTCGTCACCCTTGCCGATATGACACGAGTTGACCACCCCCCTTTCCAAACGTTTATCCCCCCCCCCCCCCCTTCTAAAGGCCGTTCTTTTCTGTGTTGAAGAAAATTGTCGGGGTGAGTAAAAAAACATCGCGTGCTCCTATATTTAGGCACCAAAGGTGTACTGGATGGAGGGCGAATTAGGAAAGGGGTCGGATAAGGGGAAGGAAAGTTGAGATGTTCAGTTGTTTGTTGCCGGGGTGATACCGAAACCGAAAATGACGTGCTGCGAGAAAGAAGCGAAGCAGTAGATGTATAGCCATGGGGGGGGGGGGGGGGGGGGGGGGTGCTGCGTGTACTTCAGATCCTCCATTATAAAATCAACAAGCGCATACTTTTTAATTAAAAACTGTACTTTATTTTACAGAATAAAATTCAGTTTTTGATATCCAATATCACAAAATTATATAATTAAATAAAAAACATTCCTTGAAATATCTTCATGCGTTGGCTTATACTATTTTTTTTTATGTTATAGTGTATTCAATTATAAAAGTCTAACCAGTTGTGAAGATAAATACAAGAAAAATAAAGGAATTTTTAAAAAGATAATTTTATATGCTTTTAATATATATTAAAATTTAATTAAACTTAAATGACTGAAAATTTAATATTTAATTAACTTTCAAAAATGTTTTTTTTTTGAAGGGTCAAAATGTACATCAAATGTACATGGGGGGGGGGGAGGTGCTACGTGTACTTCAGATCCTCCATTATAAAATCAACAAACACATACTTTTTAATTAAAAAAACTGTACTTTATTTTACAGAATAAAATTCAGTTTTTGATATCCAATATCACAAAATTATATAATTAAATAAAAAACATTCCTTGAAATATCTTCATGCGTTGGCTTATACTAATATATTTTTTTTATGTTATAGTGTAATCAATTATAAAAGTCTAACCAGTTGTGAAGATAAATACAAGAAAAATAAAGGAATTTTTAAAAAGATAATTTTATATGCTTTTAATATATATTAAAATTTAATTAAACTTAAATGACTGAAAATTTAATATTTAATTAACTTTCAAAAATGTTTTTTTTTTTTGAAGGGTCAAAATGTACATCAAATGTACATGGGGGGGGGGGGGGGGGTGCTACGTGTACTTCAGATCCTCCATTATAAAATCAACAAACACATACTTTTTAATTAAAAAAACTGTACTTTATTTTACAGAATAAAATTCAGTTTTTGATATCCAATATCACAAAATTATATAATTAAATAAAAAACATTCCTTGAAATATCTTCATGCGTTGGCTTATACTAATATATTTTTTTTATGTTATAGTGTAATCAATTATAAAAGTCTAACCAGTTGTGAAGATAAATACAAGAAAAATAAAGGAATTTTAAAAAGATAATTTTATATGCTTTTAATATATATTAAAATTTAATTAGGTCTGCGTACCAACACTAAAAAAAAATCAATGTACCGTAAATGGTTGGGAACCCTACACAAATCCTGACTGGATATCCGAATTTTGTGTAAAGGAGTAGAAATAAAGATGCGATGTTAAGAAAGATTGTAAAATGTCAATTCTTATCTGAAAAAATAGACCTTTTAAATCAAAGGAATAGTGGATTGCTAAATTGTCCGGTATAATAGTGGTATAACTGCAAAATCTGCAAAAAACGATGCATGCTGCGGCTCTAGAGCATTGGATTAAAATTTTGTAAGAAATGAGGACACATAAATTTAGCCATATCTTTTAAACTCTTCCAGTACCTTAACCAGTGATGTAATGGATGTGATCCAAAATAGAGGCTTAAAATAACTTTCTGACAGAGCCAAGCCCTGAACAGTTAGAGCACTGACCATTTCACCGTTAATTTAAATTTCAAAAAATTATTCAATATTCAATTGATAAATGTGATTTAAGATAATAAGTAAATAAAAATGCAAAATGTTTAATGTATATTTTATCTGGGTAATTCTTGATGTACCTTGTGATGTAATCATAAAGCCATGGAACTCCACTGGATTTGTATTAGTTTTTATTTATTTGTATTAATTCACCCTTGTATTTGTTTGTAAAAGCTGGTGAACAATTAACATTTATTTCTGAATGAGTATTTTAAATTCCTCACTCCCAACGTATTAAGAAATGTCGATTCTTCAAGGTAACTTATGTTCGTCTAAAGTCAAGTACTATACATGTGACTTGGAACAAAAAGGACCAATGTCGAACGTTAAAACAATACAACAATGGTCCTTGTTCCAAGCCACATATATTTTGAAGTGGCAGGGGCGGTCGGCACCAGTGGCGGCCCGTGGTCAAAAATGTTAGTGCAGCCGAAAACATGTAAATCTTTCGGTTACATGCCCCCCCCCCCCCCCCCCCCCCCCCCCCCGCCTTTTTCACAACCATACACGAACGGACATTCTTAAAAATCTATTACCCAAACCAAAGTTTCCTTTCAACTTTTATGAAAGATAACATGTAAAAATAATAGAAAACACTTACTTATTTTTTGAAAATAAAATCAATCCTCCTATCAAGCTTGCGAATCGGTCAATTTTAATATTAATTTAAGTAAAGAAACAACAACACACGTGCAAACTTATCGAAAACTATTTCCGTTTGGAGAGATTCTTCGAAATTATCGTTTTCCTCCACCCCGCCTCGCCGATTCAGCAATGAACCAATCATTTATTCAAAATCCCTAGTACAGCTAATTTGAAAAAATCCCTTTGCGCTACGTTTGTGTCGTCACATCCTCTATTTTAGCGTGCTGGGGAAGTCATACTACGTAAGGTTGCCATGGCAACGATGCAGCCGATTTCGAACTTCGCTTTTTAGCTTCAATTTTGATTGAATGGAGTTTTTGTTTTTTCTTCTCCTGAATTTGTGCAATACGGAAACACGCTTGCTATTTATCTGAGATTTTTTTTACTTAGAGTAGAAATTTAATCTCCATTTCCAATTCTAATCTTCATTTAAGAAAATTAGTAAAATATATAATTTTAGTTTTAAAATATAATAAAATTAGGTGCAGCCCGGCTGTAGTGGGCGAGCCGCCACTGGTCGGCACAAGGAATTTTTGGGCTGTCCCTGTAATATTTTTGTGATACTAGCAAATACGATTTTGCCAGCCACTTTCATAAAAATATTTTTTTAGACAATTTTGTAATATTGTTTAACAATGGAATTATCTAACTTTGTAAACTAAAAAAAACTTGCATTAGTTTCACTAAAAAGTGCAAAATTTGGGGGAAATCACTGCTTTTCAGTGCAAGAGTGCGCTTTCACATAATAAAAACCCAAGTTATATAAGCTATGTAAAGTAATATACAGTAAGAAACATTTAATAAATGTGTCTCAAAGTAAATATTTAATTATAAAATATATAATTTAATTAAAAATAGGAACCTGGAAAAACGTCCAATGTGGACAACAAATTTTGAACTCAAATCATTTATATTTTCTCATTTTCACTAAAATTTGGTGGCCTCGTTACCAAGCGGTTGCTTGTGTGGCTTGGGCTTTAAGCCGCCTCTGTGAAGTTGGTAGTTATAGCGGCAAACTCAAATAATTAAATAAACAAATTTAAGGTAACAACGCAAAACAATCCTCTCAAGGGTTTTGGGGGAAAAAACCTTTCGTGTCAAAATTTTACCAACAAACAACTTTCTCCAAAAGCCAAGTAGCCGAGAGAAATAAAAAAAAAATCAATCTTCATCTTCAACAAGAAAGCGCAGACTTAAAAAAAAAACACATAAAGGAGGCACACGACTCCTTCCCCCGTGGCGTGACCATCAAAGGGTAGTCAGTAGTTAATTGACTCTTCCTTAGAAGCCCGATGGTCCACAAAGTGTCAGAGACCGTCACTGACCGTCGGCCAACGGTGGAAATGGTGATCACCGAGATGTGGCTAAACCCGCGCCAGGACAAAAGAAAGTGCCGACGCCCATCTTGCGAGGGTTAAAGAAAAAAATGTCGCCAAAGGCTTCGATGCACACAGTGTCATTTTTTTTTATTGCTGATGCTCTATATTTGCCTCTGCAACAAGACATTGAAGTCGTTAGTGTCTTGTAGGTTTTTGCACCATTGAAGAAGGGGGAAATTATGATATAATGATTGAGGGGTAAATGGATTTTGGAAAATAAAATCGATTAGGAATGATTTTTTTACCTATAATAGATGTTCTCAGGATGTACGGTTAAACGCCGCCCTTTGATGTTTGTAAACTGTGATTTCAAGAAATTCTCTCTTCAAGACCTTTGAGAATTGTGCTAGCCTGTTGTGATTAGCATGCGCTCTTCTAAATGCTATTATAATAGTTCTGTAAACCAATAATTTTCAAACTTTTAAGTTTGTATAATATTATCTAATCGTAGGGGTTCTCTTCAAAGAAAAGCCTTTCTCTCCCCTTTCCCATTTTTTTTAATGCAAAATACGTGTTAATGTAATTTTTGTGTTATAGTTATAGGCAGGTTAAATTAGCATAAATAACTCATTTTGCTTTTAAATCTCTACTCGTACATATTAAAATCTCAATTATTATTTTTAATGGATCTGCTCCATGATGAACTTGAACTTAACTCCTTATATATAAGTGCACTTATTAATTAAATACAAAATTCCTTAATCATGGGAGATTATGCTCCATTTGGTCGTAGAGAGTTGGAGTGCAATTTTCATTAAAGAAAATTAGAGCAATGCAATAAAATCTCCAAAATTGCGATAGTAAAAATGTTAAATATACATGGCAAAACCCAAACATTGAATTTGTTACATAAAATAGCATATAATAGGTCAATAAAGGACCCCAAGTAACTATCACAAATGCAACTAGAGAAATTCTCACCAAAAACTATTTAAACACATGTTTCAAACTTTTGAGATTAATCAGCAAAAAGCAGTTATTCAATGATAACAGTACACAATAAAAACCAAAATACTTCTACAAAACAAATATCTATGTTAGAAACTGCATATAAATCCACTTCCAATGTCCTCTTATCACATGCAACAACGATCACAGGACACTGCAAAAATCGTAGCAAACGCATAATAACATTAATAGCAAACATAAACAAACTCGTTTACCTCAAAACAATACAGCCACAGAACAACGATAAAACTTTAACAACCCAAAAGGAAATATTTGAAAAACCCACAAGGTAGCTCTTATCTTTCATGTCATTCCCAACACCTCAGAATGTTTACCCGGTCTAATCTTTATTTGCTTTCCATTCACCTTATCTGAGGACCCTAATCGCAATGGTGAGAAAGAGGGTGAAAAAATAGCAGGGAAAAAAACCTTCGAACAGGTACAAAGGGCAAGTCTTGAAAGGAGTCGCCGACAAGGAGGACTTTGGATCCAAGCACCTCAGGAGTGTGACTGGTAAACTACCGAGTTCAGAGTATCAGCGAGGTCATTTACCTCTTTTGTGGTCAAGACCACACCTGAGAGGAGTCGATAGATGAGGTTGCCGGAATCGGGTTTAATGAGTTGGAAATAATGGAGTTGTTGAGTATGTTCAGTGGTTTCGGCATTGGGCGCGTGGACGGTTAAGGGTGGTGGAGATGACCAATTAAAACATATTAAATGAGCTCATATATCTCGCTCATGGTTCAAAAGTTACATATCTCAATAGTAATGTTTTTTTTTAGTTATCTCAAATAATGTGTTCTAGAAACACTTGCCTACCAATTACCAAAAGTCTATTATTTTACCTTTGTAAATGGGACAATAGAGGGCAGTTATGTTGGTCTTAATTGTCACCTGAGCAATTGTCTTTAAAAACAGTTTGAGCATTTTCTGATAACGCAATGATGTTGGGTTGTGTCACTTTTGAAGCAAGATAGCGATAGTTTGTTTGGGATTTATCAAAGAAAATAAAATGTTCATAAGCAATCAAGATTACAATAATATAAGAATTATGGTTAATACATTGGATGTGGTTTGATATTTTTTTTAATGAAAGCTCTAATTTTATAATGGGATACAAAAATCTCTTAAAATATATGATTTAATATATTTGCTTCTTAAAATACTTCTGAAGCTAACATATAGGTCATCCTAACTAAATAAGTCACAGTGGCATTACGAGACCGATTTTGTTTATTCTTGATAAGTGTAACAAAATGAAGTAAATGTGCACTAAAATCGGATAGGCACTGTCGCCAATGTACCGTAAGGTCTGGCTCGTGAACATTTTGCACGCAAACCAGGAACCGCTGCTGCCCTGGACCGATTTTAAAGACGTATTTACGCCACAACTATTTTTATTGGAATAAAATAATTAATTTAAATTAACTAAAAAATTAAATTCCTAATTTTAGCAAAAAAAAGAAAGACAGTTCACTCAAAACATGCACAACACATGAAAGCGCCATTTTCAGACCAGAAAAAAAAAATGTAATTTTCGCGCATTTACACGAGTCGCTGGTTAACTGTCACCCCCGACGAACCCACATCCTTTCTTCAAGATGAATCCCACCAAGGTAACAGCGGATTTAATTGTACATGGAAGTCATTTTTTAAGTAGTTCTCCTCCCTTATCAAGGGTGGATTAAAGCAGGCATCCAGACGGGAACCTCAATGTGGTGAAAACCTGGGCATCGCTTTTTTTTTCCTCGACAAGGCGACCGCGAAATGTCAACAGGACCTAAAAATAGCACTCCCCAGATGACGTAAGAAGCGGTGGTGAGGTAAGAATTTCGTCTGTCTCCCCCAGACGAGGCCAACCCCGTTCCAAATCCCTTTTGTTGGACGTGCTTCCGTCCTTTCTCTTTTTCTTTCCATTTCGAATGTCAACGATCCGCATTTTCGGCGTCAGGGAATCACTTTCGCTGAGGCATGTTCGAAATCCGAGACAGTCGAGGCTGCTAACCCTTGTCAGCAGAGGTGTCCTTCGCGCATCTTTCCGAAAGACAATTGTGTGCTTTTTTTTTTTGTCCAATCCTCAGTTCCAACGCTGCTCGCAGCTAGAGAAGAGAGCTTAATTGTCTTTTTGTTGCGAAAAGGTAGGTTTCTGATATTTATTTAAGACGCAAACTATAAGTGAGATTGGTCATCAGGCACGACTGCCTTTGGCAACAGCGGGGCCGAGTGCGAACCTAGTCGCGGAGCCCTTTTATTCGGTACCCCCAACTTTATAGTATCCTCCCACCTACCCCTAGATCTTATATTGCACTAATCCAACTTCCGAAGGGCAAAAACCTGTCTCCTCTCCTTAACACAGATAACGCAAACTATTTAAAAAAATAATTTTAAAAAATGCCAAATTTGGATTTTGATGGAAAACAAAATATGCAGAATGAAATCATTGAATAAAGCTGTCTTATTACGTTCTATTTTTACGGTAAAAAAACATTCGTTAATTCTTTGGACGCCAGATGATCGGTAAGTGAATATATTATTAAGTATGATTTAATTAACACGTAAATAAAAAATGATGCGATTGCAGTTTTAAAAATAGAAATTCATTTTCTTCCATAATACTTAATTTTATATATATATATATATATATATATATATATATATATATTGCTGGCCGCGGGGCCCTCTAAATGCGCGGGGTGGCAAGCTTCGCACATCCCTAAGGGCGGCCCTGCCACCAGGCCCTTTCCAGCTGGGGGTGATCCAGACCCCTTCTCCATGAAAGTATTTTCTAAGACCTCAGTCACTCACTTCCTTGCAAAACATTAGGTTTGTTCCTTTTGCTTATTCAATGGAATCGATATAGTTCAGGAACATCGAATTAGTTTTAAATATTACAATTAAAGGGAAAATTGCGGGAAGGAGTTATGTAACATATTTTAAAAAAGTGTAATTTTGTTATGGATAGAGGACTTAAATATATATGTGGTCTTGCCCCAACAGTGTTTGGCTCTGCTTGTTAAATTTAAGCAGGTACAGAATGGTACACTTATATTCATAACTGGTTTTTGTAATTTTCCCTTAATGTACTTGCCCCTTCAATAACAAAATCGGAGTAAAAACCAAAAATATTAATCACAAATAAACCGAGAAAATTGCTAACTGAAAATTATTTTAGATTAATCATTTCCTTATTACTTCCTTTACCTTTCATATCTCTAGTTTCAGATTGGGCTAAGTATTAAATTTTTATTTAAATGCGTTTGTTCAAAAGTAAAGTGCTGAGTTATACAAAAAATATGTTCCTAACATATAAAAAAGTTCTAATTGACTTTAAAATGTGAACATTTCAAATAAATTATTACTATTTTGGAAGGTGAATAAAAATAATCGTATTATTCGATCTTTCATAAAAACAAAAAGAAATATCAAATGAAAAATACTCCGCAATAAACAGATATTTTTTACAGTAATACTCATCAAACTACATATCAGTATGTTACCATATCCATTGCAATAACATACCTTCAAAGTATATCTACTATTTGAAGGCAGTTATGGTTGACTGTTATGGATTAACATTGAAACAGAACATCAAGAACAACTGAGAAACATATAATCAGATTTCTCGTTTACGGATTTCAGCTTCTCAAGCTTTTTTTTTAGGACAACAATTTTAAATATTACACTTCCAGATTCCTTAACGTAAACAAAACCATTCAACTTCTTCAGAGCCTTCTGAAAACATTTGTGCTTACTTCACACTTCTTAAGAGAAATTGACCTACTTGATGTAAGCGTCTCAAGGCACAAGATATACGGCAACCGGAAAGTCACAAGGGCTTCTTCCAACAAGTGTCTGCGTTATTCCCAGACGAAAGGGGGTAAAGTTCTCCAGCCTTGCCAAAAAAACGTCCAAGTTTAAATTTAGGACAAAGAACACCCACACATGACCCATTTGTACCAGGGGATAGGACCTTTTGTATTTTAAGTAAAAAAAAAACGATCTATTTATTATTTACTTTCCCTTAAAAAAAAAGACGCAGAATGTGCTGATACGTAGTTTATTGTGGAGGGTCGTTGTTGAAGCTTCATTTAGTTTGAGTGAGCGGAGAGTTTATTCGTGGTAATGAGGCGCTGCATTTAAAAGTAACATTAATAACCGATTTCCTTTCCACACCATTTCATGTTTCTCCAGTGGGGAGGCGTTTCTATTCTTGTCGCTTCGAAGATGAATTGGTCTTTGGGAAGATAGCAGCAGTTTAGTGAGAAATGCGCCAGCAATATTCCGACCACCAGGGCTCTTGGATATGTGGAACTGGATGTGATAGGATCAACCAGTCTGTTTTGGACCGCCACACAAGCAAATATCATTCCCCACCATGAAATGACAAACTGTCGCATACCATCTTAAAAGATAAGCAAAATAAAAAACGCTTTTTGTATATATATATATTTTCTCTTCCTTTGATGTTAGCAGTGTTCACTCTAGAAATAAAAATGGGCAGGGCGCTGTTGGCGGTAAAAGGGCACCCCGTTTTTGAAAAGGCACTTCTTGTTTTTAAATGGGCACTTTAAAAAAAAAAGTGTGAGATGGGCGTGGCCAACCGTTGATATATCGGACCCGTGACCAAACAAAAAAGATACCGATTTGTTGATTGATATTGCGCTAGAGCTGCATATTGGGCTATTTGTGACGATTCGGGGCTTATTTTGAAGGAAATACCCGTACAAAATTGATGTCCCTTAATGAAGATACTACTTAAAATCCAAAATTTGACACTTAAATTGTAAGTAACCTTAATCAGACCCCTTACAAAACTCATGAAAAGGCTACTTAAATCTAAAATTTGGTAATAAAAGGCTTAATATTGTAAGCAAACCAGCTTCACTTAAAAAAAAAATGTAGCCTTTCAAAAGCGGGTACAGGCAACCAATAGGATTTGTGCAATTCCCCTTGCTCGAAATAACCGCGGAATCATCGAGTTTGCACAACACGCGTTGTTAAAAGAAGTAAGTTTTTCTACTGTCATAATTCACTTAATTCCAATTTACACACACATTTTTTTTTTTAAATCGATGCCTTTTTTAAAAACAGCTAGGGAAGCAAGGACACTTGAGCTTGACTGAAAAGGGCAAGAGGGGTGGAATGTTCTCAAAAGAGGGCGGCATTTTTGAAAAAAGGGGCATGAGGGCGCTATCGTGATGAAAAAAGGGCGGGCAGGGCGGACCGCCCTTCAAAAAATGTCTAGAATGAACACTGATGTTAGTCTTAAACATTGCACCAAAAAGCACTAAAATTAGTGCAAAACAAAAAGTGGAAGTTTTTATTTTTAATGCCTGATAAATAGTAAAGCCATCCATACTAATATATGATTAAAAAATATGTTAGTTATTAACTACGTCCGATCTACCCATTTTGAAAAGTAACAGTTTTAAAATGGGTCATAGGAATATTGAAAATATTTATGGTTTAATAACTTTTTCTTATGTGACTTAATATGAAATGATGTTTTCCGTGGTTTATTTATTGGTTTTGTCATATGGATACAATTCTAAATTTACTATCAGTGGTGGCAATTGGGTATAGTTGGGCTCCGGCTAAATCGCCGTTGTGACGTCACATTGTTTATAGGTTTTAGATAAGCCCATTGATCAATTCATTCAAACTCGTTTGTTGATTCGTTGAAAAAGATAAAAGGGGCGTTACCTATCCGCCAATTATTCGGAGCCAGACTATACCAATACTGTACGGGATTGGAGGAGCAAGAATGTGTAAATAGTGAGAATGCTACAAAATAAAAATGCGGGGTGAGGGAAGGAAAGGCAATACAAGACTAGTTTTAAATAATTTTATATGAGAATTTGTCATTAATCTTCAAAAGTAGAAAGGGAACTGTCCCTCAGCCCACAAAAAAGTCAGCATAAAAATAATTTATCTAATTTGTGAAATTGAAGGTTTTATACAGGAGAGCTGCAGTTATTTTGAAGTTCAATTAAAACTTCAAAAAAAGATGGAGTCGATGAAGGTTTTTGTTCCAAATTTCTTAATGAAACCTGCAAAAACTGCATTGAAATAATTGAGGAGAAATGAATATTTTTTAAAGGTTTTATACCAGGAAAATTAAAAACTTAAAAAAAAAAAAAAAAAAAAAAAACACGCAGTTTTCTTATCCAAATTCTTTAAAAAAAAAAAACCTTCAATTTTACAATTTAAAAAAAAATTATGCGCACTTTTTTTGCTGGGAATTCATATCGTCGCTGTTTTACGATTCTTGAGCTCCCTTTCGCTAGAATATTTTTTTAATTGACAATAAGGCGTTTATCGATGAGTAAAAACCATACGCTAAAATATAACGAAAGAAACGTTGTTACTTTTGAAACTCTACTAAGACATTGTTTAAGCCATTAAAAAATATCCTAATATTGTAAAGGTATATTTTATGAAACTTTACTTTCAGTATGAACACAAGCGAGGCATTACCATAAAAAAAAGAGGTGTGGGAGGGGGGGGGGGAGAGAACCCTGATCGGTACACGTGATCAAGTCAGTCTACCATCATCCCTCACTTACCAATCAAATCACAATCATCGAAGCTGCTCAACAACTGGAAAAGCAAGAACCATCAACAGAGGGTAGACCGAAATTAATCGGGGGCCCCCTATCTCTGTTTCGTGGGTGGGTGGTTTAACCCTAACCGTTTGACCCCGGATGTGTACCGCAATAAAAAAGGGAAGAAGAAATACAACGGGAATTAACATGGAAAGCCAAAAGCGGCGCCACATTAGTGGGTTAACACCCAATAGGACGGGGTGGGGAGTCAAAAAAATTGCATCGTTTTTTTTGTTTTTTTTTACCTGCTCGTTTTTAGGGGATAGAGGTTCAGCTGCAGACAGGTCAAGCTGACTCACAGCCAACATTGCCTGCTTTGATACTGGGTCTTAGTCAGGCGGTGGGTGGCAAAAGGGTAAAAAAAAATTATGGCATTTTACATGTTGCGCGTGAAGATTTTGAAGGTTGGCGTGGCGCCACCGAGGGGAAGCTTCCTTGCGCTGTTTGACACTATGAACTATTAAATAACTATAATGGGGGAGCAACACTAACACACCCCAGACAGCTAACAGAACTATTTTTCTCGGTCTAGTGTCTCGGTTCATTGGAATGACTGAAATAGCATAGGCTTTTAAAGGAGTGAAGCACTTAGATTTTTTTGGATCTTTTAAGTTTAAAAACAACTGGGGGTCCGTGAGTTCTCAAACTTTAAATTCCTTAATGCTATTCACAAAATTATGAAATCTGATATTTTTTAACCTTAAATGCCGGATTTTAATTTTAAAAAATAATGTAAGAATTAAGGGGAAAATAGTAAAAAAAAATCCTAGCATTCATAATAAGAATTTTTTTTTTAATTTGAGTCAAAGCACACTCAGAGTCGAAATAATTCCGGAGCCACAAAAGGATATTTTTCAAGTAGTACACAAATAGTTAAATAATATTCAATAGGAAGCATAAAAACTTTAAGAATTCTTGAGTTACACAATGCATTTAAAAGTTAATATTTGTATTAAGTTTTAATTATTCAGAAAAAATTAATATGATTTTATCATCTTTGTCATACTTTTTAAGTACTTAGTATAAGTAGTTAAGTACATCCAATATGTTCAGAAATTTCAATATACTATGTATTTAATAATTTATTTAATTATATGACTTCCTAACAAATATTTACAAATAGAAGAAATACGTTTAAAAATGTGAGAATAATTTTTTTTTTCGCAGGCCCACATTTCAGTCTTTATTATGTGGTAGTAAATGAACTTTTAAATAAAAATTTTAAATATTGAAATTTATAAATACCTCAAATAAATAGGGAATAAATAGGGCGTTTAAGAATTAGCTTTACAACTTTGACACGCAACAAAGCATTTGGCCGTGGCGGTCCATAGCTGGCCGAGTTGGCCAGCTAGTTCTAAAAATTATTTTAAACACCCTGTATAATGATTTTTAATATTATCGTGGGAAATAAATTAACTATTTTGTTAGTTAACACAAACGTATTGAAATAAACTGAGTTTGATCAATAAAATGTATTACAATCACTGAAATCAGTTTGACCAAACGTGTGGTCCCTACCTATCTGTGAAAAGTTTATTATTTAAAAAATATATTTTCTTAAATAATGGAATAAAATAAATTTTAAGGCAAAAACTATATTAAAATTAATTAAATTATTTTATGATTATTTACAATTATAAAAAGTAGTGAGTGGCAATTTATTTAATGCCAATGATCACGAGGATTATGACATGACCTGGCAGTTCAATCGTTTCTCTTAACCAAACAGTCACGATTTCCCGTGTGAAATTTGCCTAAAAGTCAACACAGTAATCAGCGACCAACTTAAGGTTGTAAACCCCTGATTTGAGGCAACAATAAATGACAACGGACTGAAGATTATACTGTTGACAGTGATCAATTTACAAAAAGCTAAATTAGACAGAAAAAAATAGTTATGTAATAATCACGTTAAGAAAAAGTTACGTTAAAAACAACTAAGTTGGGATGAACCAACGCTCATATAATTTTCGGCCGAATAGTCAAGGTCATTTTAAAGTTAGAACCACGCTAAAAAAAATGAAAGCTTTTATAACTGCAGTTTCTGAGGACGGGACCACCCGTTTCGCAAGGTCTACCTGGGATAATGGTCAGCGGCATTTCGCATCTTGTAATTACCAACGACGGCTCACGTTTGAGCTCTCCTCTCGCTTTTCAACGAACTAGATTTCTCATAACAAGACTCACCAGTTTTCGTGAACAAGGTCGAGGCACTTTTTCTGAACTTACCAAATCTGCCCGACTCCCTTGCATAAATCAAAAACTGTATAATACGCCAAATGGGCAAGGTTACGCAAATACATTAAACTAAAATTAGCGGAGTATTTTTTCAACAGTTTATTATGATGAAATGCTGATGTATTAAAATTTAATTCTTAATTATAATGCAACACTATCTGAAATGTTATATCTTTAAAATTGTAAAAAAAAAAATAGAGTGAGGCTGTGTTGGAAAACGGTCAGAAGGGTTTTACGGGAAACACCAAATAGGAATTGGTTGCTAGCAGAAAGAAGTTACTCAAGTTGTTATCTTTGACGCCGCTGTCCGCCGTCCACGCCACATAAGTGCTTTTCTATGATTTTAAATGCATTGGCGTCTATTTTCTATAAAACAAGACCAAGTTTATGTCAAGCGTACCTGTAGCGGAGTAATAGTATTGGAATGGATCCCTCTTAAAGCATCACATGGAGTTAGTATATACTCAAACTTGGTTTTCAAAAATTTCTATTCTTTAGTTAAAAATTAATAGAGAATTCAAATAGCAAACCAGCAACCGGGACATGGAACTTGCTTCTATGGACGTCAGGCAAGTCTACTCGTAAGACAACGAAAATATACACAGGGAGAGGTCTTGTCGGTTCACTAATCTTCAACGAATTTCATTCTTTTTCGGAGTGGCGGTATCACCAGACGAACCCGCAAAGTTCTGTAAATAACGACTCATTTTTTCACTTCGCAGTAATTACGCGACTACGGAAGTTTTTTTTTATGCGTCTGATGCAGTGCATAATAGAACGGATTCCGTAAAGTAAGCACAATCGATTTTTTTTTTAAAGAGACTTTAGAGTTTATTTTCATTGGAAGAATTGAAGAGAATCTCTCTAATTTGAAAAATTAAGCAATATCAATTAGATAATGTATGTCATTTGGAGATTTTTTTTAATCAATTACCGGTGATTGAAAAAAGACAGAATGCAATAAAAATTAATTGTAGAAATGTGTGTAAAATTACCCTGTTTCTAAAAATAGTTCTAACTAGTAATGTCTCTCCCCCCCCCCCCCCCCCCTCTAGAATTGGTATTTAATTTTGAAATTTCATTGTGACATTAAAGTCACACTGGAGCTATACAATGGTTTACTGGGTGACGATTCAGTATCTTCCCTCGTAAGATAACTCGAGAACATCACCTCGTAATTCTGAACAATATATTAAGATGACAAAAACAAATCATGAGATGATATCTCACTGTACAAACATCGACAACACTTCCAAAGTAAGGACATTTGAACCAAGACAGATTTAACGTATACCTTGCACTCTCTATATAACCAATTGTATTAAGAAATTACGTCTCCAGTTAACTCTCAAGCTTTAGATTCCTACACAACTTTGCATAGTATACTCGACAATCCTGAAATAGTTAATACTTCACCTCTCACTCGTGTTAAGAGAGAAATCTAAGCATTTTCACCTCTGGCTGTCTACAACTAAACATTTTCACTAAGCATTGTCAAAATTATAAAAATCCCCTCTGAATGAACATTAGGAAGTGTTCCTTTATTATGCCACGCAGTTTTTTCTCCTTTTGTAACTCTCCTTCACCAGGGCCCACTGTATAGAAATCCTTATGGCACATGCTTTTTACGTCACAAACTGAAGGCCGATTTCAGTTTTTAAATGTGTCATGCATGACCAACAGGAGTTACGATTTCGCCTTCCCTCCGCTTCTTTCGACTGCAGTTTTTGACGTAAAAAGCACGTGAATACGCCTTGCTATACAGTAATCGCTGCATTCAAACACTGTCACGTTCTCTTTACACCCGTCTCTCATGTCAAGTCCCGTTAAATTTCCACAGTAAAAAACGATCATTAAAAATTTCACTGTGTATATTTTACCAAACATCCCATAAGAAAGATTGTGATTTCTATAAAAAGGGACTTATCAAAGCTCGTTACCCGAATTTCAACACCTTTTCTATAAAGTGCTGCCCTCCTTTCCTAACGTTAGGTATGAGAGACCACCGCCCTCCGAAGGTGCACGACGTAGAAAAGGAACGGTCTCCTTATTCTTAATCAAGATAACTGACAAGTAGAAAAGGTTGAAGCTCGCAAGTTTAGGGAGATTATGCACCCAACCAGGCAATTAAAGACCCGAAAATAAACCAAGTATTCAAAACTTTCCCGAAATGCCACTTCAACCCGCAATCCAAGTCGACATTAAAATTGCGACAAGCAGTCGAAGAAAAGAAGTGCGGCGAATGATCCAAGGAAGAATGACACAAGGTCTCCCCAACAAAAGCCGGGATTGCGGCCAGAGAAAAGTGATACTTCAAAAGAGACGCAGAAGCGACTCTCAACGAAACAATCAACACAAGAAACCTTTCATGTCGCTTCCATCCAGACAATTAGAGCTTTCAGGAGACGCGATATTTGTAGAAGAGACGGTTAAAAACCCGAAAAACATTTGGCGGAACATGAAAGAATTATCTTGGATTGTTCGGAATATTTCCGTTCTTAGGAAGTCACAGTATGTCTCAATTATTTTACGTGTCTTTAAATATACAGGGTTGGTCAAACGCCCTTAACACATTTCAAAATTTAATATAAAATAAATTGCCATAAGAGACTAAAATAATTCTCATGATGCAAAGTTGTTTTAAGCAAATAAAATTTTAAGTCCTAAATTTCACCCATAGATGGCACTTTACCTTAAAAACTTCAGAAAAGGCCTCAAAATATTGAATTGGAGTATCGTTTGAATGTAACTCGAGTTACAAATATCGCAATATAGAAATATAGTAATAAGTTGCAAAAACTAAATTCTCTGTAAACTGCTTGTGACAAAATTATTTGTAAATGATTGTCTACAGTTTTTTCCCCGATGTTTTTGAACAGCAGAATCATTGGCAAAATTTGCAACTAAATGTTTTATTTTAACGTGAAAAGCATTTTAGTCCAAACCAACCTCGCTCTCTTACGCCAATTACTGGATTTTATATAAAATTTTAAAAGTGTTGCAGGTACTTTTGGCTCACCCTGTATATTGCGACGAAATTTTGCGTTTCTATCGCAAAAAATATATTCGGGATATGCAGCATTTCAGAAAAGTAAAGTTAATAGGGAATGAAAGTTTAAAATAGTTCTCTTCAAAAGTTGCGAAAATGTAGATATACCAATACGTCATTCAAAAACCACGTGACGAATTTTTTAAATCATTTTCAATCTCCTTTGCATCTGACGTCGAGGAATAAACCCCCTCCCCTCGCATTTTCACGTGACGATGTTACGTGAAGTATTCGGTTATTTTTTAATTTGCCCTTTACTTTGGTAACTCGAACATGCGCTGCGCATTCACTTTCACTTGATAGACCAGGGGTCGATTCCGGGCAATAACTATTTTAAATTTAATTTAGATAACAACGCCTTCCGATCAGGCACCTGAATAACTTATCCCCCTCTCCCAATTTAACAACCCTCCCCCCATTTTTTTAAAACTTATATGATATTTTATTCTGTTAAACAGGAATACATTGGCATATAAGTATCGAAACAGCAACAGTTATCATTTATTTTTCGTGAAATCACTACCAATATATAAGTCATTGACTATTTTTAAAAATTAGTAAATATTACTCCCTAATTATGAAATAAATTTATAGAACACATTTTAAATTTTAAGATTCCTTGTTTAAAATAATATATAGATCCCGTTTGACGATATTTTCCCTTTGTCTCAGAAATTCAAATGCTAAAAAATGCAACACGATGACGTTATGTTATGCTTAGTTTGAGATAAATAAAAATTACCTCAAAACAGTTTTTGAATCCTTTTAAAAACGATTTTCCTGGGTGAGAATCACGAAAAATTCCAGGTTTTTAAACTATTTTTATGATTTTTACAGTAATTTAGTATTTTTTTAAAAAAAAATTCTTCTTGACTTTCAATGGGAGGGGTTTGAACCACCTAAACTACCCCCTTAACTACGTGCCTGCTTCCGATACAAATTGAAGAATTTATGCCCAAAAAAATCGACAAGACATACTCAAAGACAGCATTGTGAAACGATAATGACTATTTATCTCGGACTTTTGCGTATATCGTATTGTGTTGTGTTGTTTAAAGATAAAATCAAAGAGACTATTTTGAAATTGCAATGACAGGGTCTTTCAGACTTTAATTTGTCGCGTTTTTAAGCCATCTGCTAAATATTCAGTCTTGCAAACGTACTTGGTTTTCATTTAACATAAAGAACAACGAAAGCTATTATTATAATGACTTTTTTCTAACATAGGCACACATAGAATTTCCTACTACTCTGAAAGTCGACATTCAGAATAACAATTTGGTTCAAATTTCTGACATTCATTTCGTTTAATTTTTGATTAATATACTTTATTCAACGCTGTTGTGGTGGCCGATTTACTTTTCAAAAAATAAATTATACCAAACTTTTTCACTTCCAATTTTGCCTTATCGCATATCATTAACTTGATATATTATTTGAAAAAATTTAAAGTATTCTATACGTTATATTATGGTTATACGTTATTCTATGGTCAAGGAAGATCATTGGATTGAACACTGCTACAAGTTGAAAATAGTATTTACAATAACTATTTAAATACATTTCGCAGTTTTAAAATATTTTTATGAATGTACTTGAATTTAAAAATATTTTAATATGCTGATTAAGCTTCCATTTATTTATATCCTCCTGTATATGAAGTTCCTGTGAGTTAAATGCGATATCCTGTGAGTTATCCTGGAGTTAAATACGATATTATTTCTGCGTGGTTAATAATTTTATTTGCTGAAAATACAATACCTAATACTTGAACTATATTTAGCACCTTAAATAAGATTTAAAAACTAAATTTTATTTAATGTTATTAGTATGTGGAAGTCCTCCTTTTGTTTAACTTTTAAGTAGGTGGTCCGTGGATATCTAAAGGATGGGAAACACTGATTTAAAAGATTGCAACAGACTTTTTCAGTTTAGTTAGAATTGAAAGTAGCCCAAGCTTGTGACCCTAAAATTACGGAGATACAAGTATGAGTATGAAATGCAGAGAAGAGTTTAATAAAAGTTACATGAAATTTTATTTTTCCTAACTTAACTTTCCTTCCACTTCAAGCGATGGCTAAAGATGTATGAAGCATCTACAAATGGTCCCAGAGTATAGTGCAAGCCCATATTACACTATCGACACACGCATTCATACACTCTTCTGAATTTTTAATGACTTTGAACTGGACTCCGCAGTAAAGAGGTCCATTAACATCATCGGCATGCTTAAGAGTAGCCAAGTGATTAATTACTGACAAAGTAACCTTGGAGGAGTTCTTTGGATCTGAAAGGGTCATTAGCATCTGAGTAAGTGCAAACTTAACATCAACCGAAAAGGGGGTCCTGTCGCTGATTTGCGATGACTCAAATGCCGGGACCGTAATCTCCGCTTGCTTCATTCTTAAACAATTCTGGCTCCGAAGACTATGACTAGTTTAATTGTTTCAGTTTAACTAAGTTTAACATCAAGTGATGAATTAACTAATGATGGTTAAATATACAGCTGTCATGGATTGTATTTAAATTGTTCGGTTGTAAAGGAAGATCCTTGGATTGAACACTGCTACAAGTTGAAAATAGTATTTACAATAATTATTTAAATACATTTCGCAGTTTTAAAATATTTTTATGAATGTACTTGAATTTAAAAATATTTTAATATGCTGATTAAGCTTCCATTTATTTATATCCTCCTGTATATGAAACATTCTATATAGCTAAATTATTTAAAATAACGTTATTTTCAAGTTTAAAAAAATCTGATGTAACAGCAGTTTAAAATCGTTTTTGTTTTTTATCGAAGTACTTCACAGAGGAAAGAACATGAAGAATACACCTAACGTTTAGGTTACTGTGAGCGAAATTTCAAACCACGAACTTGAGAATGTGGTGAAATTTAATGGTGTTATAAATAAGAAACATTATAAAATAAGTCAATTGAATTAGTACCAATTTACGGTTAAAATATCAAACTACTATTTTTAAAATGTGCACACATTCACTGAAAATTAAGACGACTCTATTAAATGTTTGTTTGTTATGTGTTTATATTCTTTGATTGTCCATGCTCCTAATGTATGTAAATTCTCAAAAAATTATACATTATATCTAATTTATATGCAAGAAAATTGTGTCTACACTAATAAGAGACGTGGTTGGTATTAGTACTCATTAAGTTTTCATAAAATTTTAAGTTTATATTTAAAAAATAACTCATCAAAAATCATATTTTCAAAATCAACATTTTTTAAACTCTAAGCATTAAGCAATGTGTTTGAAATTATAGACTTGTCATTTGAATAAACTAATAAACTATAATTTATAAAAATACTAAAATAGTATTTTGTAGATAATTTAAAGTAAGAACATTTAACAATTGAACACAACAAAAACTTTAAGTTAGTAAGCGTAACAATTAAAAATTAAAATCTAATTTTTAGAAATTATCCTCTTTTTAAAAAAAATAGTCCAAAATGTGTTGAAACAGTTTATTTAATTTTATAAATTAGCATGAGATTAATTATGTTGCCAAAGTTATATTATTGAGGTAATTATTACGGCACAACAAGAATTTTCCCCCTAATACTTAGTTAGTTTTTGTATTTTTATTTTCCAACTTTGATGTATAAAGACTTATACAAACTGAAAGTTAGGATTAAAATATATAAGAAATCAAAAACAATATTACATACGATTCATATGTATCATCTTCATACAATCCGAGCTAGTGCTAAAAGAACCCACATTGAAACAAACTTGTCCATAAAGAAGTGTATATAAATCTTTTAGTGTAAAAAATCGTTTACCATTTTAGTAAAAATCCAAAAACATATATTAGCATAGCAAAAAGAAATTATTTTACCTATATAATCATTGAAAAAATTATATTCGTTTTTTTTTTAATAAAAAATTGACTTTCAGATTGACGAAAGTACATGCTGGAATTTTGGTTAAACTAGATTTTCTTTCGTACTCAGCAAAAAAAGCGAATAGCCTGCCAGAAAGTAAAAATAAAAGTGATAATTTTAATAAGTATCTTTAAGTATATAAGAATGTTTTCCCATACAATATTCTATAATCTATATCCAAGTATAAAAATCCATATCAAAGTACAAATAAAAATATATTGTGATAATATAGAACACAAAGGTTATTGTATATTTCTTCATTAAAGTATTTAGTGCTTTGTTTTATTTTTAATGTTTAAAAGTACAGTTTGAAAAAACTTAACTTGTTTCCTTAAATAAAAGTAATCCAATGTATGGTTGAGGCAATTATAAACATTCAAACCATTTAAAGGTAGAATGATTTTCTAATATGGAAAAAGGTTTTCGTTGAAATGTTTTCACCTTCGACAAAAAAAAATTGTAAAAAACAGTATGCTTTAAAAGTATGTGAAAATGAATATTGCAAAGCCAGATGTGTAGACAAGTATTTATAATATCAGTTAATTAAATATTTATTATAAATCACTTTATCTCTATTTAGACGCACGGCAGTACTACATCTAGTCATCTACACCGTAAAATCTTAATACAAGTCTACTCATGTAAAGTGTTTATATTAACAATTAAAAAAATCATGTTGGTCAAAAAAAAAATGTGCAAGAATTTGTTCATTAAGGTTCTTAAAAATCAAAATCTGTTATGTCAGTGTTATAATGAAACAAGCTTTTCATGAAAAATAAAATATATATGATTGTGATAAAAAAAATTAAAAGTAATAATAATAATAATTAAAATTTTATAAGGAACTTAAGCTTACTTAAATTGTCCATCAATATTCATGCTGTTCACTCTGAAAAATAATTTAATAATAATGAGGAAATAATCAATTTAGTAAAAAAAAGTACAATACAAAATAAGAAAATAATAATAAATAATACAGCCTACATATACCCAAGTATTATAGTTATAATGAATGCAAGATAGTTTGTTATAAAGAAATTTATACTGTATTTTATCCAATAAAAATTTACAATTTCACTGTTCGTTTTAAGTCAAAATACTAATTATATTGAATTAAAATAAGTATCCTGTGCCAATATAACTCAATTTACAGTTTTAAATATTTACATTACATAAAAATGTAATGCATTTATAATTACTAAAGAAATTTTTATAAATTCTTACTTATTAATGTTTGATAAATTTGTAAAAACTGATTAAATTTAACTAAATAATTTTGATTTATATTAATTCATATTTTGAATAGCATTTGAATAACTCTATAAAAGAGCAAATAAGAATCCGACAGAGATTTGCCTTGGGAAAAATATAATGTTAGGAACACAGTGGGAAAATGTGTAAATTACTATTAGATATTTAAATAGATGGTTGTAAAGGAAATTTTAAAGCCGGGTTTAAAACGGGTAGGGGGTAACAGGAAATCCCTTCATTATCACCTCCCATATGTGTGTCTCAACAAATCCCTACACCTTATAAAATTCCCTATATCTAAGTTTCCTCCCAACGGGGAGTATTCCACCATCTTACGCTGACTGTCTAGAATAATCTGCATTCGATGAGCACTGGAGAAATAAATGCCTGTTATGTGACTTATTGGTATTTTTTTAACTTTGATGACTGTACCCTTACAAATTCTTTAAAAATGGCTTCCCCAACTTAAAATAATTTATTACACATATATTCAGCCATTTATGAAAATCACCAAAAAGACTGAATCTTTAGTCGGGACATTAGGGGGAAGAGATTTTGTCTATTAATATATGCAAAATGTTTACTAAAAAGGTTAACAACTGTTAACTGCATTCTAGTTTGAATGACTTAACAAAAGCAAGACATGTGCGTGTCTGTATACAAATAATTGTAAAGCTCAGTTGCCCAATGGTTAAGTATACGGCTAGTAATCGGAGGATTGCGAGTTCGAATATTTATATGGACTTGACAAATTGTAGTGAGCTCATGATTGCAGAGTTGCCAGATTTATTCCCAAAATTAGTCTAAAAAATATCTACAATTTTAACCAGTGAGTATAAGGGATTTTTCACTGTTAATAAAGGTGAACAAAGTTTTAGTAAATTAAAATTTATTTACGATAGACTGTGTGTCAGGAAAGGCTTTCCGATCTTACAAGTATATCACTGCAAACAGTAGATATGGCACAAAATATAAATTATTCTGACCTAATAAAGAAATTTGCCAGTATTAAATTGGCAAAGGTGTCTTGCCCATATACAACAGAGTTCACTCTAGGTGTTTTTTGAAGGGCGGTCCGCCCTGCCCGCCCTTTTTTCATCTCGATGGCGCCCTTGTGCACCTGTTTTCAAAAATGCCGACCTCTTTTGAAAAAATTCCGCCTTTCTTGCCCTTGTCAGTCAAGCACAAGCGTCATTGCATCCCTAGTTGTCTTTAAAAAAGGCATCGATTAAAAGAAATGTGTGTGTAAATTGGAATTAAGCGAATTATGACAGTAGAAAAACAAACTCCTTTATAACTACACGTGTTGTGAAATCGCGATGATTCTTCGTTAATTTCGAGCACCGGGCATTCCACAAATCCTTTTGGTTGCCTGTGCCTGCATATAAAATTCTAAGTTTTTTTATCTGTGATTTTTTAAAGAGAATATGGTTTGGAACTAGGTAGGGATTGGTTTGCATGACTAAGCATTTTATTACCAAATTTTGGATTTAAGTAGCCTTTTTATCAGTTTTATAAGGAATCTGATTCCTACTTACAGAATTGGTTTTTAAGGAAAACAATAATTTAAAAATGTCAAATTTTAGATTTCTAATAATATTTTCATAAAGAGACATCAATTTTGCACGGGTCATTCCTTCGAGATAGGCCCCAAACCGTTAACAATAGCCCACTATGCAGCTCTGGCGCAATGTCAACCAAGAAATCAGAATTTTTTTTTGTTTGGTCACGGGTCTGATGTGAATGTGTGGCCACGCCCACACAAAACATTTTATTTAAAGTGCCCTTTTAAAAACAAGAAGTGCCTTTTCAAAAATGGGGTGCCCTTTTACTGCCAACAGCGCCCTGCCCCTTTTTATTTCTAGAGTGAACACTGATACAATAATATTTTTTTTATGCAATTGAGATATGTTGCTTAATTAATAAAAACCTACTAATCGAATATAAAGATTGCTTAATTAACCAAAACACTTATTCTAATTCATACTAATAAACAAAATGCAGACTAGTTGTATAATTAATCGTTAACCAACTACATATCTGGTGCTCAGAAATTTATGGTGTGGAGGAGCAACAAGAAGATCTCGTACTATTTATAAAATGTTCTAGGGCCACTGACTTTAGTGACTGGTATGCTTAAATTTTTATTTAGTTTTCAAGTCTTATCAACAAATATAAGTTTACATAACAGCGTTCCTGATATTCTTAATTTCCGATTATGAATTTTGCATTTAAACATTTGAACCTGGAATGCATTTGTCTAGAAATAGTCAACCAGCAATGACCTGATCCTCTGACGGATAAGCAAAATTTCGAATCTGTAGGTCTGTTTTCATTTGCAGGAATGTTTAATTTATATTTCCAACACATTCCTTTTTTTTTTAAATATATTTTTGAATTATATCAGTAGAAAAAGGTTTCAAAAGTATTCCTAATTCTTTAAATTTGAAATTTTTTCCAAAAAAGATATTTTTACCAATTTTTATATTATGTGTAGTACTGGAAAAACAGGAGATACTCGAAGGGATATGCACGCATGTATCCAACAGGTGGCTAAGTAGCATTCGGAACGCTATTAAGTTAAAATGAATTGTATCCCTTGGTAACTTTTTTGAAAAAGCGAATTTTGCAACGATAACACATTCTTTGGTTTTGTTGCTAATGAAAAAACTTGTCCATCTTTCCCCCTTCAGGGTTGCTGAATATGGTAACTAACTTTGGCGAAAAATTAGGGGGACCGTAGAGTACATTTTACCCCACTATTAATAAAAGCAACTTCAATTAAGCTGGAAACTAGCTGTGATACTTACTCAGTGAAGATTTTAAACATATGACATGTACAATTGCATTTTATAAGCAGGTAAACAATTTTTTTGTTTAGCAAGCAAACAGTAAAACAAATTTAAAGAAAGTTTTAAGAAAAACTCATTTAAAAAAAAAAAGGTCACTCTTTCTGCAATTTACATATACAATTATGAACATTAAAGGTTTTACTTGCCGAAATCATTTTTATCTCTAATCATCCTAAACATGAAAAAAAAAAAAAAACATCCGAAAAAAAACAGCTATACATGCCCCACCCTCCCTCGATAAAAAAAACACTAAATCTAAATAAATTAAGCTTTTAGCAGAATTAAAGTAAATAAAATTTTACAATTAACATTGAGAAATATCATAAAATGCGTTTCAACTAATATAAATGGGTCAATACAATAATTTTCTGTCACAGTAAACAGGTGTAGCGCAACAAGTAGAAACATAAACAATGCAAAACTTCTAAAAGCTACGTAAAGCAAATGAATTTTGCAAAGTTTTCTTAATGGACATATTGTCTGAAAATAACAAATAGTAATATATACCTTTTTTTCTTCTTAATATTTCACATATTATCGAAAATCGAATTCGGATTTCGTGTTTTAGAAAACTGAAAGTCAACGCTGATGACATTTGACGGTGTTTCGATAGCAGTCGCTACGCGAGTTGAGTTGCGGGATTTGCTGATGTAAACATTAGAGGATATGCCACTGAGCTAAAGTAAAATAAATACTGGAATGAAGACTCGCTTTAACGAGAATGTACGTTACCTTACGGTCTGTATACGAGAGAATTATCTGAGTTCGTACTCCACAATTTTACATCACAATCCTTGTGTGGACTTTTGATTTATAACCCGCACCATTCACTTAACTTGCTATTAGTGATGGTTTGGTTTGGTTAAATAACGTCGCTCTAGAGCTGCACATTAGCTATTTGTGACGGTTTGGGGGCTATCTCGAATTAAAGACCCGGGAACGATGCCTCGTATATTTGTACAACGGTCAGATGAAGAGGTATATTGGTGACGGTTCGGTTCAATATCATTTTGTCCGATAGCCGAGGGTAGAGTAGTTGGTTGGCTAACATCAATTAGATGGTTGCGAGTTTGTTGGTTGGTTGGTTGATAAACGTCGCACAAGCTCTGTACAGGATTTTAAGTTCGAAGACGACGTGAAATTGATAAAAGCTGCAGCGATCTTGTGATCGGAGAGTTGCACAATTCGCTCCTAAATTCAAAAGTCATCTAAAAATATCTACAAGTTCCGCAGGCTTTTATACGGGACTAATTTATGTAAATCTGATTGTGGTCCAATCTCCTGATGCCTATTAATGTTGCGTTAGGACCCAGGTGCCAGCTCACGCTCAGGTGTGGTAATCGTCATATGACCATGTTTCAAAAATACATGGTTGTCCACGAGTTTTTCCCACAAAATACAGACCCTGAGCCGTCATCTAATGGGCATCCCTAAAGCGACGTTATTTCAACAAACCAAAGATTCCGTATCTATCCCAAAGGAAAGACTCGGTAACCTGTAACGTAATTTTGAACTATAAATTTACATGACGAGGACAACACATGAGCTGGTATCTCACCTCTAATCCTTTAGCACAGTGGTTGGTAAACCACGGCTCGCGAGCCACATCCGGCTTTTTGGCCTCTTGGCTCTTCCACAAAATACCACGCGTGTGGGCTCACGTATACAGTGCTATTGAAACTTCGCGACCCAAAATTAAAAACAATATCATACTATGGATGAGCTTAGTAGTTATTATTAAAGAACGACAGTTATTACGATATTATAATGAAATAACTATTATATTTAACTGTTATTTGATATCATAACCGAGATTAAATGTCGCCAACCTAGGAATTAAGCGCCGCAAAATATCAAAAGCTAAATTTTCATGAAATTTTTTTTATTAGTTAATAGTAGGAATTATTTTCATTAAAATACATCCAACACTTATTAACATTTCAATAAATTATTTATATTATATAAACATATTAATTTCTCTTAATAATTTTTACATCATTAAATGCATATTGGCGATCTCAATATACATACACATAAATAAAATTGCTATTCAATTTTTGTCAACATATACTTTAAACTTCTATCCAAATTTTGTTTTTATTTAATATAGCGAAATATATCAGACCATGATAAAAAAAAATTAATAACATTTTAAATTTATGCTATTTACCTTTTACAATGCGACGTCAGCTAAATGCGAAACGCAAGCAAAATATCTTTCTCCGAACCTCCAAAGATATAAACCAGAGCATATTTTAAGGAATTTTAACTGGTGGGGCAAAGTAAATTCTGCAGAAAGCAGAACCCCAAGTGTTAATGAAAACTTTGTACTTAAAATAGCAAATTTTTAACTAATTTAATAAACTTAGTTTAAAATTATATATTTTATAAAAAAGTTAATTAAAAAGAAATTATCGAATTCATGAAATTTTTTAACGATACATAAAAGTATGCTTTATTTGTTTTCATAATGCACATTTTTTTTAAATATTCTTTTTTTAAAAAACCTAATGATTTGTATTTTAAAATATATATTTTCTACATTTCCGCCATTTTACTTGACACATTTGTAAATTTTAAATCTATATTATATATACATCTAAATCCGTATACTTAAGTAAATTTTAGACTAGTACCCGAGCATATTACAAACAAAATGTGCATTAATAAGTAGCATTTACTTTATAAGATGAACAATAATATTCTATTTATTTGTATTCGAAAAATATTTCATTTTACAGCACAAAAATGTAGATAAATAAGTAGTTTTAAATTTTTTAAAAACATAATACTTTCTTAAAACTTGTTATCATTTCTGAAATTTTTTTTATATAATCTCTGCTCTTGTAAATTGCTGCTCCGACAACTTTTTTCGCCGTTCCTTCAGCTGCAGAAATTTTAGCACTGAAGGGTGGTGATGGAAAAATGCTGTTCCTTTTCCACTTAAGACTATTATGAGTCTCTTATTATTTGTTTCGAGATTATCTGACTGCCTATGATCTGACATCAACATGTTGTAGCAGGAAATTACCCTTTCCACTTGCATGGAATGTGGTGCGACCAAGAGTCAAACTCCCCTTCCCTTAAAGACCACATTTTTTGAAAATATATTAAATATATTAAATAATTCTTTTTCAAGAGTAAAACAAATAAATTATTCTGGTGGGGAAATAGAAGTTTATTGTGAATCGGAGTTATTTGAGATTTATAATAGTATTATTAAAAAGAAAAGTATTCGAAGCATTGCCGTTTTCACCGAAGCATGCATATCTAAAATAAAAATCTAAGATAAGTAGTTGAATAAAAAAACTAGTATTAAATGGCATTTACAAAAGTTTTGACTATTTTTTTTTGCATCGGTTTGAAGTATTTTTTTTAAATCAAAATTTCAGACACTTTTTCATTTCTACCAACCTTCATTAAAGTTACTCATATAACCTACGCATAAACGTAAGCTTGTATTGGGCCCACGGGCTCGAGGCTTATGACTTATGACTGCAGTCCTATAGTCCAGTCAGCAAAGGATTCAATTCGGAAAAAAAATCCGGGTAAGCTGGAAACAATTTTAATCTCTTCTAAAAAGTGTTCTGTACGATACATTAATTTTGCACCCTCGCACCACCTCGGCGTTGGCCGCCATCTTGGAAAAATGGCGGCGAAAATCAGTTTTTTGTAATTATCTCGCTAGGTATTAATTAGTACAAGGGGACCGAGCCCAGCTCGCTTTCATATTTTTTACTTAATAATAGTTTTAATGAATCGAATTAAATGCAAATGCTTTGAAATGTCCATATCAGCGG
Organism: Troglohyphantes excavatus; assembly: GCA_963932185.1. Lineage (NCBI taxonomy): Eukaryota > Metazoa > Arthropoda > Arachnida > Araneae > Linyphiidae > Troglohyphantes > Troglohyphantes excavatus. The sequence continues at coordinate 58,574,493 of OZ010667.1, read as the reverse complement.
TTAGACGTTTCGTGATATTTTTTTATCGTCTAACGTATTTTTATCGACATATCCTTAAGTTCTTAGAAATATGCTCATAAAACTGGTTAAACGCGTCAAGGTTGAAACGATACCGTATAAATTCTGCAAAAGTGACTTAAATTAATATTATTAGCGATTCCGAGCGACTAATACAACCGTTCGCACAATTGTAGTACAAACATTTCATTTGCATGATAAAACGGGACAACATTCTTGTTGTTCAGTATTTTAGTAACCTTTTGAAATGATGTTTGCTTCAGTCTAACTCTTGAGTAACTGAATGGACTTTTAAATACTATGCAAAGTAGCTTTGTTATTAAGAAGATTAGGATAATGGAGATCAAATTATTTTTTGCTACTGCAAAATTATTTCGGTATTTTTTCTTGTCTTCAAACTGCATACACAAATAATCAGGAACGAACAATGTTTTATATTCTTATTAAACGTGTAATCAATAATAAAGATATTTACTTATTTCGAATAATTTTATGTGTGATTCGGAATTAATCGTAGTGACGAAAATGATCGAAAATGTTTTATATTTAATTCAGTGTAAAATAATATAATTTGAACCAATACCGATGCCGGTATATTTCATTATAACGGCATCGAAAATCAACCTTCTATAAAATTAAACTTTTTCTATAATCTAAATATAAGAGTTTTTATTATAATAGTAGTAGTACTACATTTATAATAGTTACGAATAAACTAATATTAATCTATTTTTTTCTGTTAAACAGATTTTTTTAATGATAAAGCTGCCGTTCTCGACTTTTCAATACACATATATTATTTTATTTAGCCTAATGTTTGAAAATGACACGTGTTGAAATTTGCGACATTTGTTAGGAATAGTTCATAATTTTGTTCCTAAGAAAAGGTTACAGAATATAAAATATGAGTTGGTAGCTTGCAGTCTGGGTCTTGAAAACAATATAGTTACTTTGAACACATTTTTATTAACAAAATACTTATTTAAAGTAACATGATAAAAATAATTAAAAACACATTTACGGTAAATGTAAAATTTATTTTTAAAAAGAGTTTTAAATTTGCTGAAATTAATTTCTCTGTTTGTATGTGAAAACTTTTTTTTTCAAGCGTTTAAATTACTATGTACGTTTTAATTAAAAACTCTATTTCCGTTGTTATATTGTATAAAGTCTCTTTAGTCATTTAATTATCTGCTTGAAACTAAACATATTAACGTAATACGAGAACATTATTCAGTATTTTGTTATTACTATCTAATGCAATTTAATATCGACAATAATTTCATATTTAATTAGGCAGGTGCAAGGTTATTTCGGACAAACCTTTAAATAAAGAAGAAACTTATTTGAAATAACAAAGTAAATAAATTTAAAACACGTTTATAGTAAATGATGTGAAATTTCTATTTACAAATAATTTTAAGTTTGTTAATGAAAAATTTAAACTCCTTTTCCGTTGTTCTATTGTAAAATCTCATTACTAATTTTCAATCACTCTCTAAACTAAACTTACTTACGTAATTCGAGAAACAGTTCATTATTAAATTGTACAAAATATCATAGAAATGTTGCTTTTACATTAAGAACTTTATATGACAAATTTGCTGGTATCAGTTATACAGAGAAAAAAATATCAATTAAAACAATTTAACGTTTTCATTAATTATTTTCTCATTAGAAATTGGAATTAATAAATACCAAACCATTTTTATAGACACTATGCATGACATGGTCCCGAGATTAAAATTTTGACGGAATAACAAAAACGCATGGTCGATTAGCCTTTGTGATTGGTGAATAACAAACCATGTGGTTACCATCAACCAATAAAAAATGCGCGTGAAGTCACTTATATCTTGAAATGGCGTCATGTAATTTCCACACAAAGCAGCGCAAAGTGTCCATGGTAAACAAATGTTAACTTTTGGAAACACTTCCTTTTTTCACAATTTCCAAAACATATCTTGAAAACTGGAAAACTCAGAATTTTTCTTTATTTCTTGTTTAATACTATCAGAAATAAGTGTATTTATGAACAATTGGTAAAATAAAAGCTATAAATAATAGAAGAAAATAGTTTATTAAATGTATAAAATTATATTTTTACCTTTATAAATATTGCTTAAAATTAATTTAATAAAACTTCTTTTATTTATATCCATTAGCATATAAATTCTAAAAAAAATATTTATTAACAATTGCTAAATTAAAACTTATCAAATAAAAATTTATAACAAAGTTAAATTTTAAATGTAAATAAATATATATTTTATAAACAACATGTAACATTAATTTAATAAAAACTTATTCAATTGATTTCATTGGAATATAAATACTTAACAAAACAAACGCAATTGCTTCTAATTTTTGTTTTGAAAATTCCATATTCTATTTACGGAAATACATAATCCATTTCACATGGAATAAAAAAATCTACTTGTTTATCCAAACGATATTTTTTTATATGGAATTTTAAAAATTTCTCTTGTGAATTCCTCTTATGACGTCACGTGCAGAAACAGTAAAAAATCGCAGGATTAAATTTGTTTAAACTTTGATTATTTTAAATGCAAACGATTTTGTTCAAGTTCTTTTTAGATATTTATTAGAAAATTTATAGCATTTAGTAGACGAAATTGTCACGTGATTAGAATGTGCATTTTGTTTATTTAAAAACGCAAACGATTTTTCAATTTTAATTTTAATTTACTGATGTTTCCTTCGTTTATTTATGAGAAAAAAATACTTTATTTTAAAATAAAAACTATAATGAAAATACATCATCACAATATTTTGCACGTTTTAAATTAAAATAACATATGAAGAATTAAATAACATTTAACTGCTATTGGCATATAACCTATTAACTCATACGCGATGAATAATTTGCAATGGAAAGCGTTAAATGGAACTTTTAATCTACTTATTTCACCCTCTAAATGAAATTTTTCGAAGATGAAACCTATCCCAATCGAATTTTTACCCCGAAAATTGCTAATACATCAATTTTTGTGAAAATCGTTAGAGCGGATTTGGAGATTGTGCAAACAAACAAACGAACAAACGAACAAACAAATATAGTGACATTGCTCGTTTAATAGTATTAGATTAGATTAGATAGATAGAAAAACACTTTCAATTACAAAATTATTTTTCAAGTCATTTCCAACAAAAATGTCATTTACACTTTTTTTCTGTGACTCTCCGTTTAGACGCTAGACGAGAATGAAGTTGGTATCAAACCACTATGAAGCATGAAAATTCAAGAAATCGCATAAATATGGCCTTTTTTGCTCTTACTTTTGTTTAAAATACATTGTAACTAGTATTTAAGCAAAATATAAATTTTTAATAATTTGCATATTAATTTGTATGATATATAGAAGAATGTCGATTAGTATGTCAATTATTAATCTGTATTTCAAAAACAATCGCACTCGCGTTCTTGTCATTCAATGCTTACGTTAAGTACGTTATCAATAAATATAACACTGCCAAAAATATTCTTTCAAAAGTTCATGATTTATTTTCTGAATTTAATAATGTCCTTTTTGAATTAATAGTATTGACACATAATCGATATTTTACTGTATTTTATGAATAACGTAAGAAAATATAATACCTTTTTTAAAAGAAAGAAGTCCTGTGTAAATAACTCTTCAAATAATGTTAAATAATTCCTTTATATACGGTTAGAGTTAAATTATGACATAAATGCTTCCAATTACAAATCGATTGGATCATCGTATTCTTCTTGCTCAATAATAGTTTCCGAATTTAAACATGACAATCCAGAGCAATGTTCGCAAATTCCTGTCCAGCTTTAGTCCAGCTTTTCTGCAATTGTCTCGACATGTTGTACAGCCTCGCGTTCATCAAAAGGCTTTTTTCTTTGCTTCTTTAAAAAAATTCAGATGCATCTTGTCCACAAAATAAACATGATTGTTGAAAATTGAAATCTACTACCTCTGCTCTACGAGATATCTTCAAAGTTGCTGAAGGCTCTTGTTCTCTTGTGTTGAAATTTAATGAATTACTTCTTTTTGTGTAGATTTTTCGGCATTTTTCATGTACAGCAACATTTTTAAGTTCCCTTAATTGAGTATGCTTCCCATCATTCCGTTTCAAACTATATTCAATTAAAGTTTTTAGTCCCTTTTCTTTTACTTCTCGAGTATTATAAGCAGATAGCAATTTCTTGCAAATAAAACACTTTTCTGATGACGACATAACCGATTAATCCCGTTTAATCCAATTGGTAAACATTACACAAAAAATAAATCTATTTTAAAATGCAGGACTCGCTTAATTTGAGCGTCTACACACATTCTAGTTTACAGTAATACTAAAGAACTTTTTCTCCCTCTCTTTTTACGTGACGACACGTGTGAAAACACATGTTTAGTTGTACGTATTCATGTCCAGTGTTTATCTCCATAGAATAGAAGGACAATAAAGAACATTTGCCCATTTAAAAGTATTATCTAAAAAGGGCTTGCTAATGTAACTCAGGTGACTATTGATTCCTTTAGTAAATGCACTACTGGTCCACAAAGAATAGTTTGCGCGGCAAACAAGACATCATTTCTTAATTAACCTTAAGGGTCACATTTACAAGTCGATAATAAAACCTTGTTGCTGCACATTGTAAACATATGCCTTTTATTACTGTGTGCCCCGTTAATGGTTTTAGACTAAAACTTTACTTTTTAAAGCGCGGAGGAAACTGGGGAGTCGCAAGGTAACCACACAAAAGATGATATGATCACTCACATGCGGCGATTCTTGAATTTTCATGCTACGTAGTGGTTTGATGCCAATTTAATTCTCGTCTAGCGTCTGAACAGAGAGTCACAGAAAAAAAGTGTAAATTGCATTTTTGTTGGAAATTACTTGAAAAATAATTTTGTAATTTAAAATTTTTCTCTATAATTAATATCTAGAGAGATAATTACAAAAAACTGATTTTCGCCGCCATTTTTCCAAGATGGCGGCCAACGCCGAGGTGGTGCGAGGGTGCAAAATTAATATATCGTATAGAACACTTTTTAGAAGAGATTAAAATTGTTTCCAGCTTACCCGGATTTTTTTCCGAATTGGCCTTTTTTTCATGCTTTGCTGAGTGGACAGGCCCCCGATCTATACCGAAGGTTAACAGGTATTGGCCCAAGACTGCTGCGTAGTCTGATTTGGGACAATTATTAACATACATAAAAAAAATTAGTTCTTCTCCTTGGTTAAACAATGAATTACTTGCACAGTAAACCCTCACCACAGCGACTCCTCACTAAATGGTCTTAAAAGTTAAGTCTATACCCCCCCCCCCCCCCCCCTCTAGAAAAAAAAAATTTAAAACTTTACGCCTCTGAACCTACGAAATAAATATCCAATGAAAGATTTAGTCGCGAGACTAAGACTTACTGTTCCAGAATTTAAATGTATTACCGAATGGCTTTTTATGTAAGATAGTTGGCATTAACCTGGCATATTACATTGTTAAAAAGTAATATATCCAATTTTTTTTTCTTTTTGATTAATTTATATTGGTATCAATATATTGAGAATATTTAAAAATAAAACATTTTCATAACAATTTTAATAAAAAATATTTAGTCTCTTTTCGATCATACGTAAGTAACGAAAAAAAAAAGATATTTTTCAATTAAATTATTTTAACCTTATTCTTGCTGTCGTTTCACTCTAGACATTTAGTACAATAACTTAATATGCTAATTTTGGTTACCTTAGAATTATACATCCATGATATATTTTGTTCATATAAAACTACCAATCAAAATTTAAAAAAGAAAAAAAAACATATTCATAAGAATAAACTTCTATAATCTTTTGAAAGACTGGCTATAATTTCATATAGTGTATGCATTTTATTAAAAATTAGAGCAACCCCTCCCCAATAATTTTGAAAAATTTAGGCTTCTATTTATATGTATTAAAATTTGTAAATAATGATCCCTTCAAAATGTTATTAACATCGGGAAATACATTTTCCCCCAAAAGTTTAAATTAGAAATCTCTTTTAACTATACAAATAACATTTAGTTAAACTACACACCATAAAAGAAATCTACATAAAAAATAAATGTAATTTACTTACTTTTTGTAGTTGTTAAATGCAGGTAAAAATATCTTTTAAAATTGAAGTGAAAAATCGGCCTAAGGAATGATACTGGAACGTCTTGTTTCTGACAACATTTCAAGAGAACTATACCAAAATGCATTGGAACACTTTCCACCCCTTATATGACACACCCCCAGGCCATATATTTCGGACCTAATACCTATTCAAATAGATGCCAAGTTTTTTCCCGACTATAAAAAAACAGCTGGTGCCCACTTTAGAGATCCTGCGTATAGATAAGGAAGGCAATAAAACGGTTTTGAACAGTAGGCAATCCAAAATATATTGTCAACGGCTCGACCACCCAGTTCTGAACAAAAGGATTTTTGTGGATGGGAACTAGCTAGACCGGGGAGGGGTGTGAAAGCTTTTTTCCCTCGTTAGGAGATTGAGTGTCGAAATCGGGCCTTTTCACGGGAATGGGTCCCTTTGTCTAACATCATTCTTTCCTATGCCACAGATTCAAGTTTATGTTTTTACTGGGGAAAATTGATTAAACAAAACAAAATTCCGGTGGGGCAAATTAGCATGACTGGTGGGGCATTTCTACACACTGGTGGGGAAAAATCCCCACCAACTCTATGTTAAAATAGGCCCTGTAAATACACTCGAAAACTGATTCAACTCATAAAACCATCTTCCCCCTATATTAAACGAATTGAACTCATCCACTCCCGAAGCAATAAACTTTCGTCCACTCAAAAAAAATATCCCAATACGATACAATCATACTATAAAATAAAATTCTACGATAAAAAAATCATACGATTTATTTTTTTACCATGATTATTCTCGAAATATTTTAGATCACATTTTGGATACGTGGCAATAACGAAGTGACGTAAAGATCACAAAGTGTGATAATTATATCTTGATAGTTTTTGGACACGTGCCAATAACGAAGTGACGTAAATATCACGATCCTTCTGCCCTTGAGATATTCGATTTATCACATCACGGAATGTTTCAACCAGCCGTCTTGCATGTGGGATGTGTAAACAGATCGTTCTTCCTTTTCCTTTTTTTTTTAACTTGCTCTTTTTTTATGGTTTAAGTATTTCTGGATAAAATTAAACAGCGCATCTATTAATTGTTTTAAGAACATATTTCTTCAAAATATTTCACAAAAAATTTATTTCGAAATATTGTTTTTTTTAGCAAATAAATAACTGTTATTTCTTATAAATCATATTTTTAATTATCGAATATTGAAATAATGATATTTTATAACTGTTATTGAAATATCTCTTATCACTATATCATACAAACTTGACTTACCCAAACTTCCCAAGGAATGCAAGGCCATTGTTCACATTAGTGTTTTTCAGTCATTGTTATAAATAAATTTTATGGACGCTTTAGAATTTAATTTTATCAATAAATAATATCGTTATTAAATATGATATCAAGTTTTATACCTATAGTAAAACTTGAAACTTTAAGTAAAGTTTATTAAGTTAATTTTAGGGAGCGTTGTGTTGTGATAGAAGATGTACGAGGATTGAGAAAGGTATGTTGAGATCATGAGATGGTTCGGAGACCTCCATGGTTTGGAGAGAGACGATGAAGAAAAGGAGATTGACGAAACAAGTACATACAAGTCGAGTGTGGATGGAAGACTTTGGAAGGGGTCGACCTCAGCAAACGCACCTCAATCAGATTGAGTACGTATGCAAAGGCCAGCTTAGGAGTACCCCATTTAAGCTAATTACAATGTACCCACCTCTATAGTTTGAGTTTAAAAAATTTGGCTCTCAAAAGAAATTTCAATCGTTACTGTTGATATTTGTCTCTGTCGACTATTGGGTTTGCCGACCACTGCTGTAGCACAACTAACTCCAACATGAACTCCTTTGGTAAGTATCAAATATGACTTATATCCAGTTCCGACGTGAAACGTCATTAAAATCAGACCATTAGGATATTAAAATTAGGTTTTAGTAGTGTCCGCTATTAGGAGTGGCGAGCAAGTGCCCCCCCCCCCCTCTTTTTAATGTAACCGAACTTCCATTGAAATTGTATAGAAATTGGGCTCCCCCCCCCCCCCCCCCCTCCACTTTCAGCCTCACTTGACATATAATCGACGTCACCGGAATACATCATGTTCAGATTTTAGGGGTATCCTATACAGACACAATAACTCTGTGATAAATAATTCAGCGGAAATGATATTAATCTCTATCAATAGGAATATTAGGTACCGATGCGTATAAAATCTTTAAATTTAAACAAAGGAAGCACGGGGCGTTGATGAGGGCCGCGCAGTAAAACGAAACAGATTGTGAATAAAATAAACAGCCTGGCATCTGTTAAAGAATTCCAATTAATAATATTATTACAGAAAAATAACCACTTATTTTAATTTTGAGTATTTTTTTTTTATTTCTGGATCAATGTAATAAAAATTCGGTATTTACTTATTTTATGAAACCATTTTTTCTAAACTTTTGATTTTGTAATACTATTGTTATTGCATTCACATCGAAAAATACCTATAATATAAATATTTAGTAAGTTTCCACAGCAAATTAAAGCCAAAACGCACTCTATCAAAAGAATAAACTGTTATAACTTGGCGACATAACCATTTAGTTTAACAAACGGTGCATCATATTATAATCTCACCATGTACGTTTAATAATTCTAAATTTCATTCTTAATGTTCGCCATTTCATGTTTTAAAAGAAAATATTCATTTGCACAATAAATAAAATATTTTCTCATTTATCAGTTGGGATATGGGAAATTGTATTCCTTTAATAACATAAAAAAGTCATATAGAGTTGAAAATTCACAGTGAAACTAAGATTCGTACATTAAAAAAAAATACTTGCATAAAATATTTTTCAAATAAATTAAATTGACGTTCATACACAAATTACTCGCTTTATGAAAGTATTGTTCTTAATATTAAAACAATTATAAACCATTTCCCTAAGGTAAAATTCTAGTTATTTTAATTTTTGTATGAATCCGTATTGTAGCAAAACTCCAATGTACAGACTTTTTCAATAATTATTAAATCAAACAAAACCTATTACGTCATTTTTATAGGGTCAATAACGAAATTTTTTATTTTAAATTGCAAATGATATTATCATCCACGTTAAGTCAATGGAATACTTTAAAATAGTTATAATATACGAATGAAACGTCGTACAAATTATCACAAAACACATTATCACAAAAAATGTCTAATTTTTCAAGTAAAGTACTCTGTAAATTTCATAAAGCTACGTTTTATGGTTATGGAGTATTCCGTGAAAAGATCGGCATTCTAATTGATTCATATATTTTTTTAATATTATATTTTCGCTTTTCTCCGTCGATTTTAACTGATTTTACTGTTGCCACTTCGTGATACTTTGCTGCATAAAAAAAGTCATAATATTTGAGTGGAACATCGTAGGGACTTAAAAATAGTCATGTTAAATTTCTGATGTTTTGAACTAACTATTCTGTAAATTTCAATGCTGTAGGTTGTGTAGCTACGGAGCCTTTCTTGTACTGACAAACAAACAAACAAACAAACATCCGGACAAATTTTGGGGATTTTAAGCTTTATATATAAGATACAAACTAATATACCAAACTTTTAAACCTGTTTAAATTAACCTGTAAAATGTTAACGAAGTAGTAACCAAACAGTGACTTTAATCATTGTAATAGTATTAAAAAAAATCTCGAACAACATTTAATAAATTTTATTTAAATTTTAGCATTTGAATAAAATCATTTTACTCTAAATGAATGTTTTTCATGAACACAGTTAGTCCATACATAGAATTTAAAAAAAGCACACTTTATAATAAAGACACAAACGCAGGTGAACTATTTGAAAGGTACAAATTATCCTTACCTAACGATTTTATTTAAATTAAAGACCCAGCTATAAAATCAACCGCAAAAGCGCGCGGCTGCAGGGGAAAAAAAAGCACACGAATCTCAAATAAATGACAATAAAAAACCGCATATTAATCTATCTCCCTGGAAAAGGTGCACGAATTTGCTAGGATTCGGGAACAACTGTTTGAGCGAAGATAAATGCAATTACACGGGGCGGAGAGAGAGAGATTTTTCTACTTTTTTGTTCACAGCCAAAACGGTGAAGCTCATAACTTTCATGAGGGGGAAGCCTCATAATCATTGGCGACTTCATTACGTGGTAATTTGGCGATTAAAGACCTGAAGCCCGAGTAGGAGGGGGGATGCGCAGGTAAACAGTGAGGGGGGTTGCAGCTGGTCCCTGGGACCACCTGCTCGCGGTCCGCGGTCAACTAGCGGTTCAAGGGCGAATGGCGAAAGAGATCAGCCCTTCAGCAGATGGGGCAGTGAGACTTCCATGCTACAGCTGGCGTGTTTGCGGGGTCTGTGGGGGGAGGGGAGTGCTAGATTTGGCGGGAATTCGCTGTGTGGTCCGCTTCTTTTTCAAGGTGTGGAAATAGCCTTTGGGGAATTAAATAATCGGTGAAAGGGTGATTGGTAAAGTAGAGGTAAGGGTGCCCGCCTCTATTGACGTGTATTAAATATAATGGTAGAAAGGGATCGTGAAATTTTACAAAAGGGGGGAAAATATTTGGGTATATCTAATAAGCGTTTTTGTTTTTATTATTGTTTTAAAATTTTGTTTAGAAAATTTATATTATAAAACCTAAATATTATATTTAAATAATTAATATAGCCTCTAGTTTTTATTTTATAAATATGTAATCTTACATAAAATCAAAATACGTGCGTTAAATATAATAGTATAAAGGGAGTGTTGAATACTAAACTTAATTTTTTTTTAAGTATATATTTGGATATATCTTATAAGAGTATTTTTTTTTTAATTAACGCTTTAAATATTTTCAAGAATAGCATAATTTTTTTTTAATTTTATAATGACATTTTTATACTTTTATACAAAATAATAATTGTAAAAAAAAACATTCTGATTACGTTTTTCTAAAACACATTTTTTAAAAAAAATTATGTTCTTAATTTTTTTTTATTATATAAAAGTAGCGAATCAATTTCCCCAATTTAACTGACTATTGTAAAAAAAAAAATTGAAAAATAGTAATTTGTAGTTGAAGTTTATCTCTATTTATTATTCGTGCGAATTTACTTCTCAATGCAGTTAATTTTCTTTTCAGCTGGAAATCATCAAAATTCACAAACAAATTAACGTTTAAGTCAACTGAACCAGACCTTAAATTAAATTGGTATAAATTATTCAAAATATAACAGATAAATGATTAACTAATGCAGAAGAAACAAAAATAATGCTGAGAAGTTTTAAATTAAATTCTATTTTCCTTTCATTATTTATCATTCTGTATTAGGTACTAAAAGATAACTACTAAAGTAGTACTTATCTGTTGCTTTGAGACGAAGTAAAATAGATACGTTAAAATTGATTTCCCAACAAAATTACTATAGTAAAGGAAAAACGGATTTACAGCATTCATTTTTCTATTACCTTTTCAAGTTTTTCGAACAATACTCTGGAGATTTGTAAATGTTTACACTTTATAAGATTTCACTTAAGTTGTAAAATAAACACGTATTAAATTTTTTCAAATTTTACTTGCGTAAGTAATAATATATCATAGGAGTAAATAGTAACATAGTAAAACAAATTTAATTGTTAAAATATGATAATATTTTAGTTATTATTTAAAAAATCTTTTCAAAGAATGGGTCATAGATGCATAATATTTGCCTTGCAAAATTGTAATGACAATGCATTTAAAGTACTTAAATATCATTAAATACGTTTATTATAAATACTCCTTTAAAATGATTTTGTCAGTAAAGAAACATAATCCGTTGATGATTGAGATTATATTTTAAACCTTAACAATATGAAGAACTTAAAAAAAAAAAAGTGAGAAAATTACGTTTAAAATACGGAAAATATGTATATGGGACCATAACATTTTATAAACATTATAAATTCTCGACAAAACAGTTCTAGCTAAACTTTCACCAATTGTTGACTATTACTAAAAACTCATCTATTACATACACTAGACCGATTTTAATATAATTTTAGGTACAATCGCTATTAAAATTGCAGGAAACTGGCTGCTTTCGTTTCAAGACCATATCACGTCTTTGTAAATTGTTTTCAGCTCTTCCCCAAAGTTCAAGAACCTGCCGACCTCTTCCCTGCCTTCAAGAACACGATATTCTAAGAAAAGGGTTGAATTTTCAGAAGAGGGATGCATTCAAAAAACACCCCTTACTCCCCTATTTACCCTGGGTGCACTCATACACCATAATACCCAGCAACCCTGCGAGTCTTTTAAAAACAGACTTTGGCTCAAAAGCACTTGGTGCAAAAGAGACTCGATCAAAAGACCTTAAAACCCAAGAAGAAAATAACGGCCTTGTCATATCAAGAAGCAGCAGCGGCCTAAACAAATTGCCGAAGGGTACATAAAGGAATCCCTAGAAAGTATCGGGGGGGGGGGGGGGGGGTACCGTCCCTAAGTAAGGGGGGGGGGGTACGCGTGCTGTTCGCGTGCTGCAGCTGGCACGTGTCACCACGTGAACAGTTACAGTCAAAGGTAAAGGAGGGTCGCTTGCAGACTGTTGTTGAGGATTGCTACCGACCAGACCCGAACATGGAGCCGAAGGACAGGTGGAACATTAAAACCAAAGGGACTCCCGATGAGAGGGTGGGATTGTTATGCGGAAAGGGACCATTGGAGGGGGTGTTTATTTTTAGAGAGGCAATGTCCTTCGAGGAGGGGGTGTCTGGAAGAATTGGTCGGAAGACATGCGGCAGATGGCTTTTGCTTCCAAGTATTGAAAGCAAGTTTCGATTTGTAAATATCAAAATGAAATTTTCAATGGTGATGAAAGCCATGTGAGGCATGTGCGTAAGATATGGGTCAAACTCGCGAAAACTGAAAATTTTGAGTTTGACAGGTGATAACTATCTTCTAACACTTTAATTTGTTTTAAGACGAATAGCGAATTGAAATTACAAAAATTAGTTTTATAATATTTTTTTTTGAATAATTGACTTGTTATTTGTACAAATATATTCCTCCAACTACATATTTTCGAAAAATGTCCGATATTCTACTAAATATAAATTTCTAAGCATAATATAAAATAACAAGAAAGTTCACTACAACACATTATTCAGCATTGTTTATATAAATATAGTTTAATTATATATATATTTTTAAATTAACTATAAAAAAAACGTTTATCATAACAAAATACACACCATTTTTTTTGTATCCGTTTAAAGATATTCAAAACGATTAAATGTAATAAAAATCGTCTGTGGAACGAATTAGAAAAAACATAAACAGAATATGGATTTCCAACTTAAAATAACAATTTATAATAGCATGAGATTTTTGTTGACGATAATAAAAAATTCAGACGTTCGGTTTTTCGAAAATGACGGATACAACTTGTTTTTAAAAAGACTATTACAAAATTAATTCCTTAATATAATAATGGGGTTTTAAAGAATATAAATGTTTTTCGTTCTATTTTATTGAAGTTACAAATTTGACTGAAAATTTGTTTTAATAATACTTTTTTACACATATTCCAAGATTCCCAATGGGGACCCATTTTTTTTACCTGTTAATCGAAGAAGAATGGAAGAGAAAAACAATTATTACAAATATTTATAAACCTCAGAATTAAATCAAAATAAATAATTGTGTTCTCAACGAAAAAGTGAAATTTTTTATGAAACATTTGTAAATTTATAATTTTTAAACAAAGAAATTCGACATGGAATTTTTAAAAAAAAAATGGAATACATGATGTGACTTTTCTGCAGTTTTCTTCCGGCAACGTTATATTTGTCTATTTTTAGAATTAAACCGCTTAAATATTTTCGCCAAGCGTCTTAGCAACGTATGCTGAACAAGTGGTTGGGAATTACGTGGTTTCAAGGCTACAGCGACGATATTAGTGTTTTATGTAAAGTAAATATTTACGTTTAGGATCCAACGTTAAAAGTTTGTGTTAGATCCATCAAACGAAAAAAATGAGATATTATCAGTGTTTGATACTAAAAGAATCTATCTATCTGAAGATTCAAAAAAGAAATGATCCCATTTTTGAAATTTTAAAAATGATATTACTTTCAATCATTTTAAATTACAGCTTGTAACGAAATCCAATTAAGATGATTCAACATCTTTGAGATTGCTTCTGAATTTCCTATCAAAAGAATTTTTTTATTCGACCAAATTACTATTTTTTCCGTTAAAATTAACTTGGAAGGCATTAGTATCTGTACATGGGTCAATACATTTAGTAAAACTAATTCGAGTTTTCTCACGAATCATCTTAGTGCGAATGCTTACTCTTCAATTTTGCATTTTCTAAATTATCCGGTTGCATCAATAATACTAAAATATACAATCTTTAAAAAAAAATTCTTTATATTACTGCAATTCGAAAAATTGTATTTTAGTTACATTTTAGAATAAGTCAGTGTTCCTCTAGGCGTTTTTTGAAGGGCGGTCCGCCCTGTCCGCCCTTTTTTCATATTGATAGAGCCCTCTTTCCCCTTTTTCAAAAAGTGCCGCCCTCTTTTGAAAAAATGCCGCCCCTCTTGCCCTTTTCAGTCAAGCACAAGCGTCCTTGCTTCCCTAGTTGTCTTTAAGAAAGGCATGGATTAAATTTTTGTGTGTGTGTAAACTGGAATTAAGTTAATTATGACAGTAGAAAAACAACCTCCTTTTTAACTGCGCGTGTTATGCAATCGCGATGATTCTGCTTTAATTTCGAGCACGGGGCATTCCACAAATCCTATTGATTGCCAATGCTCGGATATGAAATGCTAAGTTTTTTTCTGTGTTTTTTAAATAAAAGAAGATGGTTTGGCGCGAGGTTACAAGATTATACATTTTATTACCAAATTTTGGATTTAAGTAGCATTTTCATCAGTTTTGTAAGGGGTCTGATTGGGCAACTTACATATTTGTTTTTTAAGGGAAAAATTAATTTACAAATGTTAAATTTTTTATTTTAAGTAGTATATTTATAAAGAGACACCAATTTTTCATGGGTCTTTCCTTTGAAATAGACCCCGAACTGTCAACAATAGTCCAATATTCAGCTCTAGCGCAATGTTAACAGACATTGGAACTTTTTTTTTTGTTTGGCCACGTGTACGATGTGTCAACGGGTGGACACGCCCACCCCAAGCTTTTTTTTTTAAAGTGCCTTTTGAAAAACAGGGTGCCCTTTTATCGCCAACAGCGCACTGCCCCTTTTTATTTCTAGAGTGAACACTGAATAAGTTGTTGTAAACACCTTTTGTTAGTTACAAGGTTACAGGACCGGATTTAGGCATAGGCTTCAGCCTAGGGGCCCGAACCACACAGAAAACAATAGAGTCAACTTCTTAAAAAAAAAATTTTTTGGAAGGATGATAACGCAAATTCTAATGAAAATAGTGTACAGCAATCTTTTTATTATCATAAAATCTCCCTGCTTGCTAAAATATAAATTGCCATATAACCCCTATATTTTTATCGGTAGTCTGCCATTATGATCAAAGAACTCGAAACTATTTTTATTCCACAAGTGAAAGCATAGCCCTGGGCGCATCCCATAACCCAATTCCAGCAATTCCAAATGATTGCGACGATACACATATCTCGGGGTAAAATGGTAAAATATCATCAAACTGCCCTGATCCCCTTTTGCATGTCCAAGGCCGTCTCCCAGCGTTGCGTGGAGGTGCTTTCCTTTTGGTAATTTCCCTGCATTTACCCTCTTCCTTTTGGCTTATGAGATACTTTCGTGCGCGTGAAGGCACGCGACGACGAGGGGCATGGAACATGCCGCCCCCCTTGAGCAACGTGCATCTGACGTTGATACGCCATTAAGCTTCGGCGGAAGTAGGGAATAGCTTAAATATGGAGATAATTTGGGTTGTGTAACCTCTTTTAGCGCTGTTATTTAACTCCGATATGAGCGGTATTTTTTTGTGTGTTCGTTTTTTGTGTTTTTTATATTTTTGTGTACCGACCTTTTCTTTGATACGGAGCCAATAATTAAAAAAAAAAACAGTTAATGAAATCCAGGTGGAAATTCGAATAGTAAGGGAATGGTAATTTTTGATGATTTAAAATTGTATTTCCGCCAATTGGGGGGATGTTTTTTTGCGTTTTGTCGGAAAATGAGCTCCTATGCTTTAAACGCTTTAAGTTATGTTCCCCTTAATTATAGTCACAAAAATAAATATATTAAATTTTTTTTTTATTTAGTAACATTTTAAAATAAGTTGTTGTAAAAGGTCCACTTTTTGTAAAAATAAAAATATCAACGCATTTTGTTAGCTACAAGGTTGAAGGACCGGATTTAGGCATAGGCTACAACATAGGCTGAAACCTAAGGGCCCGTACCACACACTAAACAAAAGGGTCAAATTGTGAAGGAAAAAAAATATTATTTGGAAGAATGATAACCTAAATTCTAGTGAAAATAGTATACTACAATCTTTTAATGGTGGATGAAAATTCTTAAACGGATTTGTACATGTAAATATTTCCTAATACTTTTATGTTCTTTAAAAAATGGTTATTTTGTGATGGCATTTTTTTTTTGGGGGGGGGGGGAGACAATTGTTTTTCTTTTTCTTAAAGCCATTTGAGGATAATGAAGAGACGAGTACAATCTTTTATTATCATTTTCATGGATTCCAGAATGCCATTGCACCTTGAGATTCCTTGAAACCTTTCAAATTTTATAACACAGTATTGAAAATATATAAAAAATAGAGGATTTTTCCAATTTAATTACTAGACTTGAAAAAATTAATTTGCAGTTCTCGAACACATATTTTCAAAACATCCCCTTCCCTTGTAATTGGGAAGGGGGGGGGGGGGGGGAGACACCACATATTCAGGCTAGATGCCCACTAACTCTAAATCCGGCTCTGCAAGGTTGTACAAAGTTGAGGAGCAAACATTAAAAAAAACATGTTTTGTCACATTCAGGTGATCCATGGTAAAATGCAAATAACTCTTCCTAAATGCGTTGACTCATGGCCAAATGACAATCTTTGCACATTAATTTCAATGTGACAAGATATATTTTAGACAAATAAAATAGTTTAGTTTTACAAAAAAAAAAAAAAATCGCAGACAAATTCAGGAATGTAATAATCTCACATGCGTATATTTTTTGAACAAAATATGGTTTGAATGTTTGCTCTTCAGTTGTGAAACTGTAAAAAATATGGGAGGCCGTTAAAAAAAATTTGAGCGGAAACAAGACTGCTTTTGATGTGCATGAGGAGTAAAGCATTGTTTTTCGTTTTTGGCAAATTCACTTCGGATGGGTCTTTATCGGTTCTCGGCTCTGTCTTTCAGTTATATTTGAGTATTTTTGTTAAAAAAATTAATTTCTGTATGTATTTTGACATTTAAAAAAATATTTATTTAACTAATTGTTATTGATTCATTTAAATAATTGTTAATGACTGTTTAAATAATTTTTAATATTTCATTTAAATAATTTTTAATGTTTCATTTAAATAATTTTTAATGTTTCATTTAAATAAATTTTAATGTTTCATTTAAATAAATTTTAATGTTTCATTTAAATAAATTTTAATGTTTCATTTAAATAAATTTTAATGTTTCATTTAAATAAATTTTAATGTTTCATTTAAATAAATTTTAATGTTTCATTTAAATAAATTTTAATGTTTAATTATATAATTTTTAATGTTTCATTTAAATGATTTACAACTTTTCATTTAATTAATTTTTAATGTTTCATTAAAATAATTTATAAATTTTATTTAAATAATTTTTAATATTTCATTTTCATAATTGGTAATGTTTTATTTAAATAATTTGTAATATTATATTTAAAAAAGTTTATAGTCTCATTTACATAATTTTCAATGTTTCATTTAAATAATTTTCAATGTTTCATTTTAATAATTTGTAATGCGTCATTTAAATATTTTTAATGTTTCATTTAAATAGTTTTTTATGTTTCATTTACATAATTTGTTATGTTGATTGAAATTAAAACAATTTTATATTTAAATACTCAGTTGTATTTATTAATTTCAATATCCGTTAAAGACATTTTTAGCTTTGTAATTATTTTTAAAAACTCTTTTAAAAAAATATTGAAAAATAATATTATTTAAATTTTAGTTTACTAATTTTCGCATCATATTGAATCAGTATTTATTTAAGACAAACTATAAAAATACCAGTTTAATGCACCGTACAAAGTAAATAAGCCAGTACTCTAATCAATTAAAAATTTAAATTATTTTTCATCAAATGTATGTAAGTATACCTGAAACTACTGCTACGATTCAACTTAAAATTCATATTTCTTTGAATGGCCCTTTTGAAGTAATTGAGAAATTTTCTAAATTACATTTGCCAATTTCAATGACCAACATCTTAATGTGTTTATCATATAATTCGAAATAAAATTGTTATACAAATTTCGTAATCAAAATCGAAAAATGACAGCTTTAATTTAAATTTAAACGAACTATGACCGAAATATTCCTACACACAGTCAAATTGGGAATGCTGCTTTAACTTCGTAACTAACAGTGTTGGTGTCACCATCTATCGGACGTATTATCAACTTGTCAAAATTTATAGGAGAAAAAAAAAAAGAATTATTTAATTCACGTTAAAGAACTTTTACACTAAGGTAGATTATAATTTTAGAATGTTACCCAAATCTTCCCCATTTTATGAATTAACTCAGCGATTCTCAACCTGTGGGGCGCGCCCCCCTAGAGGGGCGCGAGCACACTAGAAGGGGGGCGCGAGAATATCCAAGAGAAAATATTATTTAAAAAATTTATTAACTGACTGCTGCGCATGCTGGAGCCCCCCCCCCCCCCCCATCGGTATGAAGTTTAAAAAAATTAATACAAAAATAATGCTTTTTTTCTCCAATTAATAAACATTTCCAAAACTTTAGAAAAAATACAAACGTTTTTTTTTTATTTAAAAGTGTGTGTGTGTGTGTGGGGGGGGGGGGGGGGGGGGGGGGGATGGCGTATCATCTTTTCCCAACAGGCAGACAGCTATCCGCCATTTAGGCGCCTTCCCATATCCGTCATTACAAAATATTCATCGTTTGACAGGAAATAAAAAGAAAATGTAAAATAAACAAAAACAATCTATTTCGATTTTAGATGGCGGGAACAATTTTGGCGCCTATATATGTCCACGTTGAAAATTTAATAAGTCAATACGAATTTTTTTTTTTTAAATGCTAAATAAAATATCACATTTTTTTTTTGGTTTAGAATATTTTGTTTCAAAAAATTTGTCGCCGGTCATTTAGAATATATCTTGTAAGTCTTGTAGTGTAGAAGTAAAGGATGACTAAAATAGTCAGGTCAAAAATAAAGGTCAAATGAAAAGATGTTTTGAACAGTTTCTACTTTTTGTACTCCTGAAAATTGGAGGTTTTTTGGTTTTTGAGGCCTTTTATTTGTTTGGTATTTCTGAAAGTTATGGTGCTTTGTTTTGCCTTTTAAAACCAAAATGAAACATGTATCATATGATTGTGTTAAATTATTTTCTAGAAGAAAGCTAAGGCAATAACAATCCAGTTTAGTTGCTTTTTTTTCTTTTAAAAAAAAGGGAAGGAAAAGACAACCCAACGATTAATCAGGAAAGGTGAGATTATTCCATATGTGTTTTTAAAAGACTTCATTCCTATTGTCAGTTTCCGTCAGGCACGTCGCGCCGGGGGGGGGGGGGGGGGGGCAATAATTTGGAATCCCTATAAGTTGGGAATTTCAGGATTTGAAAATACCCGAGTTGGGAATTTCGGGGTTTGAAAATACCCGAGTTGGGAAAATGTATGTTTGAAGAAAATTAATATTTTTAACAAATGAAAGCGAAAACACCAAGTTTATCAAGCAAATGCTTGCCGACCCTTCTTTCTGTTTTTACAGATATTGTTCAATTCCAACCACCTTGTTGCTTTTTCTCAGTGATTCATGCATCCTGTCGGGGATTGCAATGATTGGTCATTACGTCACATATGCTATTATTTGTTTTATGAATCCCTGGGAATTGAATATTTCTACTATGCTTTTTCTTCCAGATTTTTTTTTTGTTAAGTAACAACTGGCGTCTTTATGTCGAGACTTTCAGTCAAATACATCGAGAACGAAATTTATTGGAATACATGTGATGTTCTATGATTAATGAAGAGAACTGAATTATTTTTTTTATTACGAATTTGGTTTCGGTTTATTTGAGGAAAAGTTATCATCCTGAACGAACTTTTTATTGACTGTTCTATTATACTCTTCTTCGTACATCTACAAATGTATTCCAGTTAACAAAATATAAGCAGTCCTGAGTTCAAGTTGATCACGCTCTTGACAAAGAGATATTTAAGAGTTTTGCTCCTGTACATCCGCTGCCTGGCCTTTGATGCTCTCTTTCGTATCTTCAAAAACGTCCCTCTTCCAAAATTGGTTGGTTTTAGTCTTTGTGTTTTTCTTGATGAACTTATCTGCAGGGACAGCAGACCAATCCGATGTATCGTGTATTCCCGTGTCGATTCCATCTACAGTGCAGAAGTTATGTCAATCTTCTACCTAATTGGTTTGTACCCTTTATTAGTCATCCTCTTTTAGACTGAATTTGAGTGATCAAGTTAATACTTTAAATTTGTATTAGTTTGCTTTTTTTTCAAAATAATATAGTAACTTTTTCTTTCACTAAGAAAGCCTTATTGGTCACCTGGGCACAACGCGTAGAATATGTAACCATTATTATATATCACTGACCGTACATAATGATATATTAAGACAAAGTTATTATAATATACCAACTGTATAAAAGTAGATATTATTTTATAAAAATATCCACCGTATAATATAATAAAATATATAAATAATTTATAAAAATATCCAACGTATTCCTGTTTACTTAAATGAAAATTAATTTTTCATATTTTTTTTAGAGTTTAGGTTCATTTAAATATAATTCATATAGGCTTTTGCATTAATTCTCAATTAATATAAAGTTTTATGTCAGGAAAATTACAAATTATCTTCGTACATATTGTTTCCAAATAAAGTATACTGCAATAAATGAAATGAATTAAAACAATATAAAAACATGTATCGTAGCTTTCTACTGTTTGTTTAATGCCTTTAATCCTACCTCTAATCTATAAAAAAGATGAAAAATGTCGGCCAGTTGCAACTGGAAATATTTTGCAAATGTATAGTTGGGAATTTCGAATCTTTAAGTTGAGAAATTTCTTGTTTCAGCCCCCTGGCCCTGGTTCCCATGCATACTAATTTAGAAGAATTATAACATTTGTACTGCTTTTACTTTAAAATTCAATTGCTAAAATACAAATGACTTATATTTTGTGCAAACATATGCAATTTTTTTTTTAATGTATGTGAAAAATAATGGCAGATTCGTAAGTAGGAAAATTAATTGTGCCCGAATGACAAGTAAACTCAAGCATAATAATCAATAGTTAATGTGAATAAAATATAGTATAAAATAATCTTTTTTTCAAAATAAAAGCCGGCTTTAAAAAAAGCTCTGAAACGTTTTTTTAAAAATAATTATTAATTTAAGGAACAAAAGTGTAATTTTTTTTAAATATTTAAGTATTAATTTTATGGTCATTATCACTTTTTGAAATTGGCTCTAAAATTTAGGTGTTTTTTTTTTGTGAATTGGCACAAATTTTTTAAACAGTGGTAAAAAGTACAAAATTAATTCTAAATGATTATTTTTTTTCCACTAGTCCCTAAATTAAAATTTTGTACTCTGTAGTATTTTATTTCTTAAATTATATATATATATATATATATATATATATATATATATATATATATATATATATATATATATATATATATATATATATATATATATATATATATATATATATATATATATATATATATATATATATATATATATATATATATATATATATATATATATATATATATATATATATATATATATATATATATATATATATATATATATATATATATATATATATTTAAATCAATCAGCAAAAAAAACCTCTTCGAGCATGTTTGTTTACATAATGGTCTGAAGTGACTGTGATAGTCTGTTCATTTTCCTCGAAAAACCATGGGTGATCTGATGGGACGTGCGTCCCCACTTCTTTTTTTCTGCACACAACCAGTTTCCCTGAACGTTGTCACCCACCAAAAAATAGATTTCCGGTCCGGGATATGTCCCAAAGGCTCAATATTGAAGCGATTTCTTAAAGCGCGCTGGGTTGAAACCACTGAACTTCCGTTGGAAAAATAGGCCTCTACGGCAAAAGCACGCTATTCGTTACTCCAACGTATGATGGCGTCTGAACCACAAAGTCACAAAACTTTAAAATCTATTCGATACCACGCCTACCTGCCTGGGGCTGCTGTAAGCTTCAGAGCACTCACTTCAAAAAAGGAAGTTAACTTGCCGCACCCTGCGTATATATATATATATATATATTTATTTATACACGTGTAAAGTAATCTGACGATCAACCCCCCCCCCCCCCTATAAATTTCCTGTGTACGCCACTGGCTCGAGATGATATCGGTCGTGTGGATTCCCTTCCACAAACATTACTTATTTTTTTCTCTTTTGTTCAGTCATGCTTCTGAATACTTTCTTTTATTATTCGAAAAAATGTATTCCCAGTTTCTAAATTTAGCTCACCCCGTCTAGGTTAACTTTCAATAACGAATTTTTCTACTTTCATATTCTTTTAACGTTATCTCCCTGTTTGGCTTTCATTTCAAATATAATATTTAAATTTTCCCCGCTTTCATTCGCTTCATCTGTTCACCGCCCGCCTGGCAATATGCCAGATGTGGTTTCTCACCAACGTTGGCTTACTTTTACTCTTGTTTTGGCAGTTAGTTAAAAATAATTTGAAAACAGAATCCAAAATACTCAATATACATTATTGTTGTAAACATTTTATTGTAAGCGGGAGGAGGGGGGGGGGGGGGAAAGGAGGGGGGGGGGGGCGATGAAAATTATGATTGAAAACTGGGCCGCGAATACTGAAAGGTTGAGAATCGCTGAATTAACTTAAATATAATTTAAAATTTAATGAAATTTACATGTAAAATTGCCAACTTTAATTTTATGCATGCTGTTGTGCCTGATAATTAGTAATTCTAGGAAAACACAAGTTTTAAAAAATACATATAATTTAACTTTTTTGTTGAATGTGATTCGAATGTTACATTTACAAAAAAACTTTAAGATTTTGGATTTTGAAAAATTAATAGTGTCGCCATCTATCGTCGTATAAGTATTTCAGGGAATTAAAACATGTTAGATTTCCAAAATTTTGAGAGAAGTTAACTAAAATCTGACTGTTAATCTATCCTGATTGCTTTATATTTAAAGATTTTGTGAATGAAAATATTAAAAAAAAAATATTAAACTGCAAATATAAAAAGGCAATTGTATTTAAATTTTAATCTGGTTCCAATGCATTTTTAAAAATTAAATCTTTATAGTGTACAGTTGATTGTTAAATAATCCGTTTAAGTGAAATTTATAAGAGCATTTCAAAAATTAAATATATTTGAAATTTATGTTCCCAAAAATTTATTTCTCCCCTAAAATAAGTAACTTCACAAATTTACAAACTTTAAAATTTTTTCATTATCATTTACTTTTAATTTTCCTGTAAATTCACATCATATTTTTGATTATTGAATTAATGTTTTATTAAAATATGATTTTTCGGTCAGAAATGTTTATGTTTCATTTCTTGCATAGCAAAATATACCTTTTAAACATAGTTTATATAAATTTTTAAGTGAGAGTAGACTAAGTTCATAGCAAGTTAAAAAAATTGAAAAAATAAGAATTTATGTTCAATAAAATATTTGAAGAAATAATTTTTTAATATATAAGAAAATTTCATGGGTACTCAACAAAAATTCCAACATGTTTTCAATTGTCACATATAATATCATAAGTGTTTTGTTTACCAATGGTTTTTAAAAGACAAATTTTTAATTTATAAATGGTATGATACAGAAATAATAGTGTATAGAAATAACTGATAGGGTCATATTTTTAATATAAGTAATAAATAAAAGGGATAAGAAATGATAGACTAGGTAATATATTAATTAAATTAATTTATTGATAAATAAATCCCCCAAAAGTTTAATTAGCAATTACATTTTAAGGATATTTTTATAATTAAGTTCTAAGTATATTTTATAAGAAGTAGTATTATATATATTTAAAATTATTTATATTATTATTGTGTCTGCAATTACTTTTTTTAAAGACATAGAAGAAAAAAACCAAGCGTGCAGAGTTGTTTTATTGATTAAACTTGAGATTAATTTACTGTTTTTAAGTATCCAAAGTGGGAATTTGAGTGAAGCGTTTCTGTAAGTGGCTAAGTTTTTCACTTTATTTTATCCTCGATACTTGTAAAGTCATTCAACTACATACTTTTTTTTACATAAAAATATTTTACATTTTTTAAAGTTATCTTACTTCGAGTATATAACTTCTAATATAATCGTAAATAATAAGTAACTGTTTATATTTTTGATATTGTACATTAACTTAGACGATTATTTAAATTATAATTTGTTTAACAGGAAGAAAATTCATTGTGTTGCTTTTTTCACAACTAATTGTAAATTTCATATTTTAACATTACGTTTGCATAAAATATATACAATAGCTACTCGATATGATATCTGATCGATATCACTATCACAAATTATATCTGATCGCTTTCCCAAATGATATTTGATGATATCTTAAAAAATGTATATATATATATATATATATATATATATATATATGGGTAATTCCACGCGTGACTTACACTACATTTGACAATTTATACCACATTGTAAGCTTAATTAAAAAAAGTAATTTGTGATTTAAAAAAACTTTTTATGTCAAAAGACATACCAGACATATGTTCTATTTTTTGACAATGTAAACTTTTTTCATTTTATTTAAATTTAATTTTTAAAAATAAAAATGTCACAGTGTGACTTACACTACGAAAAAGGACACGGTGTTTTAGATATCATTTCAATTTACGTTTTCTTCCTCATGCTTTGATATAAAAAAATTATGTTATGCCAGTTTCGATGTATAGGGTTTGAAGTTCAATCAGGTAAAAAATATATTTCTAGATGTGTTTTCAAATTATTTTAATTTAAATTAATCTGTGTGACTTACACTACAACTGAAAACGTGACTTACATTACACTCACAATAAACACTGGTAAAATGATATAAATAAAATTAAATTATAACTTAAAAAATTATAATGTGAAAAAATATAATAGAATTTACAATCAAAGTTTCAGTCAGGCATTTTTTAAATTTTTTTACAACAATTACAGCATTTGCGGCACCTGCTTTTTCTGGCTAATGAAAATAATTCCTTGTGCATCGCAAAAATCCACTTCTATTGTAGAGCCTTCTTTAGAAATGAATTGTCTAGCAAAATTTTTCACTTTTCATATTTCTACAAATGAAACCCAGTACCGGGGGGGGGGGGGGGGGGGGATGACCCTCCCAATAATCTGGAAACCCTGAAAGTTGGGAATTTCAGCTTCCAAAAACCCCGAATTGGACAAATTTATGCCTAAAGAAAATTAATATCATTAACAAATGAAAGCTATGGAAGATTAAAAATTGCCCAACTTGTAAGATTATATTTAAATTTGACCTCAGAACGGACACTGCATTGAAATATTGGTGCAACAAATCAATGCTTGTGAGAGAACTGTTTAATATTACCTAAAATATATATAAAAAAATCATGAAAAATGTCGATAAGTTGGAATTGGGAATTTTCAGCACTGCTGGGAATTTCGAATAGTAGGGTTGAGAATTTTGAATCGTTAAGTTGGGAAATTTCTTGTTTCAACCCCCCAAAATATTTTTTGTGTATAGGCACTGATCAAACCTATACCCTATTGCCACTTTTAAGTTCTTCTCGATTGTTATCTTTTTCTTAGGTCTTCTCATTTTTTTGTTCAGTTACCAGTTTTGTCATAACAAAATCCTTGATTACAGGAGTATTATATGCCTCTTCATAAAAATCTTTTTCAAAGATTTTATTTCATTGCTTAGTGCAGTAATTATTGAATGTTGAGCAGGCAGGTTGACCTATCTCCGGTGTAAACTGATGTGCTAGTTTCTTTACAATGGCCTGACATTTATTTGGGCTTTAAGGTGGACTTTGCTTGACTCTTGCAATATCTTTAAAAAATGAGCTACAATTATGATAAGCCTTCTTAGGAGAATCTACTGAATTTGGATTAGAAGGGCTTGGTTCATTTTAAGTGGTTGCGGAAATTCTTTTTTACCTATATTTTTTTTTATCTATTCCCTCTTCTTTGCTTTAAAAATCCCTTTGATCAACTTTCATTGTAATTTCCACGTTCTTACACATTTCCTCTTGCTATCTTGATTAATTATCTTTAACTGCTTGAAATATTCCATTTGTTTTTTTCTTTCTCTAATCTCTGTCTTTCATTTTGCTACTTTTTCCCCATTTACAGTTTAAATAAGAAAAGTATAATAAATAACAATATTTAAAAATAAGATCACTTATGATATTATTTTTAAATATTGTTACTGTGAATTTTGTAATCGTTGTTGTTCTACAAACACAGCAGATAGTTGTGACTTACTCTATGTTGTGACTTACACTACAGTTTTAATTTATTTAATATTCACTAAAAAATGTCCTTCTTTTAAAAATCAAAACTGCAGTCTGATAGAGATTAGTATAGAGGAGGAAATCACCGATTTTTTTTAATTGTGGCTCAATTTAAAAAAAATAGAAGAACTTTTGTTCTTTTTTGTGAGTTACACTACATTTGAAAAATACATATTTCATTTGGTTCTAAATCAATAATTAAATCAAGATAAATTTTTATAAAGTAAGGAATTTGATTGTACACTAACTGTATTTCTAAAAAGCCATACTCAAAATATTCAGAAAATGTAACTTATATTAGGAATCAAGGAGTAGAAATAATGCAAATGTAAGCAAGTTTAGTTTCATTGCATAGCAACCATTTTGAATTTGCACCATTGTCACAAAATATGCGCAAAATTTATATTAATGCAAAATATAAAAAAATTCAATTATTTTTTCCATATTATATAAAAATTTCAACTTTGTAAAAAAATATTTTAAAATTCACTCTTAGGACACTTTTACGTGGAATTACCCTTATATATATATATATATATATATATATATATATATATATATATATATATATATATATATATATATATATATATATATATATATATATATATATATATATATATATATATATATATATATATATATATATATATATATATATATATATATATATATATATATATATATATATATATATATATATATATATATATATATATATATATATATATATATATATATATATATATATATATATATATATATATATATATATGAGGTTTCAAAAGAAAGAGAATTTCATGGACCAGTGACGAATCGTGCTTTCATCTCATAAAAAGCAATGTTTTTTAAGGAGTTTAAAATAGTTAATTTTAACGTTATTTTTAAAACAATCCGTTGTTAATGCTGTCATTTATACCGTTAAATTTTTTAGATATTTTGTCCATAAAAGATTTGCTAACATTCGCTGGTGTGCGTGTGTGTATGGGGGGGGGGGGGGGGGGGGGATTTGAAAAGTTATAATACATGTTCTGTTCTAATTCTTTTTATATCATGGCAACTGTTCTAAAAATCTTCTGCCATTTCCACCGCAATTCACGAATTCTCATGTTTATAAGCAAAACCTTTTTGTAAAAACACGACGCATTAACACCACTGAATTTTGCTAGTGAAAACCTTAATTAAAGTCATTAAATAAAATTTACTTTTATAACAATAATTTCAAATATGAGAGGAAAAAAATTAGGAAATTATTTTACTTTAATTAAAAAAAAAGCAACTAAGAATCGTTATGGAAATAAGAAAATGCAGTGATTTCTTTACAGAGAAGGTAAAAGAATCCACATAGGAAATTCTTTTCCTTTCAATGAATCCTCGTGGTTTTCTTTTCCACAGACGTCTGTGTGGGCAGAGCAAGGAGAAAAAGAAATAAATAAGAGTACAAAACAGGTTTCCTCTCTAAGAAGGAGCTTTATTATGATGGTCTCGCAATGTACTACACTTTTGAGTTGCTATGAATTTTTCGGTTATCGCCGATTTGGCAATTGGTAAACGAAATTATTTTGAAGTAGAATGATTTCTATCTTCCACTTTGACATTAGTCACAAGTGTTAGTGTTTAACGTATTTTTTAATAAAAAAATATATATTAATTAAAAAAAATACCACTTTTCTAAATTTATTTTGAGATGTTATATTTCAACGCATTTTATAAATGCATAGCATTGCACATTAATTTTTTTTATTCAATAAAGGAAAAAAAATCGGGTAGGTACAGATTGCACTGTATCGTAAGATGTTATTCGTGAATGCTTGATAGATGATAAATGACCAACCTTGTAGAGGCCCAATATTTGTTTTTATCTTTGTCTTTGTATCATGAATAATTACTATTTTTTGTATTATTTCAAAAAAAATATTTAATGTTACAGTTGTTGTAAAATTGAAATTGTTGTAAATTACAAAAAAAATTTGTAAATTGAAATGTGAGCAATCAAAAATTAAGTCTCACAAATTTTGTTGTGTTTCACATACTTCTAGAAAATATCTGAATATAATTGATAAAATCTTATTTTAAAGTTATCGGAAAAAATAATATTGAAATTGTAAAACCATTATAGGAATAATAAATTCTATTTAGTATATATATCAGAAACTACTAAATTAAATTATTTGCGTTGAGTTCATCAAATATGCTACTAATTTTTTGATGATAAATTTCGGTATTCAACTTAAGTTTAGCTTTAACTAGGCTAACTATCATCGCCAATTCAGCAAGAAAAGTGATGATTAACCCGGAACCCTAATGAATTGAATAATAGTGTTGTAAGCCAAAGACAAACTTACATCACTTTTCAGTCATTTGATTTCAATAACCAAACAGAGGAATGTTGAAAAGTGGTGTGAATCTGACTTCGACTATTAATTTCCCCACCTGAATTGAAAAATATCTGGGATCGAAAGGGTTAAATTCTTTGCAAATTTCATAAAAAAGAAAAATCCACCAACTGGTAATCTAAAATAATACTTAAAAAAAATTCCAACAGTAAAGTACAAAATAATTAATTTAGGATTAACTATTATAATATTGTTTCTGAGGTTTTGTTTAAATCTATAAAAAAAATCTATATTTTGTTTAATCTATGTTTAAATCTATTAAATCTATAATCTATTTGTAAAAAAATCTATAAAAATCTATAAAAGATATATTAATTAATATATCTTAAAAAACAAATTTTTTTAATGAAAATATATTCATAAAACTATTTATTTCAACAGATTTTGTAGTTCTTAAAAATTCTAAAATCGAACAATTATTTTTGCTTAAGATAGTTTTTAAAACCTTTATATTAGTTGCATCGCCATTTTGGCAATATTTCGCCAACCGCTTTCTTTATGGCAAACTTAAAAAAGTTTCTCTGAGTGGTGCGTCTAGCTCGGAACTTTTGCATCCGAAGGAGTCTGAATATAGAAGAAGGATCCACAGCGAATGCTTGGCATCGTTGTTTATTTTTAATTCCCGGATCACAGGTAAGGATTTTGTTTACGTTTATTCTATGGGCATTGGATGAAGTTCTTGTGATCAACGACACAATGTCTTGCGACTTTGTGCAATGTTTAGTTGATTGAAAAGAAATAAAACTTAGTTTTTATGACTTGATGTTCCGGTCCTGTCAGAAACAGGTCGAAAACCCTACCTTAAAATAGGATTTTTCTGCTTTGATTTTTTGCCAAGTATGGTAACCTTTTGCCGCACCTTTTAATCCTTTATGATGAAGTGCGTTCACATGTTTATAAATATAAACGCATGGGATTGAAAATTGATTTTAAATTTATAAGGGGATTTTAAAAATCGCGGATTCAATTCTGATTTAATGATTGCAACCGTGTTAACTTATGCGAAAAAAAATCAAACGATCTTATTAAATGCATTTTGTAGTTTACCAATTGTTATTTGTTAAATTTAACAAACCTTGAATTTGCTCTTGAAGTTGTATTAAATATTATTTGTAGTAAAAATTAAACAAAACATTTTACATAGAATTTAAGTTTATTAAATCGATTTTTTTGTGTGATTAAAGTTTTAAAATGTCACTAAATTGTTGAGATTCTGGTAATCTAGTCACTTAGGTTTTTTAAAAAAGGTTTTGTATCACAAAATATAAGCAGTTTATTATAACCAAATTAATATTTCGGGTGTACTTCCGAAAATGACCAAGTTAAAACCCACCCCCTCCTTCCAAAACGCTCATCTTATAAATTATTTTATTAAAAATTAAAATTACAAAGCAATTTAAAAAACATTAGAATATGAAGCAAATATTAATTCCTGTTATTTCTCGAATTGCAATTTCTCATAAACTACGGTTTTTGACTTGGTCAATTTTGTCAACACACCCACATGTTCAGTTAGTATTTCTTTCTTTTTATTTGAGTAAAGTTATATATATATATAACAGAAATTAAAATAAGGGTTCGTTCATGTATTACGTTGTGCACTCTTGTTGGAAGAGTGTTTGTCGTCTAAGGCGGGACCGTGGCGTAACGTGGGAGGGTGGAAAGGGCTTCGTAGTTGCGTGACTTAGTAAAACTTCGTATAAAAGTTGCCGAAATTTCTTTCACGAACTTTGATATAAGTCGTTTTTTATAGTAATCGCTATCTTTCCAATGGGATGTTTGATAAATTACACAAAAAGGAAGTGTATAATAAATGTTTTTAAATTGCAAAACTTTATCATGACGTCACAGGGTTTTTGCAAAAGCAGTGTGACGTGATCACTTTAACTATTAACATTAATCATGATTAACTTTAATGATGGAACGTACAACGTCCTTTCACAAGGACGCAGCGTGGTATGACTCTCCTTTACAGTTTTTTTTCCTTCTTTCTGGTAGGACTGTTGGTACTACCAGATTTATTATTTTCCAGATTAATTATTTTCTTAGTTGGCGTAATTTTTTTTTTAATTTCTAATTTTAACAATTTTTATGTACAAAAATGCTTCCAGGAGGACTTTATCTATCAATCTATCATCAAAATGATAATCTCTACTAGATTTTCAACTTTTTTTTAAATCAAAAGTGATATTATCATCATTTATTTGGGAGTTGTCTTACAAACGCCTCCTTAAAAAATTGAAGTTGAGAAATATATCACAAATATCTCCCAGTCGTTAAAGAAAGTTCCATAGTAGGTTTACCTTTTGTATAGATATTGTATTCAATATAAAATACATGTCGTATTTGTAAAAATATGGGCTCTTTGCGAATTCTATTATGCTTCCATTAAAAGAAACGATTGTATTGCGCAAACAAAGGAAACATAAATTAACTAGAGCACTGAAACTACTTCAGATGACAGGTCAAGAATATCTATAATACATTTAGGACAAGAAGAATGGGAATCAAAAGTTATATTTATTTTCTATTATTTTGAGTGTAATTATGTTAATGAATATGGAGAGTAAATAGATTCATTTAAAAACAACACCCAAAACTATTTTCCCCTTTCAAAATCTTTCCCTTCAACTAAAGAATGTCTACAAATAATTTGTTCGATCTTACATTCATCAAAAACAACGCACTTAATAATATAAAATAGAGCCACAAACTTAATTCCTTTATTTAATTGTTTAGTATCTCAATTTGAATATTTAGAAAAACTTTAACAGAAATTTCACAAACTCATCATGAAACTTTAAATAAGAGATTGAGAATAACTAAATATTTCAATATGACAATTATTTGGTAACAAACATATTCGAATTATAATTATGAATTATCAAAAATCCCAAATCGACAGACGCTAATAATATAGTTATGATTCATCCCCTGATGTGTTTTTTAATTTTCTCTCCTACATAAATTCTAACTCTATAAAAAGTAATCTAGGCCTATAAACTGTATTCTATCTCTATAAAATGTTATCTAGTCCTATAAAATGCCCTCATGAGTTTAGCCTTGCTTGGCAGGTACAGCCTGACACTTAAAATAGTGGCGTAATTAATTTAAATATTACAATTTTGTTTACTCAAATCACGGCCGAGTCTAAGCAAAGTTAACAACTGCCCATTTGTTTAAAAAGAATGACGTCTGCTCCCAATAGGGATCACAAATTTAAAAGTCACCCAATCGTAAAGGACGAAGAAATATAACAATTTTATATTTTAAGAATTATGCTAATTTATAATTGTTTTAAAAAATATTTGCACATGTTGCTTAACTTTCTATATGCGGGTTGGCTGTCAAGTGGCGCAAGTTCAAAAACAGAGTTCTGCGATAAGACAATTTCAAATTATCAACGGACTTTGGTTATAATGTTAAGTGGAATGACATGCAACTTATTATTGGGCCATCTTTTGAACTAGGAGCCACACTACTTGGTCAAATGATAGCTAACTGCCTGGTAATGGAACATATTGATAGTTCATTTTCAGATTTTTGTGACTCTCACCATTTGGCAGGCAGTCACCTATATTTTACACTCGATTAAATCGTTCTATTATGAAACTTTTGCATAAATTTAGTTTAATTTGGAGAAGAATTAACGTTTCTATAAATTTTAATTTGGTATAGAATAATAGATTTGCTATTGATTCGTAAAAAGTAGATCACAAAGAAAGAAAATAAAAAGGAGTGTTTTGATAATTTAATCTCAAACCTCAAAGTTAAGTAGTGTTCAATAAACGCTGGAATAGTACTATCACGAATTTGTTGAATTTCACGTCTGCCCATTTCAAATTTACGACTGCCCAATTAACTCCACGACTGCCCAGTTGAATAGGCAAATTGGAAATTGAGTTTTGAGGAATGATTTCATTTGAAGATTTCGAAGATATCCTCGCTATCAATCTCAACAAAAACTATCGTTACCCTAAGATCATTGGTGACCCGTTGATAACGTTTATGGTTGTCTTTTTCGTCGACTGGATGATGAATAAGGCTTCTGTCATCAGCGGGACTAAATATTTTCTCTTCTGCTGTCGTTACCTCATTGTTTGGTCACGGACTAAGCTCCTCAGTAGCAAATGGGCACATGTGGCGAAGAAGTTATTTAGGGAAAGAATAACAGTTATGACTTCTAACAGACTTCCTGCTTTAACGTTGGAAAAAAAAGTATCGGAAAGTGCGAGTTTAAACTTTTGTAGAGGCTTGAACTGATGATTATTTTTCCAAAAGAACCCTTTTTTAAGTGAGTGTTTGGTCTAAAAGAACTTTTTTTAGAGTGGAGGATCTGTTTTGTGTTATTTGCTTTGAGTGATGATACAATGTAACCAGAGATTCTTGGAACGTTAGAATTTTTCTTTCAGTAAGTATGGTGGTGTGGTGTGAAATTGAAAGTTTTCAACTAAATTTTTTCAGAATACAATTTCTGATGTGTTTTCTATTCAATTCAATTTTATTTTGGACCATAGTGTTAGAATTAAACCTCAAATCGGCCTGAATCGTCTACCTGTTAAAAATAGAGAGTGCTATGACTATATTTGAAAAGTCTCAAAGCATATTCTCAAAAAAAAATTGTGTTGTATTTTTTGCAGCTATATTAAAAGTCAACTATTGGCTAATAATCCGACATGTATTTTATTCAAACATACGTAAAAAAAAGACATGCATTTAAGGCGATTTTAGCCTTATATTTATGTGCCTTTGTCAAAAAGCTAATTAACTTTCAATTTCAATATATTAAATTAACGAATATAATTCGAGAGACTGTCATTTGAAAAACCCGATAACTCTTATTGCATTATTAATTGTTAATAATGTAAACTGAAGTGTTGTTTTAGAAATTTAGTAATTGCAATCACAATTCCAAAAATAGTTTTTGATTTCTAAAACTTTGAGAACATTTTGAAATAGTTTATTATCAACAAAATGATAACTTATACAAAATATCTTAATTCTGTTTTGTTAACGGAGAACAATTTTTCATTACTGCAACTAATATATCTAAATCTACATAATCTAGAAAAATGAAATCATTGGCAGAATTTTAGACCTCGGTATCATGTCACTTTTCCATTTCGGATTCAAGGTTGCTGCTAATGCTAGAATTCAAATGCATTCTTAGAACAATCCAGTATAGAATTTATCCATCATTTATTATACTTTCATTCTAAAAGGTAGCCTCACATGAATCACATAGGTAAAATAACTATAGGTAGTAATTATCATAAATCAGGACGATTCGAAATAGTTCCTTGTGTCAGACGAAAATCACGATAGATTAATGGGAGATGATCATTTTATTAAAATGTATTCTAAGAATTCTCTGATTTATGTACTTTGGTTTAATGTACAGATGCTTTCAAGTGATTATTCAGTTGTTTTGTTCAAACTAATAGAGGAATTCCATCTGAAAATGGTGCGTTTTTTTAGATAGCGTTGTTTGAAATGTTTTTCTAGCAATAAAATTTAAATATAAAATCAAAATTTATTCAACATATATACATATTTTTTTTGTTCTGGTGTCGAAATTTTTATGCTTGCTTTGATTTTTATAGTAATTACCCGAAAATAAGTACATTATTTTACATGGAGAGATCCACTAATTTTTATTGAGAATTTATAGTACATATTGACTTAAAATAAAAGTATGTTATTTGATACTAGAAATATTTGTATTAAATTTTTTTTATTCGTACTTACTTTTTGCATGGTTTGATGTACTGTCATCTTATTATGAAGAAGTGAAATTTCTCATTTTCCTTTCATGACAATGAGAAATCGCACTTCTTCTCTTGAGATCGTCTCTCCATCTTGTCCTAAAATAAAAGAATGCTTTTTGATACTAGCAGTATTATTATTTAAAAAATTCTTATTCAAACTTACTTTTTGCATTGATGAAATTCTTGATGTCCTGTCTTCTTATTGTGATGAAGAAGTGAAATTTCTCATTTTCATTTCATGACAATGAGAAATTGCACTTCTGCTCTTGAAATCGTCTCTACATCTTGTCCTAAAATAAAAGAATACTATTTGATACTAGCAATATTACTATTTAAAAAATTCTTATATAAACTTACTTTTTGCATTGATGAAATTCTTGATGTCCTGTCTTCTTATTGTGATGAAGAAGTGAAATTTCTCATTTTTCTTTCATGACAATGAGAAATTGCACTTCTTCTCTTGAGATCGTCTCTCCCATCTTGCCCTAAAATAAAAGAATGCTATTTGATACTAGCAATATTGTTATTAAAAAAATTCTTATTCAAACTTACTTTTTGCATTGATGAATTTCTTGATGTCCTGTCTTCTTATTGCGATGGAGAAGTGAAATTTCTCATTTTCCTTTTATGACAATGAGAAATTGCGCTTCTTCTCTTTGAGATCGTCTCTCCAGCTTGTCCTAAAATAAAAGAATAATATTTGATACTAGCAAATTTATTATTTAATAAATTCTTATTCAAACTTACTTTTTACATTGATGAATTTCTTGATGTCCTGTCTTCTTATTATGACGAAGAAGTAAAATTTCTCATTTTTCTTTCATGACAATGAGAAATTGCACTTTTTCTCTTTGAGATCGTCTCTCCAGCTTGTCCTAAAATAAAAGAATACTATTTGATACTAGCAATATTATTATTTAAAAAATTCTTATTCAAACTTACTTTTTGCATTGATGAATCTCTTGATCTCTTCTTCTTATTATTATTATTGCGATGAAGAAGTGAAATTTCTCATTTTCCTTTCATGACAATGAGAAATTGCACTTCTTCTCTTGAGATCGTCTGTCCATTTTGTCCTAAAATAAAAGAATACTATTTGATACTAGCAATATTATCACTTAAAAAATTCTTATTCAAACTTACTTTTTGCATTGATGAATTTCTTGATGTCTTGTCTTCTTATTGTGATGAAGAAGTGAAATTTCTCATTTTCCTTTCATGACGATGAGAAATTGCACTTCTTCTCTTGAGATCGTCTCTACATCTTGTCCTAAAATAAAAGAATACTATTTGATACTAGCAATATTATTATATAAAAAATTCTTATTCAAACTTACTTTTTGCATTGATGAATTTCTTGATGTCCTGTCTTCTTATTGTGATGAAGAAGTGAAATTTCTCATTTTCCTTTCATGACAATGAGAAATTGCACTTCTGCTCTTGAAATCGTCTCTCCCTCTTAACCTAAAATAAAAATATATTATACTAGAAATATTAGTATTTAATTTTTTTTATTCATGCGTACTTTTTGCATTGATGAGTTACTTGATGTTTTGCATTCTGTTATGATGAAGAAGTGACATTTCTCATTTTCTTTTCATGGCAATGAGAAATTTCACTTCTCTTTTAATCGAATTTCCATCTTGACCTGTAATAAAAGTATGTTATTTGGAACTAGAAATATTGGTGTTTAAAAAAATTCTTATTCAAACTTACTTTTTGCATTGATGCCTTACTTGTGACCTATCATCTTATTGCGATAAAGAAGTGAGATTTCCCATTTTCTCTTCATGACAATGAGAAATTGCACTTATTCTTTTGCAATTGTCTCTTCATTCTGACCTGATATAAAAGTAAGTTATTTGAGATTTAAAATAGTGGTATGAAATTTTTTTTAACTTACAATTTCCATTGATTAATTACTTTTGATTTTCCGCATTCTTATTATGATGGAGAAGTGAAAAACTAAAACTTTAACTTATAGTGTACACGCTAATTTTTTATCCTTGATTCCGAAGATACGTAACTGAAAAAATTTCTTGAGGAATAGTGTATAGGGTTTCCAATTTTTATTTATAATCATGCTCGTGATTTGCAAAGGAGAAATAATGTTATGCAGTAACAAACTGAAACTTAAATAATTCTCCTCAAAGAAGCGGGAATGTAAAAAAGTCTACGCTTTAATATCGACGAAATATTAGGAGATTGTTTTGAATATATTTGAAATTAATTCATTATTTTTTTAAATGGAGCAAATGTTTTACTAATAAATTATTGTAAATAGTATCTTGAATTTAAATTTTATAAAGCGTTTTGTAAAATTTCGTATTCTACCAAAAAAATTACAAAACTAATGTGTAATGTAGATTTAGATCTTTATAAAGCACAGCATAGCTTATATTTAATAGTTGTTTCAAATTATTTTAATTTAAAATTAAAGTAAAATTCATAAAAAAAATTTAGGGGCGTTTTCACTCTACATAAAGTAGTAGAATTAAAAACGTACTATACTCTTTAATATCGACGAAATATTTAATTGAAATTTTGCTTAGAATCTATTTAAAATTCTTTAATGTTCAAATGTAGCATTTTGACTTTTCTGTTAACCGACTTGGACAAGTAGAATCCCTATTTAAAATTTTTTAATCGTTTCCTTCAAATCATATTCTAGGTAGAAAATTACAAAAATACTTCATAATAAAAATCAAGTCTTCGTTGAGCACTTTCTAGCTTAAACTAAAAAAAAGTTTAAATTAATTTCAATGTTTAATGACAGTAAAGTTCGTAAGCTGTTTTAGGGACATTACAATCATGAAATGAAATAGTTGTCATAAAAATACCGAAATCAAGTGAAATATACAATAAAATATTATTGATAAACGTTATTTGGGAGGAATATGTAAAAATGCGAAGTATTCTAATCAATAATAAAAGTTGCATATAACGATACGATAACGATTTGCACGTCAATACTTCTTAAATTACATAGGCATACAAGAATGTTACTTACTTAAGTAAAAAAAGACGCCAGTATCAAGTTTTATATGCTGGAAAATTGAATAATTTTATGCTTTCAAAAATGCTTCCAAAAATTCTTCAAAATGGTGTCGAAATGAGCGAAATTTCAACTAAGAATTTAACGTAATAAAAATACATTGTTTCAATACACTATTAGAAATCATTGTTATAGTTATTGATGTCTTTATATTATAAGTATGATTGAGGGTTTAACAATTAATTTGTTTCCTTTCAATACAACGTGTAAAAGCATTATTGTAACAATCTGTTTCTAGGTTTTAGATACAATATTTTTTTTTAATTAAAGCTAATTTTAAGAAAAAAAGGTATCTAAATTGGAAAAATAATTTTTAATTTTAGGAACAAGTGGAAGAAATGTAAATATTTAATTTATTTAATACTTTCTGAAATCGGAGCAAAAATTTAGGTTGGTTTTTGTAAATTAGCACTAATTTAAAAAAAGTTGTAATTAGTATAAAAGACGATAAAAATTACAAAGAAATATTAGGGTATACTTAAATATAAATAAAGTGTGTTTTTGTATTGAAATGTGAAAGTACTTTTTTCACAAAACCAGTAGGGTTACATTACTCCAAGCACGTGTTACTATGTTTTAATATATGAATATTTGATGTGGGGAAAAGTTATCCTTAATTATGAGGAGCTTTATCTCAAAATAAATACATTTAATAAAATTATTATTAAAAGTTGACTTGTTGTATTGCAGTATTTTAGAGAAAGGTTTGAAATATTTGAAAATTACCTTAAAAGCTCATTATTTATATTTGTTATTTTCTAGCCTAAGTTTAAACAAACTTTTTGAACAAAGTAACCCGTGTTACAGTACCGTAATGTTTTATTCAATCAAAATGAAAATTCAGCCTTTTATTTGATACACTTGGAGGTATTCCATCCTGATAGATTTTATTTAGTATTTTTTAAAACAAAA
The DNA here is from genome assembly GCA_963932185.1 of Troglohyphantes excavatus. Taxonomy (NCBI): domain Eukaryota; kingdom Metazoa; phylum Arthropoda; class Arachnida; order Araneae; family Linyphiidae; genus Troglohyphantes; species Troglohyphantes excavatus. Next base: position 58,535,475 of record OZ010667.1, on the reverse strand, counting down.
CAAAAAGAGGACAATATTTTTTATAAAATAGTCTCTTGACAATTTATAAAGAATCAGGAAAATCAAACCTTACAAAATTATAATTTTTTTCCTTATACATACTTTATTTTATATACATACAATTCTTATACATACTTTCTAAATATAACCACAAAAAGGCTTACTATTTTGTTACTTATACACACTTCTTATACATACAATTCTTATACATACTTTCTAAATATAACCTCAAAAAGGCTTACTATTTTGTTACTTATACACACTTCTTATACATACAATTCTTATACATACTTTCTAAATATAACCTCAAAAAGGCTTATTACTTATACATACTTCTTATACATACAATTCTTATACATACTTTCTAAATATAACCACAAAAAGGCTTACTATTTTGTTACTTATACACACTTCTTATACATACAATTCTTATACATACTTTCTAAATATAACCTCAAAAAGGCTTATTACTTATACATACTTCTTATACATACAATTCTTATACATACTTTCTAAATATAACCTCAAAAAGGCTTATTACTTATACATACTTCTTATACATACAATTCTTATACATACTTTCTAAATATAACCTCAAAAAGGCTTACTATTTTGTTACTTATACACACTTCTTATACATACAATTCTTATACATACTTTCTAAATATAACCTCAAAAAGGCTTATTACTTATACATACTTCTTATACATACAATTCTTATACATACTTTCTAAATATAACCTCAAAAAGGCTTATTACTTATACATACTTCTTATACATACAATTCTTATACATACTTTCTAAATATAACCACAAAAAGGCTTACTATTTTGTTACTTATACACACTTCTTATACATACAATTCTTATACATACTTTCTAAATATAACCTCAAAAAGGCTTATTACTTATACATACTTCTTATACATACAATTCTTATACATACTTTCTAAATATAACCACAAAAAGGCTTACTATTTTGTTACTTATACACACTTCTTATACATACAATTCTTATACATACTTTCTAAATATAACCTCAAAAAGGCTTATTACTTATACATACTTCTTATACATACAATTCTTATACATACTTTCTAAATATAACCTCAAAAAGGCTTCTTCAAATTTCAATTATTCATAACTACTTAGAATGCGAAAAATCAATATAATTTTTTAGAACGTTTAATTTATTTTCAAACTTGGATTGTCAATCAAAATTCAGGTAACTTACATTTATTAAGAGCAAAAATAAATAATGTAGGCAAGAATTATTAATTAAAATGTCCTCTTATTTAAAAAATCTAATATTTTAAATGCTTCATCTTTTTTTTTTTATTTTTTAAGAAGGGGTGCCCCTTTAAGTCTGTAAACCCTATCTCAGAAATTACTCACTCATATTTAATCTATCAGCATCCAACTAAAGACGAATGGCAATTAAAATGATTAATATTTCTAGTTTATTGAATATTCCGGATAATTAACAGTCTGATAATCATTTTTTTTTCTAAATGTAGCCCTCCCCTATCCAACCAAAAAAAAAATGAAATCAATAAATTATATTTATAATTATTATATTATTAATTATATTTTTTTATATTATTACATATATACTTTTTAGATAATTTAGTTACTTACGTTTTCATTATACTGAAGTAATAGTTTTTTTTAATAATGGTGAAAATATTTATTCTTTACACAAATATTTTATTAGACATTCTATATTTGTTAGAAAATTCTTATAAATACTTTCTAAATTGAGAGTATAATTTACAACTGTTTTGGTAGAGTTAAAATAATAAAAAAAAAAAATTAAAATATAGTTCAGAACACCGTCGCATTGGGTCCCACCCCTGCTAAGGGCGGCCCTGGTCGAAAGAGTCCCAGATATATACTTTTCAGAAGTTATCTCAGAAGAAGAATCTTAGGAATACCAACTGTTATCTGGCGGAAATAAAACACGTTATCTCCCTGAAAAAGCATAAATTGCGTGCCAAACTAAACAAGTTTATCTGCCCACTCTCAAGAAAGGAAGATGTATCAAACTTAAAACTTATACTTGAAGATAAAGAAAGGAAGTATGAAGAAGTGTAGATTATGAAATGATACCCGGCTCTAAAGAAGCGGACAATTATTAATTATTACATCACGGACATTTGTTTTCTCTTTATCCCTTCTACCCCATGTCACGCTCCGTTACGCTGGCGCGCGTTACCCTCTCCTCCTCCCCCACCCCACCCCAGTCACGTCACATACTGTTATATACACATATTTTTATCAACAATGTGTTTTGGATACTATTGCAATAAATAAGACATTATTGTACTTAAATATAATTATTGCAATTAATGATAGAGCAATATTATTATTGAAAAATATATTTTTCTCTTTGTTTTAGTTGAGTTGTAACTTAAGCTATAGTTGTGGAAATGACCCATCCTCAACAAAAATCCTAGTAGAGTTGCTTGTTCGTCCATAGATGAATTGATCTAGCGCCCAAAGATGGATAGATTATTTTGTTCTATTCAAGAAAGCATTAATATTCATATCAAGTGCAGAAACGAAAATTTTATTTGTAGATCTCACAAAGCTGTACATGAATGTTGATGAACCTTAAAAGTTAAAGCTTATTTAGAACAAATGAAGTATTTTTAGTTGCTCACAAACGATCTTATAAATCATAAACATAAACAATCAACATTAAAAAAATATTTTTATCCCTTGCAAGAGTCTAAATAACTCAGAAATGTATATTTTATAGTAAATGAAGATTATGAATTCGGAGTTAATCTTTAAAATACTTATTGAAATTACGAAGGGTAATTGGTTGCTAAAAATACGAATTGCAGTTCATCGAAAAGATGAAAATATTCAATTAGGCTGAGGCATACTTTTAGAAAAACACAAAGATTTATTTTAACTTTACAACAATTGTACCAGGTTGTTTATAATTATATTTGAATTTATAAACTTTTATCCTACAAACTCCCTTGTATGGTGCAAGGAAGATTTAATAATAAAAAGTAACACTTGGTTAGCATTTGTTTTAGGTTTCTCAAATTCTATTTGAAAACTTTTCTTATATTTGAACATTTCCTGAACCTTTTTTCCTTTGAACATTATGCCTGAATGTATAAAAATATTGTGGTTTTTTACCAATTAATAAATCTTTAGGGAAACCCCTAAACTTTCATAGCATTTTTTAACTATATATTGGAGCACGAAAATTAGTAGGGTAAAAGATGTGTGTGTATTGAAGAGGAGGGGTGAGAAGCCCTATGTAAGTTTCATGAAAATGGAATATAAATGTAATTTTCTTTTTTTCTTTTCAGGAATCCAAAGGAAATGGAACTTCGTAAACTCTTTCTATTTTTGCTCCTTGTCGTCGTGGTGGCGTCTAAAAAGGTTAAGATCTAGTTTAACTTAACAATTTTTAGTAGATTCAAAGTGAAAATTTAATGGTTAAAAGTTTTTTCGGTTTTGCCTCTTATTTAGATTACACTTTCTTCAATTTATATTTCTTTAGTAAACGGTGTTAATCTGATAAAAATGGTTAAGTCCAGTGCATTTGTGCTTTATTTATTACACCTGGGATATCTTGCAGTAACTGAAAAGTTGAGCAAGCGGGTTTCTTCGTAAAAGTCTAGTTTTCAGAAAAGAGATAATCAGAGTTCTGAGACTAGTTTAAAGATGGACATCAATAAATATATCTTTAACAACCAGGTTGGGTTAGAAATGTCTGTAAGACAGGAAAACCTCTCAGTTAACAGCGAAAAAGAACATAATATCGCAATTGTAACCAAAAAAATCCTAGTTAGTGTCCTTTACTTAGGAGATACAGAAATGTAGATACGTTAAATCTTTGACGACACTTATATAGTTATTTGTTTATACACTATTTCGCTATTGTCATCTTTCATTTTGTTAAATGTGACTATAATGAGAATCAAGTAGTTTGAATATATCCTTTGTAAGTTATTATAAAAAAAAATAGAGGAATGTATAGTCCTATCTTCAAAACTAAAACATTGTTTAAAAATCCAAACTCTTACACGGGCTAATATAAAATTCATAGACGTTTGTGAGTTAGCTAGAGATGTAATTGTACGCGGTTTTGCCATCATTTTGTCTTTAACGTATTTCAAATGTTTAAATATGGTGATTTTACTCTCTGATTTTACCCTGACAGGCGCACAGGAGGAAATCCGAAAAGAAGCACTTTCCGAAAGTTGAGGAGACTCCTGCCCAAGACGTGATGGATTTCTTACAAGAGGACGAAATCGACGAAGGAAGAAAGAAAAAAGAGTCCAGCTTGGAGAACGAATTGCTGCTTGCTGAATTCGACACTAGCAAGGGTGGATATGCAGAAGGTGCGTTAGATTAATTGCCAGAAGATAATCTAAAGGTTTTATTAATTACTTTATCAAAAACTTTTTGTTGTTATGTTTTGTTTATGCAGGCATTTTCTTGAAACATTTTATAAATTTTTTTTTTTTTAGTTTCATCATGCAATTTACGGTTTATGTATTTTTAGATGAAATCATTACTTCTATGTCAAATTTTAGTATATTGAAAAACCAAATCATTTAAAATCTCTTTAATAGCGTCAAAGTATAATATAACATTTGTCTTGGATAAATAATTATCGAAATACATTTAAATCTATTAATTTTCACGTTTTAACGTGGTCTTACAGAATCAATCTCTACGTTTGTAAAATAACCACCATAATTATTTTTGAAAATGCTTAATTTTCATTCTATATGCATTCTTCTTTAAAAAAAATCTATATGCATTCTTTTTTAACGTTTTGACCTAAATGCATTTGTGAAATTTTACTCTTTTTTCTAAAAAGAAAAAAAAAGATTTGATCTTTGATTAAATTCTTGAATTCTTGATGATCATAGACTAAATATTCATAATTTTTTATTTTTTAGTATAATAGGTATTGTTATTTAAGTCAGTATTGTCATTTAAGTTAATTTTTCGTAGAGTATTTTCTTGTCCTACCGGAAATATTGTTGATAATTTAAATAATCTTATCTTTATCTTGGTATAAAGCTTCACTACTTTTATGCTATTTCATCTATCCAGGGTTTAACGTATTTCGTTGTGAAGCGAAAATAAGTTAATAAAACGTTTGCGCCCGATTCACAATGTGTACTTTTATATCGATTCCATATACCATACTTTTTTCCCTTTCTTAGTTTCCTTTTTGATCGTGAAAAAAATTATCCATGCCAAATACTGATTTCTATTTTCCAAATCACAGACCCATGTGCTAAGCACAAATGCGGACCCGGAAAACAGTGCGAAATGGATGAGAATGGTAAACCGCAGTGTACTTGTGTCGCCAAGTGTCAAGGAGAAGGGGACTCAAGAAGAAAGGTAAATGATTAAAACTTAAATAATTTACCCTAAATAAAAAATAATATCATTACATTATTTGTTACAAATTTAATAAAGTTTTTACGTAGTTTTGCTTTTTTTTATAGTATAGAACTTCTATAATATGAGGAAACATAATGTTATAATCTCGCTAACATCAATGTGAGGCCAACCTGTATGGCCTCAAACACGTGGTTAATTACGTCATTCCATTCATAAATGTTCACTGCTACACATTTCCCAATTCGTCAGGCAATCGCGAGTATTTTTTAATTCATAATTTTGAAGAGATGGCACGTGCCTGAGGCCATTCGGTCTGAGTTGTTGGTTTCACCACTATGACGTCATATTCGCTCAACTAGAGTCCATTCCTACTCGAAATATAATATCTATTATTAATTTGGTTCTTAAAAAATGCATTTTCATTTGAAACTGGTGAAATATGTACAACATATGTATTTGTTATTCACTTGCTAATTTGTATAACTCCTTCTATAATTGCAATGCTTCAAAATTGAAGATTTTTACATTTTTAAAAATGTTTTGTAAACATTAAAAAGGAATGTGTAAGTTTTATGTATAAAAACTTACGTTTAAAAACATTTTTTTTTAAAGTTCTATTTAATTAAAGGTTTCAATTGCACAATTTTGAGGAAGGTTTGCTAACTTTTTTTTATTGCATTGATTTTATAAATACTGGGCATATTTACAATTTATTTATCAAAATACGAATGAAGCAATAATATTTTTTTATTACTTTTATAATTAAAATAAAAGCGTAGAAATATTAAAAGGAAGTAACTGTGATTTCATTGAAGGTATGCAGTAATCATAATGAAACGTGGGACAGCGACTGCGAATTGTACCGCATGCGATGTCTGTGCACAGAAGAGTTGGAAGGATGCAAATTCAACAAATACAAACATGTTCACATCGACTATTACGGTCCGTGTAAAGGTAAGTGAACATACTCATTAAGACAGGACGGTTGATACATCTTATCTTGTACATATGTGTACGTCTTTTTTCTCGGATGTCAATTTTTTTTCTTTTATGATATGGCTGAGGTAAAATTGATCAGAATAATCTGGTTAGATATATTGTTATTCAAAACGTGTAGGGACGTAAACTGACAAAATGATAATTTTTAGTTTTCTGCAATATGGTAATGGTTATGGTGATTAGCGTAGTGTGACGAAGTGTTGTATTTATATTTCTAACCAAACTCGAGGTCTTTGGCATTTTGCATTGGTGTAATAATGCTATATAAAGGGAAACTGAAACCGTAAAATCGCTCTTGCGAAATTGCAAAAGTATTATACTATGTATATTTTGAATAATAATTTCATTGACCTAAATGGATTGTTTAAAATATTAAAAAATTTAAACCATCATTAGATTTTTTTAAAAAAAATATTACACTACATACTTAAGTTTTCGAAGGATATTAGGTATCTAGAAGTAGGAAATTAAAATATTGAATCCAACAACAATAAAATTATTAATTTTTGCAAAAAAAATTAACATTGAAAATACTAAATTAGATAGTTTAAATATTTCGAAAGGCACTAAGTGGTTTAAAATTTTCTAAGTTTTTAACAATCAATTTTAGTCGAAGGAGAATCTCTCTTGGGAAAATAAACAATGGATCGGATGATAATTTTTAAAAAATTGGTGAATAATTCCCGTTATCATCTTATCAAAATAGAATATAAACAAAACCAATAAATAAGATCAATTAAAAAAATTCGTTCGCATAGCCTTTATTACTGAATAGATTTTACCTTGGTAGAACATGTTTTCCTTGTTCTTAAATTTATTCAAAATGTGGCAAACAAAATATGTATCTCGCCAAATTTGGCGCACTATTTTCGACTATATCCTAATTCCTATTCTTTTAGACATCGGGCAGTGCAGTGCAGCGGAATTGGAGGACTTCCCCCGCCGCATGCGGGACTGGCTGTTCAACGTGATGCAGGAGCTGGCACGAAGGGAAGAGTTGCACGGCCCTGCGCTCAGGCTGGAGAAGGAAGCCGAGAAGACGAACGATCGGAAGTGGGTAAACGCCGTCATCTGGAAGTTCTGCGATTTGGACGTGCATCCACAAGACAGGTACTGGGTCCACTTGGGGCATGATTTTCCATTAATATTAAAAATATTATGTTTGATAGCTCCTGGCCTTCAAACTCTCCCAAACATATTAACTATCTCAAATGTTCTTTTGAAATTCAACCCACACTTCGGATTAAAGTGATTTTAATAATTTAACTTAAACATATTTTATATGTTTCTTACAAAAAAAAATTAAATGTTTGTCATCTGGTCTTAACAATATTTTAATATCATTTTTGAAAGTATTTTTATACTACTTTTTATTAGAGCGTCCCAAGCAATTATGTTGTGCAAGTACACATACTTTTTTTTTTTTAAATATGGCCAATATTTTTATTTAGAAAGTAAAAAGCAAATTTGTTGTCCTCCATAAAGTTTTTTCTCTAGTTTTCTTAAGATGTGCCTATTTTTGTGGGTTGCAGTGGTTAATTTTTGGAAATAAACAAAACTCCTTTTTATTAAAAAAATATTTCTAAGTTCCGCAGTTTCACTACGCCATTTTATTAAAATGTATACTATGCACTTTTAGAATTTTAAGTATATAAGTTTTATCAATAATTTCATCTAAATTTCTATGCAAAAAAACGTTTACACATTTACATACTTAATCAGGGCATTGCCATGAATGATAAAAAAACTGCTTAATTGTAAATACATTTTCGTTTTTTTTTTTGCCTTACAATACAAAATTTGCGGATTATCCTAAAGTCCAAATTTCTGTTAATTTGATATAACCGTTAAAAACAAATATCCGGCCAGTCTATAAAACAAAGGAGATTGCGATCACAACAAATCAAGAAAAATTCTTTCTTAACAGACATAGTACTATGCATTTTTACTAATTTAAGTCAAGTTATTCTCCCAACCCGCCAGTGGCGTAGCCAGCATTGGGTTACTTTGGGTCAGAACCCCCCCCATAGCCAATTTTTTTTTTTTTTTTTTTTTTTAAATAACAAGTTTAAAAAAAACGAAGATTTTTTTCTCTGATTTCCATAGAGAAAATACGACGTCGCATTTCCTGGTCTACCCCACATGTACATCCTGCCCCCTTATGACTTCCACAATCAAATTATCCTATCAAAAAATTGACAATTTTTGATAAGTTGGAACTAGGAATTTTTAGCACTGTTGAATTCGGAATTTCCAATCGTTAAGTTTTTTAACTTCTCACATTGTTCGTTAAACATTAGAACGGACACTGCACTGGAACATGCGTGCAGCAAATGTTGCGTGCCACAACGTTGGTTCGGGTCTATATCGTAGAAAAGACCTGGGAATAATGCCTCGTATTTTTTAATCATGGTCAGATAAAGAGAATAACACTCGAGCTGGTATCCGTACCAGACGCCGTGAAGTTAGGACTTTTTTAATGTTAAATTTCTTGTTTCAATCCTCTTGTGCGACGGTACTGCATGTAAAGGGTTACTTTTGGTTGTTTGTACATGTAAAGCGTTACTTTTCTTAAAACTTGAAATGGGGCGGCAGTTGAGCCAGAATTCACAATGCAACAATCCAGAAATTGCTTGTTTTGAATTTAAAGTAGTTTGCCTGAAAAACCCATTCATCAAAAAAAAAAAAAAAAAGCCCTAATTGTGATCCTTTTTGCTCCCTCAAAATGGAATTTTTCCCCTGATCAAAAATCAGTTTTCTGAGAGGTTGCATGTCTCTCATTTGCCATTTGGATTTAAAAATCACTCCAATACAGCATGTGCTTGCCAAGCTTATCTGAATTACCATTTTCACGGTATGCTGTCATCAAAACATAAACTATTGGAAGATTCGAGACAAAAGAAAGGAGCATCGTGCAAAAAATGTGCTGATATGTTTAAAGTATGTAGTCCTTTTTTTATTCAAATATTTTTTGTTTATTGAGATTATCTTTGAAAATACCCAAAACTAACTAATTTTTTATTCAATTACATTTACAAATTAGTTTTCTGTCACTTGAACGTGTTACTTTTTACGCGGAAACGCGGTTTTCCGCTTTTTTAAAAAAAAATTTTGGTTTTGATCATTCCCAAGATTGATACACATTTGTTTGAAAATTTTTATGAGGGATTATAAAAAAGTTATTTTCAACTATTATAAATACGAAGGGCACATAATGGAAAAGTTGGCCCTATTTAAGAAGGGTGGGGTCAACAGATTCTCGTTTAAATCTGTGTTCATAACCTTTTTCCGGATTTTTTTTTCTGCGGGGCTGCATCTCGTGCTAATGGTTATACAAGCATTTCCCCATTGTCTAGCTTCACGGATTCTACAAATCAATTTTTTTTTGTATTAATATATTTTCTATTCAGTTACTTGATTTTGTTACGAGCAACGCCAAATTCCTTTATGATTTTGCCGCAATTCCCCGGTTTGCTGTGTCACGCAACCAATGAAACGCCACAGTCATGCGTGATAAAATTAACCGGAAAATAACGATTATTATTCTGTTATTTTTAATTATATAATAAAGAATTATCTATAAATTTAAAATTACTACTTAAAAATTATTATTAATTAAAATTACTAATTTAAAATTGCTTCAATCCGGACGCCCCATCAATATCTAGCGACCGACTTAAATCACAGTAAATTGTCAGCCAGGTTTGTTAGTAATTTAAATATAACTGAAGATTAACCTGCGAAAATTAAGCTTTTAATTTACATCATACTTATAATTTTTATATACATATATATATATATATATATATATATATATATATATATATATATATATATATATATATATATATATATATATATATATATATATACTTAATTTAAATTATTAATTAGAATTTTAATTTAAAACTACTGCTTAAATTAAAAATATCATAAATTAAGTTTATTAATTTAAAATTATTAATTAATAATTTAAAATTATTAATTAATAATTTAAAATTATTAATTAAATTTTATTCAAAATATTAATTAAATTTTATTCAAAATATTAATTAAATTTTATTCAAAATATTAATTAAATTTTATTCGAATTATTTATTAAGTGTAATTACAATTATTAATTAAAATTATTAGTTAAAAATTGTTCAAATCAATTATTAATAAAAAAATTACTTGGTTTTGGTCGGTACAAAAATAATTTTTGAACCCCCCCCTTCGGACAATCCTGGCTACGCCACTGCAACCCGCCATATAGGGCATCCGGGGAATGCACGTTGCTTTAGCAATTTCAACACAACTTGAAAATAGTTAAAAATCCTCACGATTCATTCCAAATAGGATACATGAGCGCCTAAGCAAACACATATCAGTCAGATCGTAAATCGCAGAACACAGCAAAAACGTTTGGTAGAAGTATGCATTTGTATGAATCTCCAGTTTTTCAAGTTTTAAAATGAAAGGGATATTTTTCAAAATATTAAGATTTTTTTTGTAAAAACAGACAAAGGACAACTACAACACAAAAGACAACTATTTTTATAAAATTTTATGCTGATATAATTTTGTAAAATATTCTTGGACGTGTTTTGTTTTGTTTGAGCGCTTCTCACAGGTAAACAAAAATTTCAACAATTGATTGCTATGAATGCAACTTTTAGGCAAGTGTCTCGCCACGAGCTGTTCCCCATCCGTGCTCCTCTGATGGCCATGGAGCACTGCATCGCCCCCTTCTTGGACAGCTGCGATGTGAACGACGACCACAAGATCACCCTGATGGAATGGGGGAACTGCTTGGGCCTAGAAGAAGGTAAGGATACCTTGCAACATATTACGAGCTTGCTTTTGCTTTCAATAAGATCGCAATTTATTGCAATGGGGGAGTTTCACGCCGAGAAGAAGAAGGCCGCTGTTCCAACGGAACATGGAGAAAGTTCCGCGACGCCGAAGAAGTTCCGTAGGGTTAGCATGGAGCTTTAGCTCCTGTACTATAATATTAAGTTGTAGTCTTTAAATAATACCTCAATATAAAAATATTTACTACATACACTGAGATAGATAGTAGTCATCGTTTATCAAGTATTTTTGTGTTGAAATAAAAGTATTTTTCCGTATTTTGTTGTGAATCTAATTATATACAGATATAATATAAGTATTTCTGTACTTAAATTCATTCATATATGGAATAAAAATATAACTTATTTGGAAAAAACAAATATTATAAACAAACTTTCCCATAATTGCAAGCGTAGCGACTAAACAAACAAAAGCAAAGTTGTCTGCTGGGAAGAAATCGAAACTACTAGTAAGTTACGTTACCATGTTGAAACGTAACGTGAAACTCTCCCATTGAAGAAGAAATATAGAAATATAATTTTCTCGGATTTTAATATTATCATATATATATATATTATTTCTGTAGTAAAGATCCCTTTTACGGAACTTTTACTCAATGGATCTTAACACATGAGGTTTCAAATAAAGAAACGTAACGTGAAACTCTCCCATTGAAGAAGAAATATAGAAATATAATTTTCTCGGATTTTAATATTATCATATATATATATATTATTTCTGTAGTAAAGATCCCTTTTACGGAACTTTTACTCAATGGATCTTAACACATGAGGTTTCAAATAAAGAAAATTTTCAGGAGCAGTGACGAATCGTATGTTTATCTCATAAATATCAGCGTGTTTTTTAGTGAATCATTTTTATCAATATTTACTAGCTTTATTTTTTTTCTCTTGCATTACAACAATGTAAATTTGTATTGTAAAAAGCTTGAGTAATTTTTTGTACTTTAAAACATATATAATTTTTAGTAATTGAATTTGTAAGTATTTTTGCTTTTTACCATCAGATACCGTTAAAATCTTGATAAAAAAAACTTTCAATATTTTAAAAGCTTAGCAATATAACCAATTGTTTTTATAAGAAATTGCGAAATATATTAATATCACTATCAAAAGTAAAAAAATACATATAAATTGTTTGAAAATTCCAGTCTTCAGAACTGCAACACATTTAAAAAATCTTTAAAATGTGAATGCCAAATTTGGGATAGAGATATATCTTATATATAAAGCTGAAAATCCCAAAATGTGTCCGGATCTCTGTTTGTTTGTTTGTCAGTACAAAATAAGCTCCATAACTACAAAACGTAGAGTTTTGAAATTCACAGAATAATTAGTTCAAAAAATAAGAATTTTAACGTGACTATTTTTAAGTCTCTACGATGTTCCATTCGAATGTTATGACATTTTTTAGTGTACGTCAGCAAAGTTTCACGAAGTGGCAAAAGTAAAATCAGTTAAAATCAACGAAGAAAAACGCAAATATAATATTAAAAAATTATGAATCGATTAGAATGCCGATATTTACGCGAAATTCTCCATAATTACACAACGTAGCTTTATGAAATTTACAGAGAACTTTAATTGAAAAATTAGACATTTTTTGTGATAATTTTTAAGTTTGTACGATGTTCCATTCGTTTAGTATAGCTATTTTAATGTATGTCATTCACTTAACATGGATGAGAATATCGTTTGCGATTTTAAAGAATTTTCATTTCGTTATTGGCACTACAAAAATGACGTCATAAGTTTTGTTTGATTTAATAATTACTGAAAATATCCGCACATTGGGCTGTTTGCTACAATGAGAAGAGGAAATGTATATATTTTCTGTCATTTGTCGTTATTTTATTTACCACCGTGCGAAGAACGGGTATTTTTGCTAGTCTTATATATAAAGCAGAAATCTCCAAAATCTGTCCGGATGTTGGTTTGTTTGTCAGTACTTTATAGGCTCCGTAAATACAAAACGCAGAGATTTGAAATTCACAGAATAATTAGTTCAAAAAATAAGAATTTTAACGCGACTATTTTCAAGTCTCTACGATGTTCCATTCGAATGTTATGACATTGTTTAGCGCACGTCATCAAAGTTTCACGAAGTGGCAACAGTAAAATCAGTTAAAATCAACGAAGAAAAGCAAAAATGTAATATAAAAAATATATGAATCAATTGGAATGCCGATATTTACACGAAATACTCCATAACTACAAAGCGTAGCTTTATGAAATTTATAGAATACTTTACTTGAAAAATTAGAAATTTTTTGTGGTAATTTTTAAGTTTGTACGATGTTCCATTCGTATGATATAACTATTTTAATGGATTCCATTGACTTAACATGGATGAAAATATCGTTTGCAATTTAAAATAAAATTGTTTGTTATTGGCAATATAAAAACGACGTCATAGGTTTTGTTTGATTTAATAACTATTGAAAAATGTATATACATTGGGCTTTTTGCTACAATACGGAACCATTCAAAAATTAAAACAACCAGAATTTTATCTTAAAGAAATGGTTTAGAATTGTATTAAAATGTTATAATTGTTTTATCTCTTTTGTTTTATACAGGTTTATTGTAAGTATATTTAATTATCTTAGATCGAACTTTAGAACAATTCATCCAAAATGCGAGTAATCTGTGTATGAACGTCCATTTTATTTATATGAAAAATATTTTTTGCAAGTATTTTTTTTTTAAATGTACGAAGCTTGGTTTCATTGTGAATTTTCAACTCTATTAGACTTTTTAATGTTATTAAAGAATAAAATTTCACAGATACCAACTGATAATTTAAAACATATTTTATTTAATGTGCCAATGAATATTTCCTTTTAAAACATTGAATGGCGATCATTAAATATTAAATGTAAAATTATTGAAAGTACATGACGAGATTATAATATGCTGCACCGTTTGCTAAACTATCGCCAAGTTATAACAGTGTATTCTTTGGATGAAGTGCGCCTTGCAGTGGCGTAGCCAGCATTGGGTTACTTTGGGTCAGAACCCCCCCCATAGCCAATTTTTTTTTTTTTTTTTTTTTTTAAATAACAAGTTTAAAAAAAACGAAGATTTTTTTCTCTGATTTCCATAGAGAAAATACGACGTCGCATTTCCTGGTCTACCCCACATGTACATCCTGCCCCCTTATGACTTCCACAATCAAATTATCCTATCAAAAAATTGACAATTTTTGATAAGTTGGAACTAGGAATTTTTAGCACTGTTGAATTCGGAATTTCCAATCGTTAAGTTTTTTAACTTCTCACATTGTTCGTTAAACATTAGAACGGACACTGCACTGGAACATGCGTGCAGCAAATGTTGCGTGCCACAACGTTGGTTCGGGTCTATATCGTAGAAAAGACCTGGGAATAATGCCTCGTATTTTTTAATCATGGTCAGATAAAGAGAATAACACTCGAGCTGGTATCCGTACCAGACGCCGTGAAGTTAGGACTTTTTTAATGTTAAATTTCTTGTTTCAATCCTCTTGTGCGACGGTACTGCATGTAAAGGGTTACTTTTGGTTGTTTGTACATGTAAAGCGTTACTTTTCTTAAAACTTGAAATGGGGCGGCAGTTGAGCCAGAATTCACAATGCAACAATCCAGAAATTGCTTGTTTTGAATTTAAAGTAGTTTGCCTGAAAAACCCATTCATCAAAAAAAAAAAAAAAAAGCCCTAATTGTGATCCTTTTTGCTCCCTCAAAATGGAATTTTTCCCCTGATCAAAAATCAGTTTTCTGAGAGGTTGCATGTCTCTCATTTGCCATTTGGATTTAAAAATCACTCTAATACAGCATGTGCTTGCCAAGCTTATCTGAATTACCATTTTCACGGTATGCTGTCATCAAAACATAAACTATTGGAAGATTCGAGACAAAAGAAAGGAGCATCGTGCAAAAAATGTGCTGATATGTTTAAAGTATGTAGTCCTTTTTTTATTCAAATATTTTTTGTTTATTGAGATTATCTTTGAAAATACCCAAAACTAACTAATTTTTTATTCAATTACATTTACAAATTAGTTTTCTGTCACTTGAACGTGTTACTTTTTACGCGGAAACGCGGTTTTCCGCTTTTTTAAAAAAAAATTTTGGTTTTGATCATTCCCAAGATTGATACACATTTGTTTGAAAATTTTTATGAGGGATTATAAAAAAGTTATTTTCAACTATTATAAATACGAAGGGCACATAATGGAAAAGTTGGCCCTATTTAAGAAGGGTGGGGTCAACAGATTCTCGTTTAAATCTGTGTTCATAACCTTTTTCCGGATTTTTTTTTCTGCGGGGCTGCATCTCGTGCTAATGGTTATACAAGCATTTCCCCATTGTCTAGCTTCACGGATTCTACAAATCAATTTTTTTTTGTATTAATATATTTTCTATTCAGTTACTTGATTTTGTTACGAGCAACGCCAAATTCCTTTATGATTTTGCCGCAATTCCCCGGTTTGCTGTGTCACGCAACCAATGAAACGCCACAGTCATGCGTGATAAAATTAACCGGAAAATAACGATTATTATTCTGTTATTTTTAATTATATAATAAAGAATTATCTATAAATTTAAAATTACTACTTAAAAATTATTATTAATTAAAATTACTAATTTAAAATTGCTTCAATCCGGACGCCCCATCAATATCTAGCGACCGACTTAAATCACAGTAAATTGTCAGCCAGGTTTGTTAGTAATTTAAATATAACTGAAGATTAACCTGCGAAAATTAAGCTTTTAATTTACATCATACTTATAATTTTTATATACATATATATATATATATATATATATATATATATATATATATATATATATATATATATATATATATATATATATATATATATATATACTTAATTTAAATTATTAATTAGAATTTTAATTTAAAACTACTGCTTAAATTAAAAATATCATAAATTAAGTTTATTAATTTAAAATTATTAATTAATAATTTAAAATTATTAATTAATAATTTAAAATTATTAATTAAATTTTATTCAAAATATTAATTAAATTTTATTCAAAATATTAATTAAATTTTATTCAAAATATTAATTAAATTTTATTCGAATTATTTATTAAGTGTAATTACAATTATTAATTAAAATTATTAGTTAAAAATTGTTCAAATCAATTATTAATAAAAAAATTACTTGGTTTTGGTCGGTACAAAAATAATTTTTGAACCCCCCCCTTCGGACAATCCTGGCTACGCCACTGCAACCCGCCATATAGGGCATCCGGGGAATGCACGTTGCTTTAGCAATTTCAACACAACTTGAAAATAGTTAAAAATCCTCACGATTCATTCCAAATAGGATACATGAGCGCCTAAGCAAACACATATCAGTCAGATCGTAAATCGCAGAACACAGCAAAAACGTTTGGTAGAAGTATGCATTTGTATGAATCTCCAGTTTTTCAAGTTTTAAAATGAAAGGGATATTTTTCAAAATATTAAGATTTTTTTTGTAAAAACAGACAAAGGACAACTACAACACAAAAGACAACTATTTTTATAAAATTTTATGCTGATATAATTTTGTAAAATATTCTTGGACGTGTTTTGTTTTGTTTGAGCGCTTCTCACAGGTAAACAAAAATTTCAACAATTGATTGCTATGAATGCAACTTTTAGGCAAGTGTCTCGCCACGAGCTGTTCCCCATCCGTGCTCCTCTGATGGCCATGGAGCACTGCATCGCCCCCTTCTTGGACAGCTGCGATGTGAACGACGACCACAAGATCACCCTGATGGAATGGGGGAACTGCTTGGGCCTAGAAGAAGGTAAGGATACCTTGCAACATATTACGAGCTTGCTTTTGCTTTCAATAAGATCGCAATTTATTGCAATGGGGGAGTTTCACGCCGAGAAGAAGAAGGCCGCTGTTCCAACGGAACATGGAGAAAGTTCCGCGACGCCGAAGAAGTTCCGTAGGGTTAGCATGGAGCTTTAGCTCCTGTACTATAATATTAAGTTGTAGTCTTTAAATAATACCTCAATATAAAAATATTTACTACATACACTGAGATAGATAGTAGTCATCGTTTATCAAGTATTTTTGTGTTGAAATAAAAGTATTTTTCCGTATTTTGTTGTGAATCTAATTATATACAGATATAATATAAGTATTTCTGTACTTAAATTCATTCATATATGGAATAAAAATATAACTTATTTGGAAAAAACAAATATTATAAACAAACTTTCCCATAATTGCAAGCGTAGCGACTAAACAAACAAAAGCAAAGTTGTCTGCTGGGAAGAAATCGAAACTACTAGTAAGTTACGTTACCATGTTGAAACGTAACGTGAAACTCTCCCATTGAAGAAGAAATATAGAAATATAATTTTCTCGGATTTTAATATTATCATATATATATATATTATTTCTGTAGTAAAGATCCCTTTTACGGAACTTTTACTCAATGGATCTTAACACATGAGGTTTCAAATAAAGAAACGTAACGTGAAACTCTCCCATTGAAGAAGAAATATAGAAATATAATTTTCTCGGATTTTAATATTATCATATATATATATATTATTTCTGTAGTAAAGATCCCTTTTACGGAACTTTTACTCAATGGATCTTAACACATGAGGTTTCAAATAAAGAAAATTTTCAGGAGCAGTGACGAATCGTATGTTTATCTCATAAATATCAGCGTGTTTTTTAGTGAATCATTTTTATCAATATTTACTAGCTTTATTTTTTTTCTCTTGCATTACAACAATGTAAATTTGTATTGTAAAAAGCTTGAGTAATTTTTTGTACTTTAAAACATATATAATTTTTAGTAATTGAATTTGTAAGTATTTTTGCTTTTTACCATCAGATACCGTTAAAATCTTGATAAAAAAAACTTTCAATATTTTAAAAGCTTAGCAATATAACCAATTGTTTTTATAAGAAATTGCGAAATATATTAATATCACTATCAAAAGTAAAAAAATACATATAAATTGTTTGAAAATTCCAGTCTTCAGAACTGCAACACATTTAAAAAATCTTTAAAATGTGAATGCCAAATTTGGGATAGAGATATATCTTATATATAAAGCTGAAAATCCCAAAATGTGTCCGGATCTCTGTTTGTTTGTTTGTCAGTACAAAATAAGCTCCATAACTACAAAACGTAGAGTTTTGAAATTCACAGAATAATTAGTTCAAAAAATAAGAATTTTAACGTGACTATTTTTAAGTCTCTACGATGTTCCATTCGAATGTTATGACATTTTTTAGTGTACGTCAGCAAAGTTTCACGAAGTGGCAAAAGTAAAATCAGTTAAAATCAACGAAGAAAAACGCAAATATAATATTAAAAAATTATGAATCGATTAGAATGCCGATATTTACGCGAAATTCTCCATAATTACACAACGTAGCTTTATGAAATTTACAGAGAACTTTAATTGAAAAATTAGACATTTTTTGTGATAATTTTTAAGTTTGTACGATGTTCCATTCGTTTAGTATAGCTATTTTAATGTATGTCATTCACTTAACATGGATGAGAATATCGTTTGCGATTTTAAAGAATTTTCATTTCGTTATTGGCACTACAAAAATGACGTCATAAGTTTTGTTTGATTTAATAATTACTGAAAATATCCGCACATTGGGCTGTTTGCTACAATGAGAAGAGGAAATGTATATATTTTCTGTCATTTGTCGTTATTTTATTTACCACCGTGCGAAGAACGGGTATTTTTGCTAGTCTTATATATAAAGCAGAAATCTCCAAAATCTGTCCGGATGTTGGTTTGTTTGTCAGTACTTTATAGGCTCCGTAAATACAAAACGCAGAGATTTGAAATTCACAGAATAATTAGTTCAAAAAATAAGAATTTTAACGCGACTATTTTCAAGTCTCTACGATGTTCCATTCGAATGTTATGACATTGTTTAGCGCACGTCATCAAAGTTTCACGAAGTGGCAACAGTAAAATCAGTTAAAATCAACGAAGAAAAGCAAAAATGTAATATAAAAAATATATGAATCAATTGGAATGCCGATATTTACACGAAATACTCCATAACTACAAAGCGTAGCTTTATGAAATTTATAGAATACTTTACTTGAAAAATTAGAAATTTTTTGTGGTAATTTTTAAGTTTGTACGATGTTCCATTCGTATGATATAACTATTTTAATGGATTCCATTGACTTAACATGGATGAAAATATCGTTTGCAATTTAAAATAAAATTGTTTGTTATTGGCAATATAAAAACGACGTCATAGGTTTTGTTTGATTTAATAACTATTGAAAAATGTATATACATTGGGCTTTTTGCTACAATACGGAACCATTCAAAAATTAAAACAACCAGAATTTTATCTTAAAGAAATGGTTTAGAATTGTATTAAAATGTTATAATTGTTTTATCTCTTTTGTTTTATACAGGTTTATTGTAAGTATATTTAATTATCTTAGATCGAACTTTAGAACAATTCATCCAAAATGCGAGTAATCTGTGTATGAACGTCCATTTTATTTATATGAAAAATATTTTTTGCAAGTATTTTTTTTTTAAATGTACGAAGCTTGGTTTCATTGTGAATTTTCAACTCTATTAGACTTTTTAATGTTATTAAAGAATAAAATTTCACAGATACCAACTGATAATTTAAAACATATTTTATTTAATGTGCCAATGAATATTTCCTTTTAAAACATTGAATGGCGATCATTAAATATTAAATGTAAAATTATTGAAAGTACATGACGAGATTATAATATGCTGCACCGTTTGCTAAACTATCGCCAAGTTATAACAGTGTATTCTTTGGATGAAGTGCGCCTTGCAGTGGCGTAGCCAGCATTGGGTTACTTTGGGTCAGAACCCCCCCCATAGCCAATTTTTTTTTTTTTTTTTTTTTTTAAATAACAAGTTTAAAAAAAACGAAGATTTTTTTCTCTGATTTCCATAGAGAAAATACGACGTCGCATTTCCTGGTCTACCCCACATGTACATCCTGCCCCCTTATGACTTCCACAATCAAATTATCCTATCAAAAAATTGACAATTTTTGATAAGTTGGAACTAGGAATTTTTAGCACTGTTGAATTCGGAATTTCCAATCGTTAAGTTTTTTAACTTCTCACATTGTTCGTTAAACATTAGAACGGACACTGCACTGGAACATGCGTGCAGCAAATGTTGCGTGCCACAACGTTGGTTCGGGTCTATATCGTAGAAAAGACCTGGGAATAATGCCTCGTATTTTTTAATCATGGTCAGATAAAGAGAATAACACTCGAGCTGGTATCCGTACCAGACGCCGTGAAGTTAGGACTTTTTTAATGTTAAATTTCTTGTTTCAATCCTCTTGTGCGACGGTACTGCATGTAAAGGGTTACTTTTGGTTGTTTGTACATGTAAAGCGTTACTTTTCTTAAAACTTGAAATGGGGCGGCAGTTGAGCCAGAATTCACAATGCAACAATCCAGAAATTGCTTGTTTTGAATTTAAAGTAGTTTGCCTGAAAAACCCATTCATCAAAAAAAAAAAAAAAAAGCCCTAATTGTGATCCTTTTTGCTCCCTCAAAATGGAATTTTTCCCCTGATCAAAAATCAGTTTTCTGAGAGGTTGCATGTCTCTCATTTGCCATTTGGATTTAAAAATCACTCTAATACAGCATGTGCTTGCCAAGCTTATCTGAATTACCATTTTCACGGTATGCTGTCATCAAAACATAAACTATTGGAAGATTCGAGACAAAAGAAAGGAGCATCGTGCAAAAAATGTGCTGATATGTTTAAAGTATGTAGTCCTTTTTTTATTCAAATATTTTTTGTTTATTGAGATTATCTTTGAAAATACCCAAAACTAACTAATTTTTTATTCAATTACATTTACAAATTAGTTTTCTGTCACTTGAACGTGTTACTTTTTACGCGGAAACGCGGTTTTCCGCTTTTTTAAAAAAAAATTTTGGTTTTGATCATTCCCAAGATTGATACACATTTGTTTGAAAATTTTTATGAGGGATTATAAAAAAGTTATTTTCAACTATTATAAATACGAAGGGCACATAATGGAAAAGTTGGCCCTATTTAAGAAGGGTGGGGTCAACAGATTCTCGTTTAAATCTGTGTTCATAACCTTTTTCCGGATTTTTTTTTCTGCGGGGCTGCATCTCGTGCTGATGGTTATACAAGCATTTCCCCATTGTCTAGCTTCACGGATTCTACAAATCAATTTTTTTTTGTATTAATATATTTTCTATTCAGTTACTTGATTTTGTTACGAGCAACGCCAAATTCCTTTATGATTTTGCCGCAATTCCCCGGTTTGCTGTGTCACGCAACCAATGAAACGCCACAGTCATGCGTGATAAAATTAACCGGAAAATAACGATTATTATTCTGTTATTTTTAATTATATAATAAAGAATTATCTATAAATTTAAAATTACTACTTAAAAATTATTATTAATTAAAATTACTAATTTAAAATTGCTTCAATCCGGACGCCCCATCAATATCTAGCGACCGACTTAAATCACAGTAAATTGTCAGCCAGGTTTGTTAGTAATTTAAATATAACTGAAGATTAACCTGCGAAAATTAAGCTTTTAATTTACATCATACTTATAATTTTTATATACATATATATATATATATATATATATATATATATATATATATATATATATATATATATATATATATATATATATACTTAATTTAAATTATTAATTAGAATTTTAATTTAAAACTACTGCTTAAATTAAAAATATCATAAATTAAGTTTATTAATTTAAAATTATTAATTAATAATTTAAAATTATTAATTAATAATTTAAAATTATTAATTAAATTTTATTCAAAATATTAATTAAATTTTATTCAAAATATTAATTAAATTTTATTCAAAATATTAATTAAATTTTATTCGAATTATTTATTAAGTGTAATTACAATTATTAATTAAAATTATTAGTTAAAAATTGTTCAAATCAATTATTAATAAAAAAATTACTTGGTTTTGGTCGGTACAAAAATAATTTTTGAACCCCCCCCTTCGGACAATCCTGGCTACGCCACTGGCGCCTTGGCTGTAATTTGCTGTGGAAACTTACTAAATATTTGTATGACAGGTATTTTTCGATGCGAATTCTATAATAACAGTATCACAAAATCAAAAAAAATTGTTTAACAAAATGAGTAAATACCGAATTTTTAATAAATTGATCCGTAAATAAAAAAATGAACTTAAAATTAAAATAGGTGGTTATTCTTCTGTAATAATATTATTCAAGGGAATTCTTTAAAACATGGGCAGGGCGTAGTAAAAGAAAGTTGTGTAGTATTTCAAAACATACTATTTTTGGTTGAGTATTTATGCTGGGCTGTTAATTTTATTCTTACTTTGATAAAGAATTTGAGGCAGTTTATCTGCAAAAAACGTTTAGGTTTATTCTGGCTGCAATTTACATTCTTATGTTCTGCATTATTGAGGACAAAAATGCAAACTATTAATTAGATACACAAGTTGTTGGTCGAAGATATTGCAAAGATGTAGCCTAAACGATACATTGGAACGGGCATTTGGAAATAATCAAATCAAAATTGCAATACTGGGAACAGGGAAATTCGGAATGTTTGAAAGTTAAATCATTTAAGTTCTTTATCAAATTTATTAATTTGGTCAGCTTTAAAAAATTATGTTATCTGTTTCTGCTGCTTTTTTCACTTTCATGCAGCTTCAGAACATTTCAATATCGAAATTGATTCAGAAGTTTAATTAAAATTCACGCTTGAAGTTATTCCTTTAAAACTGCAATTTAATGAAACCCTCCTTGATGAAATTATTTTTTAAAAATATATAAAAATGAAGATCATAGCGCTTAGTTTATTATTTAATTTAATATTTTTTTCCTTAGATAAAAAAAAATCATAGCTTTATGTAAATAATTATTCATATAAAATACCTGTTATAATGCACATTATCTTTCAATAATGATGACAACAGTAATTAAAATTTCCTCGATTAAAGTAAGCACTGTAAACTAAAATATAATTATAGTCATTTCACAAATAAATTGCGGCATCCGTGTTAAAAAAAATCGGTTATGTACAGACCGCGCTGTATTGGGCCCCTACTCGGTACAAGGTTGAGAGGGGGAGAGAATAAATGGCCTACAAGGATTGAAACGGCCTTCCTTCCTTTACACGATGGTATGTCATTTATCCATATAGGCTAATTCCACGTTGAATTAATGATAGCGGTACACTTATTTTCACCTGGTACAAACGCAAAAAGGGGACTGGCTTAAAAATCGGCATGTACGAAACGTCTGACTTTCGTCTACACAATAGTATATTATTTATACCCATCAACTTATTCCACTTGGAGTTAAGGATTTTAAAAACGTCGTTTTTTATTATGGTATTTAATGTAACTATGTATACCCATACCGAAAAGAAATTCATATTAATTTCTAAACATATTTTTGTGCAGGAATGTTTAATTTTTAAAATTCCATACCTTATGAGAGATAAACTAGAAATTATTCGATTTTTGTCGGTGTTTTAGCAACCAAATAGTATAGAGATATTTTTACTTTTTTTTAACTTCTAATTTATTAAACATAAAAATATTTTAAATTATAAAAAAAAGCTTTATCACTTTTTAAAGAGGAATTCTAAAATGGTATATGCGATTATCCCAGGTAGGAGAGGAAATGTATATATTTTCAGTTATTTGTCGTTATTTTATTTATTTCCGTGCGAAGAACGGGTACTTTTGCTAGTATATATATTTGCAAGATTGGTTGAAAATTTGAAGTTTATTTTTTAATCAAAACGAAATACTTCGAATAATTGTATATGGATTTCGGAAAACTTACATCAATAATTATTTGTATAAAATATTAAAATAATGTTTTAAAAATAATTATAATTTTTTTTCCAGATGAAATTCAAGACAAATGCAACGCCATGCATAGAGGATAAAAAGCAAAACAAGAATTGTAAGGCGGAGAGCTTATGAAGCAAATATCAATGTTCATTAGACTGATCTGAACTTTTATAACATAACTTTATACTCCTTCAATATTTCAAACTTTTACTCACAAATAAAATTTTGCTTGCTTGAAAGAACCCCAAAAACACTTTCACAGTGTCAAAGAAAAGCTTTTATTACACAGATTGATATTTTACACACTTTTATTATATCACTGCCATATTGTGCCATGTGAATTTTCTTTAAAATAAATAAAAAAAACATTTGTGTTACCTTTTATTATAGCTTTTAATAAGTAACAAATTGCCTCAAATATACATAACTATATTTTTCCACATTTCAAATACAAATAGTTTTCATCCCGAAAAACAATTCATTCAAATGAATGTCCATGATTTATGATATCTACAGTATTTTTTACATATATGGGGTGGGGTTTGGAATGGTGAACATTAAAACATCCGATGACTATATTTCTTCTTAATGATTAATGTGAAAAGTCAGTTTAAATGTTCAAATTTAGCTGATGCGATGTACAATTCATTAAAAAAAGGATTTAATCAGAGCACCAATTAAAAACAATTTGAGAATGTAACAATGTTTACCAAAGGCATGAGAATCTTCCCCTTTTCTGCAGAATTAGGCTTTTTTTGTGTTTTCTAAATTTCAACTTTCCACCAATTTTTTTTTTCTATAAAATGTTCTGTTTAATTTTTGTTATGGATCCGATTTTCAAACAATAAGAAACTTCTAGAACATTGAACTGAAATCTGTCTTTTATATACATTAAATTCAATGGAGGGTTTAAAAGAGAACAAAATGGGTGGCAGGTAATGATTTTACATACGTTTTGCATTTTGGGGAAAGTTTTTTTTTTCTACGTATTTTGTGTTCCCGGGTATTTTATATTTGCATTCCTTTAAAAAAAATTATTTCTCATGCCTGTTAACAAACAAATAAAATAGTAATTATCACTAAGTTTAAATTTCGGTGGCAATTAAGGATAGTTTTGCAAGTTCTAAACATGTTACAGACCATTATGAAATGGTTTAAAAATAAAGCAGAAAATTTAAGAAATATCACATCTATGTAAAAACTGCCATGTTGAGTTCAGAGCTATGACATTTGAAATATTAACTATAGTTTTTTTTAGTACATTTATATTGCTGGATTAATCACATATCATTAAGAAGATAAACATTTGACACAAGCCAACACAAATTTGTTCTTCATAAATATACAGTTCCAAGAATAACACACTTCAAGCAATCGATGCTTAGGTAACAGTTGAGGAAAGTTTAAAATATCCTTTTCAAATTAATTTTTTTTAACACTGAATAAATTTATTTCATTTTGTAACAGATTTTCAAATAATTTAAAAGTTAAAAAAATCAGTCTAAAATACTTAAAAACAATTATTAGCCCCTGCCAATTCCACAATAAATCTTAGTGGATCTTCTTATTTTGATTATAAATTTCAAATAAACTATATCTTAGAATGTATAAATAAAAAATTGAACTTAATAAGTAGGTAGTTATTTAATTTGCATTACATAGAATTAGAAGTTTTTGAACAAATGATTTAGAATTTGACTAGTTCTTATATAGTAAAAATTTGCACCACCTAATTATATAAGCTAAACTAAGTATATATTTTTAAAACAATATTAAAGAACAACAACACTAAAAATACATATACAAATATAAAAATACAGATACTATACACTGGGGTGCACCTATTTTAAACTTTTAATTATTTTTAAAGAAAAGCACCATTTTCACGGTTGGTGAATTCTCTCATTTCTAACGACAAGTGAGGCTAAATCATTCCACTAATTATATTACAGTTACTTAATTATATTACAACATAATAATAATAATAATGAATCTATAACTATTAAAGTTCGGTGTTGACAATAAGGTTAAAAAGGTAGAACTGATGCAGGATTATAGTTTAGCATTTCTATATTGATAAAGGTAATATGCTTTGTAGTGATAATTCAGTTATATTAAATTACAGGTATATAGGAAATGCATAATTTACACATGTCAAATATGATATTTCCTTTCTGATATGATCACCTAGGGCAGTGAAAGTGATGCTAGCTTTTGTTATTTTATTTTGATTCCTTTTAGAATTGTAGCATGTTTATTTTAATTATAAATTCCTCTCTTTGTAGTTAGTCATACTGTCATATAAATTTTGAAGGGAGCCAAGATTTTTTCTACAAAAAATACAGAGAGGATTGATAGTATCTATTATACATTTAAGGGGGAAAAAAAGAAACTGATAACTTTTGAATTGGAAATACATTCTGTTGATATTTATTACAAAAAGTTTGGCTTCAATTATGAGTTATTTATTTGATAAAGTAATATCTAAATAAATTCATGTTTCCAATTAGAAATATATAAGAACTGCTAGAAAAACTCTTTGCATAAAAATTTAAATCTTAACTCATCTATAAAACATGTTTTGTGCTATCCAAATGTTTTGTGATGATTAACAAATATTAATGTAAGAGTATATGTTTTTGCATGTTATAAAGCTTTTGATTTTAGAAGGAACTATTCATTTTTATCTGAACCAGTAAAACATTTAAAAGCAATGTATTGCCATTTGGAATCTGTTCTTCATTCAATCAATCAATCAATAAGCTCAATTTATATAAAACAATTTAAAATGAAAAAATAAATATTGCCATTTTAAGCATTATATTTTAATTAAACATTCTATATTTGTAATTTTATAAGCAAAATATAATGAGATTTAGGAATTCTATAAACATAAACTAATAGTAAAATATAAATTATAAATTTTTTAATGGTAAATAGTTTATATAACAGGCATGCCTTAGGTTTTTATAGATGAAACTAGTCAGCTGTATATTGATACAGCTGACTAGCTTCAGGATTCCACCTAATATTATAATTCCTCAACTTTTGTCAAGTTTTAACACTTTGCATTCCAAGAATATCATTGACATTTACGTTCTTTCTAACGAACCAGTTATCCATCTTTTTTTCTTCCCCCAAATTTTTTTATGCTCAAAAACAACAAAAATTATAATATTTTTTTTTTAATCTGTAAAAGAAAAATTGAATTTTTTTAAAACACAAGATCATGCTGTTCTTGTTTATTTTAAAGAACAGGGAACCAAAAGAATTGGTCGTTATGTTGTCTCCTGAAAAGAGACATTGGAATGCAAAGGGTTAAAAAACATCCAGGCCTACAAATATACATAGAAAAAAGTTTTTCTCATATTGACATTGAAGTAATATGAATTGCCAGTAAATAATAATCTAATAATTTATAAAAAATCAATAAATTGGTATTTTTAAAAATTTGTATTTTCGTAAAATTTTTTTTTAAATGATTATAACAGGATACTTTTATTTTAATTAGATTTTTCCCCCCGACTTTTAAGATCATTTTTATTTTGTCTGACAATTCAAGGTTTTATAATGTTCCAAGGTGCATGGCAACCCTGTATTATATCCTATTGAAATTATCTTTTAATAAGTAACTCAAGAAGAGAAGTATTGTTTTTTAAAGTGAGCTATGTCACATATGCATTAATATGGAGCCTTAGGCAAAATAATATTGGGTTCTTCTTTATACAGCAAATCATGCATTGAATTAGTTTGACATTTTAATGGGGTATAATGCTTCCACAACTGTACAAAAATATCCGTTCTAGCTTTTCAACCCTTCCACAATGCAGCCACTGTATCAAATGCCTGGAGTCAACAAAAATGGGTCACAGCACTGGTTCGAGAGTAGGCCAATAGAGAAATTGGACCCTCCATGTTGATCAATGACATTTAGGCACATGTGCATTCCTTAAAACAACTTGGGAGAGATTATGTACAAACAACACTTGACATATCCAGTATACTCTGCTTAAGAATAAGCTCTAGGTGATCTAAAAACTGAAAGACAGAAACCAATATAAATTTTTAAAAAAATTAAATAACAGATATAGTAATAAAAGTGCACAGTAAAAAATATGTCTACAAAATACTGCTACATTTAAGCATATTACAATAGAACCTCTTTATAATGGACTAATTGAAGCTAATGGTTTTTTTTTTAATGAAAGTCCAGTTTATAAAAAACTTATATAAAGGGTGTAATGCAAATACGACTATATCAATAAAAGCTATAACTACAACTGCCAGGATATATGCTAACACGTCAATGAAAGTACAGTAGTTAGCTAAGCTAGAAAAATTATTTATCATATGTGAAATAAAAACAATCTTTAACATAGGGCTGAATTAAAAAAGATGTGTATGTATATGTTACCGTTAAAGTATATAATGCAGTTATTTCATAGAATACCTAGTTATTCAATGAAATAACTGATCGTGTCCGTTAAAGTATGTAATATGTTATTAATTTGACACTTTAACTAGTTATTCTATGAAATAACTAGGTATTCTATAAATTAACTAATGAGAGACAGTTAAAGTGTAAAATAAACAATTTATCTAAAATGAAATTAAACTAATGATAGACAATTAAAATGAAAAAGAAGCAATTTATCTAATTTATGCAGCTTATAACTGGTATTTATGGAAACGTACCATAAAATCATTTGTTACAACAAGGATTACTAAAATGACACTTGGAATTACAAAGAACCTTATTTCTAAAACAAAAACATTTTTTGTTGACACACTGGGTTTTACACGAACATTTTTTAAATCCCTGACCAGTACCTAAACTTTGAGCTGTAGCAACCGACCGGAGCGATATTTCTACATCCGGTACTTCTTCGATTTTAATTAATTTTTGTTCGCAGATATAGATTATTTTACACTTTAACGGGCTGCAGATCATTATTCTATGAAATAACTAGTTAAACCATGTAATACAAGAGAGTTTTACACTTTAACGGACACGATCAGTTATTTCATGGAATAACTAGGTATTCTATGAAATAACGGATTTCATACTTTAACGGTAACATATACACTGAATTAATCTTTAGAACAAGAAAGATTCCGATTAATGTTAATTGAATATTCAATAGTTTGAAATAATTATTTTCTGCAGGGTTTATTTGCAGATAATTTCTTTAGTTAACACGTCCAACCATCACGGATTTCTTATTTTACCTATGATAACTGTTTAAAGCAAATGACTAACATCTGCAATCGCAAAGCTAACACACATTCCTTGCTTATTTTTCTGCCAGGCACAGTTTTCTCGGCTTTTGAAGCTTGTGTATTGTCGGGTAGATTTCTCCAATACAAACTAGTCTCATATCAAAATTATAAATTTGGTTCAACTGATAACCTTAATCACATCATTCATTCAGTTTTTTTTTTTTAAATGATTCAAAAGTTTCAATATCTACACTTAAAGTGCTGTTAAATGTTTAATCTCTTGATTGGAAATGTAAAACTAGTCAGATAAAAATAAGCATCCTTTATTTTTATTACAATTTTTTTGTCCTCTATATGTGACGTCCATTATAATAGAGTATGTTATACAACGAGGTTCTACTGTTTGTTACTTTTTGAACCAAGAATAAAAAGGTACTTAAGTATCAGTATGCAATATATCCATAAAAATGAGTGGAAGGGGATTTAATCATCACTTTCTAAATTCAAACTTCATATTTGGTCAGTGAAGACCCTAGAACATGTGCTAGGTGGTGCACAATCTCTTTGTTGTGCCCCCACACCATAAATTGCATAGGGTATTTCATGCAGTTGGTTAATCGATTAATTGACATATAGTGTACATTTTGTTTATTATTAAGAATTATGATAATTGTTTTGGTTAAAAAAACCTCAGTACACGTATACAATCGCTGTGTATTCTTAAAATATTTCGTTGGAAATCTATATAGAGATAAATATTATTTAAATAAGAACTTTTTATGCATAAAACACTAAAAATTACCCTTACAAACTAATTCAGCACACTTTTCATTAAAAACGTGACAAAATGTTGTTTCTACGAGATACAATGATGGACCAATCATCTGTTTATAGAATACTATTTTATAATAGGTTTTAAACATATTTTCCTAATTTTAATGTATATTGTCGACATTTGAATGCTAATGTCTAATTATTATAAGTTAAGAACACAATTCTTCTTTAAAAAATAAGATATAAAATTGTTTATGGTTAAAAACATTAAGTTGTTTAGCGATCCCTTACTAGCCAGCTTTATGGGGTACCTATAGTAGATAACGCTCATGGCTCCTAATTTTTTGACGTGTGGTTGATGTTGACTGGGTGAAAGTTAAATGTTTTTGCTCATTTTTCATTTTATTTTATGTTTCTTTAATGTCATTTTGTAATAAGGTTATTTAAAATTTATTACACCTTAATTTTTTTTAATTAGAGCCTTCATATGTATATGATATTTGAAAGTCCTACAAAATTCTGATTTTTTTTAATATAAAGATGGTGTATAATTTTAATTCTAGCTAGTTAAAATTGGAAAATATCAAATGGATTTCCTTTAAACATTGAAGAAGAATATTTTTCCTGTATCAACTGTACAAATACATTGTAACAAATGAATAAATATTACAGGCTTGTAAATATTGTTTCAAGAAATGCAAATATCGAAATCGATTATCAAAAAAGACAATCTTATAAATTAACTTTTTGTTTTTTTAAACAATCTTCATGAATATTTACTAACTTTCTTCAAACATGTTATTAAAAAAATTTCATGTATTTAAACACGCTTTGTCATTAATTCGCTGATTCACATTCTTTGTTCACTTTCCAAAATAGAAATCTCTGAATGAATGTAAATAATTGACAAGTATGAATTGCTGACCAATGGGAGAAGTCATAAGATTTTTCAACATGCAACCTCGGATCATCCATGAATTACAAATTCATCGGTCAAGCAGTAGTTGTGAATAAGGTTTCAAGGAAATCCCCCGATTTCCTTCACTCCTCGGTTTTTGTTATCCACGGTTAATTACTTGATTTTCCCAAACTTGCGAATATTGGGCTTAATGTAATAATATTGACTATTTTGTAAAAATAAGACTTAGTGAAATAAGACTTACTCTATGATTCCATGCAGGTCATGCAACACAGAAAGTCAGTTGTTGTTTACCATATCACTAATATTATTAGTGTTATCAAGACATACACTGTCTGATATATCAGTCGTCATTCTTTGAGTTTCAGCTATGATCTCTGATACATCAACACTATAAAAATAAGAACGTTCTAAAAAATTACATAAATAAACAAGTTTTGATACATGTGTCATCTTGAGATACCAGAGATTGTTAATTAATTGTAGATCTCATATAAACTAATATAATGTTAATAAATTATAAAAACAATTTTGAAAAATTAAATTTAAAAATTCATAAACCTTTATATTAAAAATAAACGTTCCAGCATTTTCCAATGAAATTTAATTACAAATAAAAACCTTATTGAAAATATATAACTATTAATTTAGATTACTAGTTGGGTCCTCTTAACTTTTTGAAAATAAAAATAATCAAAAATGTGTCATATGATTACGACAAACACACAACATAATTTTATTGCAATTCCCATAGTTTCAATTGTACATATTAAAATCTTCTTAAAACTAATGCCAAATTTCTAATTAGTCAAATAAAATATACATTATTAATTTTCTTCTGAAATAGAAAAGAAGAAATATTTATTAACTAATCATTACAGCTACACAACAACCCTAAGGAAATATGAGCAAGCATCTACCATCTGTTAAATGTCATGTTATTCATATCTACTCGCGTATAAGCCGAGAAATTTAAGTCAAAATTGTCATCAAAATGTAGGGGGGGTCGGCTTATACGCGGGTCAGTAAAATTTATAATACAATTTGCCAAAAATGGGAAAAGGAAAAATATTTAAATAAAAGGGATTCTTCTAAAACGCGCCGATACATTTCCGAGATCGAGAATGTGCGTACTTGCTGACTGAAGACCGTTCTGCGCATCGCGGCGTAATCGTAACGCAAAATTGCACTACTCACATAAATAATCAGTTTAACTAAATAAAAAGTATATATTTTGATAAATATTTAATTGGTTTGTAGAATTTATGAAGCTAGTATGCGTTACTTTAATAGAATTTTGGATGGAAGTCTAAGAAGTTGACATCGTGCATAGCGAATGACGCCACTTTAAAGTCAATGTCCTTCTTGCTCATTTGCAATAATTAAACAAAATTTATTTCCCCAATACAGATTTTATTCCTTGATAATATTATGTACAGATATTAATAGTTGTTTTATTAGTATTTTGGATGGAATTGGCTTTAAAGCGGTAAAATCGGGACGTTGCTAATTGGCGAATTCAAGTTCTACTTTCGAGTCATTTATTTCGTAATTAAAAACTAAATATTTTAATAAGATGTATTTATTCATCCATAAAATAGTAGTATTTCCTTCAGAGATAGATAAAAAAAAATACTCATCCGTATTTAATAGCGACAGTAGTCAAAGATGTTGACAGAAAATAGTTGATGTTTTTTAAGTTTTTAAATCTTTACAAAACGATGTTAATGATTAGAAATTGCACATTTTGGTATTTAAGTATGCGGTTTAAAATATTTTATTTGATAATAAGGGAGATTTAATTTAAGAAGTCCAATGTAGATTTGAAAGACACCAGAACTTCGCAAGTGGTACATATTTTTTAGCCCGATGATCGTCGCGAACTACAAGGAAAGCCGTTTCTCCAGCCATTTTCTTTAAACTTTTAATTTCTAGGCTTAAATATTTATTTTTCTAATTAAAATTTCCCTCTTTTTTCGAGGATTTGCCGATTTTAATCGGAATTTTTCATGTACGAAAATACAACTCGGCTTATACGCGAATTTCCGATTTCGGACAAAAAATCGTCCTAAAATTAGGGGGTCGGCTTATACGCGGATCGGTTTATACACGAGTATATACGGTAATTGAATAGGAGAGATTAAAAAAGAAAAGATTCCGATTTGATTGCCATGGAATATTCTTTTTAATCTCACCCATTCAATTAAATTGTGCCACTGTCTATTAGCAATTGTTTCTGGTATTTATCCTCCATTCAAAATTGTTTAAGTCGTACTAAAGCTGCAAAACTAACTATTAGTGATCCTTCTCATCTACAGAGCAAACCTGGGTTAGGGTTTATATGCAATATGTACTATAAATAAATCCCAGTAAAAAATTTGCACTCTAGTTGAAACTCACCTGGTGAAGTCTCCGTCCCACTCTAATCCATTGCTGTTTGAGAGGGGTGATGATCTGTAGGAATTGTTAGTGTTCTCGGTTAGCACCGTCCACTGATGGGGCTCTTCAGTAGCACCGAAATTGTTCGAGGCATTAAAGCCTGAAATCAAATATTACTTTTAAAACTTAATTCATAAAATTTCAAATTTAAAAATATAAAGTGAGATGTCTTCTAGTATAGGACAAGGATTAGCAGGATAGAACAGATAGAGACTTATGGGGCAGACAATTATAATTCAAGATAGAATTTGCATTCATTTTCAAGAAAACAAAAAGCTTTTTTTTGTAATAGAAATTTGAATAAAAAAAATAAGGTACAATAAAGGGTTAACCTAACTCTTACAGCATTGCAGGTGGTGTATAAGGAAGAAAACAATTAAGTAAAGCTATATAATGTATTATATAACTATATTTATTTAAACACTAAAATTAAAAATTATCTATAAATGCTAAATTATTAAAGCTCAAAACATAAAACTTCACAATTCCACACCAAAGAAACTAAGAAAACATTTAAATAGAATCTTCCAGATATATGGTTAGAATTACTGTCTAGGGGTTGTGATTACACATTAGCCACTGGATCCTCTGACACAAACATCAAATAATTTTCAATAACTTTCCATTATTCTTAAGTCTCGGCAACTGTGTCAAGTATGCAGATAGTTTTGCTTTTGAATAAATTTTAAAACTGCATATAATCTTTAGAAATTAACAATAATCAAATAAATTCTAGATATTAAAAGACAATTCATATAATTTCATAATTCGAAAAAATTTACCAAAACTGTTAAATTAACATACATGTTGTATTCAATTCTAACAAATTTTCAAATATGTAACCCATAGAATTTATTTTTTAT
Source organism: Troglohyphantes excavatus (assembly GCA_963932185.1). NCBI lineage: Eukaryota > Metazoa > Arthropoda > Arachnida > Araneae > Linyphiidae > Troglohyphantes > Troglohyphantes excavatus. Next base: position 58,501,123 of record OZ010667.1, on the reverse strand, counting down.
AAAATGAACTAAATGATGCTAATAGCTTACCTATTTCGTTTTCCCATTCTAAGTCAACAGAGGAACCAGGAGTTGCTCCTCTGCTCTGTTGATCCCATTTTTGGCTGCCTGAGTTACTAATGGTCTCAGCAAAAGAATTTTCCCCTTCAAAATAAATATTTAGGTATAATAAAGATTTGTTAAATAAATCATACTAATTCAAAAAAGGATTTAGTTTCAGGCAAATAGAGAAAAATAAATTTACTAAGCAGAATAAAATAGAGGGTAATTAAATTTTAAAAAGAAAATATATGATTTTTGTTTTTGTATTAATGACAATAAAAAACAAAAGCCATATTAAAGTAATAAATTGCAGTTTATCTAAGAAATATAAATAATTTAATTTAATAAATGGAATTGACGATGTGGATACAAGAACAAGGTAATTCCAGTTATCAAAATTTTTCAGGAAGGACGAAAACCAATGAACATTTCTTGTATCGTATAATGCAAAAGTACAGCTAATTTTCCTTTATATCTCTATAGCCATTGCTTAGAGCTGTCTGGTACTTGCACTAATTGAATGACGATTTTTTTCTTTATAGAAATAAGTGAAAATCAGAAAAAAAAGTAGAGCTGCTTTGTTTTTGTACCCATGTCTTCAATTTGTTTTTGATAATTATCATTTGTATACAGTGTACTTAAGCAGTATTTTTTTTTATTTTAATTGTTTTTTTGTTTCTTAGGGCTTGAAAAACCTAAATTTGCCATTTAGTTTTGTACAAACATACATTTTTGAATAACTTTCTATTTTTCATTTTTGTAAATTTTGTTGTTCAAAGGTTCTCAAAAAGTCAGAGATGATTGTTAGTATTATTGTAAATATTAGAGCCCCAAAATGATGTACATTGCAGAGTGCATTAGGAATAAGATGATTAATAGTAATAAGTTTAGAGTCAAATATCTGTTCAATTTATCAAAAGTTTTGTTAGCCATACTGAGTGAACTGATTTGATGTTAAATAATTAGCTCTCTAATAAAACTAATTATATTTCATAAAACACAAACAGATATTAAAAAAATTCCTCAAATTTGACAGCAATCTGGCATTTTTAGTTATATGCAAAAAAATAACAGTCATACTAAGTTTTAAATTTTTATGGAAAAACTAGAGAAAAGTATCAAAATGGATAAATAATAAACTATTAAATAAATATGGAATGTGAAACAATTCGTCAATGTTGTAATAAAAGAACATATTCTAAGTTTTATTCAAATCATGGTAAAAAGTGAACTTTCATACTATTTAAGAGAGGCATAACAGAATCTGCTGGAGATTTCATATTTCTTATGTGATGTAATGCCCTGTAAATATAAGACATTTCACAAACAGGATAAGACTACAGTATATATATTTTATCAAATAGTCAAAAATAAATAAAACCCCTTGATTTTGACAAATAATTTTCATAATTTCAGAAATTGTTTAGCTTAATACTGCAAGTATTCAATTAATTTGATTAAATGTACATCAATAAGATCAGTAAAGATCAATAACTTTAAAAACACTAACTAATTGAAAAATAGTACAACATTTATATAGAAAATTAGGAGGTACTCATGCAGCATAATTTACATTAATATTCAGAAGGTTTAGATTGAGAATTGATGGCCATCTAGGTTTAAATGTAAGGACAAATGGTATATTAATAAATTAACAAAGGTTACATTTAAAACAGTGTTAAGGCAAGGATGTACACAGAACTTCATTTTGGGGTGGGTCCATTTATTATTTAATATATCTAAAATTCAACAAAAGTAACATTGTTTATTAGAACTCAATAGAGGCAAATAAGGGAACTGAAGTAAATCCCTTATGCCACAATGTATATAACTATAGACAAATATTTCTTTACTTAATAAAATCTTTACTTAATAAAATTCAAGAAATATTTAATTAAAAAATAAATTTCTCTGACAATCTTTTTTAGAATACAATGTTCTTTAGTTAGCTGAATTAAAATGTGAATCAGACACTTTTTCAATGCAATGTAGGGTTAGACCATGCAGATCAAATCCACAAACCTCTGATATCAAGCTCACTCATCCAACTAGATATGTTCTTTTCAATTGAATTAAAAAGACAATCGAAAATTGTTTATAGTAAAATGAAAGACAAATTTATTAATAAAACATAATAGGTTTGTGTTATTTATTAAGGTAGAAACGATTATATTAAAATGCTAAATATCTTTTTCCAGGAGAATACCAAATGACTTTATCATTGTTATTAGAAAATTAAAAAAAAAAAAAGTTGTTATTACACAGAAATATCAAAAATAAGAAATGCTATAAGCATATATAAAAAAGGAAAAGAAATGTTACCCAGACAACATTTGATTTTCATTTCTTAGCCATGTGAAATTTGTCTTTTTAAAAGAAAGTTTGGAAGGTTTGTTTAATTCAGAAACTCCGTCACATCTCATTCTGGGACTTTCGACAGTCGCAACGGTTCTTTGCTCCATTTCCAAAAAATCCTCATCATCAGGATGCTATGCAAGATACAATAACTTAAAATCAGACAAAATAAAAATACCTGCGCACAAATCTACATCATTAAAATTGTAAGGGGATCAGTACTTGATGGAATAAACTTTGAAAATAATGATCCAGCAATGAAACTGAACAAAATCTCCATTCGGTAGAAGATGATTAAAGAAAGAAACAGCAATGTTACAACTGTAAAAATGCATAAATTATAATTAAAAAAATATTTTCCCTATGATTTTTCTAATTGAAGTTAAAATCAAATTTTGTTTGCACTGTTAGACTGCTTTGAAACAAACAATAAGTTTTCAGAAAAATACTTCATTTTATAATATTTTTTTCAATTCAAAGTTTGAGGTACAACTTATAAGCTATCTCTTTGCAATTACAAAACAAAATTAAAATCGCATGGCTAGTAAGATTTACTTAAATGTTCAAAAACTAAAAACAACTTTACAATTGCATCATTTGATTAAACGTTTTGCATATTATTTGTAGTTAAAAAAGAACTAAATTATTACGACTTATTTTTAAGATCAATGAAATAAAGTTCAGTTACTCTTTTCTCCAGCTGTTAGAGTATTAGTTAATTAAAATGACAAAATTTTAAATATATATACAAACCAGATTGAAATAATTAAAAAAGTTAAGAGAACATTACTAACAAAGATATCCAGGAAGCAGTTTAAATGTTACATACAAAATTTATTGTATAGAGCAAAACAAGGAAAATAATTCAATGTTACAATGTTCAATGTCAGCATTAAGCATATTAGATTAAATATAAACAAAACAAATATACTTCAAGTTTTACTTTTTATGAGACTTCGATACACCAAAGTACTGGGTTTTAAGTTCCTTTTAATCTTTTCATCCAATCATAAATGAAATAAAGCTGTAATAAAAACTATGAAAATAAACAAAATGCAGCTAAAACAAACATAAATTTAAGAGAAAAATAATAAACATAACTAATAATAAAAAGCTAAATATATATATTCCCCTCAAAGATACTCTCAGCAAAAGCAAAGTGCACTCAAGTTAGATTTTAAAACTTTGATGTATTTTAAGATAAGATGTGCAATGCCAATTAAACTACTGTTATAAAGATTTTTGAGGAAAATTGAAAAGTAACAAAAAAGAAAACTATTAAAATTTAAAGAAAATTAAGTTATTTTTAATATAAGATTTTAAATAATCTATTAAACTGTTTAAAAAAATAAAATTTCGAGTTTGTGTTAGCTACTACATAAATTTGGTCCCATCAATATGAAAAAGTTTATATTGATTTGGATTTTTTTTATGAACCGAGTCCACCTAGGCTTAAATGTTTTACTTCTGCAACCAAACGTTAACTATTGAAGAAAAAATTGAATATAAAAGGTATGTTAAAAAAAATTGCTACAATTGTGAATAGTAAAAAACTATAACGTAATTTTGCATAAATATGCGGTCTTTTAAATGCTGTATGTTGTAAGGAAAATTGTTAATTAACTTAATTTAACCCTGTGCATATATTTGGCGGTTAATTCCTAGTGTACGGTGCCCCCGCCAAATGTTGACTTGTCGACAATTGGTGAGCGATAAATTTTATATTTTGGCAATCCTATTTCATGACGTTCCTTGCAATATCATGATGTACGGCAACCCTACATTTTTTTCGCACCGTTTGACGTTATTTTGCCAAGCCTTGGCGCCAATTTTTGTCCTAGGCGACAACGGGGCACCTTACACTAGGAATTTACCTAATTGGCACTTCAGCTAGATGGTCATGAATAGCTTAATTTTCTTATTTAAAATATAAAAAACAACTGTCAAATTGATTCGATGAGCGAAAAAACAGTGAAGTGTGTCACAGAATTTGCAGTGTTCACTCTAGGCGTTTTTTGAAGGGCGGTCCGCCCTGCCCGCCCTTTTTTCATCTCAATAGCGCCCTCATGCAGCTTTTTTCAAAAATGTCGCCATCTTTTGAAAAAGTTCCGCCCTTCTTGCCCTTTTCAGTCAAGCACAAGCATCATTGCTTACCTAGTTGTCTTTAAAAAAGGCATCGATTAAAAAAAATGTGCCTGTAAATTGGAATTAAGTGAATTATGACAGTAGAAAAACAAACTCTTTTATAACTACTTGTGTTGTGAAATCGCGGTGATTCTGCGGTAATTTCGAGCACGGGGCATTCTACAAATCCTATTGGTTGTCTGTGCCCGCATATGAAATTTTAAGTTATTTTGTCTGTGTTTTTTTTTAAAGAGAAGGTGGTTTGGGACTAGGTTGGGATTGGTTTGCAAGACTAGGTATTTTATTACCAAATTTTGAATTTAAGTAGCCTTTTTATCAGTTTTGTAAGAGGTCTGATTCCTACTTAGAAATTTGGTTTTTAGGGAAAACTATAATTTTAAAATAATTTTAGATTTTAAATAATATTTTCATAAAGAGACATCAATTTTGTACGGGTCTTTCCTTCAAGATAGGCCGTTAATGTCGAGATAGGCCGCGCAATGTCAACCAACAAATCGGAACTTTTTTTTTGTTTGGTCACGGGTCCGATGTGTCAATGTGTGGCCACGCCCACACCAATTTTTTTTTTAAAGTGCCTTTTTTAAAACAAGAAGTGCCTTTTCAAAAATGGGGTGCCCTTTTACTGCCAACAGCGCCCTGCCCCTTTTTATTTCTAGAGTGAACACTGGAATTTGGACTGAGAGCTGCAATACTTTGGCAAAAGTCAATCAGAAGTATTTTTCTACAGCTGGATTACTTTAGAAAACAATTGAAAAATAATAAAATCATCATAGATTACTTAACTTCCCTTACCGGGTTAAGCAAGCCAAGAAAGGAAGACTAAAATTATTATTTTTTTCTATCGTTTGTTATTGTGTTTTCATTATTCCGTGATTTTTTACGAGTTTAAAACGCTGATACTTTAATCCAGAAAGTACTAGAATGGGAATAAATGAGTACAAAATACAAGTTGATTGATTACTAAATTATTCTATTTCTGTTACAATATGTTGTATGGAATTTTTCTGATTTCTGGTCACGTTGGGGGACCCTTTTCGGAGCTTTGCAGGGAGAAAAGGAATTATTTGATTGATAACAAAACCAGTTTTTGTCGCCAAGTATGAGTTAGCATAGCAAATATTGGAAAATTTTAGAAAAGTCGCCAAAGGTTACTGTTTACACATTTTTAAGTTACTTTTTTTCCCTCGAGATTTATTGCTATATTTGTAAAAATGACTTACAGACAATTTTTACTTTCCAAAATCAAGTCAAAGACTGTTTTGAAATTTTCTGCCAATACTGTGTTTGGGTTGTTAGAAAGCCCAATGAACGACTAGAACGAGGCAGAGTTTAGCCTTGTTTGTGGAATTTTAGACACATGCAAGTGGATGAATACTGGTAAACAAACAATAATATTGTTTTTTATGTTCAAATTTTGCATTAATTACGTTTAACTTGGCTTTTAACACCACATTCTAAAAAAAAATATCCAGATTTTCCACATATTTTAGTAATTTGAAGAAAATTCGAACGATAACTCATGTCATGTGGCTTGGCTCTAAAGTCGTGTAGGTTTAAAATCAAGATTTTGAAATAAACCATAAATTAAAGTTTTGAAAAAGCTAGAAATTTTAATGCTTGATGCTTTTGCACACAATAATTGCATAATGATCCACTTTTCCACAATTTTTTACTTAAATAGGTACTTAAACTTTTAATTAATGTAATCAATGAGAAATATTGAAAAAGTATATGTAAAAATAAGAAGATAAATTATTATCAATAATATTACAGAAAGTAAAAATGTATGTTTGGAAAAGATTAGGGACAATCACTGTACCTCCTGAGAGCTTCTAATCAGCACAAATTTTCTTTTGCAATTTGTTTTTCTACAAATAAAACATAATATAGACAATTAAACCAAGAGCAATTTTGTCAAAAAAACTAATAACAAATACAATATAAATTTACGAGTATTTGAAAATGAATATTTTCTATTTTTAACATTAACTTATAAAAACTATACAATTTTATACGAAGAGGTAAAGTTTTATAAAGAAATAATTTACCCCATTATTTTCTTTGAACAACTTCCAAAGCAAGTCCCCATAGATAAGCTTGAAAACAAAACTAAATCAAACTCAAATTCGAAATTTAAACATCATTCAATTATAAATGAAAACGATCAAACTTGTAGCCATTGTGAATGACAGATAACTCATAAAACAGCTGGGGAAGACAACTTCCGATTGCGCACTGAACTACAGTTACTCCAGCAAGCGAATACTTAAATCTCAAGTATGTTCTTTCAAGAATGCATGGGAAGTGAATATTAGTATCCTATTTGCGCAAGCATTCATAACAATGTGATATTTTTAACACAAGAAAAATTGATTTCACATAAACAGGGAAAGAGAAAAACAACTGATGAAAACGAAACAGTAATTTCACGGTTAAAGTTAATGTCAAAGAACGGCGGTAGAAAAATTATTATTGGTTTGGTTTATTTGAAATTCAAAAAGCAAGTTGTTGCAATTCCGTGATCGTGATAGTTGATTCAATCAACGTCGCAATAGAGTCCCATAAATAAAAGCTATATGTCCAAAGACAACCATGGACTCTGTGGCCGAGTGGATTAAGGCGTCAGCTGGGAATCCGAAGGTTCCCTGTGCGACGGACTAGACAAATAAGAATAGTAAAAAAGTAGTGAAATTGCGATTGGAGGGTTGCCAACTACGCTACCAAAATGCGTCATCCAGAACATCCACAAAAAATTAACGGCATGTATACGGGACTGATGCACGATAAATCTGATCGGGGTCCAAAGTCCCGACGTATATTGAAGGCGTTGGGTGCCAGCTCAGGTGTTGTCCTCGTCATCTGACCATATGGTTCAAAATTACGAGGCATCGTTCCCGGGTCTTTCCTTCGAGATAGGCCACGAACCATCTTCAATAGCCCACTGTACAGCTCTAGTGCGACATTGTTTAACCAAACTAAACCAAAGACAACCTATACCAAGATGCGCGCGCACTAAACTAACCATTCTTCACATAGCAATGGTGCAAGTGTTGTCGTCCAGAGCATCCACAAAAATTAACGGCGTGTATACGGGACTGGTGCACGATAAACCTGATCGGGATCCAAAGTCCCGACGTCTATGCAGGCGTTGGGTGCCAGCTCAGGAGTTGTCCTCGTCATCTGACCATGGTTCAAAAATACGGGGCATCGTTCCCGGGTCTTTCCTTCGAGATAGGCACCGAACAGTCGCCAATAGCCCACTGTGCAGCTCTAGTGCGACGTTAATTAACCCAAACCAAGGTGCAAGTGTTACACAATTTGGAAGATTTGTTAAGATCATAATCATTACCGATTACAGTGAGTGATGAAGTTAAAATACATGCGTTTGCTATTAATCGCTATATTTATAGATATATATTAAAAATATTTTTAATATGACTGTTGTGCATCAAAGAAGTCAATTCAAGCAAGTCAAGTTAAGTAAGTACAGAATCGAATTTTTAAAATTTAAAATTCGAAGTCAAAATATATTTGTGTAAAAAACATTTAAAACTATGCTTTATAAAAATGTTCTTATTTTTAATAGAAAACGCAGTTCTTTATTTTTATTTAATTCTGAGGTTTGTGAATATTTTTAATAATTGTTTTCTTTTTGATTCTTGTTCGATTAACATGTAGAAAAAATAGGTCACTCATGGAATATTTGTGTGTGGTATTATTAAAACAAAGTGTTTAGTTAAATTGGCAATTCTAATAAAATAGAACGGGAAAACAATAATTAACTCTTAAAAACCAATGTACTTATAGATTATTAAGGGAACGATTTTAAAAGTCTTTTTAAAAGTAAATTGTAATCTACCATTGAAAGAAAACCTACTTTCTAATCATTATCTTTGAAAAAGAACATTTGACAATTAGTGGTTTTCATGCACCATTTATGTTTTTGTTGGAAATCGATGTTTTATACTCGGGGACAATCTAAGTTGAGAATAAAGCAATTGAATATTTATACATATCATAGCTTCCGCTTCAGGTACAACTTAAGTTGTCCCCGAGTAAAATTGTATTTTTTAATATGTTTCACAGACGATTTTTGTTTCATTTAAAATATTGTTTACCTTTTTTATAATGGTTACTATACAATAAGCGAGTGTTCATACACGTTAAGAAGAAATGTTCTATATCGAGAATTTGCTCTAAAGAAATAGTATATATATATATTTAATTATATTGACATATAAACAGTGTTTATGTAGGAATTCTTGTTATTTGAATAAGTTTATAAATTTATATTTAGTAGAATATAGCACATTTTTCAAAAATAGTTGTTTTTAATTCGTATTTACCTTTACAAATATTGAAAATTCACTGGATGAAGTTAAATGTGTGTATAATAGTGTTTTAAAAATATTTTAAATAAATGACAATTGCATGAATTTATTAATAAAAATAAAGCAAATAGAACATTTGTAAGGATTTTTATATTCCTTCAATATCTGCACGGATTTAGCTTATAGCGGATATATATTTGATGTGCATATAAGTATATTTTACAATAATGACTACCAAAAAAAATTCACGAGTGTGTTTTGAAATAACTAAGTACCTTTAAATTAATTTAAAAAAACAACTGATAATGATACACACTTTGTTTTGTGCAGGAATTAGTTTTGTCCCATACATTATTGAATACGAAACTTAATACTTTAATTTAAACTTAACTTTGCTCCTTTCAATTCGAGAGCTTTCCGGTAACATTGCCATGCGAAGCAGTGGCGGCTCGCCCACTACAGCAAGTACAACCGGGCTGCACCTAAATTTATTAGTGTATTTTAAAACTAAAATCAGACATTTTACTAATGTTCTTAAATAAAGATTACAATTGAAAATGAAATTTCTATGGTATTAAACAAAATCTCCGATAAATTGCAAGCCTGTTACCGCAATGCACAATTCGGGAAGGGGAAAAGCTAAATTCAATCAAAAGTGCAGCCAAAAAACGAAATTCGAAATCGGCTGCATCGTTACCATGACAACCTCTACGTAGTATGGAGATTCCCCCCATGCTAATGCACTGCATTTGTGAGAAGGTACAGCCGAAATGAATGTTCTTGTTTTAGGGGGGGGGGGGGATTCACATGATTTCGGCTGCACTAAAATTTTTGACCACGGGCCGCCACTGATGCGAAGTCTAGTTAGTATAGAATATACGGACTTAGAATTGGTGATGGCCAAATGATGAAGTCGTCGGAACCGGCATCCGATCCGATGGGCAAAGTTCAGAATCCCAGTAAGTGAGTATCGGACTGGTAATCGGGGAGTGTTGTCAGAATTGTTCTTTTCACGAATCAAAAAAGATCTACTTTGTTTAGAAGAATGGTGCACATTAAATCCGTCGTGGTCCATATATCTATTTTACTTTGGGTTTGTGCTAGCTCAGGTGTTGTCTTCTTTATCACACTATTATTAATAAATACGAGGTATTATTCCTGGGTTTTTCCTTTGAGATAGACCCCGAACTTTCTCCATTAGCCCAATGTGTTGCTCTAGTACGACGTTATCTAACTAAACCATATCGGTTATTCAGCCATTAACGTTCCAGAATTCTAAACTAACGTAAGACCGTATGAAAAAAAAAATATTATCCAATTAATTTTTTGTTGTTGTTGGGTAGAGAAAAATCCAATTTGAGAAAAAATGCTAAAATAAAAACAATATTAATTATAACAATACAATAACAATAATAATTAGTTATCCGACTATTTTTTATTCAAAAATAACGATTAACCGGACTTTTTTTAAAAATATTTTCTTCAATTTAAAAATATTTTCATTATTGGATAGGGATTGTCTTAATTTAAAATAAATGTAATATTTTCGGATATCCGGCATTTAATTATAGGGAAAATTCAATAAACTGGGAATAGATATTTTTTTTAATAAACATTTTCTTTTTTTTTGTTGGGTAGTATTGTAACATTTAAAATAAAATGTTGAAAAATTTACAACATTTGGGATCACAATAGAACTTCTTTCTATCATTTAAATAAAATATAAAAATATATGCACCCATTATAAGTTAAACCCGGACAAATCATAAAAATGATGCTTCAAACGATAGAAAGTAAGAAAATTGAGTTGTGTAAATTAAGTACCATTTTAACATTATGGACATTACATAAGCCTTATTTCAAATTAACATTTGAAACGTTTCAAGCTTCATTAATATCGGTTCAACAGATATTGAGTTTAAATCAGACAAAATGTAGGAAAATCATAGGAAATCATAGGAAATGTATTTTGATAGTTGTAACTCATCTTCCAATTTAAATATTAAAAAATTTCACCTTTAAAGTATTCTTTAGAAGCTATGATTTTGCCAAGTCCTATCGGGCATATACTAATTACGCTCTTCGGTACGGAAATTTCGGCGATAGCTGTTTAACCGGTATGTGTAAATATCGCCTCAAAAAGTATTTTAGGTTGTGACCTTGACGAGTTAAATGCCCCCAATGAAAAAGCGACACTGCTGACATATTAAAGAAATCTAAATGCTACAAAAAAAAAAAAAATTAAAATAACAAAGTTTCATTATATTTCTTATTCTTGTATATAAGAAATCTTGGCTATAGCGCTGTATATCCCTCCACGCTGCTCATAAACAGTTGGTACCCCCTTAGAGTAGTCGTTTGGAGTTTCTCATTCTTTTTGAGCAATTGATTTTGACCCCGGGCATTATCATACCTCTTTTCAAAAACAGCTGATACCTCTTTGGAGCTGTCGTTTGGGGCTTCTTTGAACAGTAGATTTTGGCACCCCACAATGGTGCATTTCTGTTTTCAAACCGCTGGTACCCCCTTACAGCCAGTTGTTTGGGGCTTCTGATCCTCTCAGAGCCGTCGGTTTGTCATCTCAACCTTCTTTATTCGCTTTGAGAATCTCGTATTCTAATTTTTTCACTTGCATTCAACTTAAAATATACCCAAATTAAATTCGAAAAATAATTAAAATAACAAGTTCAAACTCTGTAAATAATAACAAAAAAAACATTTATTTTATAATTTTATATATAATTATTTTATACATATAGTATTTGCATTACAACTTAGAGCAGGGGTCGGCTCGCGAGCCGCATGCGGCTCTTTTGATGTAAAGTTGTGGCTCTCCAGTTCCATACGAAAAAATTGATAATTTATTATCAAAACCCTTAAAAAATAAGAAAATATATTTTTAAGTACCTAATTTCTCAATTGCTTCTATTTTCGTAATCGTTAATTACAAATCGTTACGCTTAACATGACCGTAAAGAGATAAATTTGAACTATTGATTTGTTCTTAGAGATGAGACTCTGCGACAGCCTACGCCTTGCTTGAAGAAGTAGTTTGTTTCGAAAAAATACTTCTTTTTGTTGAAGACAATAGTGAGCGGTAAATTACTTCATTTTAAAAATCTGAAGCAATATCGCGATGAGACCAATGCAACTATTGACACGAATTACTTCAGCATAGCTTTAAAAAACGTGAAGGATGGATTCGCTGAGAGATTCGAGCAATTTAAAACAAACAAAGTACTCTCGCGTTCATAATAAATCCTCTCAACACAAATACAAATGAGATCAACATTGAGCCATATGGAATTGATACTGGATTGCTCCAAATGCAATTGCTGGATTTGAAAACCAACGACTTGTGGAGTGGCAAGTTCACAGAACTCATGAGCAAGTTGGAAGAGTTGGAGGTCCAGAAATGCATGCACATCGCGCAGCACAAGTGGACAGCTCTAAAAGAAATTTTGCGAGTTGAGGGCCTTGGTTGAGGCCCTCATATTCGACGCATAGAATAGTCTTCGAGAATGCTACAGTGAGGTGAAGGATTTAACATATGGAGTGCTGACGATCTTCGGGTCGACTTATTCGTGCGAGCCAGCGTTCTCCTGCATAAATATAATAAAAAGTAAAGTTAGAAGTCAACTAACAAATAAAAATCTAGAGTCGTGCTTGAAACTTAAAACAACAAGTTATAAGCCCAGATTTAATCAAACTTTCAAATGGAATGCAAAACCAATGCTCCCATTGATGTAACTATCTATATTTGTGCCGTTTATTTTAAATCAAAAATCAAATATATAAGCAAATACTATAATATTGAAACGAAAATTTTTAGTGGCTCTTTAAAAACTGGGAAATTTTGTAAATTGTAACATTTGGCTCTTCCGTTTCAATAGGTTGCCGACCCCTGACTTAAAGGAATGCCAACAATGCCATAGTAATCTATTTGGTTATAATATAATGTCGAGAAAGAACAGATAAAATTTGCGGTGAATTCTACCTATCAATTAAGAAAAACAAAAAATTAGGTCCAGGATTTGCATTTCAAGATTTTTATCAAAATCAGTCAATAGTAAAATTAAGTAACTCGCTCTCCCCTCAATAATTTTAATATATATTAGTTATTAACAAGCATAAAAAAACACGAAATCCTAATTTATATGAAAGTTTTTTTTTCCAATTCATTGTCTGTTTACAACTAAGAAGTTGTGGAAGATTATTTTACATTAAATACAGTGAAATTTTTTACCTATATAGTTGTTTAAAAACCCAATAAAATTTCTGTTAGCAAGATAAAAATTAAAAAAAAAATATTTAAATATATGCTTTTTATATTATTGTAATTATTGAAATATACCCTGCAACGCCGTTCACTTCAGCTTGTTGGTTTATAAAATGAAATTTTTATAACTCATTGTGAAAACTACATTAGAGGTAAAATATATTTTAAGAATAGTATCAAACAATTAAAATAAATTAGAATTAAATAAATAATGAGTGGTCGTGAACAACGTAATTTTAAATTTCACATCTACAAATTTCCAGCAGCTTTTGTTTTATTACATTTTAATTTATTCTATTGTTTTATCGAAAAAACATTGTTGTAATAATGTATATTCCTGAATTAACTAAATTAATTACAATTATCACATTTATATGTACTAATTGATGTAGAAACAATGTCTTCAATCTTTTGTAACAATAAATTTTTATCAGAATAAAATAATTGTTGAAAATGTGTTCATTTTGTTACCATTTTGAAAATGATAGACGTAACCCGAAATGTGGAATTACATCTTTCATCCCACTTTAATTCGAATGTGAAAATATCGAACGACTCTATTTCATTGGTAAGTAAAAATTTTACTTTGAAATATATTTATTTCCCTTGAAACATTATTTTACAAATAACACGATTTTAAATGCTTTTTTTGATTTTTCTTAGCATTTACGTGATTTCAGTTATCCAGTAAAAATATTTTAATACATTTATTGTATTAATATTTTTAGTGAAATTTATTTATATTTATAATTATGTACTAATATATTTTCCTATGTAATTAATTTAAACATGCTCCTGTAAATAAGCGACGTGCTCATATTCACAAAGTTGTGGGTTCTAATCGCAGTGTAGAGTAGAGTATTAGTGCACTTTAAATCTGCCGTGGTACAAATATCGTCAGGTTGATCGTAGCGATTTTTTTTGAAAAGGTGGCAGTTGAGATTGTTGTCCTTGTGATCTCTTTTCAAACTTTTGTATTATAAGAGTTATTAAGTAATTCACAAAAAATGAAATACTACTGCCCCCGCGCTTGTTTGTAATAAAAAAAATATATGTTATAACACAATAATTTAATTGAGCAAACTTCTAATAATTTACAAATGCTAAACGATTATAATTTATTGCGGACATTTAGAATATATTAAAAAAAAGAATAATATAATTTGTTTATATGCAGATTCTGAAAATTAAAAAAATTGTGTATGATATTATATAGATAAATATAATTATGTAATAAAAAATATAATTTAAACATGTTTAAAATGATCAAAATGCATTTAATTTTCTGCTATATGACCAATTTGAAAGCTTATTTTGATAGTTACTTTTCAGAAGGCACCTTACTATTGTGGGACAAGTACACTCGGACCTTGTACTTGTACCACAAGGAAACGGATCAATTTCCCGCGAATATCAGAAAGCACATCAATATTCGCAAGTGCAATCGGACAATTCACTTGTACCGAGTATGAAGTCAATTCCTATTCAGCAAAAATGATAACATATGCCACTAGTGTGTGTGGTACAAGTGTAATCGAAATTTGAATGTGTACCGCTATGCGCCCCATCCCTATTCGGCGATTTCAGAAGACATGTTACAAATGTAGTAGTGCAATCGAACCAAGTACTTGTATCACTTTGTGGGTCATCCTTATTCGGAGAAAATGAGGACATGTCGTTATATTGTGGTACACGTGCAATTAGACCATGTACGAGTACCACTATGAGGTTCAGCTCCATTCGAAGAAAATTAGAAGAAATGTCGCAATTGTGGTACAAGTGCAATCGGACCATGTACTTGTACCACTATGTGACCCATTCTATTCTGAAAATTTGAGAAGATATGTTACTAGTGTGGTACAAATGAAATCACCATGTATTTCTTCCATTATGCAGCCCTATTCGACGAAAATGAAGACATGTCACAAGTGTGGTACAAGTACAATCGAACCATGTACTTGTACCACTCTGTTGGCCATCCCTATCCGGAGAAAATGAGAGGACATGTCGCTAGTGTGGTACAAGTGCAGTTGCACCATGTATTTGTACCACTATGCATCCCAGCTCTAGCTCTATTCGACGAAAATGAGCAGACATGTCACAAGTGTGGTAAAAGTGCAATCGGACCATGTACTTGTACCACTATGCGACCCATTCCTTTTCGGCAAATTTGAGAAGTTATGTTACTAGTTTGGTACAAGTGCAATTTCACCATGTATTTCTTCCACTATGCAGCCCTATTCGACGAAAATGAAGACATGTCACAAGTGTGGTTGTACCACTCTGTTGGCCATCCCTATCCGGAGAAAATGAGAAGACATGTCGCTAGTGCGGTACAAGTGCAGTTGCACCATGTACTTTTACCACTATGCATCCCAGCTATATTCGACGAAACTTAGAAGACAAGTCACAAGTGTGGTACAAGTGCAATTGGACCATGTACTTGTACCACTCTGTTCGCCATCCCTATCCGGAGAAAATGAGAAGACATGTCGTTAGTGTGGTACAAGTGCAGTTGTACCATGTACTTGTACCACTATGCATCCCAGCTATATTCGACGAAACTGAGAAGACATGTCACAAGTGTGGTACAAGTGCAATCGGACCATGTACTTGTACCACTCTGTTCGCCATCCCTATCCTGAGAAAATGAGAAGACATGTCGTTAGTGTGGTACAAGTGCAGTTTCACCATGTACTTGTACCACTATGCATCCCAGCTATATTCGACGAAACTGAGAAGACATGTCACAAGTGGTACAAGTGCAATTGGACCATGTACTTGTACCACTCTGTTCGCCATCCCTATCCGGAGAAAATGAGAAGACATGTCGTTAGTGTGGTACAAGTGCAGTTGCACCATGTACTTGTGCCACTAAGCGTCCCAGCCCTATTCGACGAAAATGAGAAGACATTTATGGAGAGCTATCCATGATAGCGGGCCAATTTTTCTTAATCCGGTAAGTCAATTTTAAAATCAATATAATATGTTTATGTAATTCAGTTAATCTCTTAAGACGGTATGCTTTATCACTGTTGGAAATACGAAATTCCAAAAGCCAGAAATTCCCTGTTAGAAATGTGAAATTCTAATATTTAAATTCGTAAAAATACTCGAAGTTGAAGCATTTTCAAATCTAAAGCGTCAGGATATTTTTAAAAGCTATCTCACATAAAATAATTTAAATAGATTTTTTTTAAAGACATGTGCTAGAAAACAAGTTAAAACTCTCTTGCAGTGAAAAGAACTTTCTTATTTCGATATTTTTTTCGAACCCAGCAATGCACGTGAATTTTAAATTCATAAAAACACTCAACGTTGAAACATTTTTCACATCAAAAACGTCAGCGTATTTTTAAAAGCTATTTAATATAAAATAATTTAAATAGATTAAAAAAAAAGAGGTGTTTGAAAATAAATGAAAATATCTTGCAGTAAAAAAAACCGTTACAATTTCGATATTATCCACGCTGCCTAGTGAGTTGAATAATATCTTCAGCAGTTAGTTATTAATTGTTGTTAAATTATAAAGTTGTTTCGTCTTATACCAACACTATTGCAGTGTCTCTCAATCCCCACCCCCCTCACAAAACGATGTATCCGAGTTGACAAAAGGCGATAGCACGGAAAGATTTCAATTCGTCCGAATAGTCAGGAACTGACGTCGCGCAAACGGAAACAGATTATAAGCCGTATCGCTGGCGGTTTTCCGATTCGAATGGCAGTAGGCAACCAGACTCGGAACCCTCCAGAGCCACGCTGCGTATCCCTCAGTTTTCCTTCGACACGTGAGAATGATAACTCCGTTGTTGTGATACCGAGACATGAGTGTTAATGTTTTGGTAGCGATGTTTTGGTGGACGATGTTTGGTGTGTGTGATATAGGAATTGAATGTTTGTGAGTTGTAATTTAGAAGCAGATTCAGATGTTTTATGTGTGTATATTCTGGTGAATGTAAACTGAGGCTAAGCAAGATGTATATTGGACTGGTTTTGATATTGATCAGCGCTTTTCGCTTTGGAATAGGTAAGGGATAACTTTTGTTATTATTAGAATTTTTTGTGCATGATATGGAAATATTAATTTATTCACCTAGACGTAAACCGTGTTTTATACAATTAAAGCGAAAATCTAGAAAACAGTCAAAATTTATAACTGGTTTTGCATTTGGGGAATTTCGTTTTAGTTTTTTCCTATGAAATAACGTTTTATACTCCTTTATTTCAAAGTAAAAGTTGAAGCCAAATTGATGAAGTAGTAAATGATAACGAAATATATTTTTTTGGAATTTTTGGGTATAGTGCGTTTTTCATTTTCATACAGAATTGGTATAGTAATATTTCATTCTAAATTACATTTGTCTATTTTGGAGTAAATATTCATTCGTTAATAAGTGTTGTCCAGAAAACATGTTTTTTTTTCAAATCAATATTTGTGAATTTTTAATAGTTTTTTTTTAGTGCTAACATTGGGTTTTTGTAAATTTGTTTCTTTAGTTCAAAAATGTTTTCAATTTTCATCCAGATAACGTTACAAAATATATGATATTATATCGAATATTGGTGCAAAGGATTTGTGTTCTTTATACAAAATATTTTTTATTGCCGAAATTTAAATGTATTATGAACCGTTCATGAGTCTTGTTCGCCGACACGTTTATATTCATATTATAAAACCACTTTTCGGTTACAAAGAACCTCGAAATGTTTAAATGCATGAAAAAGTTTGAATTTTTAATTCAATTATAATGTTTTACTTTCATTAATCTGTATTTGATATAAGAATAATAAATTAATTAATGGATAAACGTAAAAAATCATTTGATATTAAGTAAATGCATATAATTAAATAAAAGGATTTTACTTCATGTATAATATTTTTTAATGGAAAAAGACCAGTTTAGTTAAAAGAATTATCAAATTAATTGTCGCTTAAAAATTTAAATATGTATTGTCATCGTAAAGATTGACCTTATCTTGAGTATGCTGTACAAAAGATATATGTATTCGTAGAGAAATTTTAGCACAGGCCAAATAGAAGGTTTTAGTGTATTATAAATAATCGCTCTAGTTTCAAAACCAGATAGATCCATTTTCATAAATTTCACAGGAGGCACTAAAGACGATTGACGACCACGTACTTTTGGATCTAAGCACATGACTTTGAATACAGTTTTAAACTGGATTCGACACATTTGGTCAATACCGCTTTGCAAGATAATGCAATGCATCTAAAACTTGTAAAAAATATTTTAAATTTTTTTTCGCATAAGTTTAACATACCGGGGAGCGTTTCAATCAATTTTAGTTCTAGTACCACAATGTTCTACGTTACTAGGTACTTGGAATATTGTAAAACAATTCCATGGATACGACACTGAAACTTAATATGGAAGCTTATTTTTGCATTCCGTTTAAGGTGGCATGGGTGGTACATATTTAGGGAATGTGCATATATACTCTTGAATCTAAAATATATTGGATTTTTGTTTTAGTACTATACTCGTTCTTCATTTATTTTGTCAACAATCATACATACAGGTCAATTAAAAAACTTTTTGGAAGGCTCTGGGTACGTTTAAATTTGCATAAATATCGAAAACCCACTATCGAAATTTTAAACTGAAAAAAACAACAACAATTACTTTACCTTATATTTCATATAGTGTAATAAAAAATAGTAACAAATCCCATGAGGGAAGACTATATTTTACAAACAGAAGATTTTTATCATTTTCATATCGGTGTTACCGAGTTGATAGGAATCTAAACCAAAGAACAAACCAAGCAGCGCAGCACAGAGGTCTGCAGGCAGTGCAAATATTTCTCTTCGCAAAATTCCATTTCACGACTGTTTGATGTTGGACAGGTGATAAGATATCTGTGTGTGTCATCTCCCTCGAAATTAAGGGCTTGGGGGAATTGTCAGCACTTCTTGTAACGGCACTTCGCTTGCAACCGGGCGTCTGATGGCGAACGAACCCCCATTTCCATATGTCGCTGCATGGCCTATTCTCAGAAAAAATTACAACTGCCAAATTGCTCAGAAAATTTACGACAGCTCGAAAATAAAATATTCCTATATAGCATTTTTAAAGAAATATTTAAATTTTCTAATATTCATTTATTGAATTTTTTATTTTTTTTTTAAATTTCAAAGCTTCTAACAATTGAAGCGCAGTTAATTCTGTATCGGCAACAATCGATTGGGAATATGACTAATTTTTTAAGACTTTCTAACGCAATTTCATATAATTTCGCAATCCTTTGATCACCTTGGAAAACTCAAAATTTTGTAGTGTGTAATAGACGCTAGAATCATATGTGTCTCATGCACATGCAATTAAATAGATGGAAAATGTTTTGACTTTTTTTTAGCCCAATTCTGCTAGTAGTTTTGGGAACAGTATACCTTGCGACTGCTCCCAGATAATTCCGCGGTCCGCTTAATTGAGAATTCCGGATAGTTAAATGCCGGATGGGTACCAGGATATTTTTTTACAAAAGGATTTAAAGTGAGTCATTCCCTACAACAATTTTTTTTATCCGAATATATGAATTAGAACAGAAATCAGGTCGAAATGATAATCTGTCTCCTTGGCGGTAAAATTAAGTCAATTAAGGAGTCTAGAAAAAAATAATGTTTCAGATTTCCATAATATATTGAACTGGGCGTGTATTTATTTTCACTGTCTAACTCCAATTCGTTAAATTTCACGACTGCCTATTCCAAATTTACGATTTTTAACTTACGATAGCCCGTTAGGATAGACTGTTATCAGTGGTTTCAGTTTGTGTATCGGAAATCCATGTTTGCTATGAAATAATAGAAAATTCCTCTTTATGATATTAATTTAAATAAGATTCCTGCAATACACAGGTTGATTCCCTGATTTGATTAATATTATTAGACCAATTAAAATATTTATAATAATAGACTCATTATTTTAACAGACCACAAAAAAGTGAACGCCTAAAAAGTAATATTGTGTTTTCATGTGAGACATGGAGCAAGTAAATTTAATTTTAACAACTTCACAGTAATATTATAGTTTATTAATATTAGTTAATTCAATTGAAATAAAGTTTATATTTATAAAACAGATACTTCCGAAAATAAATTTATGAAAGGAATTTGCGGCACGATTAATCTATTTATTTTGTTAAGTAGTCTGTGGAAGATATGCCAATGTTTTTAAACGCTTCTCTTTATAAATAAAACCGTCGTTATTACACGGAAAAAATAGTAACTGCTACCGCAGCGATTTGTTAATTTCTTTTTTGAATGTGAACCGTGTGCCATGAAAGTGTGCATAAAATTTCAAAAGTAACGATTTTATATTTCGAATATATTTGAATTGTTTTTTTTATCAATAATTGGGTTCCATAAAACACAAACCACACTTTTGAAGTTCTATCAAGGTTACATAAATAAAAAGCCTTTAATTTAAATAACATCTTCTAGAGCAGACTATACGTATATTTTTGACAGGTGATCCTTATTTTTAACCCATAACATAATTTATAAATTTACAAACATATTCTATGTCACATTATTGTTCATATATTTTGCATTAATGTATTATAGTTCATATGATATCTATAACAAATTAAGATTGGAAAAATAATTTAATTAATAATTCTATTATAACAGTATGATTGTTATTATTTTGCTTTTAAGTTTATCTATAAAGAGAAAATTCTATATTACAAATCAACTCAGTTTCAAAATAACTACTAAATAGCAAAAAAAAATTTCTTGTGTACAAACGGTTATTTTATTCATGTTTGGTTATTATTTTTACATCAGAGGTTAGTTTTAAATTATATTTTAAGCTTTCAACACATACTAAGTTCGCACTTCATGCATAAAATGTAGTATTTTAAGCCATTATCAAATGTTTCTTGAGACGTAGTCAATCAACCAGTCAACCACAACTTTCATTCATACAGACGTATAAAAATCTTTATCAAAACCCGCATTTAACGTGGAGGCATTATTCAGGATAGTAAAGATAAGAGAATTCCGTTGCTTTTTAGAGTAATCTTAAGTCATGCATGAATTCAATACCTGAGTGTTTCCAGAGATATGAATTATCAGGTACTATTCCACTTTATCGGTCGTTGCAATGTTTTGATTCATATTGCAACTATTTTACATGATTGAATGAAAATATTCTCTTGGAACTAATTTGTTTTAATCACAAGTCGTTCAACGGAAAAATACAAATTTCGGAAATTCTTTGCAACCCTATATTTTATGTTTCAAAGAAATGAACTTATCCGGATATTAAGGAAGATTGACGTTCGTACTGAATAGGTGTCAACATGCTATACTAGAATTAGAATGCAAATATTTTAGGTTAATCCCGAAGGTAGCTTTAAAAAAAACGTATTTTAATCTAAAATTAAAAAAAAAAAAATTCTGGAGGTATGTAGGAATCGAATTTTTATAATTTTGTTACAACTTACTAAAATTTGATAAAGAAGAAACATTTTATTGATAAATATGCTTAAAACATAATAATAAATTTTGTACCTTTTGTGGTATACGTATTTCTCGTTATCGAGTTTAAAAACAACTTAAAAAATAAAATACGGTTATAATATTGAAATTTTAATTTTGAAGCAAATTTTTATTATTTTGGGAAAGGCTTTTCGGTATTGATTCAGTATTACCTGACGTGATGGCCTGATGTGTGAACAATTCAATAAAATTATTATCTTTGATACAATGATATGAAAACTTTATAATATTATTCGTAAATACAAACAATTTTCAACACAAAGTTGAAAAAAATCGTAACCTCATCATAACTACAATTTCAAAAATAAATATTTAAAAATGTAAATTTTTTTTTTGTAATGCTTGTTGCGTCCTTATAATAGCTACAATTTCATACAAAATATCCTCATTCTTTAATTTTATACATAAAGTCATATGGAAATAGGGCTGTTTACATTTTTGAATGCACAAAAACAAAGCAGCATCAGAATAGCTTGGCGTGAGACAAGATATTATTGATCACTATTTAAATTCAGCAGCATGGTGAAAATTTTACTTAAACAGCTTTTCGACAGAACGCACCGACTTTAATATAACTCATATTATTAGCATGGGAAAACACGGCTTTACTCCCTAAGTTACCTTCTAAGAACAATCAGTTTGAAATATTTATATATTTGTCTGTATATCTTGTATTTTTGTTTTTACTTATATTCGAGTAAGTGCTTTTAGGTATTATGTATTATCGTTTACGTTAGTAACGATAATTAATCGATTACGTTAGTAAACGATAATACATAATATGAATAAAAAAAATATATATATTTTTTAAAGCATCACAATTCAAAGTTAAATAACGTAACGGAAGTAGTTAGCTTCAGTGACATCTATAATTGTCTTTTTCCTTTTAGATGTTAGTGCCTTAGAAAAGGTAAAGTTCAGCCAACCGTTACGGCTTGGCGTGAGTAGACTTGGCGCCGTACCATTTGCTATGATTAACTAAAGTGTATACAACAGAATCCCGATTATTCGTGAAAATGTCAGACACCATCTTTCAACCTTTCGATTAGTTTGCATGGGTATCAAGATAGTTATTAAAAATGGTCTTGAATAAGTTTTCAACTAGAAAGGACAAGGGTTTTTTTTTATCGAAAATCATTACTTCCTATGAGAATATCCGTTAACCCGCAGGACTTTGGTATATCTTTATTTCTTTTAGATTATAAAGCGGTTTTGCGTCTGATGTCTACTCTACTTTCTATTGTTTTAAATGTTAAAACTTGCGTTTAAAGTAGATTAGAAACATTATTTTCTAGGAATTTTCAATTAAATTACTCTGAAAGAGGGTTGGTTTATAACTTGAGTATTTGAAGTTATAGAATAGAATTTCGAATAACATTCTGGTACGTCTGTCTCTTTAGAACAAAACTATTACTCTCCCACTGCGTTATATTCACTTTATTTTTCAATATTTAAACTGATCTTTCAAAGAAATTCAAAAGCGTCAATCTTTTCCATGGATTTAACGAAAAAATTAAATCTGAAAGACCGTCAACACATTTAGAAGATTCACACAAATTTTAACTTAATTATTAAAGGAATTCATTGCAATTTCTTTTTTGCGGTGTTTTTTGAGAAATAAAAAAAATTGAAAGCACGTTTCCCTTTGTTGCATTTTTATAATGTTAAAACTGAATTTTTAATCGAATATCTAAACTGTCAATAATTTTGAGGTGAATACATCGTAAAGTGTTTCATAACAAGGACGAATATAGGTTTTTCAGGAAGTAGGGACGAGGAGAAGAAGAGTGAATATTGAAAATCAATTCAATGTGATATTTAGGATAAGTTTTTGTAACGATTTATATCGATTAAAAGAAGACGGGAACGCATAACTAAGTTATCCAAAGAAAAAAAATATACTAAATTACTTATTCGATGTCATAAACTACCGAATTTTATTAATTAAAAGGAATCCCATGAGGACGTATTTTATTAATTACTAGGGGTCGCCAATCCCCCTGCTCCGCTGACGCTCCACCAACCCTATACATTTTCTAATGGAAAAATACCTTTAAATAATATAATTTATAAATTTTTTCAGGACCGTCATTTGAATGGGTTTAGGGTTAGTATAAATAATGAAAAACCACAATTAAAATAATTGCTTCCATCTACCACAATTTGGTACTACGAGTATAGACTTGGACGATGATTCGATATTTATTGAAGTTTTGGAAGTAAAACATAATTTCGATTTTGTAATTTTTCGATTCAAGGATTAATCGATTTGACGATAAGTCGGAAGTACACTCGGAAGTACTGAAGAACTCAAGTGTGGGAAAACGCCCCGGATGCCGAAATTCTGCTCCAGAAGCATTTGTTTATCAACAAACGCAAGAGTATACTCGGGAACAACCTAAGTTGAGCCTAAAGCAATTGAATATTTATACATATCGTAGCTTCCGCTTCAGTTTGAACTTAGGTTGTCCCCGAGTATAGTAATGTTTTAACAAAAGTGGCAAAGTATCTACATTTTTTATAAACAAAATTGTACTCTTCTTTGAAGTAAAAATTATCCAGTTTCGAAACTTTAGTTTAAAGTTTCCATCCTTGTGTTTAATTAATGCTACTGTACTTATTCTAATAATCATATATTAATATATTATATCGGAAATACCGATATACCAACAATATGTATGTATAGAAAATATCGATATATTAGACATCGACTAATAAAAAATATTGATCAATAGGAAAATATCAATTATTGGCTGGCGATTAATCGCGATGGCAAAATATCATTATCGCTCAAACCTACTACAAATATAATAATTTGAGGATTCAAATTAGTTCTTTAGTTCAATCTCGCGAAAAATCTATTTAACACATCTGGGCACTAAACCATTGAAATGCTAATTTATATGAAATTTTAAGGATATACATTTACTGTTGCATTATTCCTTTGAATCCGTTTAGTAAAAACCTATTTATTTTTAGAATATAACACTTGGAATATAATATTAAAAATTATTCTCGAACTACTTTAGAAAGTTCAAAAAAATTAACAGAAAATACCAATTGTAAACTCCATTTAAAGCAACTTTAATTCTAATAGTCTTGACCTTCAGTGTCTGAGACATACTACTGATTCCTTCCGATATTGAAGGAGTCCATTCTAAAACTGTACACATAATCTCTCTTCTGGCAGTGAAATTGTAGCGTGAAGGAGGGGGGATAACTTTGCTTTTCTTATCGCGACCGGGACTTCCACACCAGTGCTATTGTCTTTCCTGTTTAGCAATTGGTCGTTTTCGAGAGAGGGTTTTTATCAGACGCGTTTTGTCATTGATATTTCTCAGCGTAGTTTCAGTAAGTAAATAAATTGCAGATGGTTTTTTTTTACGTAAATAGATCAAATTACGTAGTTCGCAGTTGTTAGATGGGAATATACACTGTGGTTATAACTGAAGAGAAGGTGTTTGAAGTCCGATTATTGAAATACTATTGCAGCTAATGAAACCAAAATTGGTGGACATAGTTTCAGACAACCGGATTTTGATTGCAATAAAACTAAAGTTAGTTCAGAAAGTTTACACCAGAGCTAAAACTGGCACTGCATGTACAGTACATTCCGGCGTGGGTCAGTCACGTCTTTAAAATAGGATAAATGGCCCCCTTGTATAATATTTCCTTGGTCGCCTTTGTTGGTGGTCCCCTTTGTTTGACTAATGACTTTCTAAATTAATAATTCTGTATTTCATTGGTAATGTTAGCTATATACAAACTCAATTCTTTGTAAAGTTTAAATTTATTTCAAGGGAGTACAGACGGGAAAAATGTAATAAATCTATTAATTATTGAAAATTAAAACTTAAAAATGCTAAGAATTTTACGAAATTAATGCTAATTAGGTAATTAATTTTTCATATTGTTGACCTAAATAAATAATTAATTCTACGTATTATTGACTTAACTAAATAATTAATGACATAATATTTATGAAAAGAAAATTGCTAACATTTATTTCGGGAGGGGTCCGGATCACGTACACATTTGTTTCGTTTTCCACTCGCCCCCTCTCGTACTTCTTTGTACTGTGCCCCCCCCCCCCTCTTTTCATCCAGGGGAATTTTTCTGGATCCGCCTATGGTGGTATGCAAGATTGCAGACGCTTTAAAACAAATAAAAAAAGAATACCAATTGCACAAAAATCCACATTGACTCCGCTTCAACACTCTCAAATGTATCGCAATTCCACCATAAAATCCCGTACCAGTTTGAATTGTCTTTCGGCGTAGATCAAACAATGCGACCGGCAACATTTGTTGCAAAAGAGAGAATTTAGATTTTATACGTCCCCCTACAAACACACAACTTTCACGTGCTGAAAACACACAGCTTTCAGGTGTAACTCATCCAGTTGTCAGCGTTCTATTGTTGGAATGAAAGATTGAGGAAAGGACAAAAGGGATAGTTTTCTACTTCATCCGGGAACTGAAAATCGGAAGTTAAGAGTTTGTGGGTGGAAGCAGTGTCGAAAAACATCGGACTGCTTCCGAAAATTACAAGGGGCACGGATGTAGGTTCTTGTTTATAGAGTAATTTTCCAGGCTTTTAACTTTAGCAACGCCCCTCATCAATCTTTTGATATTTTTTGTTGTTGATATTATTATATTTCAACGGATTTTGCTGAAAGTAGAAAACATTGAAATGGAAAGTAAATGCTTTTGCAATTTGTTAGAAAGAGATAAAATTAAAAAATGGAATGTTTTTATTTATTGCACATAATTACATTGGAATAATGAGATTTGTAATTGAAAATTTGAATTCCAAGTAACAACTGGAATGAAGTTATTTACTGCGCTACTACTAAAACAAAACTCTCAAAAAATCTAACTTTTATCCCCAAATTGGTTAATGTAAATTCTCTCAATGAAACATTAAATTGTTTGCTATAAAACTTATAGAATATGGAAGGATTATTGTTACCCTATACTTTTTAAAAACAAACGAATATAGCACTATTTTTTTAAACAAACTTGTTTATAAGAAACTAATTTAAAATTCATATTAATGGATATTTTGTGTCACCTTCTCTGAATTAGTAAAAAATAATCATAAATTACTGGAGACGACATGTTTTCTATTCTCACTTCTCTTAAAATATGCTATGAATCCATGCACAACATTATTTAAAATTCGGATTGAGGAAATTATTAAAAGAAACTTCAAGGTTACTGGATACTCAGAGCAACGGTCAACATTTATTTAATAATTTCCCTAGGATCTCATTCAGTTACAGAAATAAAAGATATTCAAACATAACTCCTTTAATCTGCTCGTTAAATTACTTAAATTATAAAATGCTGTTCTATTACACGTTATATATGCAAGATTATCTAAATTTGACTTGAGAATGAGGAAGCAATATCAAGGTTGCTAAATCCTCCATAACCACATTTACTAATTTCCGTTTGGTTTTCATCCGGCATTTGCACCCAAAAATATATAAGATCAATAGGTTTGCCATTTTATGTATATATTTTTTAATACTGACCAACGTTTGAAAATCACCACGTGCGTTCTATGACCATTGTTATCTCAAATTTAATTCGAGGAAGTGGCCCGTTTCCGACATTTTATCGTCAGTTATTCCTATTGACATTGAAACTATGGATGTTGAAGAGGCTTGTACTAAAGATAGTTAAGCTGCTGATGTTGCGTTGGAACTTCTTATCGAACTTTACTTCTTGAAGGAAATACGCACTGCTTCTGAATTGCATATCGCAGGAGACAACATAAATTATAAGTAATGATTTCATTGAAATCATGCATTTACAATAATTAGAATTCATAGCGCTGTTGATTAGGATCTATTAAATCACCATTGGTTGCTAGGGATAAAATTTGGTTGGTCGGATATAAACGAATTTTTCAGATGATTATATTATGTAAAAAAGTGATTATTTTTATTATTATTTTACAAAAGTACTATAAGATATATTATAATTTATGTTCATACCAGGTCTCTGTTAGAGCATATTTTAGATCAGTTGAATGTCTAAAAAAGAAGAGTATTTTATGTGCTTTTCACATCGCAAAAAAAGGTACTTAAAAATGAATACCTGAACCTGCTCGTTTTCTTTTTAAAGTACAATTGCATCGTAAATGAACGATGACGTACTCAAATGTAAATAACCGTACCTCAAAAATGAGCAGTATGATTTAATATTACTACTATCAGCTTCTGTTCAAGCCACTTTAACAAAGCGTACTGATAAACTTAAAATAGTTGTTCAGAAAATGTTTTTCCAGATTGTTTGATGTCGATTGCTTAAATGGAAACTGAGTAATTACAATTTAATTATCTGACTTATCATGATTTTGGCACACCTCTTTAACATTTCTTCTGTTTATAATTACTTCAAGTCGCCCTGGTAGTTTAACGGATAGGACTCTGGACAAAAAAAACCCCTGCAAATCCCTCTAGAAAATTATTCGATCATGAAAGAGCAGGAGCAGTAAAAAAAAGTAAAAGATGACATAACAGTGGCCTTATATCAAAAGTAGAGAGCCTAATAAAAAATCAACTTGAAAAGTCTTTCATTTCAACTTCTTTGTGTTGCTCCAATAAAAGTAAGCGCAATTCGGGGAACGAACCCTTGTTCTTGCGCATGCGAGATACGGTGCACACTTCCGAACCGGAACCAAAAAAAAAAAAAAAAGCAGAAAAAAACACAGATAAATCAAAACACACACATAAAATAATAAATAAAAAGATATAAAACGTCCACTACAAAAAAAAAGATAAAAGTGTCCACCCTTCTTGCCGGCTGACCATCAGTGCGTAGATCCACTGAAAAAATACAGCTGCTGAAATGGATTGAGCCTCGTGCTTGTTTTCCATTGACTGGATTGAAGCTGAAATACCCTAGTCATCTGCATTACGTATTCTTGACATCGGCGGACGCGATTGGACCTTGTAAGTTATCGGGCACGCAATATGTTTGATTCGGGTTTTTTCGCCCGAATTAACCCCTGTGTCGTACTTTCTGGCGTTGTAATTATGTTGCGATAGGTTTAACTGGCGCCTGTCACGTTCCGCCACTAGACCGATTGATCACGTTGTTGTGATTTCAAAAAGGACCCGCTTTGATATATTGAAATGCCAAACGCCATGCACGTTTACGGATTTAGGCTTGATGTTCGTAATTGTCCGAACTCCAGCTTGGTAACCTGTAACCTTGTTTTTTACAAGTTCTAACCAGGATCTATTATTTGAAATTAATATTGAATAGACTCATAAAGCCTGAGCTTACTCTTCATACTTTTAACTTTAACATAAATACTTAATAAAATGTTTCTAAATTCATAAATTAAAAATATTTATCATTTCTGAAATACAATGCAACTTTTCTTTTATCTAAAAAAATCTTACTTGGTAGAATTTTGTAAATGTAAACTTTTTTCACGCCTTATGGTACTAATCTATTAGAAAAGATAACCCAATAGATACAGAAAAATTGAAATATTCCATATTTTTTAACATAATTTTCAACCCTAATCTAGAAACTTCTTATACACGTATAATAATTCAAAAGAATAATACAGAGTTAACCTTCTATATTCCAAGATCAAGGTTCAATACAATTTATTTTATCCCTCTAAAGGCTTGATTTCTGATAAGTTATTGATTTCATAATTATAGAATTTTTCATAAACGAAAAAATTTGCATTATAAACGATATTTTGAGTGCTAATTCCTAAAGAAGTGTACTATATGTAAAGGAGGATGTCGGTGAATTTAGTTCCAAAAGCACTTTTTTCTCAGTTACTAGAGTTGAGTCTCGACTAGTAGCCCTTCAAGTTTATCATCTGATCACTTCGTTCAGTCGATTTTGGAATGGTTGGTTGAATTAATGCAATAGAGCTACACAGTGGGCCTTTGGCGACGATGAAGATTCTATCTCGAAGAAAAGACCCGTAAACACTGCCTCGTATTTTTGAATCATGATCAGATGAATTGTCGATTGTGGGACCAGGCAACGGCATATTGCTTTTAAAAACAGCTTATACCTCCTTAGAGCAGTCGTTTGGGGCTACTCATTTAAATTTGATTTTGAAAGATATTTATCCAAATTCATCCTGGAATTCTTTCTTGGAATTCAACATAAATTAAATTCTAATCAGTAATATCCTATCGGTATATCCAGCCAACCTTCTTGTGGTGTTTCCCGAGTAGCGCTAATAGGTTAAGCAAAAAATATATGACACGATATTAAGGCGATAAATAAAGATGAATTGGCAATACGGACAGGGGACTCAACTCACCTAACAAAAAACATGCCGCGGGAAGTAATTCACTCTTTGAGACCCAACTCATCCAAACCTGTAAAGTGTAGTAGATTCGCATTAGTCTTTGGCGGATGAATTCCTTTAATGGTGATTATAGTCTAAAAATTTTACAATTTGTAATAATTTTAATGAAAATTAGTCATTCAGTTTTCTAAAGAAAAATGTTCTAAAAACGCACATCGTTTTAAATAAGAAATCTTCACTCAAAAAATTATATGTCCTTGTAAAACTTAATGTTCTTCCAGTTCTACTTCACATCTTGCATAAAAAACATTTACCTCCGTTTTCAAATAACGTTCAGTGAAACTCTTTTAACTTATCTAAGAACATAAAAAAGGCAAAAAATGTCTGAAAATGGAAAAGTATTTTTTTTTCGTTCCGTCTTTGCTAAATATAAGAAACTGGATAACAACATTTATTGCTTCACTTTCCTTAAAATAAAAATATTCTTTTCATTGGTATTTGCTATTTTCAGATTCTTTTATGTCGAAATTCCGCGAGCTGCACCATATTTATTTTAAGTACTCTGTAAAATACAGTTTACAAAAAGTACTTTTCTTAAATGTTTAAGGAAATAAAAATATTTCTGAACATTGTAATGGCTGTAGGCAGTGAAAACGCTCTTCAAAATTAAGTTTTTTTTAAAACTGGAAATGTTATCTTTTTTGCTCCAAATAGAATTGAGTTTTATTTCTGCCTCATAAGTAAACATTACCTGGTTCGTGGCCGTTCATTTTATGCATTTCTTGAAGATACTTAGTATGTGCTATTATGATTTCTACTTCAAAGTGTCACCAATATTTACTACACTTATATAATAGTAATCATGTATTTACTTTTCAATTCAAAACAAATTAACAATGTATTTCAAAGTGTCACCAATATTTACTACACTTATATAATTTACTTTTCAATTCAAAACAAATATTCTTAAAACTCGTATTATTCCATAAATGTTACATCGTAATTCCTTTAATAAAAGATTGCTTTATAAATGTGTTATATGACTTTATTTATTACATATATTTCGTACAGCATTATACTACTTTAATTATGTATATATACTTTAATTATATAATTATATATATGTATTTAACTTAAAAAAAATAATAAATGGAAAATAGCCGACTTGTAATTAAAGTAAATAAATATTAATTAGTTTTATAATTACCTATTTTATATAGTCTTTCTGAAAGTCAGATAAATTAGGTGGATTCAGGTTTGTTAATAAAAGTGAAAAAGTATCGCCAGCTTCTCAACAATTCACATAATATAAAACTTTATAAAAAATATATATGGGTAATTCCACGTAAAAGTGTCCTAAGAGTGAATTTTAAAATATTTTTTTACAAAGTTGAAATTTTTATATAATATAGAAAAATAATTGAATTTATTATATTTTGCATTAATATAAATTTTGCGCATATTTTGTGACAATGGTACAAATTCAAAATGGTTGCTATGCAATGAAACTAAACTTGCGTACATTTGCATTATTTCTACTCCTTGATTCCTAATATAAGTTAAATTTTCTGAATATTTTGAGTATGGGTTTTTAGAAATAAAGTTAATGTACAATCAAATTCCTTACTTTATAAAAATTTATCTTGATTTAATTATTGATTTAGAACCAAATGAAATATGTATTTTTCAAATGTAGTGTAAGTCACAAAAAAAAGTACAAAAGTTCTTCTATTTTTTTAAAATTGAGCCACAATTTAAAAAAAATCAGTGATTTCCTCCTCTATACTAATCTCTATCAGACTGCAGTTTTGATTTTTTAAAAAAGGAAATTTTTTAGTGAATATTAAATAAATTAAAACTGTAGCGTAAGTCACAGCGTAGAGTAAGTCACAACTATATCCTGTGTTTGTAGAACAACAACGATTACAAAATGCACAGTAACAATTTTTAAAAATAATATCATAAGTTATCTTATTTTTAAATATTGTTATTTATTATACTTTTCTTATTTAAACTGTAAATGGGGAAAAAGTAGCAAAATGAAAGATAGAGATTAGAGAAAGAAAAAAACAAATGGAATATTTCAAGCAGTTAAAGATAATTAATCTAGATAGCAAGAGGAAAGGTGTAAGAACGTGGAAATTACAATGAAAGTTGATCAAAGGGATTTTTAAAGCAAAGAAGAGGGAATAGATAAAATAAATACAGGTAAAAAAGAATTTCCGAAACCGCTTAAAATGAACTAAGCCCTTCTAATCCAAATTCAGTAGATTCTCCTAAGAAGTCCTATCAAAATTGTAGCTCATTTTTTAAAGATATTGCAAGAGTCAAGAAAAGTCCACCTTAAAGCCCAAATAAATGTCAGGCCATTGCAAAGAAACTAGCACATCAGTTTACACCGGAGATAGGTAAACCTGCCTGCTCAACATTCAAGAATTACTGCACTAAGGAATGAAATAAAATCTTTGATAAAGATTTTTATGAAGAGGCATATAATATTCCAGTAATCAAGGATTTTGTAATTCTTAGAGAACTGAACAAAAAAACGAGAAGACCTAAGAAAAAGATAACAATCGAGATGAACTTAAAAGAGGCAATAGGGTATAGGTTTCATCAGTGCCGTTACACAAACAATATTTTGGGGGGTTGAAACAAGAAATTTCCCAACTTAGCGATTCGAAATTCTCAACCCTACTATTCGAATTTCCCAACAATGCTGAAAATTCCCAATTAAAACTTATCGACCTTTTTCATGATTTTTTATATATTTTTCAGGTAATATTAAGCAGTTCTCTCACAAGCATGGATTTGTTGCACCAATATTTCAATGCAGTGTCCGTTCTGAGGTTTAATTTAAATATAATCTTACAAGTTGGGAAACAATTTGTTAATAATATTAATTTTCTTTCGGCATAAATTTTCCCGACTCGGGGTTTTTGGAAGTTGAAATTCCCAACTTTCAGGGTTTCCGGACTCACCCCCCCCCCCCCCGGTGCGACGGGCCTGGGTTTCATTTGTAGGAAGAAGAAAAGTGAAATATTTTGCTGGACAATTCATTTCTAAAGAAGGCTCTACAATAAAAGTGGATTTTTGCAATGCACAAGGAATATTTTTCATTGGCCAGAAAAAGCAGGAGTGTAAGTCACGTTTCAGTTGTAGTGTAAGTCACACAGATTAATTTAAATTAAAATAATTTGAAAACACATCTAGAAATATTTTTTTTACCTGATTAAACTTCAAACCCTATACAACGAAACTGGCATAACATAATTTTTTTAGATCAAAGCATGAGGAAGAAAATGTAAATTGAAATGATGTACAAAAAACCGTGTCCTTTTTTGTAGTGTAAGTCACACTGTGACATTTTTATTTTTAAAAATTAAAGTTAAATAAAATGAAAAAAGTTTACATTGTCAAAAAATAGAACATATGTCTGGTATGTCTTTTGACATAAAAAGTTTTTTTAAATCACAAATTTCTTTTTTTAATTAAGCTTACAATGTGGTATAAATTGTCAAATGTAGTGTAAGTCACGCGTGGAATTACCCATATATATTTCCAACATTTTAGTAATTTAAAACATTGGGGGAGATTATAAAAGCCTTATCTACTAAAATAATTTTAAAAAAATGAATGTGTTGGAAATATATTTTGAACTCCCCTTAGTGAAAACAAACCTACAGTTTTGATATTTTGCTTTTCCTTCAGTGGGTAAAATATACTTCTCTGAACGTAAAATGTTTGTTATAAATAAAATTTGAATGGAAAATATTCATCGCATTTAAATGTATTTACTTATTAATTAGCTTGCTAGAAGGTTCTTTTTTAACTTACATTAATAAATATGTTCTTTTTTTCAATTGCCAATTTTAATTTACAGATTAAATATGTGGAAAAATAATTGATAACATTAAACATAAAAAAATTTTTATTGCAAAAAAAGCAGGGCTAAAACTAGACTTTATTTAAATCGAGAAAATAACTTAATTTTTGGCACTCCACTGGTACCTGATAACTTGTTCTTCAAATTGAACGAGATCAGCATTTTTTGGGGCTTAAAATAAACGTCGTTCTTTTGTTAGCTTGTTATCTCTGTCATCATCTCAAAAACTAGTTTTACTTTTTGTCAATTAGGTGCATCAAAGATTTCGGGTTAAAAACAGGTACGTCATTAACTGCACCTTAAAAATAACGCAAATGAGCATGGCTGCATAATAATCCAGCCTATTACTGTTATCATATTTGCTTTTTAAATAATAAAAAACGTTAGGTTCTACGACCCTAAATATTTATAAAATAAATTTTTACTTTAAAAGATATTATTTTGAATGTAATTCTATCCTGAGGTATGAGTGAATACAATCAAAATTCAAATTTTAAATAACTGCTCATCTGGTTATGTTCTTTCA
Source organism: Troglohyphantes excavatus (assembly GCA_963932185.1). Classification (NCBI taxonomy): domain Eukaryota; kingdom Metazoa; phylum Arthropoda; class Arachnida; order Araneae; family Linyphiidae; genus Troglohyphantes; species Troglohyphantes excavatus. The sequence continues at coordinate 58,466,734 of OZ010667.1, read as the reverse complement.
ATCTTAATATTTATTGTAAAATAAACTAACGGAAACTGAGCTCTTCACAGTACACACATAATATCCTCCTCGAAACCGGCTTCTTCATTATGTGCCTCTTGTATCTTCTAGTTAACGTACTTTAAATATAACCAATTGCATACCATTAAATCCAACCATGACCACTATATTTTAATATTTACCAGTAAAGTGTAAGTCTATACTATGTAAACATGTGGATAAACATTTATTCTGTTCAGTATCCATTAGATCTATTTACCTGAACGTAATATACTTGGGATACTTTCCTGGAAGCTTCGTTGTCAGTTGCATTATCCCCCACCCCCATCCCAAGAAATTGTTTACACAGGGCAAGGGACGCAGCAAGGGCACTGCGCAGCGCATTGTTGTTTGCAACATATTAAACCGTTGTGTGTACAACTGCAGTCCGAAGCATTGGATTTAACAGGCGGCGCATTTGACTGCTAATTGGTGAGCTGGAGCATCGTACACAGCACCCTCAAACACAGCTGGGCCGTTGGACAAACTCGCTATTGGTGGTTCACCTTAGTCTTCGTGCTAAAAATATGGTTCCGTAACAGCAACAGATCCCTTCGATTTTCAGTTTTAGTCGTTAAATGAGATTATTGCTCTTGTTTGTTTATCCTGGAATAGTGTTGTACTTTAAAATGGCGTTGTTTGTGCAAATGTGCTTTTGAGCTTTTCATATGGTAATTTTGTAGACGGGAAAGGATATGGGAGAATTCTTTTAAGGAAAAAAACTCAATATTTTCGATAAGAGTAAATAAACCGTTTTCACTGGTGTTTGTTTTCCCATGAAATATATCCTGCATTTTCTTTTAAATTTAAAGTGAACCAATTGCTATAATCAATACAAAACTTTGAAGTACGTAACTAAAAAGTAAAATAAGAAGTACGTAACTAAGAAGTACGTAACTAAGAAGTACGTAACTAAGACTACGTAACTAAGAAGTACGTAACTAAAAAGTAAAAGTATGAAGTTTGTTGATAAAAGTGAAAAAGTAAACTTAAAAGTAAAGTATTGAATTAGAATATACCTTTTTTTATTTCACAAAATACATATAAGTTAGAAGAGTTAAAGATTTGTAGATTTGTAATATTTTTGTATTCCACAGAGACAACACTGTATCAGAAAAGATATAAAATATTAAATTATAAATGATTGATTCGAAAACTTTGGTTGTCGCAGTAGATTGGCCATTCTCCATCTACGAGATATCTCAAAATTAGCAGTCAATGTGTTAAAAGACACACATTCATATTGAGAAATTATGTTTAATTGTAACTGTAATTTAGACTATTTGATTTCTAATTTTAAAAATATAACTTGATTAGAAAATTAAAAATTTTAATTTATTTCCAGGTACGTTTTCTTATGATTAATTTAATATATTTTATAAATTTTTTTTAAGTACATTACAATATTACAATGAGTAATGCGGATTAAGACAACAATAACCATCAATGCCCAAATGTAATTTGAAATATACATAATTTGCGTCCTAAGTTTGTGTATTAATTTATAACTTTTGATTTTATGACTTGATATTGAACATTACAAAATTATTACATCTTTTACTTCAATAAAGGTCAAGAAATGGATTGTCTTATCAAGAGATCGTATGTTAATAAAAATGTTGACCGTTTTCCAAAAATTCTATTTTAAATTTCGAAAACCAACAAAGAACTTGATTTTGTGAATATGCTGTTTAATGTTAGGTGACCATATGACACCATTTATCAGAGTCCTACAGTTTCTACCGGTAATTCTCAACGGCATTAGCATATCAAATTTGGACATGATAGTAATAATCAACCTAGTAATCCAAACCATCATCACCAACAAAATATTAGAAACAGCCAACGTTAGTTTACAGACAAAAACGCTACATTAAACGAGGAAAATGAAATATCTCTCTTTTATTATCGTCCCGTAATGTGTCCTTCAAACAAGTGAAAGCACAATAAACAGGTAACACGGCCTACCCACTCCCTCCTCTTTCCCGGTTCGCCTCACCGGACACATTAGCTCACCTGCCGCAAGTTACACTTGTTCGGTTTTCCCTAAAAGTCCACCCATACTGCAACTTTCGATCAAAACCGCTGATTTGCATTGTTTTCGTAGGTCGTTACTTCCTCGAGTTTATTTTTACGAGGAAAGTATTATAAATATGGTTACGCACATAAATTTAATTAAATGGATATTGATTTGCGCAGGTAAATGTAACAGGTGCTATTCTAACGAGCAGTTGTGAGTAGATAGTCGTAAACTAAAAATGAGAAGTCTTAAATTTTGAATTTGTAGTAATGAAATTTGACAAAGTTATTAATTTGGGGGACGGGGAAGAGTTTTAGAATTTGGGGGGAGGTCAATCTTTTTTCTAGAAAGGATATCGCACACCCTTCCCTTCCTTTTACCTAACTAAAGCCAGAATTGGACAATCGTATATTTTGCTTAGAGAATAAGCTCTGGTATGTATTGTTAGACGATATTTGTTTAGTGTAAAATAGTAACGTATTCTCAAAGATAAGTCAGTGCAAAAGTTAAAAACATATTAGGAGTTCATTATTTAGTGAAAACCTTCATTGACATATCAAAATAAATATTCAATACTAGCTGAAATATCGGGAAGGAAATACCAAAACAAAAGTTTTAAAAAAAATACAGTAACAAAGACATAGTTTCAATGAGGTTGCCCCTTCTTATTAAAAATAGTTTCCAAGTCTCATAAACATACGCACATACAGTTTAATATTTAAAAAGTACAAAATTTAGTGCAGTGTTTGTATAAAACTCTTATAAAATTCAAATAACAATAAGGATTTTTCTAATAACAGGTTATTTTTTATTTATGATTATTTAAACAGTAAAATCTCGGGTCGCCGAAATCGGGGACCTTAGGTTCAAACCTAAAGTGTTTTATGGAAAACTAGACCTTGCATATATACCCAGTGGTGTAAATCTCCTAACTATCACTCAAAGCAAATCCAATTGTTTAATGATTCAAGAAAGTTTGCAAGTTTTTTTTTCTAAACAAAAAATAAAGTAATAAAACCAAAAGTATAAACATTTAAACTATTTAAAATATTACAGCTATTTCATTAATGAATAATTATTCATTATCAAATATTACATGTAATTTGTTAATTAATAACTTTTAATTAATTATCATTTTGCTAACTCAATGAAATGTATCCCTCGACACTAAATCCGAGCCACTATAGTATAACGAGTATGCGACTTTTCCATTTATTCACCAAAATAACCATAAGATAAACTCGTCTTATAGAACATTGCGTTAAGAATTTTAAAATACAAATACAAGGTTAAAATACGCAATAAAAATCCACCAATCTGGACATGTTTCGGGAGATACATCTCCCTTCATGTATCTTCCGAAAGGGAGACGTATCTCCCGAAACATGTCCAGATTGATTGATTTTTATTGCGTATTTTAACCTTGTATTTGTATTTAAAAAAAATGACCATCCCCTACAATTTGCATTATCAAGGGTGGTTGAGGGTCCGCTTCTCACGATTGTCTTCACGCTTCCTTCACGTGAAGAGGTCCCCTTCATCTTACTCTTGACACGGGGCCCCTTGCAACTCACACAATAAACGAAACGGACGAAGATTCGTTCCGGAAACAGGAAAGGAAGCTTTCCACTCAAAAACACGCGATTAATCGAAAACACGCTAGAAAGGGGGACTCCTTGGGCAACTCCTCCAAGAAGTTGGAGGGGTCAGGTTATTGTTTTGGAAGACTCGGGAGGGGGAATTTGCTGAAGTGTGAATGAATTATAATTCTCTTCAAAATATCAGCGTTTCCACTCTGTGAATTCAGTCAGTTTTGTATAAATTAACGCTTTTGCGGACGAGAGGTGACTCTTAGTCACCAAAATAACGACCTGTTCTTAGTTCCTTGTTCTTCAAATTGAATGAGAACTGCATGTTTTTTTTTAATATAAACACCGTTTTTTTTCTTCTCTTCAGCTTGTATCGGAAGGTCACCAGCTTCGCTACAAAATACTAGAAAAGTCGTCCAGAACATCCACAAAAAATTAGCGGTGTGTATACGGGACTCGTGCACGATAAATCGGATCGGGTTCCAAAGTCCCACGTCTATTGAAGGCGTTGGGTGCCAGTTAAGGTGTTTCCTCGTCATCTGACCATGGTTCTAAAAATAACGAGGTGCATGTATGAACGTGTGTGTGAATGTGTATGTGTTCCCGGGTCTTTCCTTCGAGATAGACCCCGAACCGTCGCCAATAACCCACTGTGCAGCTCTAGTGCGACGTTATTTAACCAAGCCAAGTCAAACCAAACCAAACTCTTCACCTTGTTGTTTATCTTACTCCATTTAAAAGTATGACATCATTTGGGGATCAACATATTTTATGAATCCTAAATTAAATAATATCTATTTAAAAAGAACAGGAAAAGAGGATGTAACTGTTCCTTAAAAAGAACGTAAATATCAATCATGTTCCTCTCCCGCAAAGGATTAACGGAGTATATGAATTCTGCCGCACATTTTCCCATTGTATTAAACTGTTATGTGAATTCTATACTCAAGCGTTATCCGTTATTTCTCTTCAATACAATGCAAATGCTAAGTCGAATAATTATTTATAAAATTATGTAGTAGGGGATTTTTTTTATTATTTGTAGACTTTGAACATGCGTTTTTTAAAATTATTTGTAGAATTTAACTTGGAATATTTATTGCAGGTTCAACAACTGCTAGTTTTTATCCTCCTGCTTTGGACATAGAAGATGATTTTATAGACATACAAACCAATTCTACGCTGGAAATCAACTGTGTGGGCAAATACCAACTGGCTTGGAAAACATCCCACGATACGGTATATAATTTTCAATTCAAGCAATACGGTTATTAAGTTTTGATTAATTAATATTACTTATCTGCTCCTTATTAAACAATTGTCTATAATAGTAGTAATTGGTTAATATTAGTTAATAATTAACTCTTCCATATCCCACTGTTCAGATGTATTATTATAATTTAAAAATGTAATTTTTATACATTATTTTTATATTAACGGGGTATTCTTTTATAGGAGCCCGATTCCCATCAGGAAGACAGTCGCATTTCTATCACATCATCTGTAAATAACACAGAAATTGAAAATAAATACAAGAGTACGCTAATATTGAATGACACCAATTTTCAAGATACTGGTTTTTACAAATGCTACTACGAAGGAACAAACATCGAAAACCCTTTAAACGTTGTTTCATTGTACGTCTTTGTGAATGGTAAGTCTACATTTAAATTGAAATGTACCTTTTTTTGTAATATTTTTATTTTATAATTTGTAGTCCGTTAATTGTAGAATATTTCAAAATTAGTGATCCCACTTCAAGAAATATTATAACTTTTTATAAATTATTTTCTAAATAAAATTAAATGGGATTTTCTGAGTGAATTTTTCAAATTATAAAATGTTAGGCGAGATGTGATAGTTTAGAGAATAAAGATACAGCACAGGTGTGTTGTTCTTGTCATTTGATCTTGTTTTAAAATAAAATCCCATGGCACAATGTCTGGGTATTTTCTTCTAGGTATAATCATTAACATCAAAGTTTCCTTACTTTCAGATCCCGACAATCTCTTCGTCGCCAAGCCCATCATGAGAGGCTTCTACGCTTTGTGGCAGTACAAGAGGAGCACCATTCCCTGTCGGCCCACCAGTTCCCGCGTTAATGTCACACTGTGGAACGTAGAAAACGAGCCCGAAGAATTGGTTCCCGTGGAACCATTCGGGATGTCTTTCGATCCCAAGTTTGGTTTCATTATTGATTATCCACTGTACGAAATGAGCGGGGATCGACAATGCAGAGCCAATTATGAAGGGGTGGAGGATGTCATTGACTTGACGCTACGTTTCTATGGTAGGTTTATTTTTGTTTGAGTAATGCAAAAAGCTATAGAGTGATTAAATACCATTATGAGTTTTATAAGGATAGGATTTATAAGGATAGGATTTATAAGGATTTATTTGGTTTTTATAAGGATAGATTTGAGCTTTTATGACTTTATTCTAAAAATCGTTGAGTGCAAGTATTTATTATTTTCCATCAAGTGTTTCACTCAAGTTTGCTATATGGTAGCAGCTTACCATTTTAAATGTAAGTGGTTTTCTATAAAACTACCGAATGGATGTGTATCAAAATCAGTATTTAACTACTTCTGCAAAACCTTTGTATTATTGTAGTTAGTTTAATTTATCTATAGGTAACAGAAAAACATATGTATATATTCATATTTTACGTAACAAATTTGTAAAACATACTTTGCTAAATATTTATAAAATCAAGTAAAATTTCATAAACATAACAAATAAAAATAATTATGATAAAAAAACTATAAGTTTCTCAATGAATACCAATTTGTTTAATTTCTTTACCTACCCACTTCCTTGCAATTTACAAAATTACCATTCAAGATGTTTCATTTTCATCTGCCAATTAAATTGTTTATAAATCATCATAAAAAATAAACATTAGGATGGTTGGATATGTATATAACTTGTAGTAAAATTTACTATATTTTTACCTCTACTTGATCTAATTTTCAATGAAATTTACAATTAAATTTTTTTAATTCAAATTTTAATTTGCATTATAAAATTATTAAAGATTATAGGATAGAGTGGAAAGCACATTCTACTTTCTGAAACGACTAATACACCAAATTTCAAGTTTCTAATTAACTTTGAATTTTAAACCTTCAATTTTAAATATCCAAATAAGAGAAAACTCATGTATATTTGAATTTAATCATCACTTGCATCAATGAGATTCTGCTTGTGAAATAATAACATAGTCAGTGATCTAGGGGTTTTACTCATTAATCTGAATGGGTATTATTAAATGATGATTTTAAATTGGGTCATCAATGTAGAGTAGCTAGCCAAAAAAATCCTTTAGAATATTGAATTACATCAGGAATAGTATTTAATCAAAATCTAAGGGTATAATCTCATTGTAAGAAGTTTGGTAAGACCTTATCTGGTGTACATTGATTTGTTAGAGAAAATTCAGCACAGGAGAAGGGTTAGAGGAGATTTGATTTAACTGTTCAAATTTATTAAACAAAGGTTTGTCGAGGGTTTGGATTTTAATATGAGGGTTAGAACGAGGTCATGTCTTTAAATTAAACAAATAACATTGTAATAGGGTAGGGAGAAAGCACAATTTTTTATAATAGGGTAATAGGCCAATAGAACAACTTTCCAATGAATATTGTTAATTCTACAAGAGTAATTGCTTTTAAGAACAAGTTAGATTTTCATTGGGGAATAGTTAGGAGATACTAGGCTGAACCAACCGTATTGGGCCTTGAGCCTGTTGTTGGTCGTCAACATTTGTATTTATATAATATTTTTACTAATATTTTTTTTGCAGTGGATACAGATCCTCCTCAGCCTTACATCAATACGTCCAAAGCGCAGCATCCAGTAGTCAATAGTACATTCATATTGAAATGCAAGGTCGAAGCGGAGCTGGACACAATAATATATGTCGATTGGTACTATCCAAATAAATACGTAAGTGCTTGATTTCTATCTGGTGAACTAACGAAATTTTTGCTCTCTTATTTTAAATGGTGAAAATGTAGAAAATTTAATATATTACATTTAAAAGTTTTATTGTTCATTGAATATATACAGTCTTCTTAGAAATAGCACTCTCATTTTAGAGCATTCTGCGATCGTCAAGACTACTTTCGTCAATTTTGGCAATCGTTTCGTCGTAGAATCACTTAACATTTGACGAAATAAGACTCTTCAAATTTTTAAAGAAAGTAATTTACTTCGATTCCTTTCCGATAGTACTAGCTAATTTTGATTATATGTATATTATCACAATTCAAATTAAACATTCACATACCACTAAACTGAACTGATCGATATGCTTGTAATCTTTTTTATATTTTAAAAATGCCATAACAATAATAAAAAAGTCAAATATGAGTATATTCTACTTATAAATAAAAGTTAAATTCCTAAAATTGAGCAGTGCTGTGCTAAACTACGTATTTATTAAGAAGCTGTGGAATTTACTATAAGCAGATGCTATGACAATACAACCAAGCTGATTGTTTAAGTCTAGCGGTTAGCGTATTCGGCTATACAACGAAAGACTTCAAGTTTAAAACCTAATCTTTGAAAGCGCATGTCACTTTTAATTGGTGAATTTAGATCGAGTAACAACGCAAACTTCAACACTCGTGGATCCATCTACATTTAGTACTTTGCAAATACACTTGTGACATTAAAATATGTAGTTAGCACTTTAAATAACCGATATATTAACACGACTTGGAAAATCATTTTGGTGAAGTGATTAGCGTAATCGTCTATTTCTTTTGTCATAGTTTAGTCTAAGTTAACAAATGTGTTTTTTAATTTCCTTTTTAGAGTTCTGAGAACCGTATCAATGAGACAAAGCTGTTTGTCTCACGGATAATAAGAAATGGCAACCAATACCAAGAAATCTCTACGAGTTTGATAGTGAAAGAAGCCCGAAGCACCGACAGCGGGACCTACGTGTGTTCCGTTAGAGACCACGCAAATAAGACGGGGAAATACAACGTCACTATTTACGTGCATGGTGAGTTTAGAAATAATTCATTTTTGATACGAAAGAAATTAAAGTGGTAGTATTTATGTAGAGTGGAGGTTGGTTGGATGGTGTTTACTGGCACAAGAGCCAAACTGGCTAAGCTGCGCCAAACATTGACATAGTTACGAATCTTTAGACATTTAAATATAATTTACTAAACCAGTGTCGTACAGAAATTCGAACAAGTTTGGGTGCGGATCATCATTTAATAAGTCTTTTAAGATGGGATTTGCAGTGCCGAAATATTTTATTCTCTCATTCTTAAAGTTGGGACAAATACACATAAAATGTTTAACAGACAGAACACAGTTACACCGGAGACATATTGGTGTCGGTTCAGAAACTAAAAGGTGCTTGTGGGTCAATCGGGTGTGGCCTATTCGAAGCCTTGTCAAAATTACATCATTTTTCCTATTGCAAGATGTATTTTTAAATGTTTTTAGTTTTGGCTTTATAGCCTGCAATTTATTGCTTGTTTGGTTACCCCAATGAATCTGCCATACTGCATCATGTGCTTGTTTAATAACTAGTTTTGTATCATCCAGAGGTACAAGGTTAAATGAATAATTACGAGCATTTTTAGCTGCGTTATCCGCTTTATCGTTACCAGGAATACCAACATGGCTAGGTATCCAGCAAAGCATGATTTCAAAATATTGTTCTTGGAGCCTGGTATACACTTCAACTATTTGCAAAATCAACGGATGGCTTTTGCACGAAACATTTTGCAAAGCTTCAATGCTGCTCATTGAATCTGTATATAAAATAATTTTTTTGTGCGAAAAACGAGACAACTTCGTCAAAGCTACAAATATTGCATAAATTTCAGATGTAAAAACGGTACAAAATGAATGCATTCTACTAGAAATTGTTATCCTGTTAAAAACAGCAGCCGCTCCGACGTGGTCATTAGATTTAGATCCATCAGTGAAGATGGCGTGGTATTCTCTGTACTGTTGTCTGTGTAAATAAAACATCTGATTAAAAACAATATGAGGGGTTGAGGGCTTGTGAAATTTAGTAAAATCATCAATAAATGATAGGTTAGTATCACTCCAAGGTGGAGGTTCGTTCCCTCTGCAAAGGACTGGAAAGTCGTCAATGTTATAAAATGTTAAAATTTGTCTAATTCTAAAACCAAATGTTGGTGTGAAAGATGGCCGAAATGCAAACAAGGCGCTATAAATGGGAAACATGACTTTGTTGAGCATGGGATGATTTTCGATGCTTTTGATTTTAAAAAAATAATTGACAGACAGTCTCTGCCGCCTATTTTCTAGAGACGGTTCGTTTGTTATTACATATAAACTTTCTATTGGTGATGTTCGGAACGCTCCAGTGCAAATACGAATGCCTTGATGGTGAATCGCATCAAGTGGTTTCAAGTATGACTTGGCAGTAGAGCCATAAATCTCACAGCCGTAATCGAGTTTAGATCGTATCAATGCTTTATAAATTTTAAGCATTGACACTTGATCTGCCCCCCATGACGCATGTGACAAGACCTTTAGAATATTAAGAGATAAGTTACATTTTCTTTTTAAGTTATTGATGTGAGATTTAAAATTAAGCTTTGCATCAAAAATTACACCTAAAAATTTAAATTCTGTCATCATTGGAATGAGTCGTCTATTTAGAAAAATGTCAGGATCGGGATGCAGTCCACGTCTCCTGCAAAAATGGACACCAACAGTCTTTTCGGCAGAAATAACAAACCCATTGAGTTTTGTCCAGTTAGTTATGTTAGTGATGGCAGTATTTAATTGTCTTTTAATGAATCCCATGTCCTCTCCCGCACAATGAGTCTGAAAATCGTCTACGAAAAGTGAGCCATGAACATATGGAGGAAGCTGATGGATAATGCCGTTAATTTTTATGATAAATAAAATAACACTCAGGACGCTACCTTGCGGTACGCCTTCGTCTTGGTTAAAATATTCTGATAAAACATTATCGATTCGAACTTGAAAAGTTCTTGTCCTTAAAAAGTTTTCTAAAAATATAGGGAGATTACCGCGCAGACCGATCTGGTGAATGTCACGCATAATGCCATATCTCCATGTTCGCTCGTACGCTTTCTCCATGTCAAAAAATATCGATATTAAATGTTTTTTGGACACAAATGCCTCTCGAATTGAAGATTCCAGTTTCAATAAATTGTCTAGGGTGCATCTCCCACGTCTAAAGCCGCTTTGAAATGAGGAAAACCATTTTTGTTCTTCTAAAATATGCAGTAATCTTCTATTGACCATTCTTTCCATGAGTTTGCATAAGCAGCTTGTAAGGGCAATGGGCCGGTAGTTGGTTGGTTGCTGAGGGTCCTTTCCCGGTTTCGGAATAGGAACAATCACAGCCTTTGTCCAAGCAGATGGAAAAACATTGTCATGCCAAATTCTATTAAACAAACCCAAAAGAGTGTTAAGTGAGTCGTCATCCAAATGGGTTAACATACGATTATGAACTCCGTCGGGACCAGGTGAAGTAGGATGAGATTTTTTTAGTGCAAATTTTAGTTCATGTATTTTAAAATCACTTTTATAAATTTCAGGTGTAAAACTCCTGAAATTTAACGTCTTTTGCTCTTCATGTTGTTTATAAGAAATAAAATCGCGAGGGTAAGAAGCTGCAGATGACACTTCGGCGAAAGCCGTTCCAAGCGCGTCTGCTATACCTTTCGCGTCAGAGATGATTTGTCCATTGAAATTAATAAATGAAAATGATCTATGAATATAGTTGCCGGTAGCTTTACGAACCCTGTTCCAAACAGTCTTAGAAGACACATGTAGAGTGGAGGAGCTTCAAAATGTTTTTGTCAGCTATTCTTTTTTTTAAAACTAAAATGATGTTTTTTTGTTGAATCAGTACTGGTTGTATAGTTATTAACCACGTAGGTGAAAATATTTGTGCTAAGTTATAATTATTTAAGTTCATAATGTTTGAATATAAGCTTTTGTGGGCCAGGACAATTAAGAACTAATCAATTGTTTAATTACATTATAATTTTTTTTTACATTTAGGTATTTTAATGGCATTAGATTTAAGAGAGAGAGAGAGAGAGAGAGAGAGAGAGCGAGAGAAACACATCAATTTATTGTGAAAGTCATGCAGGGTCACCTTAGCTAATGCGTCGCCCTGTGCAAATCTAGCGACGAGGCCGTTTTAGTAATAGTGTTAAAATAAATCGATTAATGATAAAGTGGAAAATGCATTTATTATACAATATCTTCGGAAGAAATCTTCAATGCACAATTTCAAATTCTTTTATAAATTGTTTTGCGTAATATTATAAAACAAATAATTTTCAACTTTTCTTTTTTTTTGTATACTTTTATCATTTTGTTTAATTGAGCACGGGGCAACTCAAAAAGCGAAGGAATGGGGGCTGTGCGGTTTCATGCTTCTCACACCCCTGAAGCCAGTCAAAAAAAATTCCTTGATGGGCTGTTTACTGGTATCATGCCTTTTCTTAGAAGGGCTTCTGTTAGTTGGCTTTTTATTCTTGTCAAATGCCGCCGATTACAAATAATAAAATATATGGAACTTACTTATCAGAATCCAAGATAGATGAAAAAGTGAATTGAAGCGATTGCAGTTTACCATACCTTTCTTTGTAAATGATCTGACATTGCGTTGTTTGAAATTTATTCTTCCAGTCTTCATATTTACAGACATTTGTATTGGAAATCTTTTTAAGTTTTTGTGTGGTATTACGATGTTAAGATTTTGCATAAAAAGATATCCCTATTTTTGTAATTTGAACTTCATTTTCGTTGCGCTATGCAAAAAAAAACCCCATTCCATATTGATCTAAAAACTATCAGTTACAAACCTTTATTCAGGCTGAGCATAACAAAACTATTTATGCCTTCCTCCCACGCTCAGTATTATAAGCCGAATTTCTACTCTGTAGACTTTAAACAAAAACATCTCTATAAATGGACTTAAAATTTCAAATGAATATAACTACGAATAATAAAACCAATATTTCAACACTGAGCAAACTATTCGTAAAGAGCAGCAGAAATTTATCGTAACCACAATTAAAAAGCAACATCTTTACTTTATAGTATATCTCCTTCCAGAAACCGAGCAACCGGCCCACGTCAACCTCACCACCGACATCAACACCTCCCAGCCCATCGAGACGGAGGCAGGGCAAGACGTCAAGTTCGTCGTCACCGTCAACGCCTATCCCAGCGTCCAAGACGTGACGTTCCGCTGGGAAAAGGACGGCCGTCTCCTGCGTAACGACACGCACAGGCGCCTCAACAAGACGAACGGTTCCAGGACGCTGGAGATCAAGCAGATCGACCGATCGGACGCTGGGAGGTACACCCTGTATGGGGAGACAGTGGATAAGAACAGCAGCATATCCATTGATCTGCTGGTGAAAGGTATTATAAGACACATAATTTAATATAATCTTTTGCGATACGCAGGGGAGTATCTCAATTTTCTCTACTTTTTAGTACCGGCAACTTTTAGTTTTCTTTTTCACGCACACAAATTGAAGTACGTTATTCTTAAACTAAAATATCTCAATAATATTTACATGTTAAATACACGTATATAAACGACCTTCACATACACTTCAGTAATCTATATCTTTCCAGCAGAAATGTCTCGTTTTGATTAAGCGTTTATAGCAGTTATATCATATTCAATGACATTGTTTTCAAGTTGTTGTTGTTATTATTATTATTATTATTATTATTATTATTATAGTTGCTTTTCAGAGTTGATAAAAATTATAATTCAGTTATTAAAATGATAATAATAGTTAAAATATATTTTTAAACACTTAGAACACTATGAAAAAACTACTTTTTACTTTGTATATACAAATTTAAAAGATACACATTTAATTTGTAATTTAAATTTTATAAATAGTTAACTTAAGAATAACTCAATCTAAAGGCCCAATTTGGAGCAAGCGGTTAGATTGCATCCAAAATATTTGTGTTACTTGTTACAGTTCGTTCGCAAGATTGAAAATAGTTACCACAAATAATTTGCGATGGGGTTGTCGCAACTGTTAATCTTTTAAGCTACTGTCCTACCACCGGCAGAAATCTCAGCGCCAGAATTCTTTACCTGGTGACTGCCATAGATACCGACGATTTTATTCTATTTTGGGAATGGAATGCAAAAGAGATGTGATTCAGTTGCCTGATAGTAAGAAATCTAAATTTGCATTTTCGTTCATTTGAGCCAAGCAAGAGGACATGTGTGTCGACAACAAATCCGGCAACACAGAATACATATATTTCAATCTCTTCTATTGTCATGTAATAACTTAAAAATAAAGTGTCTAATAGTGTGTCAGTAATGTGTGCAAACAATAGGACTTACAATGTTGTTCTCAATTAAAGAGCTGAGTGGATGAACATGTTAAGTGACTTTACACTTAATGCCACTTAACATGTTCAGCTATTTATTTAGGATAAGTTAAGGATAAGCTAATACTATTTTTTAATTGAAACTAAATTTCTTTTTCCCCTCCGGCCAATAATAATGTTACTTTCGTAACTTTCTTCTAAAACTAATTTATTTATTACAGCCGAACCCTTAGTATCCGTCAGGCACGATCAGATGGTGTACATGCTCGGCAAAGAATACTCCCTGGATTGCCTTGCAGAAGGATACCCCGATCCCGCTGTTAGGTGGAGATGGAAATCATGTCCCAGCGGAGTTCCCTGCAATCCGAATGAGGCCAGTGGATGGAAGGACGTGGATGACGTGAGGTCTTCCAATGCAGAGAACGTGACCTTTGAGTACTCGTCCGAGCCGAGTTTTCCGTTTATGACGTCCATGCATCTGGTTGCGAACCGATCAGGGTTCTACAAGTGCATTGCGAGTAACGATATAGGGGTTCAGTACAAAATAGTTCCGTTTGTGGTGACAGGTAATTAGTCATTTCAATTTGAAAATAATGTGCTTAAAAGTGAGAATACTAGCTTTTATCGATTTAGCAAGATTATTTTGTAAATGAATATATTTTCGATGGACTATCATCGAAAAAAAAAATTAAAACTAAAAGTTTGAAAGAATTAATAAATACTAATTTCTACATTTGCAACAAATAGGTTTTAAAGATTATACACATTATATATTAAAAAAGTATTAGGAAAAATCCATTACTGATGTGATCATAAATTGTTATATTAAAACTTTTTTTATCAGCAATTTCTTATTAATTTTTTTAAACTTTAAAAAAACTTTAAACAAGCACTTACAGTTAACCGTTTCAATACATACATCGAACGTACATACATACAACGAATAAATAAGAGTTTATTTTTACAAAGTAATAATGGTGTTAGCCAATGTAAAACATACACAACTTTTTTGTCATTTTACACCATTCCCTTCTTGATTACAGAACGCAACGGGTGAAAAAAGAATGACTGACTTTAACATACACTACTATTACTTTTACCGTCTCAATTAATTATGATAATAATTGGCATTACTAATACTGAAAGAACTAAAACAATCTAGAATTCCGAACATTTCACGCAATTTCCTTGGTACAAATCCAAATTCAGTGTTATCATAACAACAAAATATTTTCTAAACTTTTCCTTTGTATACTACTTCCCAACTAACCGTACATTTTTATTTCCTTTCCAGACGCTGTGAATGGTTTTGAGATTTCTGCCACCCATCGGGAACCTGTTGACGAAGATTACGTCGAAATCATCTGCAAAGTAAACACCTACAATTTCACTCGCATCGAATGGACGTGGAGACCCATGAATGGATTAAAAAAGATTTTACCAAATATAGACATTTCTGAGCATTTACAAAATTCTTCAGGTAAAGAAGTTCTGTTATATGACCTTTAAACTAAATATTTTTTCGGGGAAGTTTGTTTGCTGTAATATAAGAATTTGCCACTGGAATCTAAAATAATTACTATTTTTTTAGCGACATTCGTGAGATCAAATAGAATAATTAAAATACTGTTATTAGTTACAAAGTTTCGAACGAATTAAAATTTTATGGCTTTGTTATAGTTTACTTCGTTTCTGCTTACGTACACATTTGACCTGAAACCTATTTTAAATCGTAATCTACCTTAAAATAAGTTTTGAAAATCAAAATGTCACTTATACTCATCAGAACGTTCCACAGGGTAGTCACAAAATGTTGGGCGATGGTCATTGTTCAGCTGTATCAGATTTAGCCGTATTTGAACAATAAAACATTAATTTTGTGCAACAATTTCGTTACAATTTAAACAAGCCGCTTAGCTTTAGTAGCAACAAATACAGTAGTTAAACTATAGAATTTTTTTGTGCAGTTAAATAACTAAACAATGACCATCGCCTAACAATTTGTGACCACCCTGTACATGTTGTATAATTAACGTTTCTTGAGTAAATGGTGTAACATATACTATTATAAATACATTTATATGTCATGTAGCTAGTTAACAAATATCATAATATTTGTTTTAAATTTTCAGATGTGAAAATTCGCAGTAATAGTTCTGTCTATTCTCACGTATCGGTTGTAGCCTTCAGCCGAATTCGCTTAAACCAGAGTGGAGAATACGAATGTAGAGCTGAAAGCCCAAAGAACAATTTCACGGAATCAAAATATGTCACCATAGACGTCAGAGGTAAGCAACGACAACCTAGATGTAAACCTTTCAATCATAATATATTGAGTAAACGTTTTCACTATTCTTATTTATTAAGCGAATTGTTTCAAGAATTTTTAACTGAATAATTGTATGATTTTGAACGCGAATTCATAATTCCGAATTCATAATACTCGTCATAGAAAAACGCATTAAACTTTTTCAAAGAAAGTTCTATTATTAATATAAGAATTTTATTTCTAACTGATTCCGCGAATTTTAAGAGTTATTATAGCTTATTAGTAGAGATTATATTTTTAAGTCAATGAACTCCATTTTTCCGAAATTTTATAAGTTACTTTTTAAAGCTTCAGATAAGTAAAGCGTGAGTAACTAAAATATATTGAATTGTTGAATTAATGACTATTTCCTCGGCGAACCGGTTTATTAAAGCCGGGAATCGACTGAAAGGTCAAATCTTTAAGGGTTTAACAACTATGATTTTTGAAGGAATTCGCATTTATTAGTGAATTGTCTGCAATTAATTTAAAAAATATTAAAATGTGTTTAAAAATTAGCTCATTTTCGGAACATAGATAGTCGCACTTTTCAGTTCTTCACACATTTAATTATTCTGTAGAAGTTGCTTTTCCTTAAGCAGAGTATAATCGCAAGAAAACAAACTTTAAGTAATTTTGTTTCTGTTTAAGCTTAAACTGTGGGCCGTTAAATTATTATTATTTTATGATTTGAAACTTTCACATTATAATACTTTGCAGTTATCATGATGATGAAAAAGATATTTAAAGAATATTCGAAGAAAAAGTTTTTGAATATGCGATTATTGTGCAAATTTCAAAGTTCTGCAGACGCTAGAATTTCTTTTTTATAAATTCATTTATTTAGTATTTTTAGATTAATTATAAATATTATAACAACAACTTTGGTTACTTTTTAATACATTCGGAAGTATTTTTAACAAAGTTTAAATAAAAATGTTTTTTAAAATTTTTGTTTGCAAAAATTTTCTTTTGAATTTCATTGTAATTTAATACATTACAAAAAAACATACATAATAAATACCTTTAGTAAAGTATCCAGTATTCATCCCAAAAAGTATTTAAATTTGTTTAATCAATATTATAGTAAAGTATAAAGAAAATATCCCCCCCCCCACAAAAAAATTACATAAAAATGTAAAATTTGTAAAATAATAAAAACAAATATAACAATATAATATAGTGCATAAAACCCGCTAATATTTCATTTAACAAAATATCGAAACCTTCTGAAGCCTCATCTGTTGTATCTGTTTCTACCTAACCTGTTACCACCTGAGTTCTACCTGTTTTCTTCAGGAATCAAGAAACCTGTCCTGAACAGCACCAACATGGTCGGCGGAATTTTCCAACCGATTCCTGGTACAAGACACGACTTCTATTGCAAGACAGAAGGCGTCCCGTTTCCCCAAGTCACGTGGAGAAAAGACGGCATCGATCTTGACGCTACCAACATGTCGGGGGTCGAGATCAAGAACAGGAATCAGACTCTGGTCATCAGGCGAGTCTTTCAGAAGGACGAAGGGTTCTACCAATGCGTGGTGGAGAACAGAGGGGGGATAATATACGGGAATGCGACACTAGATATAATATCAGGTAGGTGTGGACGATTGAGTCATTAATATGAAAATAAGAAAATAAACGACCAAAAGATGCAGTCGGTATTAAATATGTTTTTTAGTATTGGATATGTTTTTCTGAAAATTATTTAGTTCTTCACCTTTATAAAGTTAATGTGTTACACAAATCAATGACTAAGGGGTTAGTCTAAGCAGATGTTATTTACGCACGTTAGCAGGTGCCTCTGGTATTGGTGAATAAAATCCCCGTGGTCTTTATTAAAAAATCACAGAGGCGTCTACTAACGTATGTTAATAATCCGTGTAGAATAGCGCTTAGTGTATAAATGTTTTAAATGTGTATGTTGTACTTATTTTCTTAACGCATATTTGTTCTAAGGCATCTATTTAGTGAAAAGTAAAAAATAAAAATTGAACGTTTATAATCTAATTGAATGAAAGAGATGCTTTTATAGTTACTTAAGAATGTGAATTAATGTTAATTAGAATTAATTGCAGATATATATGTAAGGATTGTTTCAATAAGCGAATGTTTATTGTTAAGGGGTGCAGTTGTCTAAATTACGTTATTCAGGAAGAGCCATAAGTTGCACTTAATACATTTTTAATTCTCGAGAGCCGTTAAATATCGTGGATTGATTGTATGATAGTTACATAGTGAATGACACAAGACGATTCAAGAAATCAGGGAACTTGGGGATTATTTCTACAGATGATAAGTCGTGGACAACAGTTGATTGGTTAAGCAAGTTTCAGTTCACCTTTTTAGGGATTTTCATAGGTCGTGGGAAAGAAATGTAGGGACCGAATCTGTACAAATGCTGTTTAGACTTAAAGAGTAAAAAATGCCGGGTCATCAGAAATCTGCTGTTTAAAATGATTTCCCAATGAAATAAAATCGTGAATCAAAGAATATATAGTTTAAGTGTTTGGGAAAATAGTTTTAATGTTAAGGGGCGTATACAAATTAAAGTTAGCTATTTCAAAGGACGCTTTAAAAGGATTAAATTTTTTTTTAAAGGGTGGTAATCTAGAACATCGTATATATATATATATATATATATATATATATATATATATATATATATATATATATATATATATATATATATATATATATATATATATATATATATATATATATATATATATATATATATATATATATATATATATATATATATATATATATATATATATATATATATATATATATATATATATATATATATATATATATATATATATCCAATTTCTGAATTATATTAGTCACCACAACGTCACTGAAGATATATCAACAAGATATATCAATTTCAATACAACTGTGTCAAGAGAAAATATTTCAAAAATGATAATTACAGAATTATTACTACACTACATTCAACGTTTTACACATTACTAGCTTTAATTTTTCAAATTTAAATTTTTCACTTTTCCAATAGATCTTTCAAATGAAAAAAATCTAATATGCACAATTAGTTGCTTTTATTAGAGTTATTTAGATTTGTTATACATTTTTTTAAATTTATGAAATTATAGAAAATGAGGATTTCTGCTTTTGAAAACATTTAATGAAGTTTAATTTTAAGTGTAGCAACAAACTTAACTAATGTATTTACTTTCTAATTGTATACGGAAAAATGTAATTCAAAAATATAATTTTAATATAGGTTTATTTTAAACATATATTCTAACTTTAGATACAAAAGAAGTTGTTGGACTGACGCAAGGAGAAACATCAGCCATTGTAATAGTGGGAATTTCCCTCATTGCTTTGTTATTGCTCATATCCTGTTTAGTAAAGCGAATTATAAAAGACAAAGTAATTAATTCATTTCTACTTTCCTCTATATAAATTAAATTTGGTATTGGATGTTGAAGTAAAATAAATGTGTTTTTGAATATCGAAATGGTTTTGTTTTCAGAAAGAACAAAAGGAATTGAATATCATCAGTCACAACTTTTTTAAAGATGGATACACCGGATTTTTCAACCCGAATTTGCCTTTAGATAACCAAATAGAAGTTTTACCCTACAGAAATTGTTACGAATTTCCTAAAGAGAGACTAAAATTTGGTAATAATATTAGTTACATATTTTTATAGTGTTGAAAACAAATCCTCAAGAAAATTATTAACTTCACAATCATTATTTACAATACGCCTAAAATAATAAGAATTTTTTTAAATATTTTGGCGTGTTGAAAAATAACTTCATTTTATTTCATCAAGTGTGTATCAAAAATTCCATAATACCTTATTTATAAATTTGGCATAGTCATATTTTTCTTAACATGAGATATATTTTTGAACACAACATAAAACAAAAATTCCACATACATTTATTTTAAACGTAAAATGTGTTTTAGAACATATTTTATTATTTTTTTAGATTTTTCAGTTATCACAATAGTTTTTTTGTTCGCATATGTGTGCAAAGTATATTAACATAATCACGTGGTCACGTTTTATACTGAAGAAGAATGAAAGTTATTTTTTTTTATATATCTGAAGATATTGTTCAGACACAGTACTTCCATTCCCAGTTACTAACTATACTACTCTTCTAAGCTTTTTTTTATTTAAGGGTGTCAAATATAATATTAAGTGATAATACTTGTGTAAAACTTGTATTCGTATTAATTTCTTAGAATAAATTACTATTGTTTTTTAAGAAAGTTAAAATTTAAATGTGTTTAAACAAATCATGTCATACAGATTTTAAACAAAAATTAGAGAATATTTAGATAATATAATAGTATTAGACAAAAGAGTTACTGTTGAAAGTCTAAACTGAAAATTGAATAACGAATAAAAAGTAAATAAAATAGGGAAATTTCATTTATCTTTTAATATTGCAATTTTTTAATTATTAAGAAATACTTTAATACCTAAGAAATAATGAAACTTTTAAGAAAGATAAACTTTTAATGATTGTTAAATACAAATTATTTAAAAAAATTGCAGTGTATACAAATGTTTGAAAAATATGCAATGCATACAAAACATATAAAGTATTAATGTTTTAAATAGGTAAGATATTGGGACAAGGTGCTTTTGGCCGAGTGGTTAAGGCAGAAGCATTTGGATTGGTTGACGGAGAAGTGTCTACAACGGTTGCTGTTAAAATGCTGAAAGGTAAATAACATTATTTAAATATTTTATATATAGCATCTGCATTAATTTTTTTAAATTAATTTTATTAAAAGTTAATTAATGTATATGAATGGATAATCACTATTCACACTATTGTATACTTAATTGATTTTTTTTGTGAAATAATCTTTCTTAAATAGTGTTAAAAATTATAGTATCAATCAAAATACAGAAACTGAGTAAGTTTTGCAAATACATTTGTATTTTAAAACATTATAGAGGCTTCGGATGCAGATCAAAAGAGGGCTTTAATTGCCGAGCTGAAAATATTAATTCACATTGGAAGACATCTGAACATTGTGAATTTACTGGGAGCTGTGACTACAAATTTGAGAAAAGGTGAGAACATATATATTTATTGAAAATTGCATTTCGGCTTAATAAATATAATTTAACCATGTCTATTCCAATAGTGTCTTTGTAGACGTGTTATTTTACGAACAGTAACAATTATTTTTCTCCCTACATTCTCCAAAGTTGTTTGGAGCTCGCTCCTGGATGGAAAAATAATAATATGTTTTGAATTTAGTGCGTTAGCATGGTAACAAAACAACGAAGTTTACTCAAGATCAGGCTGTTCTCGTTTAAGAAACAAGGTGAAAAGAACAGGTCGTTTATTTTGTCGTGTGATAACCTCTGACAGTGAATGTTAAAGGTTAATGTTTAAAAACTGTAAACGCTAATTTTTTTAAAATATATATAATTCTCTAGTTGTTATAATTCTCTAGTTGTTATATAATTCTCTAGATGCAATTCAAAAACCATTTTAGTTATTGATATTTTTTTAAATACTCTAGAATATAATTAAAACAATAAATCTTAACTTCCCATTGTATATTTAGGCGAACTGTACGTCATTGTGGAATTCTGCTGTTATGGAAATCTCAGGCATTTCCTTCTGAAGCACAAGGAGTTCTTCATCGACCAGTTGGACCACCAAACAGGACAATTGGATCCGCAGATATCCCAGCTACCTGGTTCTCCACTTGAAAGACAAGTTTCCCATAAAGACAACATGGTCACTTATTCGGACATATTGGGAAGAGGCATTGACAATCCAAATTACCGGTAAGACACATGCACTAACATGTCTTATATTAGGTACATACAAATATATATAAATAACTGCTCGTCATTAGCATACTTTGGACATCCCGTTGGTGTAACGGTTTGGGCACTGGACTGCAGTTGCTTGGGGAGTTTTTGTTCGAGTCCCGTATAAGTCTTGTTTGTATGTATCTTTGTGTATGGATGATAATAAGAAAGGGATGGTGGTAGGTGTGAAGAATAAACGTGCGCGACCGCTTTACTCCCTTTTGAGCTAAGGTAAAAAAAAATATATAGTCGTTTTCATGGTGTTTGGTATAGGATGAAGTGCAGACATCTTAGTTTTAAAACCTCGTTTCTGGCTTTCAAAAATATATTATATGTTACACATTTACTGTTTCACTATACTTTCTTTCTTAGTTACAAGAAAAAGAAATATATTAATTAATTAATTAATCAAATATTAAAGATCGACGCAACTCGACTATAACTGTACAAAATCCGAGGTAGAATGTTTTCCCAACCTTCTCTTCTGAATAGTATTTATCCACGCGCCATTGTAAAGTACATTTTCCTCCTATGTTAGTAACCCTTGCAGTTATTATTTTTTTTAGCTCAGTGGTGATATTAGGAAGGTAAAACATATATTGTTACTTTCACAAGGGCTTCTCAATCCAACCTGCCTTCTTTCAGAGGTCAGTCTTTGAACTACGCCCACCTTGCCCACCAAATCAGCAACGATTCGGGCACAGGGGAGTCCGTCTTCAGCAATCCCTGCGGCACCAGCGTGAGCGAACGATACCTCAGGGACTCCATTCCTGCCTCGTACGCAGGGGGACAGGAAGCGTGGAGCGAGGATACCCTCAAGAACATCTTCATCACGACCTGCGATCTGCTGTGCTTCGCGTTCCAGTGTGCCAGGGGAATGGAATATCTGGCGTCCAGAAAGGTATGAGTAGCGCGGCTCTGATTAAAAGGCCGCTGTGACATCATATGTAAATTTCCCCCTACCTCGTTCGTTTGAGCAGTAGCGAACGCAAAAAATTTGTGTAGAGTCATTACACCCACCTTTATTAGTAGAAATTAAAAACAAATATATCAACTATATATAATAGCCACGATTCTTATTTCCTGATCCATTCCTAAGTAACTTTTCCAATAATGATCTTATAAATTACCATTCAGTTTTCAACTGCATATCAATCCCTTGCATTTGTACATTTCATTTTTTTAAAGTTATGTCTTCGAAACCCTGGTTTCATATCCATATATGGTCACTAGAATCCATGAGATGATAACCGAAACTTTCTGTTTCAATGGAGAAATCGCTCTTGGGCAGTCATGCGAATTCAAAGCATTCCTAACCTAACCAGAAGTTACGTAGGACGTGCCTCTGTAACCTAACCTTGGCTTTTTAGCCGCTATCAACAACAGAATAAACTATTTTGAAAATTAATGATAAGTATCCTCAATTTTATCACAGTATTCTTTAGCTTAATTTTCTTATAAAAACGTATTATATTATATATATAGTAATAAATTTGAGCTGCAGACCAATGTGAGGAGTTCTGACCTCCCTCAACCCCCTCCTCCCCCTTACGCCACTGGTTTTGAGGGGCGTTACTCAACCTCCGACTAATCGAAGCTATACTGTAACTTGTTGTATCAGTAAGAGATTGCGAGCATTTTTTAAATTTGTTCGGTATATAATGTAAATTAAAAAAATATTGAAAATAAAGTAAGAAATTAGAATGCAATTATGTAATCAAGTTTCATGAAAGTGAAAGCTTTCAATATTTATATTCTTTTTTTGATCAAAACAATAAATAAGAAGAAAAAATCCGTATACAGTCACGACTAATTTTTAAAAATTGAATATCTTCAACTTATCATCTCTTAAAACGAATTACATTAAAACTTGAGTTATCTTAATGGGATAAATTAGTAGATTGACATTGAAATCTTGATCATACGCCATTAGTTTATTTTCAAAAGAATATTTTTAATAGTACTGATACTAATACGAATAAAATTTTACAAAGTTGGTGAAAAATACCCTCAATTCCATAAACAATATCGCAAGTTATTTTACAGATATTTCATTTAATCTTTTAAAAAAATTATTAATTTCTATCATTCTAGTAATTTCAAGTATTACTTGAATGATAAATATTTAAAGTCTAACGCTGACAACCGAAAATGGGCTCATTTAAATATTTTGGTGTATTACATTATATGCTGGTGTATTTGTCAAAATAGGCGACGATTGAGGCACCAAAATGTGTTAGAAATAATTACATAAAATAATTTTATTTGCCTAAAAAAAATAAACGAACAACTTCCCGCCGGTGTTTTGACAAATTCCTCAAAATCGCCTTTGAAATAATGTGTTGTATATTTTTATTGATATGGCTTTTAAAATCAAAGAACAATCTTTAAAATAAAAGCATTACACAGTGTATCGTGAAGAGCATTTAAAAAGCTATTATTTTGAGCAAGGTTTATATCAAATTAGAATTTTAATACCGATTTTGGATTAAATATTTTAAAATGCATTTTAATGATTTTTTTTACAGTTTATACACCGAGATCTTGCAGCGAGAAACGTTCTTCTGGCTGCAGATAACGTTGTGAAAATTTGCGATTTTGGCCTGGCAAAGGATATCTACAAATACTCTAATTATAAAAATACGAAAGGCGTAAGTAAATATTTTTAGTATATATATATTTTGGATTTCAATAACCCAGTTAGTTTTTTAGGATGTCGATTAACATTTGGGTCAAAGTACAGTGAGATGTTTCACTCTCGGACTGTTCTTGCAAGTGATAAATCTAAATTTGTATCTTTATGCTAAATTTAATAAATAAACGTTCCAATTTTAGGGTTTACTACCAGTAAAATGGATGGCAATTGAATCGATTCGAGATAGAGTTTTCACTACTAAGAGCGATGTGTAAGTATAGTACAATACCGAGTATATTTAATACAATTACAAGTATATTTAAGGAATTTCCAAGTATATTTAAGGAATTTCCAAGTATAGTTATTAATAAAGATCCCATATTACAAATTATATTATTATTTTTCTACAGTAATTTTATTAAGTTCCGTTGACTCTGCTTTACACTAAACAATAAAGAATGCAGGATTTATTCAATTAAATAATTTCTTTATATACAAGGCTTATTATTAAACTAAATAGAACGCAAAGAAGATAAGTATGCAATTATTATTATTTGCATGAATATATTCATGTCAAGAAGCATGCAGGTGACTGTTGAACCTAACGAGGAAGTGTTCCATATTGGTTTTGAATTCTCAATCTTCCACTGCAATAATGTGTACTATTTTTCAAACTAGTGTGTTAATTAGACTAAAATTAGATACTTTATTCATTGGACTAAAATTGGATACTTTATTCATTAGACTAAAATTAGATACTGTATTCATTAGACTAAAATTGGATACTGTATTCATTAGACTAAAATTGATTACTTTATTCATTAGACTAAAATTGGATACTTAAAAAGTTTCCATTTAAGTCCATTACCCATAGACACTTGTAAATTTACATCTAATTTGGTTATAGCACCACTATTAATTCTTGAAATGTTTTGTGCACACAAATACACAGACCTATTCTTTATAAAGCCATTTATAGAGTCATATGTTGCATATTAATAACAAGAAAATCTTTATTTGACTTTATTATTATTATATTATAATTCTTTCAATTCGGAACACTTTTAAAATTAGCTACTTAAATGAAAAGTGCATATTTCTAGTTAAAAAATTAGCATAAAATCTTCCCAACAGTTGTAAAAATGAAATTTGTATATAGACAAACTAAAAAGTAACAGTTTTTTTAAGGTTATATATTGAAATTTCAGTATTGAAATTTTTAAGCACGTTTTCTAAAGGTTTTATACGGTAAAATTAAAAAAAAAATTCTGGTTTTATAAAGATATTTGGAATAAAAGGCAAGTTCCATGAATATTTGATAAAGGTTTTATGCTGATTTGATTTGCTAACCTTATGAACTAAAATCAAAATATACTTTGTAATGTAAATTCTAAAATTTTGCAACAACATATCAAATACCGAGCAGATTTTTGTTATTTTTTCTTGAAACCTATTTTTCTTACATAATATTTCATAAAATACATTAAAAAGTTTTTAATTTATCTATGTGAGCTTATAATAATACCAGTATTTTCATTCGCAGATGGTCTTTTGGAGTGTTACTATGGGAACTGTTTACCCTCGGAAGCAATCCTTACCCAGGTGTAGAAATAAATGAAGAATTCTTCAAGAAACTAAAGAACGGTTACAGGATGGAAAAGCCTGAGCTGGCCCCGGATCAAATGTAAATATAAACTATTTTTATTTAATATTTCCCCCTAAAGAATGAGTCGGTTTTACTTACATTTATGCAACAGACGCAGTTTTTGCACCGTTTTAAAACCTAACATTTAGCAAAAAAAAAAAAAAATCCTATTGCAGAAACAATAGTTTCAGAAAAAAATCTTTTTGCAAACCGTCGAAAACGAAACAACAGTTATTTTTTATAGAAGAGTGAAGTAACGTACAATCTATGCAAACTTAGCGGTTTATTTGAAATATTGAGCATTTATGTATTACGCTAGAAGAATTCGAATATAAATGTAAAACTTTGGAGTACTTTAGCAAGTGGAGCTTAAAATTGTTTTACTTGTTATTCAATAAATTTTATAGTAATGTATTATATATTATATATAATACAAATATATTTCAGCAGACCCTTAAATGATATTTGAAAATATTATCAACATGCCAAGCATTGGGAAGAAAAAGTCCCATACATATTTGTCTTTGCTTTATAAAGGTTATAAAGCAAATAATTTTCTACGCTTTAGTAAAAGAAAAACAGAACAACGTATTTCTCCACCAAAAGAATGAAAGGGATATGTAAAAAAAATCAAATCAAAGTCCATGAATTCTTAAAAAAGATTTACAAATGGGGTTATTTTATTTAAAGTGTGTAGTTTGTATTTATTTTATTAATATTATTTACTTTACTAATTATTTGCAATCATACATTCGTATTCATAGAGATCAATTAATGAGGAATTGCTGGCTTTATAACCCTGCCGAGCGTGCAGACTTCGGTCGACTTGCAGAAACAATTGGAGGCTTACTTGAATCCAGTGTCAGAAAGGTAACATGAATTTTTTTAAAAATTAATTGCTTAACTTGTGACAAATATTTTTGTAACTTGTAAAAAAAAATATTGAATTTGTAAAAGTATTATTAAAATTTTGCATCAATATTAACATTTTGCTGACTGTTCACACGCTGGAACGTTGCTGAAGGGTCACTAGTATTCTCGTGTTCTTGAAGTTTATTTAGACATTTTCATTTTATATTCAATTGCCCCAAAAAACAGCCGGCTGCACGGGATAGTTTTGGTTTGAAATTGTCGGCAAGCAAAGTGTTTTCGAAGTTTTTTTTTATATGAAGTATATATGGGAAGAACGACGAGGGTTTACTTTTTTTTGTGTTGAAATCGAGATTTCTACGTCGTATTTTAGCCACAGATCTAAACTTTCATTGTAACGAGCTGTGAAACAGGAAGAACGGTGTTAGACTGTAAAAAATACACCCCATACAAAAGTCAGGATTCTATGTGTTTACGAACCATGAAAGTTTATCGTTTGTTGCACAATCCCTTCGGATGAACGGTCATCGATATATCCATGGACCTTCATATAAAAATTAATATTTTACAGCTTAACTTTCATCAACTTTTTTTGTTGAAATATCTTAAGTTAACATTTTTAAGCCATATATGGAAACAATTTTTAAGGGGACCCAAGCCCCAAAATCCGGAAAAATTGCTAATTTTTTTCTTCTTCATAAAACGATGCTAAACGTTCTTAAGAAGGTGTGTACAAAATTTCAAAACAGTAACAGAACATATGTTTTTTAGATGTTTATATACCATTTATCATCTTTCTACATACTTTTTGTCTGCAACAATCGTCATTTACTCAAAATATTTTTTTTTAATTTTGGTCACGTTTAAAATGCTAAGGCTTTGTTAATAATTAACTTAAAACTAAACTGTTAATAGTTTTTGAAGCTCTAATATTTGTTTTATAAATGTATGTATAGCTTTTTAAAATTAAGTTATAAATTATTTTTTTACAAATTATTAAACTTAAAAAATTGAATATTTTTTGGGTTTTGAACTTAAAATAAGTTTTTAAAGACAATTAAAACACAAATCTGCAAAAGTATATTCATACGTTTATAGTATGTACTTTGACGTTATTTAATCAATTAAAAAAATTTAAAAACATTAAAAATTAAAAAAGGAGTAATGTTTTTAAAAAAAGTCTTTTTAAGCTTAAAAAATGCAAAAAACAACAAAAATATATTTTTTTTTAAATCTTTTTGTTTTTGATTATTGTTCAGAAAAAGATGTTCTAATAATATTAAAAAAATGGTATTTATGAATTCATTAATAAATAAATTAGGATTTGGGGCCCGGGTCTCCCTTAAATAAAAAAAAAAACTTAATTATTTGAATTAAAATTCAAGCAAAGTATAATAACGTATATTCAATGTTTTTCAGTACTATGTAGAACTCAATACCCCATATCAGATGATGAACGAAGAACTATTTTCCAACAACAACGATTATTTGAAAATGACCGGCGACACAAAGGAAGAATACACCAACATGATCAACACGCTGGAATCGAAAACTGCTCAAAACACTTACGACAATGTTCGTTCTTCTCGCCCAGCACCGACTGAAGCTGTACCAATGGTTCTTCTCAAGAACTTGCCGGAAACTCATCCCAAAAAGAAGCATTCTTCTGAGGCATCTTACGAAGAAGACAGTCAAAACATGACGAACATCACTTACTTGAATGTGGCCAGTTCTCCGGAAAGCGATGGATACGACTCGGTTTTTCTGGAGAAGAAAGTAGCGGATAATGTCCATTGCGAAAATGGTGATTGCACTTCTGTTCCTTTATTAATACATAAGTTGCATCCAGGGGTTGATGATTTGCATGATTAATGGTGATGGTAAAATAATTTTTTAAAATTTTCACAACCTGATTAAAATTGAGTCTTTCAGCTCGTTCTGCAGCTGATCTTTTTTTTTGCAGCTGATCTTCTTGGGATTTATCTTTTTGCTATATATATTATATATGATGCGGATTTGAGCCAATACTTTAATATCGTCAGAACAAAATGGCCGCTGCTGAAAATATCATTCGCCGGATCATGTTGGAATAATAATTCTAAAGACACGTTTCATAACCTCCAAGTTACCTAAACGTAGAAGTATATCGTTTTCGTGCGATCCAAAACAGCAGACCTAATATAATCAAACAAATTTAAGCAGCGACGTTTTTTGAATCAGCAGCGCACTTTTGGAAATATTAAAGTATTAGCACCAATCCGCACCAGATTCAGAATCTTTACAATTTTTTAGTATAGTTAATGGTGGTGGTGAACTAATGCCTAAATTTGTTGAACTTGGTTTGAAACAACTTTTTACCAGCACATAAAGAACTATTAAAATGGTTATTGCACTTGCATGCTTGTTGATAATTTGTATTAATAATGGTGATGGTGAAACATTTTTTGAAAGCTGCACTTTATACATGGTGATGGATATTAGGAATGCATGTGAACTGCATGACAAAATGATGGGGATTTATATCTAATTTACAACTAAAATGTGTATGACAATGATTATTTTATGTTTTTATTATGCGTAGGATGTTTACAAATAGGCCAAAGAGAGACGAGTACAAGGTGCTGACCGCCAAAGCAAGAAATCATATACTGTATTTTTATTCATTAGTTTTAAATCTGTAAATAATTTGTATATATATTTACTATTTTTTATATTCAAAGCAAATGTGTATTTAGGATGAATTGTTAAGCTTACTCGACTTGCATAAAAAAAAATATTTGTATGAAAACTTTGACATATTCAACGACCACCACATAAAACAATGAATATGATTCTTCAACAAATAGTGAAATGAATTGGCATTCTGATAATAAGAATGAGTATTCTCCCAAATTCAATTATATAATTTATGTAGAGTACTTTCTGATAGTTTTAATTGAGGAATTATCATATAATGTTTTAAGTATTGGCTCACGCACAATCACAGATTTATTTTCAAATAAAATTATCCGACTCAACAGCAAAACTTCTTAATAACTTTTAGTATAGATACTAATTGAATGCTATTTAAATCTGTGATGTACTGAACATTTCTAGTCATGTACGTTTAACATATCAACTACTAATGATTTTTGATACAGATCACTAGCACATAATAACGGCTTGGAACATATAAACTGTAATTTTCATGTGATTTTTGGTCACACACTGAATGTTTAGAATCCATAATCAGTTTGCTTAAAAACCCTCTTACTTTAACTACTTTTAAAGCCATGTAAATATAAATCTGGGTAAAATAAAAGCCTTGGTTCCATTTTGATTTGTATAAAATTCTTTCATAATTAGTGCAAACTGAATATAATGTAAACATTAGTTTTAATAATGGAATGACAAGTCCTTTTATACATAAATTTCAGATCACAAATAACAATTGACATTTTGTAATGCTTTGTATGCATTTTTTTGAGAAATTTAAGTAATCAAATAGATAAGCTATTTTTTAAACAAAAATAATAATCTAAAATTAGGTTCATTGGTATACATTTATCTATTATTAAACTATAAAAAAAAATAAACCCACACCCTACTCAAAATCAGTATTTTACCACAATACCAAATAAACTAAAACCACTAAAAAATTGATAAAATATACTATATTTTTTGTACAAATGTAATTTTACAATGTGAAATTAAAATTAAGTCCATGACTTCTATTCACAGAAAAAGAAGCTAATTCAAAAGAACTGAATTTACATGATTTACATATTTGTTGCAACATATTTTCATATAGGATAAAATAACTTTGTGCAAATTAAGAAACTGTTTATTAGCAATCTATTTAAAAAAATCTTAACAACCTATTCCAAATCTGAAAAATACAAGAATTTTTCTAACTAGATTGTGGAAACTTCAACCTACTAATGAGAAATTTTTTAAATAAAAAAATTACGTATGCTATACACTATTGACGCAAGTATTTAAGTTCGATTCGAGAAAATCATCTATATGATCGATCCCCCGCCTCCGCTTTTTTTAATTGTATTACAGAGTAATGAAATATTAAATAATTTAATAATTTCACTTGGGTAAAAATTTTTAATAAAACTTTAATTTTTTTTTATTTATTTTAAAGAAACAAAATATATCTTTTACAATTCCTTTTTATTCAAGCTT
Organism: Troglohyphantes excavatus; assembly: GCA_963932185.1. Classification (NCBI taxonomy): domain Eukaryota; kingdom Metazoa; phylum Arthropoda; class Arachnida; order Araneae; family Linyphiidae; genus Troglohyphantes; species Troglohyphantes excavatus. The sequence goes on along the minus strand of OZ010667.1, from coordinate 58,435,260 downwards.
TTTTCCATCCTTCATCTACCAAATTTTAAATACTAAAACATTAGAAATGATAATACCATTTGTTGTGAAGTGTTGAGATACTAGATTTCTTATATTATAAAACAAAGGAAATTAGTATAGATTATGAAATGAACTTTTCATATTTTAAAATAAATGTTTAAACATTTTGTACATATATTCTTTTTTAATATATGGAAAATGAGAGACAAAACTGCATAGTACCATTCTTTCATTGACTATAAAATATGCAGTTTTAACTCATACATGTATCTGTATTCTTTTATATAAAAAAAAGAACAATTTTTTTTTAAAGTTCTTCAGCCATATGTATTATATTTTATATATTTGTTACTTTTATAAGAATTTATATTTTATAAAAGTGTACAATTGTCTGGTTAAATACTTTTTAAAATCAATTCTTTGCGTTTGTGTTATTTTTAGTCAATATTGCACACATATGTAGTTAACCTTTAACACAACGAAAATGTTTCTCAGTAAGATATCTTAAGGTAGAATGATGTTGCTGCAACCAAACTTTGTATACAAGTTTATATAATGCAATTACATGGTCAAGCAGGACTTTGAACATTTGAAATTGCATATTTCACAAGTTTTTATTAAGGAATATGTCAAAAACAACTTATTTTTTTTTATCTTTTCCTTAATAAAAACTTGTGAAATATGCAAGTTCAAAGTCCTGGTTGACCATTAATGATTAAATCTAAATTACCATGTCATTGTATTATGATTTTTAAAGACTGGTACAAGTGAAAATTAAATAAAATGTTTGATACTAATTATAAATTTAAACACGAAAAAAAATATATTAGTAAATGAAAGAAAATAAAAGATTAACGATAAATATTTATTGCAAAAACAATGCCCCTTAGATAAGCAGTTTTGGTACATGTTTCAATGACTAATTTAGAATATTTTAAAACAAAGATATTACATTAACAATTTTAATAAATAATAAAAGCAAGGGAATAAAGGTACAAGTTGAACAGTATACTATTTTGTTTAAAACAAATATATAACTAAAAAAGTACAATACTCAAAAATAAATGCAAATATTCTTTTAAATAATTTCTTCATAATATTGTAGTTATTTCAATACTCATACACAAATTTAGAGTTACATTCATTTTTTAAAAAATTGTTTTTGCTATAAAACTAAAAACAAAAATGTAAACACAGATTTATTCTTCAATGTCTTCCATATTGCCAATTTTGTCATTTCCAATACTTGAAATTAAAAGTATTAGGCACACATCAAAGAGGACAGATACATCAAACCCTCATATATTCTTTAATAAGAATTTTGTTTAAAATTTCTGTTCACATGCAGGTAAACATTTTGTTATAGTAAAATACATACTTTACAATAATTCTAAATGATTTACTCTAAATAGCACCATTAAACATTGAGCAATAGAAAAATCACTTGAAAATACATATAAATAATTATAAAATATTCATATACATGTATAAGATAGATATTAAATAAAAAATTTAGGAACCAAATTAAAAAAAAATATTATCTTTTAATAGTTTCATTGTTTAGGAACTTGAGTAATATTTGGCCAATTAGCAAAAAAGAATAATACAGAGAATTTATTTTAACATTGTAAATAAGTCCACTTTTATACATCAAATTCAATTTAATATTTTTTTTATATAAATACATTGTTTCTGTATTTGATATTTTTTTTAGCATACATGTAATATAGAACAACATTTATCTGATTTTTTTTTAATACATAAATATTCTGTAAAGCAAATAACATATATTTACTACTAGGGCAATTTATTTGCATTTTATTAAGGGATTGTAATGCACAAGGTTAACCTTCAGAAGGGTATTAAAAAGGTTTGAAATTTAAATGCAAAGAAATAATTTTATTTTGCAATCAGATATGAATATAAGGTAAATATTTAAATGAGGTAGCAAGTCATAAAGCTTTGTGAAACAAAGATCTAAATTAACATTGGAATAATTCCCTGTATTAAAAATTCTTTGCAAAAGTTCAAATGAGCAAAAATAATCTATTGCAAATGATAAGTATTTTCTTAATCAATGAATAATTAGACAACTTAGTATTACATTTGAAAATCTTCACCTCTCAAAAATTCATCTTTTTGAGTAATTTATTAAAAAATATAAACTAAAAATATTTTCAGAGATACTTTACAGCCCAGACTGTGTATTTATACCTCAATTACTAATAAAAAAAATCATTAAATTTATAATAACCAACTAAATAATATAAAACCGACAACACAATCAAACACAATATTAATAAAAAAAATTAAGGAAATTAACCACGATTAGTTAACTTTTAAAAAGGCCGAACCAAACTACTCTCCATCTAACTGGATGAGCTTATTATGGACTCGCATCAAACCTTTAAAGTATTTAACAGTCTTGACCCTTAACTCTAGTGTGGCATCTTCATCACAAATAAAAAGCGCTTTAGGGTGCATTTGGAAAGCAGATACAGTCCACATGTGGCTCACTCCTTCTTCAATAGCCTTGGTCAGGGCAAGTGCTTTGTGGGAGCCGGTTATAAGTATCATCACCTATGGAAATTAATAATTAAGTTTAGATAATATTGAATTTTATCTTATTCTGTTCTCTTTATCTTATTATATTGTCTTCTCTTTTTCTTATTCTGTTGAACCTGAGGTGACTTAGGTTAATTTAATAATAATCAGAAAGTTATTTAGTATGATATTTATTAGATCACGGGAGCTCCTAGTTAAGTGCCACATGTTCGCAATCCAATCTCGTTGTGCCTCGTCCGGTTCCTCATAGATTTAACGCTGTGGGTGACGAAGATAGACTTGGCGAATTATCGCTCAGTCGGCGCTCACCCCAAACCTATACTGTTTCCTTGGAAGAGTAGTGCTAAAAGGAGGAAACTAGTGACCTTCACATTACCTTTAAGGAATAATTTTTATTTTTAACTCAAAAATGTATGGTTAGTGGTTTATAAGTTATCAAACAACTGTCACAATACCAGAAATTGTCATTAAAACTATTTCCAAACAATTTTTTTTTTATAATCCTTGAAGTGCTTCTAAAGTTGACACCCGCATTTTATAATGAACCTAAAGCTGAAACTTCATGTACTTAAACCTGACGCCCATATAATATACAAAACAAAAAAAAAATTCATTCACATAGAATTTTGCATTTTATATAAAAAATAATTATAAAAGACTAACCATTGTGGAAAATTGCGTCCCAAAATAGCGATAACAGCAAAAATAATTTTTTTTCAAAAGAGGGTAGCATATATTGCTTTCTTAAATGTTATCATAATTTTGTTCTGTACTTGAAACTGCTACAAATGGGAATATAGTAAAACATAATTTTTATTGAATAAAAATTGGGGCCAATTGCAAACATCACTACAAGGGACTATTTTTTAAATAAACTAATGTGACTTCAATAAATCTGATTTTTGGATAAGATTTAAAGATATTAGAAAACTAAAGCATGCAACATATTTTTAAAAAAGGACTTAAAAGACCTAATGCAGAAAAAAGGTGATAAAAAGGACCCAATAAAAAAAGGAAATTTATTAAGGAACAAAGAAACACACCCTAAAAGTTTTCAAATCTATATTCATTAAATGAAAAGTTAAAACATAGGTATACTAAATAACATACCTCTTTTGCAGCCATAACAGTTCCAACACCGACTGTCAATGCTTCATGGGGCACTTGTGATAAGATATTATCAAAGAACCTTGCATTTGCTTCAATGGTATCAACAGCCAAAGTCTTGAGTCGAGTACGTGAAGCAAGGCTGGATCCAGGCTCGTTGAAAGCAATGTGGCCATCGGGCCCAATACCTAGATATGGAATTATGGAGTCAATAAAAATCTTTTCTTGTAAAGCTATGTTATAAAGTTAATACAAGTGTGAACCTAGCAATGCAATGAATTAAAAAAGTATAAAAAGCTCTATGTCAAATTATCTTTCATTTTTTTGGATTAGTGCAAATATATATATAAAAAAAATCATAAAAGTGTAGGTACTATGATAGATTTTATTTAAAAGAATTTTGTCAATAACTTATTGAAAACCTGGTTTTCACCTCACTTTAAGCAAAGTTCACTTACATTTGCAAGCTTGGATAGCACAAGTTGGAAACTATGTCTAAAGTAAAACTTTTTTGAACAATATTTTGAAGTTCCAATTTACATTCACTTTCCATTATGCACCATTTTTTAAAAAATAACACCCAATGCTTTTGAATAGTGAATACAGATAATAAATGTAGAATACTGTAAAACCAATACTTAGATTATGGACAAATGACTTATGAAATGATAAGAAAATTTACAATTTTAAATAAATAAATGATGAAGTCTCTTCCCATTTTTGTAAAATTTAAAAACAATTGATCATATATACTAACAAATACAAAACTACTAATTATATATCAAAAGAAGAAAAAATATAATAAAATTAAATAATGAAGACTTTTCCTGTTTTTATAAAATTAAAGAATAATTAATCAATCATAAATACTAAAAAATACAGAATTAATTGGTCAAAAGAAGCAAAAATATAATAAAATATATATCTTAATACACATTGAAAAATATCTTTATATACATTGAAGATATCTTAATATAGATTGAAGATATCTTAACACACATTGTGAAAATATCTTAATATACATTGAAAATGGCTTAATATATATATTGAAAGATAATTTAAGGAGATCCAAACAATAATCGCGTAAATATTATCAGACTTATTAGATGTATAAACTGCAGCCTAACAGTCTTACAACTATTAGGCTATTTATTGTTAACTGGTAAAGGTCATACCTCCCATAAAGAGGTCGATTCCTCCAGCTTCCGCAATTTTTTTTTCATAATTCTCACACTCAGCATTGAGATCAGTTGCATTTCCATCCAATAAGTTCACATTTTCAGGATGGATGTCAATGTGCTTGAAGAAGTTGTTCCACATGAATGAATGGTAACTTTGGGGATGGTCTCTTGGAAGACCTAAAAATTAATAATATTTATAACTCTATTCAACACAAATAGTTAAATATATAAAATAGCAGAATTACTTGTTCTATTTGCAAGGTTCAATCAACAGTTACAGAACTCGAAAAGTTTTTTTTTCAAATGATATTTGGAATGATTAGAGATACATTACAAAGTTATTGTCTCTACAGTGTTTACAAGTTTTCTCTACTTTATATTTCCAATGCTTGTATACTATATATTTTATTATTTTAATAAATATAGCTTCCAAGAAACACCCCAATGCTTTAGATTAAAAAATATTGCATCATCAAATACTTATATAAATTTAAAGTTCATGTGAAATGCTGGAAATGTACAACTTAAGTCGGTACAGATGTAGTATAGGACATTTGGCGCGCAAGGTATTTTTTGGCGTGTTTCATAAGAGCGATAAATTTGTAGTATGGCAACCCTACCTGACATTGTTTTGGTATTATTTTCCGATTCTTTTGGCCACTTTCAATCTGGCAACCCTACGACGTCATCGAGCTGCGTAATTGTTTTTGTGCGTCCGCGGAACTATGTTTAACGGCAATTTTTCGCTGACAAAAAAAAAAAATGCGCCAAATGTCCTATACTACATCTGTTCCCTTAAGTAGTTCAGCTCTGTCAAGGGTTAAAGGGGATAATTCATATTTTCCCCAGCATTGCTTTTATAAGTATAATATAAACTCTGAATATAGCCAATAATCGATAGTGCAGTTTTGGTGCCAAGTTAATAAAATTAAATTTAATGTTCAAACATATTATTTTGAAAAGGCTTCTGTTATAAAATAAAAAATAATCTGTAATGCAAAAAGCCAATCAAAGTCACAAACTCTTGAAAAAAAATATACCTACAAGATGACCTTCAAACTGTCCTAAAAGTTACATTAGACATTTTTAGTAAAAAAATTCATGGGGGTGGAATTTACTTTGTACAAGAATTATATAATGTGCCATTGTTGATAGTTTTTGATCTAATCAATGGAAAGATTCAAGAACACTGTCACTTGTAATTTTTTAATATTTTCAGATGACGAGACAAACACCTGCCCTGTTACCCTATAAATTTCCACTCTACAACCCCCATAATGATACTTGAGCCATGATAAATTTTACATACACCTGCTCCCTCTTCAAAAAGAATTATCTCAAGTTCAGCGCTATTATCCTCAGACTGTTACAATGCAGATAGAATCACACAACACAGATAAAAATTACTAATAACTGTATAACAGTAAATAGAATATACTAGCATTTTTGGATAGTTTAGATTCAAATTAAGAGAAACAATGAATCAGTAACTTTTTCAGTATATTTGTAAGAAATATTGAAATGGAAAAACGTAATAAAAGAAAATCATACCTACATACTCGTCCATATTAAATGTTTTGAAGTACTTGAAAGAGACACTACCGTCTTTGTAAAATTCAATTAATTTTTTATATTTTCAAGAGGCCTATTATTATCCTTAGATTGTTACAATGCAGATAGAATCACATAACCCAGAATAAATTACTAATAACTGTATAACAGTAAATACAATATACTAGCATTTTTGGATAGTTTAGATTCAAATTAAGAGAAACAATGAATCAGTAACTTTTTCAGTATATTTTTAAGTAAGTATTGAAATGGAAAAATGTAATAAAAGAAACTCATACCTACATACTCGTCCATATTAAATGTTTTGACATACTTGAACGAGACACTACCGTCTTTGTAAAATTCAATTAATTTCTTATATGTTCCAAGAGGCGTCGAACCTGAAAATAAACATCATATGAATTGTAATATAGGACACAAAATAAGACAAATAAACTCTGTTTCATTAGAATAAAGGTTTCAAAGTTGCACTTTCCTCATCTTTGATGCCTACATAGTTTCCACGTTAACATACAACAAGAACAGGGGGGTAAGGGGGATAGGGTAAGCAGGACCTTATAAGAAGAATCAATCTTCAGTTGAAAAATTTTATCTTTTTTTAAAGGAATAGGAGATTAAGAACTATTTTATAGGCCATTTTATTCGAAACATTGTTTTAGTTGAAAAGGATTTAAATTTTTTTTTTGTGTGAGTTATTGTTCATTTTATGAGTTTATGTTTTAATTTGAAGGAAGCTGCAAGCAAAATTAAAATGTAAAGATTTTTTTTTTAACCAAATAAAGATACAATTGTCTTTTTTATTGTGCTGGCAAATAGTAGACTAAAAAATAAGATATTAATATGGAGTGACTGAATTAAAGCCTATTAGAAAATAAAATTTACTTAAAAAAATATATGTCATTTAAAGTATGTAAATTTGCTATTTTACAGGATATTGGTAAAACTTCACTTTGACTGCAACTTTGGTAAGTGATATAAGATTGAGGACAAATAGGTACACCTGAGCTTTTTGATCCAGCAGTAGATTCTTACAATTATAATGCTTTATGATTTTAATATGTTGTATAGATTTTGAAACTGATGTAAGAATAATTTAAATAATTTTTGAAATAATCTTTAAGCACTAAATCAAGTAATCATCCTTCGAAAATTTAAATAAAAGTATGTCATAGTTACCTGTTGGCAAACCCAGTACAAAATACCTTGAAGCATCAGGCTTGAATTGTCGTATTTGTTTACGAATATATTTTGCTGCCCAAGTGCTAACTTCTTCATAATGGTCTAATATTATAAGCTTCATATTTTACAATTTCAAATTAAATACTACCTATTGGAAGGGGAAAAAAAAAAGAAATATTAATTGCAAAACCAAATCTTATAGAAGTAAATTAAATACAAAAAATAAGAAATGAATGCTTCAAAATGTTGCACGACGTACAGAGAGAAAGACTATAGTAAAATTTATATTTTATAAATATAAACCACTTATATGTCGAACAAATCGGCGAAAGTAACTTTGTTTACAGATAACATGTGATAAACTTGATTAAACCAGGGTCAACAACATTGACCCGTGCATCCAGTTGTAGTATTTATTTTTTCTTAGATTTAAAATATCAGCACTATATCATGACATCATCAAATGAATCAATTCATGATTTGGTGTTAATATTATAATAGAAGTATAAATAGTCTATAACTTATTAGTGAAACACGAACTAAGCGTCATCGACCAATTAACTCCTTTTTGATCGTAGGTAGAAAACTTATAACCTCTTTGAGCGAAGGTAAATAAAATTTTTAAACGAAGGTAGATAGAATGTCGCTTTTTCGTATAGGTTCGCGTAGATTTAAAAACGCATTTCCGGCTTTCAAAAATACATTATATGTTACACATTTAATGCTTCTCCACAACGCGACAAAAATACTAGAAAGTCCGACATCCAATAAATTATACTGGTTGAAAAATTATACAAGACTGGTGCACGATATATCTGATCGGGGTCCAGCGTTCTGTCGCCTATTGAGGCTGCGTCGGGTGTCAGATCAGGTGTTGTCCTCGTTATATGACCATGGATAAAAAAATACAAGGCAAAGTTCCTGGATCATTCCGTTGACAAAGTCCTCGAACCGTCGTCAATAGTCCAATATGCAGCTATGCTGCGACGTTACTTACGAAATCGAAAAATTGATATTATTTTAAGTTGGATGACGTTTTTGTAAAGAGTCTATGAATTTGTGCTGAACGAATACTCAACAGCTCAACTCTTTGTTATCAATTTTCATGATAAATAAACTAAATATATCTCAGCATGATTTTGATTTTTTAAATTGTTTTTGATATTTTGTAATTACACTTTTTCAATTTCAATCAACGGCTGTTTAAACTTGACGTGGAATTTTAATTCATTGCTTTATGGCTCATAACAAAGGAGCCGAGAAGGCTTTAGAATTGTTGAGGTACCTACCTCGGATTAACCGGTTCAATGTATTTCCTAACAGAGAAGAAAAGAAGAAGCTAGTAAGTGGTTATAGTTTTAGATAATTGTTTATATCATGTATCCTGATCGCTAAATTTGATTTCAGTTCAACTGAACAGAAACTCATTATTTGCGGTGTGTTTTGAGTTTACTTAATACATATACTTAAGTTTTAGCATAAGATTACGACTATATAGAAAAGCTCCGTAGATGTTTAACTCCTTCTATTTCTCTGATAAGGTTGTTCACTCTAGAAATGAAAAAAGCTGATGTGCAATTTTCAGAAAAACAGCAGATTTTTCCAAAGTTGACTTTAATGATAATGCAAAATTAATTTGTGCTGAAATCGGCGAGTTTTGGCAAAACTGATTGCCTGATTGGCTCTTAATATGTAGTCAAATAACTATAGAAACGGGTAAATTCCTGGTGTACGGTGCCCGTTGTCGCCAAGTCCAAAAATTGGCGCCAAGCCCAAAAATGATGTTTTTTTTTGTTGCGTTGGTCTGGGCAGTCGATCATGGTGCTTACATGCGATCCTTTGGGCAGTCGTTTGGGGCATTTCGACGGCACTCTTAAGTGCACACGCGTACTGCGCTTAAAGTCAGATTCCTTCCGTCGATTTTGTGGTCTCCGGCCTTTGGCCTCTGACTACTCAGGATCACATCCATGACACCCACCGGGCAGTCGATCATTTGCTGCATAATATATCCATGGTTCGAACCATAAACCCATTCCACAGTGAATTGCAGTGGGCCCAGCTCCATGCACCTTCCGCATACCTTGCACGTTCGCTTGTTAGACAACAATCCGGCATCCATGCAGCAATCAATCACGGCACGTTTGCCTTTCATTTCATTTCCAACTCCCATAAATACCCATGGTTCGCACAGTCCTTAAAAACTACTTAATTCAAGTAGGTCCATAATTAAGGGCCCTTAATGTCCTTAATTTTTGTCAAACATCTGTTTTTTTACTAGTAATTCACATGGGTGGTATTTTTCCGTGTCTAACCCGAAATTCTGAGATTTTGTAATTTTCGAACTCAGAATTCCGGGTGCATTAAAATTATTGAAATGTAGAATTACGGATTTTACGTTGATCGTGTCCACACTTTTGACCGTTTTACGCAAGTATGAATCGGCAAGGAGAGACAGGCATGAATGGACGTATTTAGTGTCAGAAAAAAAATGAACTTTTGATCTCTTTTGTTCCATTTTTTAGTCAGTGGTATTTCATTATAAAACACTACACTTCGTCATTGGAAAATCTCAGTTTGTTTGTTGAAGAATCGATACTCATTCTAGAAAAACGAGGAAATTGAGAAGAATGTAGCATCTTTAAGGGATGGGAATTCTGCTTCAGTTTTCCGGAAGTGGTATCCTGTGCCATCTTGCTACAAAACCCCACTGACATGTGATTATGTGCCAATATTGCACCAAACAATGTGCGATTCTCCGCTAACAGCGTCAAAAAATTTAAGAGGTCCTTAAAAATTATCGAGAGGTCCTAAAAAGTCCTTAAGAACTACTTAATTTTTACTTTTGAAAATATGTATGAGCCATGATACTTACTATTTAAATAAACGTTGTCCGCGTATACATCCATCCGCGTACACATCAAAATCACAACCACACGGGCGAAACGTCGATGAAAAAAATGGCGATACTATGTGAAACACGCGAGAGGAAAAAAATTAGGATTGCCATACAACATGATATTTTTGCACGTCATCAAGAAGGGTTGCTAAAATATAAACTTTATTGCCCAATCATTTGTCGCCAAATCCCATTTGGTGAGGGCACTGGACACTAGGAATTAACCTAGAACCGAATTTAAACTAAAAGAAATACTTTAAAAACAAGAAAATGTGTTTTAAATATTCACAAAAGCTTAAATTTTCTACCTATAAAATTGAAAAAACTGTAGTGCTGAAATGCCTATTTTCTTTAAAAGAGTCCACTCTTGTTGGCTGATGATAACTAAATAATAAACACAATTAAAACTGAAAAAGAGCAAATAAATTTGAGAAAAAAAAATAATTACCATCATCTAAATCTGAGTAATCGCTGCGTAAAATTGCCGATTTTACGTCCTTGATTGTATATTTCTAATTAAATATCAAATGAATATAATCAGTGCTAAATACATTAATAATAAATCTGAAAGAAAACTCTTTTTATCATGTCCAAATTCAAAAATAGTTGCGAAAAATTCCTTTTTCAATGACTTTAGTATACTTTACTCTCCAATTTAGAAAAAACTTTTTTCTAATGAATCATAATTTATCAATGTATACATTTTATTTGGTTCTTTTGTTTGTTCTCCTAGTTACACTGTATGGTCTTCATCGGTACACATGCACTCCCTCAGATCGAGAAACATGACCGGCACGGTTTAACTCAAATCCATCTTTTCATATTCGGCATTACAGTCTAATTCTTAATGAGAGCCAATGCTCTCTTGACTTTTGATAAAATGAGTTACTTAAATTTCTCAGGAGTCATACATCAGGTTATTATCCGTACATACATTAGGATATCCGTACATATATTAGGATATCCGTACATACATCAGGTTATACATTATCCATAGTTTTGAATAAGGTTTCGGTAACTCTGCGGTTTGGTACATCAATTTGTAAAGTATAGTAGTAGTTGGCAGGTATACGATGCACCAGACTATGTTCTCATTATCTAGTGTGTTCACATGGTGCAAAGCAGATTTTTAGGTCGATTTGCAGCCGAATTACAAGTTCGTTATTCAGAATCATGTGCACCCTTAAAAAACTGATTCTTAAATAATTGAGTACTTTTGTATGACAAATAAAATTAGAGTTTTTTAGAAAAGTTAGGTGCACTATAAAAAAAATTAGGTGCTGTGTTAATTTCGAACCCTGGTGTAAAGTTCCCAACTCCTGATTTTTTTGGCACAATTTTATCAAATTATTTTGTTATTAAAATCTTATAGAATTCTAATTGTAACTTTCAACAAAGAAAACTCTTTACGTGTGCTTTTCTATTTTCTAATGTCATTAATTGTAGTTTAATATGCTTTTTTGTTCTTTTCTAGGCTCGCGATCGGGGACAGCATGGAGGAGGTACATATGGACATGGAAATAAAGGTTCTAAACAGCGATGCTCCTATCCTCGAATTGGTTTTGATGGATATTTTAAGCCAATGTATTTAAAGATGCCTAGTACACTATATTATCAACAACTTAGGTGGTTAAAGTTTTATTATCTTATCTTTACTTTTAGATTAATAACATATATTATATGACAGATTATTCTTCACTGACAGTTTTTTCCATCAGACCAATTCTTTAAATAATGCAATAGCTGCAATTCTACAAAAATTATAAACAGACAGTCAATTTTTAAATTTAATTTTTTTATAATATGAGATATCATTTAAAAGATTATGAGCTGCAGCTTAAGAAAACAAAAGTTAACAAATACTACATTTCAAACCAATTAAAATGTATTGAAATAAATTATTGCATAATGTTTTCATGGCCTGTTTGTTGAATATTTTTATTTTAGAAATTCATAAGGTTTTTATATTTAATAAGTTTATGCAATAACAGATGTGACAGATGATTCAACAGATGTGACTTATTCCATTCATAAAATTTTGTCAGAGCATTTAAAAAATAATGTTGTTTTTTTAAAAAGAAAAACGCGCTAAAAAGTAAAAAATGATTGTTAATTTCGTGAACAAGTTGAAAAAATTGAATTATTTAATATCAATTTTATACTTATTACAACTTTTTTGACATTGGCACCAACATTTTAGTATGTTTTTTGTAAATTGGCACCAACTTAAAAATGTTGTAATAAGTATAAAATTGATATGAAATAATTAAATTTTTTCAACTTATTCGCTAAATAAAAAAATATTTTTTACTTTTTAGCTTGTTTTTCTTAAAGTCATTTTGCGTTTTTTTTAAACAGATTATTTTATTTTTCCCTTTTTATTTTTTATTTTAGCAAGGGGCTTCGCCCACTACTATTATTATTCCACAAGTAATTCAAGTTGCTCACTTTTCTTCCACGTTTCAGATCCGGTTTAATAAATGCCGGGTAAACAAAACTATATTGTCTCAACATTGTTTATTGTATGACAATCCCTATACATGCTAATAAATGCTGGATGAATGGAATGTCATTGTTCTAAAATCTTCATTCAACACTGAAAATATTTTGAAATCGGATAAATTGTTTAAAACAAACTCAGGTTAATCGATATTTCTGGATATATAAATGCCAGATATCCAATTATTTTTTTGCCTAAATGGATTTTTCTATATCCAAAAAAAAATGAAATCGGACACTATCTTTTTCCCAATGGTCCGGTTAATTGAGAATTCTGGGTAGTTAAATGCTGGGGTTAACTGGATATTATTTTGAAAAGGTGCCCCCAAACATACCCTATCCAACAAAAATAAATTATCCAAATATATCTGAATCAGAACAGAAATCTTGTGCGAACATACATAAAAAAAAATACATAACAGTAGTATTGATAACCTCTTGCCTTGATGTGAGATTTGGTAGTTTTAATTTAAAGTTTCGGTTACGTTTTTAAGTCGTGTTTTTCAGTCAGTTAAAAATGAAACCAAATGAACAGTAATTTATATTTTAAAATTTAGGGTGTTTTAGCTTTATGGTAAAATTTCTAATATCAAAACATTTGGACATTATAGGAAACTCAAATGAACAATAGTATAATTAAGGCAAAATGTACAGAAAAGTGAAAAAATTGTCAATTTTTAGTATTTACCTTCATTATAGAATAAATTTTATTTGTTTTGCAGGAATAAGCGACAATACCCTCCACTTAGTCTTCGACAACTTCAACTCATGATAGACACAGGAAGGGTAGATCCTTCTCAACCTATTGATTTGACTAGCCTTTGCAATACTATGCTGTATAAATGTGTTCCCTTTGAAAGACATTTTGGTGTGCATTTAACGGACGACGTAAGTCTTATTTTAACAATTGGATTTTATAAACCTTTTGGATAAAATTCCCAAGAAAATGTTTCCGATTTCAAACTGATTTAATTTTAGCATTTTTTTAAAACTTTAAATTAATTGCATTTCTACTATATTATGTTTTCATTATTCTGCATGACCATACTCAAAATAAACTGAGTGACATGACAAATTGTTGCTTAGCATGCTTCCAATATTTCTTGAGTTATATTGTAAAATTTGTTATATTGTTGAGAATACTTGTTTATTTGCATTGGCAAAGAAAATAAACATGCACTATTGTTTTGAATTTTTTAAGGTAAAGTGAAAGTGTTTTCTAGATTTTTTCAAATGTTAATTGTTTATCCTCTTTTAGCAACATATTGGTATTTTCATTTAAGAAATTTAAATTAGCAATTTAATTAGGCAACAATTGTTTATTGTACTTATAATATAAAATAATGGAAACATTAAGATTTTTTTTTTTTGCATATTGACTTATTTGAAGGGTGTAAAAAATCATGATTTTTAAAAAAAATAATAAAAAATCGGATTTATTTGATTTACATATTATTTATTTTCCAGCACATTCCTTTTTTATTTATTTTTTAATTATATCAGTAGAGTTTTTCTAAAGTGTTCCTAATGCTTTAAATTTGAAAAATATTTCAAAAAAGTGATTTTTTAGCAACTTTTATATTATTTGTACTACTGGAAAAACTGGAGATACTTGAACGGATATACACTTTTGTATCTGTCAAGTGGTTAAATATGATTTTTTTAAATTTAAAATAGATTTAAAGAAATTTTTTTTAACAACTTTACAGATGTGGGTCTGGTAAATACATAGTTGGGTATTTAAAAATTTGTATTTACACACCCCTACCTCTTGTAAATTCCTGTCCCAAATTACATCTTTCATGCATTCGTTACATATCTTGTTTCATTTCTCATGCAGTCATGTTTAATTTTGAAGATGACTTTTTTCTCTGCTACTTTCCTACCTACCAAAGTGTAAAAAAATCAAGATTTTTTAAAAAATAAAATCACAATGACGTATTTATGGAATGTATATTTATTTTGTAGCATATTATGTTTTACTGTCCATTCTTTACTGTCCATTTTATAAATTCTCAGGTTTTTACTTACACATTTCGGACATTTATGACAAGAAACTTGTTAAACAAACTTGTATTAAATATTTAAAAAACAAATTTATGACATTAACTTTATTATAAGAATTCAAAATTTGTTTACTAATAGTTTTCCCCCCGCTTTTAACCTACTCAGGGTGTCCACAAACAGGGAAAACCGGGAAATCAGAGAATTTGACCATTCTGGAAATATCAGGGAATTTGAGATTTTTTTTGAAAAATCAGGGAATTGGTAAAAATATTTTTAACTTGATTTCTGGCTGTGAAACATTGTTGATTGGTTACAAATATTTAAATAATTTTTAAATGCGGAAAAGAGGGAAATTGCGTATGGGACTTTTAAAAGTGAAAATTTTTTCTTTCAAAGTCGTAGAAACCGCACCAAAGTGCTGATGTTTAAAATTTGACGAACCAATTGGCTGTCTATAACTAGGTACTTGCCCGCTCACTCAATTTATTTTAAAAATAGATCTTTCAAATGTTTAAAATTTGTTAAGTTCCTAGTAAAATTCAAATTTCTTTTGAACGTCCCTAAAAAGATTTTTTTTTGTTAAACTTGACGAAACTGTTGTTGCCTGTATTATTTTTTGGGTACATTTTAGATCTTAGGAAATATATTTTGTGTACTAAGCTGTATATCTAAAGATACTGGATTAGATTTAATAAATTAGTTTTATTATTAGGGTTTGTTTTAATTAACGTTACAATAGAGCTGCACAGTGGGCTATCAGCGATGGTTCGGGGCCTATCTCGAAGGAAAGACACAGGAACGATGCCTCGTATTTTTGAACCATGCTCAGATGATGTGGACAACACCTGAGCTGTTTATTATTAGGGATAAGGATACATTGGGTTTCTACTTTTTGAGTATAGTGGATTTCTTTTTTAATATTGAGGTTATTTTAGACTTTGATCTTAAAGTACAATCACTAATAATCTAAGAGATATATTGCACCTACTTGGACTTGGACCACAAATGAACTTTTATAATTTAAATAAAAAAAATTAAAAACTTGTTATTTAATAAAGGTAAACTATTTAAGAAAAGATTTTTTACGAATTTTATTATTTTGAAGAAAGTGTTTCAGCAAATGTCAAATTTGTAGAAATCTAACACTAGTTTTTTATGTAGCAAGGCAGAATGATTGTTTTATTGCCCGTTCTTATTTGCTTTTATTTAAACTTTCAGGGTGTCGATGAATTCACAGCAAAAGTTAACATTGAAGTTCAGCACGCGAAGGAATCTGTAATTGCAGCTGTCGAAAGGAACGGGGGAGTCATCACTAATTCATTCTACGACATCGATAGCTTGGAAGCCCTTGTTAATCCTCAGAAGTTTTTCGAAAAAAGTAAGAAGCATATTTTTAAAAAGTAATAAAGATACTGTGTAATAAAGATATCTTAACAATTTTGCACTTAAAAAATGCCCTCTTTTTATGGAACATTTATACCATTTCTGTTATTTTTCTAGTATTCCTAGATGACAGACAAAATTTATGTTCTGTGTTGAAGTTAGGAGATAATCTATTTTTGAAATGCAAGAACATGGTGTTTGTGTTTATTTTTAAAACAAGGGAACAAAAGAACATGTCATTATTTTGGCACCTTTGTGTTAACAGTTGAGTGCGGGGGGTTAATATAATTGTAAATGCTTATTAGTTACATTCTTCCGTGGAATTAAAATTTTGGCTAATTTTTTGTTTGATCAATCACATATCCGAGTGAAGTTAAAAATGGTAAAGTAGTATTCTTTTAAAGAAATTAAATTATATTTTCCATGTTGACTTTTTTAAGAATTTGATACTATAACACTGTTATTTTTCCCCAAATTCCTCATTTCAAGCTTGCATGTTTAAGTTTGCGTGTTTTATTTATTTTCAGGAACTTTTTTAACTAATTTTTTCGGTCCATTACTCACAGCCTTAATGCCTTTACTTTCACAACTAGGTTTATACAAACTGTTTTTACATTTTGTTTAATGTTTCATAATAGTTACTCCAAATGGTTTTTTGGTGATGGTCCATAACCAAGAAATGACTCGAGAACGAATTTGAACCTGCTATGAACAGAAAAACTTTGGCAGGGCATATAAGTGTCCAAAAATTTATAAAAGTTTTTTTTTTTATATATAACCTATTTTTTGTCAAATTAGTTTTAAATTCACCATCTATGTCACATGAAAGATTATGTAGAATCCTTTAAATACAAAATTAAAGACATATCAACACAATAGTGTTAGAGCTTACTCTTCAAAATTAAATTGAAGGTTTTACAAAATATAATAAAAACTGTTCTTGGTTTTTAAGAAAGTTGTGTGATGTCCTCGATCAGATTTTTTTAGTAAAATGGGTCCCAATCTGTACCATATGCTCACACACGTTATGTAATAAGTTATGTTTTATTTATTAATCTCTTAATTTTGTTCTTTTTTATGTAGGCATACCTATACCTCTGCGAAAATTGCCACCAGAAGATGCTGTTACTTTCTATACTGATCCCAAAAGCCGTGGTTATCTCGCAGATCCAGAAAAAATTGCAGATGAGAGGTTATCTCTTGCTCAAAAGTATGGCTATAAGTTGCCTGACATTTCTAAGGATAAGGACGTAAGTTGTATATTTAAATCATTTTATTTTTGCCAATATTGAGAGTTTGTGAAGTAATATAAAATTCATTAGGATATTAACATTTACGTATCTTTTTAAGTATTTATATTTTTATAAACTGTCTTCAAATATATAATAAAAGCATAGTATTGTATATTTAATTCAAAAAGTTACATGTTAAATTTAATAACACTTTTCATTAAAAAGTATGTGACAAAATGTTCTGGCTATGGGATACCTGGATAGACAGATCTGTTTATCAAGTACTATTTTATCATGGGTTTTAAACGTATTTACATAACATTTGGATGCTTATGTCTATTTATTATAAGTTCAGAGAATAAATTTTCTTTAAAAAATTGAATATAAAGCTTTTTATGGTTAAAATAATTTTATTATGTTGTTCAGAGATCCTTTTCTAGTCGTCTTGTTTTCCATTTGATTCATTGTTTTTTCTATGTTATTTTATAATAAAAGTATTTAAAATATGTTGCACCTTAATTTTTTTTAATTAAAGCCTTAGATGATATTTGATAGCCTTCCAATTCTTATTTTTTTATATAAATAAATGTATAATTTTAAAATTCTAGCTAGAATTAAAACTTATCAAAATGAATTTATTATAAACATTAAACAAGAGTATTTTTCATGTATGAATTGTACAAAAAAACTGTAACACAAATGAATAAATATTACAGGCCTGTAAATATTGTTTCAAGAAATGTGGATATTTAAAGAAAAATCGATTATCAAAAAATGAACAATCTTGTAAATTAACTGCTTGTTTTTTAAACAACCTTCTGAATATTTACTAACTTCCTTCAAACATATGTTATTCAAAAAATTGTATGTATTTAAAAATGTTTTTTCATAAATATTTGCTGATTCACATTCTTTGTTCACTTTCCAATACAAAAATATCTTAAAGTAAATATTTGACATGTGTGCATTGTCGACCAAACGGAGAAGTCATTAGAATTTTCAAAAGCTTAATCTCAGATCACAAATTTGCCGGTCAAGTGGAGATTGTGAATAAGGTTCCGAGGAAATCCCCTGATTTCCTTCAATCCTCGGTTTTAATAATCCACGGTTAATCACTTAAGATCTTTATATGTAACTTTGAGTAAATGTAACTGCTTGGCTGATTATTTTCTTTCACTTTTCAGTTTGAAATGCTTGTCACTCGGAAAGATACGAGGCAAGTGTTTTATGGCTTAGAGCCAGGATGGTTAGTTAACTTAGCAGATAAGGAGATTTTAAAGCCTACAGATGAAGTTTTACAATCTTATTACAATTCATAAGTTCATTGAAATATTTTCTTATACGGTTTTGTAGCATATAGAAAGAAAATAAAGTGCAATTGGCAACTTTGAATGCTGTTTTATTTATTTAAAAACATTCTTTGGAAAATCTTTAAGTATTAAATTAAAAAAATATTATGACCCATTTGATTAAAATGAAGAAAAAAATTCACAGTGTATAGTAAATACAGATTGTAAGTTTCTGTAAAGATAATTTTAAAAAGACAGTACACAAAACTTACAAATAAAGAAATAAATTGTAAAACCACAGGAATGTAAACTAAATTGTATGAACTACATTTATTCTTTAATTGCTACTTTTGTTGTTTAAATGTATATTATTTTTGTAGAAATCGTATTCACTTTTATACAAATGTATACACAATCATAATATATAACTTCAAAATGGTGGTATCTTATTTTGATATAAATAAATGAAAACACACTGTAGTATTAAACTAAGTTCTGTATGTTTACAGACAAAAAAATGTGAAAAATCACATTTTGAATGCTTTATTTTCAGTGTAGTTTTTCAAAATAACAACATAATACCGTATATGCCGGAATTTTTTTTAGGAGTATGGAAATATGAAAACATTTTATTTTATTATTTTTAATGACTTAAAAGACCTTTTAATAACTAGAAAATATTAGTTCTGTTAATAAAAGAATACAAAGACTATATCTCTTAAATAAGCAGTAAGTCGGACTACACATGTCATTAAAAATCATCCAAATAAGTAATTTGTTAAATACTAGGGGGCTCCATCCCCTGCTTTGCTGACACTCAACCCCCAGAGGATCGCTACCTAATCCTCCTCATAATTTCAAATCATATTGTACAACTAACTTTTGAATTTGGGATACATTAATGTTTTATTCTGGACACACAGTTATATTTTATTACAAAAATATGTATTGGTTTATTGAATGTTCATGGATGTGATACCTTATCCAGGGATCTCCAGTTTTTGTTTCTCACACAATGTCCTCAAATTTTATATTCGTAAAATTACTCCATTTTACAATACTTTTTTTTTTAATTTAAAGGTTTGAGGTACAATTTACAAGCTATCCTTTTACAATTATTTAAAATTTAAAAGATTAATATAGAACAGCATGCTTTGGAATATTATTTAAACACAAGAAGGAAAAACAACTTTACATTTGCAGATATCCTGTGAGCATTGGTGGATTATACTGATGAACATTGATCTATTAGTATTAGGATGCTAAACTTTAATCAATTGCTTGTACTTATACATTTAACTTCAGATATTCAAGTAATCAGAAATTTAGATATTTTATGATACTAATGAATTTTGTGGCTAATATATTATGCTTTTGATTCTGAAGATGTATTTGGTTTTAAATTTTTTAGGAAATGCATTAGGTTTTTAATCTAAAACTGATATTTAAATATTTAATAAATACTATTGGATTTTGATTTTTAGGGAGAGCTCAGACTGGTACTTTTATATTTGCAGATACACTCAAGTTTTTATTACAATTAAACTATAAACATTTATTTAATTCATTACAATGAACTTAAAACTGACTACACTTAAACTATCTTCTAATTGGCATTTTTAATATTTTTAAATTTATTCCATTTCGGCTACACATGAGATTTACAAAAGATTAAATATTAATTACTTAAAGTTTTAAGTAAGAAATGATTTTAACTCTTATTAGTTTTCTTTAGATGTATAATCTTACGATAAAAAAAATACCTTCTCAACTTATCTTAACCTTCCCATTAAATACTTCTAATCTCTTTTGCTTCTTGACATCCTGATGGATACAAACGTATGTATCCATTCGAGTATCTCCATTTTTTCCAGTAATGCACATATAAAAGTTGATAATTAAAAATAATCAAATTTTAGGCATTACAATGACTTTTAAAAACTTTCTCTACTGATAAAATTTTAAAAATATATTTTTGTAAAAGAAGGAATGTGCTGGAAATATAAATTAAACTTTCCTGCAGTGAAAACAAACCTGCAGATTCGAAATTTTGCTTGTCCGTCAAAGGGTTTATAAACATAAACATTATATTCAGAGTATTTTCTGCTCCTTGTCTCTAGTTCCTACCTTTAATTACTCATTTATTTCAGCGTTATACTTTTTGTTTACATAAAAGATATATTGACTGTATAACACTTTCCTTGTTTATGCTTATATTATTTTTATTATTTTGCTTCTTTACATTTTGACATTTGAATTTTTAAAAAGGTACAGGTAATTTTTAAATAAGCTCTGTTTTAAAAATGCATATCATTTCAAAAATTGATTGCTATAATTTTACCTTCTCCATTTTCACAGTTTCGTGCGCTGTAAAAAGGTTTCTATCTCTGAATCATTTACATTTCTTGTCACTACTTATGCATGTAAAACAATTCATTTGAATCAAAATCTATCAAACTTACTTAATTAAAAAGAGTGGTTATTCTTGTGTTTGTATTAAAATTTGTAAAAAAATATTGTTGATTTTAAAGAATTGTATTCATTTGAAGAACTCTAGTTTTCCATCTCTGTTACTAACATACTGAAGTATTCTCAATCATTAACATAAAAAGAAATTTTAGCTTCAATAATAAGCACCATTTTTTCATACTTGCAAATTGAATGTAGTTGGCATTTTAAAATTGGAAGCGTATATTTAACAGTTTATCAGGAAACAGTCATCAAGGAAATTAAGAATATATTCCAAGGAATTCCAGATATACTCATTACTATTCTCAGTGAGGCACCTACAAATGAATTAAGTTACTTTTCAAATGATCCCAAGCTGTATTAATACATCTAAAAAGTCACCTTAATTAAAAGAAAAAATGTAAATGTTTAAAATTGGTATTATAGTTAGCTAATAGTAACAATAATGAGATTTAATAAAAAAGTTCACAAGGGTGTTTACCCCTTCCAACAGTTCAACAATTTTAAAAGTAAAACTATTGTCATTGCTTAATTCATTTGTTCGTCAGTCAATGTCACCATTTTAACCACTAAATACTCCTTTAGGTTCTTTATCATCTCTACCATCATCATAACTATCTCCAAAATCCTCCTCATCATCACTAAATTTAAGATTTAAACCATCCATCATTGATATTATTATTATCCTCCTCAATACCTTTGTCTTGTTTATGTGATCATTGAATTTTCTCTAAACTTTCATGATATCATCGTTATTATCTACATCATCCATTTCATCTCCATCAGTTTTGTAATCATTGTTTTGGTAATCGCTCTCGTCACCTTCATCAATATCATCATCGGCATATTTGGTTCCATGACCACCACTATTAGTATACTCGGGATCATCATTTTTATCATTGATGTCTATCTCTTCATAGGCGTCATCAACGTCAATCCGATCATCCGGATTGTTATTTTTATTCTCATTTACTTTTGCAATTACGTCATCATTATCCCAGAAGCTAGTTTCAATGTTATCAACAATTTTTTCGTCATTTTTACTATCGTCGTCAAGATCGTTATTGTTATTAACTTTTAATTCTTCATCAGTTTTGTAATCATTGTTTTGGTAATCGCTCTCGTCACTTCCATCAATATCATCATCAACGTATTTGGTTCCATGACCACCACTGTTAGTATACTCGGGATCATCATTTTTATCACTGATGTCTATCTCTTCATAAGCGTCATCAACGTCAATTCGATCATCTGGATTGTTATTGTTATTCTCATTTACTCTTGCATTTACGTCATCATTATCCCAGTAGCTGGTTTCATTGTTATCGACAATTTCTTCCTCATTTTTACTATCGTCGTCAAGATCGTTATTGTTATTCATTTTTAATTCTTCGTTATTATTATGCTTATCATGATTACTATCCACTTTATCATAGTCATCATAATCATCTTCTTGATCATGGTCATCATTAATATAATCGTCAATACCATCTTCATGGTGATCATCCTCATGATAATCTTCATCGTAATCATAGCCATCATGATCATCATCGTCGTCATCATGATCATCATCGTCGTCATCATTAAAATCATCAGTATCGTGATCATCAAAATCGTGAGTGTCGTCATCATAATATTCATCGTCATATTTATCTTCATCTTCTTTGTCAGTATTGCCGAAATCATTATCTTTATTGTCCTTTTGATGATTATCGCCGTGCTCATGTACAGAATTATCAGAAGAATATTTGTTTTTCACTCCATTATTCCATATTTTGTATTCTGCAGTATGTCCGTAATATGCATCAAGGAAGCAACTCTATAAAAAACATTTTTATATTATTTTTTTCATTTATGATGATTTTAAAATTTTTAGAAACTTTTATTATTTAAAAAAAAATAGTTATTCAGTTAAACATTTATGTCTTTTTTTATACTTCCGAAATTTTTTGTTTGCTGTTTCGTTATATAATCTACATATGCATCTTATTCTTTATTTATACCTTTATTTTAATAGAAAGTAATTACAAAACAAACTTTTTATATATTAGTGCAACAAATTTACATATGTAAATTCTTGGATTCAAACAGAAGGTTGTGTTGTGTGAAGGAAGGTAAATTAAACTATGTTGTAAGAAAATTGCTTAACGGAGCTTCCATTTTAAATTTCTTGGTTTTTGGTATTTCAACTTGTATTCGCTTTGACTCTTGACTTTTAGACTAATTATAGTCCACACTTACGGGTCATTCTCCAGAAAGTGCTAAAAACATTGTCCCATAACTTAATTTTCATTATTTCATATATTAAGAATTGTTTTAAAAAATTAATTAACAAATACGTATTTTTATCTTGACACTACAGTGCTTTAATCCTAATTTTTAAAGAAATTAATATAATTCGAGTTCACAGGATATGATACATCATCTCCGTGGCCTGTCCCACCTCGACTTTAACCACTCGAAAGTGTGGTCTTTGGTTTCTAATTCCACAAAAGATCACACTTGTTTAATAAAATGCATTCTTTTCATTAAAAATGTCATTAACATATTTTGTAAAAAATATGAACTTTTCATTTTTATGGATATAGTTCAATGAATCAATTAAATTACACGTGTCCCGCAAATGTCATCATGTCCATGGACCAAATATTAATAAGTGTTTCAAAGGTCAACAGATGTCAGCAACAATAAACTTTGACACTAATAGAATTAAGTCAACCATCTTAAGTATTTTGGTAAATGATTAGTTCATTATCTCTTAAAGTTGCAAAGTAGTTTGTAGATAAAAGTGGAATGTGGGGGTTGGAAAGATCATGCCATCATATCTGTGGACAAGAAATTAAATAGGTATGTTACTATATTTATACATTTTCTTTTTTTATACAGATTACCTAGTCTCAGTTACACTGCATCATGTTCTTAAACCTAAATCTCCATTTGGTATCAGTGATAACTAGAAGTTTCATCATGTCCGTGGACCATCATGTCTGTGGATCCGCAGGTCTTCAGACATTATGAAGGTTCACGGACATGATCTGTGAGAATATTAAAAGACACCAACAACATGGGTATCTTACAGATATCACATTTATACCAAATGTATAATTCTTTCATTTCATAAATATGCTTTTATTAAAATTAAGTAAAACATTCATCATGTCCGCGGACGAGTGATTTTTAAAATTTTAATTTAAAAAGGCTGTACGATCTGGGCGGATGTTATGGTTACAATGTAATATGTAAGGTTAATTAAAAACCCAAATGTGAAAATTATAGCTAAAAAATTTTTTTCTTCATTTTTTCGTCTCGAAAATTTGCGCTTTCTGGAGAATGACCCGTACATGCTGCTCCTACTTCGAATAATATTTTTATGTAAGTATATTTTTTTCAAAAATTGTTCATTATAATGTAGTTTGCTATCAATATTTCCCTCCAAACCAGTGGCGGCTAGTTCATGCGGCCGAAGGTGGCCCGGGCTTTGTCACTTTTTTGGCCCTCCAAATTTGAAATAATTTTATACATAATTTAATGGTGAAAATTGTCCAATTAAATTTTTACTAATTTGCTTTTTCTAATGTTTTTCCTTAAGTTTAATACTTTATCCATTGTCAAGTAAGTTTTTGATTCATTCTTCATCCTTTAGTTTAATATTTATTGTTTTGATTTTCTATTATTTGTTTAAACTCGGATTAATTGTTTGTTTTATTTATGTTTACATACTACAAAAAACGGCTTATATTTTCACCATAGTTTATTCATATTTACTACTGAATTACGCCGATATGCTTGAATTCGCATGTAATTCGGGCCCATTCACTTTTCATACTGACGAACCGCCGCTGCTTCAAACTGATTTCAGCTAATCAGCAAACGAGTTAACAATATGCTTATGTCTAAACAATGTATATAATGTAACGTCAATTAGTTAGTATAGTTAGTTTCTTGTGTTCTATTTTCTGATAAATAGTTTAAAATCTTAAAGAAGATAAAATTCAATACATTTCTTATAATCTTATATTTATTTATCCTAGGGATGGGACGAATATTCAGTTGGTATTCGGCCTAATATTCGGTGAGAACGAATATCTGTCATAGAAGCAGGGCGTAAAATCAGGATTTGGAAGGGGTGGAAAATTTAAAACAAATTTTCTGAAATTCTAAAATCAAATTTACTAACTAAAAGAAATATTTTACATCGTAAATAGCAAAATTTTTAGTGTACCATAATAACATCTAAGACAATAAAATAGTTCAATAATTTCAGGAAAAAAAATATTATTAATTCAAAAACAATTGTTAAAAAGTTATTAATGTAAATTTTATACACAGTATCATCAAATCAGATTTGAAAAATAGTTTGTAATTCTTAATTATAAAGTTAGGGAAATTTCTACTCTGCTACAATGACAACACATCATAACATCAAAAATTATATCCAGTTTGTATACAGGATATGTGATTTCAGTGTGGCCATTAGTATAAAATTTACATTAATAACTTTTTAACAATTGTTTTTAAATTATTTAAAAAAAAAATCCTGAAATTTTTTTAAACTATTTTATTGTCTTAGATGTTTTTATGGTACACTAAAAAGTTTGCTATTTACGATGTAAAATATTTCTTTTAGTTAGTAAATTTGATTTTAGAATTTCAGAAAATATGTTTTAATTTTTTTTTCTGCTCAAGGCAATGTGCTCTACGCATTATATAATTCACCGAATGGTAACTTTATCAAACTCAACTCACATTATATTTCTAAATTAGAGTTTGTGTTTAATATTTTTTCGAATATGTACAGAAATTCACATTTAAAGTTTATTTTCAATAGTTACTCAATCAAGTATAAAATACATATTTACCCAAAGATCGAATACCAAATTTTGTGAATCTTCTTCCTATATAATCATAAAATAGCATACACATTAAACAGTTTAACATATTAAATAAATATAATACAAAATTACAGTAAACACAAGTTTGCATACGATTCTAAAATTGTAAACGGAGCCAATCATTTTTTATGTTAATAAAGCACTCTTTTTGACATTTATGAACGTTTCGAAAAGTTCTGCTCAGTATATGAAATTTCACTCTATTCAAAAGAAAATAGATGCTGATATTTGTTCTGAATTATTTTTGTATATTAAGATATATTAGTATATACCTGTTCCATTTAAAGATGCAGTATTTTATTTAATATTTTATATTAACTGTGCTAGTTAGAATGTTAAATGTAAGTTTACTTGAAAAAATAAATAATTTTTAAATTAGCTATATATACTTACTTTGTACAAAAGTTCGAGGGTTTTATCCATGCACATATTACTCTAGAAAATAAAAATATTTTATTCTTATATTATAAGAAAATTTCTATCAAAAAAATTATATAAATTTGATTATCTTTTTTACAAATATCTTTTAAAAAAATATTTTCAATTGAGTTATTTAATAAAAATGATATTTTATAGAAATTAAGTCATGATTTTTAATTTCTGATATACTAAGCATTTAGATTTTGATAATTAGCTTACTACATAATATAATACCTGGTTTTAAAATAAAATTTAAGGAATAACAAGATTAAAAAAAATAGCTAGCAATTTTCTAAAATATTAAATGTTTTACTAAAATTATACTAATAAAAGAAAGTATATGTCTATATTAGGATCACAAAACGCCATCATGTAGAAGTCTTAAATTTTAAACTTAATTTTTTTTTTTTGTCGACCAACTACAGGCTCTAGGACCAGCAAGGTTGGTCCTGTCAATCTATCATCCTCACGATTCCCCAATGCCGATCCAATTGCTTTTTAAAACTACCCACTCCTGAAGAATTAACAACATACTCAGGCAAACTATTCCATTTGTCTATAACCCTATTAAAATATAATACTTTCAAACGTCCCGATTAAGCTGTGATTTGTATAATTTGAATCCATGGCCTCTAGTCACATTGGCAATATTAAATTCCGATCCCTCCACATCACCCATTTTGATTAATTTGAATAACTGAATAAGGTCCCCTCTAATCCTTTTCTCCTCGAGTGTATGCATATTTAGAGTTCTAAACCTCTCTCCATAATTCATTCCCAAAGTACCCTGAATCATTTTCGTAACGCTATGTTGAACCCGTTCTAATAAATCAATATCCTTTTTAAGATAAGGTGCCCAGAATTGTACCGCATATTCAAAATGATACTTAACCAAACGCCTGTAGTAAAATTACGTCCTTAGATTTAGATAATACATTTCTTTTAATAAATCCCAACATTGAATTCGCCTTCTTACTGGCTGTCCCACATTGATGTCCCCATTTCAAATCCCTATTTACTGAAACGCCAAGATCACTAACAATGTCACTGGCATTATCTCAGAACTTTGCAGATAATAAGAAGCATTTCTATACTATTTAGCGCTTATTTTCTTTTTAATTGTGAGTCAGAATTTTAATAGGCCTCCGTGGCCGAGTGGATTAAGGCGTCAGCTGGGAATCCAAGGGTCCCCGGTTCAAACCTTGTGATGGACTAGACTAAAGAATAGTAAAAAGTAGTGATATTGCTATGGGAGTGTTGCCAACTTTGCTACCAAAATACTAGAATGTCGTCCAGAACATCCACAAAAAATTAACGTCGTGTATACCGGAGTCTGATTGGGGTCCAAAGTTCCGACGTCTATTGAAGGCGTTGGGGTGCCCGCTCAAGTGTTGTCCTCGTCATCTGACGATGGTTAAAAAATACGAGGCATCGTTTCCGGGCCTTTCCTTCGAGATAGGCCCCGAACCGTCGTCAATAGCCCACTATGCAGCTCTAGTGCGACGTTAATTAACCAAACCAAAACCAGGATTTAAAATCTAAAAATATGTTAATTATTTTTAGAACGTTTAAAACCGATTCGTAGGGTTCTGTATTGAAGCAAATAATTTTTAAAATCATACAAGAATATTCGTAACAGGACTGTGCATCTTCACACAGTCACAGCTTTTATTAAAAAGTATTGCCAAAAGTTGTGTGGTTACTTAAGAAGGCTTTCTTTGGAAAAGAAATAGCTCTTTTATGTTAATAGTAATTTGAAGAAATCGATAATTTACCTGATATATGTCTTTCGAAGAACTGTCACAGTGCCACTTGCTTGCCGCTAGACCACTTGTTGGAACTTCCAATCCTGGATAGCATTCAATAACAATTTTGACTACCTAATTGAAAGTGTACTATTGGTCACATACTGGATTTTTCACTCGTAACATGGTTACTCAAATAACGATATTTTTATTGATATATGCTCCAATTCAACTTTTTGTTAAAATAAAACGAAAATTTCTTTCGTCATGAATCGTCCAGACAACTTAAATGACTAAAACTATAGAAAATGCCATTTCTTTATGAAGGAACTGACTTAATAATTTGGTCGAAAAATTGAATATGAACCTTTCTCAGGATGCTTTCATCGAATTCGCACAAAATAATTTTTAGTATTGCGTTTTGAAATGTAATTTGTTTTTAAAAAAAATTCCTAAAGTATCCATCATATAAATAAGAGTTTTAATTTTTGTTGTGTATTTTTATTTATATTAATATTTATTTCATGTATTATTTCGCAACTATAACCCAAATCTCAGAACATATTATTAAACATTATCTTTGTATAAAACTCAATCTTTTACAAAAATCTATTAAAAAATGTAATATTAAGGTCCATTCTAAATAAATGCCAACCAATTTTGCTTTTTTCCACGTGCGCAAATCGAATCTTGAACAAAATATTGGATTTTCAATAACATGTTACTGAAAAGCTTTTATATGAGCGCTATAG
Source organism: Troglohyphantes excavatus (assembly GCA_963932185.1). Taxonomy (NCBI): domain Eukaryota; kingdom Metazoa; phylum Arthropoda; class Arachnida; order Araneae; family Linyphiidae; genus Troglohyphantes; species Troglohyphantes excavatus. The sequence continues at coordinate 58,406,072 of OZ010667.1, read as the reverse complement.
AAGCTTCATTAAAGAAGTTACATTCGTGGAAAATAAACAATGTATAAAAGTGTATAATTAGGCAATATTATCATTGTGATTTGGAATCTATTTTAATATTTATATCTACTTTAGACAGTCGGAGACTCGAGTTATGGCAGGGTACTTGCCCAAGGCCCCTATTTTAAAGGGCCATCCAAAAATGCTTATAAAGCTTAAAAAAAGTGAAAAAGTTTAAAATAAATTTACTAACTAATGAATTTTTTTAATCAATATTTTTTTGGGGGCCGTTTTTGCAAAACTTTTATTATTTTATACAATTAAATACCTTTTATGTTTTCTGAGCGTTCTTGATGCATATTCTCTTTCGAATCGCGTTCATCAAAGGCCTTTGGATCACTTGCAAAATGCAATTCGTGATCAAGACTATAAACAAACTGTTTATAGTGTTTACTAATTGCACGTGGTTTGTTGATTACGGATACATTTTTCCCGTTACCAAATTTATCGAAATCGTTACGGAGTTGCTATAAAATAAGTAGAACCCCCCTACTGGCTCAACTAAGAGAAAGCTAAAAGGAAAGAAAGCACATAATGATAAACGTATGAATAAACCTTGTTGTATACTGCACCATTAACGTTAATTTAGAATTCTTAGAATTTTTTTTAATAATTAATTTTTTAATAAAAAATTGCATTATTTATAATTGTATTATTGGTAATTGATTATATGTTTTTTTTTGTGCAGTGTGTAAACTTGTATGTTGGTCCCTGTTGTTCTTGTTGTTGTCACGAAATTTTCAAGCAATAAAATATTTTTGTTTTGAATATACACAAATACAAACATACTGACGACCAACACGAGGCTTAAGACCCAGCAAGGTTGGTCCAGCGAGTAACTTCTAACTATTCCCCAATGAAACCTATCTTCTTAAAATCCATTACTCCTGTAGAATTAACAATATTCACTGGCAAGTTGTTCTATTTATCTATTACCATATTATAAAAATAGGGATTTCTCCCTTCACGATTAAAATGTGATTTGTTTAATATAATTTAATTTAAACTCGTGACCTCTTGTTATATTACTCATTAAAATCCAAACCCTCGAAAATTTACCCCCCCCCCCCTGTTTGATAAATTTGAACAGTTGAATCAAATACCCCCTAACCCTTCTCTCTTCTGCAGTATTAATTTTTTTTAATCTATGTTCATAATTCATGCCTGAAAAACATTAGAGCATTTTAGCAGCCCATTGTTGAACTTTCTCAAACAAATCAATGTCTTTTTCAAGAAATAGCTGTACTGTGGCATAATGTAATTTCATGTAATCACCTGCCTTTTCACTGATACATTTACTAGATAAGTTACGCATACGCACTTTGGTACGCCGACCACATTGTAACATAAATAATCTACCTGTGTGCCTGGGTTCAAATACCAGACAAAGCATGGATGTTTATTTGTGTTCATCCCTATTATGAGTGACGGTAGCTGTCCATTAGAATTGTTACCTGATGTATGTTTTAAGTAACTGTTGGCAACTTGGCACTGAGCAAGAGGCCGTCTGTTAAGGAAAATAGTTTCTTATTTGTAGTTTCTAAACGCATTAAAATTGTTTTTAGTTAAAAATATCACCAACCTTTTCGTTATTATTAACCGCAAATTTTTCGAGGCACTCGTCTATTTTTTGTAAAAACTGTTCATTGGATTCATCTGAAAACAAGACATACATTTTTAAAAGATTATGACTTACAATTTAAACAGCGTTTGCAAGAAGTTGGTGCGTTTATTCTTATGCAATTGAATATATCACGTTAAATTTATTGTATTTATAAGCAAGCTATATTTTTACAACTAATATAGGAAGTTAATGTTTTACCTAAATCTTTTAAAACCATAAACGGAACATTTTGTAATATTAATTTTAGCTTCACTTTCGTAAATATCCTTATTATATTACATTTGCCTATTTCCTTTTATTTCTAAAAGACAATTAATAACTCCGTTTTTAGACGATATACTCTTTAGCATTGTATCTGAAAATAATTTTAATTAAATCACAGGTATAAAATTACAATAAATTATAGCATTAAACTAAATTATTCATTTCATATGGCAACTGTGTATTTTTGTAAACCAAAAATAGGTTTAAAATATTTTAATTTAAATTGGAAAATTTCTTTTACCCAAATAGAACAAAGGTTCTACAAAAGTGGTTTGGAAATATATTGAATTAGTCGAGGATGGTTGAAAACATACAATATAGAAATGAAAAATTAAATATAGAAGGGAAAAATTTAAATGTCTACACTATTAATAAGTTTTTTAAAACTAGTCGTAGACAATATTTTCTACTGAAAAATTTCAAACAATATATTTACTAGGAAAAAAATATATGTTAATTTATTATTAATGTTTTCATACATTAAAAATATTAATTACGTAGAGTCAACAAACGTAGATTACAATAATTTAGCTTTGAACAAGTATTCTTTTCTTTCGTTTGTAATGGTTAAGTTTCATATATATTTTCTAATATATTTTATCGAACGACAAAGTATTTAACTTTTTATAATGTTAAAGAATCTATTATTTTTTTCGTATTCAAATGTTTAAACTAATGCCAGTAAGTAAAAGTGAAATGAAGTAAGTAAAAGAGAATAGTGTGTAGTGGGGTAAGTGCATCCCGGTTTTTTTTTCTTTTCTTTCATTTCTCAAACTGTTACTGTGAAATAACAATAATGAATATAAAAACAAAATTCAGCGCACACCATTTGGGGATATTACCTATAAGGACTTGCAATTAGATTTTTTCTATCTTTGATGTTCTACATTTAAAAAAAAAATATTTTTCAATATTAACTGGTTGCACTTTTCCGTGATAAAAGGGGCAAGTGCAACCACGGCTATCAAACCTCTATTGACTGCTCACAAATAAAAATTATTTTATGCCTTGAATTGTTCTGATTCTGCCCCAGTTTTTGTTTTGTATATCTCGAACCGTTTGGAAGATACGAACTTTTTCGTGAGTAAAAACGAGACGTTTGAAAAAATGAGTAAAATTTAGCAATTTTTTTTTTTTTTTTTAAAGAATTTTGTTTTAGTTTCACATTATTAATGTAGTTATACATAATTTGCACATGGTTCACATATGTTTTCTTAATCTTTATTTTTAAGATTTTAGGGACAACCCGCTTGTGGAAGTACTTTACATGAAATCTGAATATTAAAATTTTTCTTAAAAAGTTTGTTATTGTTCTATTATTGGGCTATTTAACTAAAAACACTTTCAAAACAAAACTTAACAAACTTATACCTTGGCTCAAACTTTGTTTTCGACTTATTGAAGGTTGTACAAGGAGAAAGCGACTGGAAATGTCAAATCTCCTCGTTTGTCATAGCTGGTTCAGGGGTTACTGTAATAATATCATCATAATAAACAGGAATGACATCCTTGTTTTCAAGCCAAGTAAATATTTAACCTGTGTTGTTAGAATCATAGTTGCACTTTTGCCCCGCGTGCAAACATGACTGGGCATATATAACCCTTAACCTGTGCTACCAATAAACCATTAGTTAAATTTCAAAATAAGGTGCATGGTTGAGAACTACACATTAAACTTGATAAGAATGCAAAGTTTTGATATTTTAGCTAGTTGGTCAAAATATATAATAAAGTGAGAAACTATCATAACCGAACTTCCATTAAGCGCTAACATGTAAGTACTTAAACGAAAAATACAAACACTATTAAGATAGAAATTTCCAGACCTGTTGGTGAAAATTAAAAAAGGAGATTCCAATTTTGTATACTAGTGTTTTTTGTAATGTTTTAAAAAAAATAACCAGCCATGGCCACACTTGTCCCTTGGTTGCACTTACCCTGTGCCACCCTAGTATATAATTGAACTGCAAATATTCAAAATTTGTTTTGTCCAATATTTTGAATATTATATGACTTCATCCTTCAAATCGCTTCCGAATATTCTATCGAACTTTTCTTTGTATTATTTCAAAACACATTTTTTGTACCATGGAATTTAACTTGTTATTTAAGTCAATGCATTTAGCAAACGTTATTTGCGTTTTCCCAAACCACCTTGTTACAAAAGTCATTTTGAATGATTGCTCCTCAAATATATTCCATATCAAATTCAACTAGTTCCATGCCCAGAATATTTACCAATATAAAAAAAACGCTAATTAACAATAATTTGTTAATTTAATTGCATGCATTTCTAAAGAAATTAACAATTTTGTTTTTATTTAAAACTAAAATGAACATAATTTTCATAAATCGTGTGAAAAAAAATTGTTTCGAAGATCTTATTAGGGTAATTAGTAGAAAATGTTGACTTGCAATCTTATGAGGGAGAGGGCGCGGCTTGAGCTTCTATGCTTGAAGCATATAAAAATATGTATTATAAATATTACCACCTCTTAAATAATAATTGTGAATAAGGCAGGTTTTGGAGAGCTCGACACTAGTCATTTTCTCAATTTTAATCTGAATAGAATGCTGATAGTTATTTAAAAAACACACACATTATTTTACTGAATTTACATTTGCATTCGGATATAAAAATTAATTCTACCTAGATTTCATAATTTTGGGAAGAAAAAAAAACATATTTAAATTATACTCTTCAATTATGTGGTAGATTTGGTCTGCATCTAAAAATATAATTTTATATTTATTTTAGAACACATTCTAATATTATCCATTCCTTCACTTCAATACTAATAAGTTTAATGCAGGTGTGTAATTTCCCAGATTTTACAGACACCAACAGTAATTACATACAATTTATAAAGGTTTTTCAGTTAGTTATTTTAAATTAGTACAAAGCATTTAAATGAGTCCCCCCCCCAAAAAAAAAAAAAAAAATTAAATGTGTGGCATCACAGTACTTACTACAGAATCGATCAATTTGTTCTTCAGCTTTCGGATGAGGAATATCTACATAGGAGTTGTTTATGCGTAACTCTTCATTATTAACTAAATAATCTTTATTTTCGTTATTATAATCCGTTACACCGCTATCCTCAAAACTTTCAACGTACACTTCACCGATTCCAACGCTACCGTTATCGATTTCGATCACTTCCTGATAATCTCCACCATGAAATCCATCAACTTCAGAGTGGTCTACGTAATCTCCTCCTTCATTATTCGGATTATTCCCAGCATGATTATCTTCATCTGCAGGGTTCTCTTCTTCCAGTACAGTGAAGTCTTCATAATCTAAAGCATTTTTCGTCTCATCTACTTTGTGGAACATAACATTTTCAATATTGATTTCATTAGCTGCAGTTTTAACATTATCATTTCCATCCTCATTTACCACATTTAAAGAGTTAAATTTGAAATCTCCAAAATTGTTTTCACGATTATCAGTGGTATCCTCATAATTTTCAGCTTTGCTATCCTCATATTTAGCTCGAAAATTGAGAGCATTGTCATCATAATCTACTAAATTATAATTATCAGCTCCAGTGATAACCTTATCATCTTTAGTGTTATCTTCGTTCATTCCGGTTAGCTCGTCATATTTACCATTATTACTCTTATAATCAACACCAATCTCATTGCCAGTGGTATTCTCATATGGAACAAAATCCTCATAATCTGAGAGCTTGTCATCGTAATCTACTAAATTATAATTATCAGCTCCAGTGATAACCTTATTATCTTTATTGTCATCTTCGTTCATTCCGGTTGGCTGGTCATATTTACCATTATTACTCTTATAATCAACACCAATCTCATTGCCAGTGGTATTTTCATATTCAACAAAATCCTCATAATCTGTGAGCTTGTCATCGTACTCATTATTGTTCTCATCAAAACTATTCCCATCGTCAGTGATGTCCTCATAATTCTCAGAAATATCATCATAATCTGTGATCTCCCCATCGTTTCCAATATCGCTCTCATCATAACTAGCCTCATCGTCAGTAGTATCCTCATAATAATAATCATCATCATCATCGTCATCATAATATGTAGTCCAGTCATCGCTTCCAGTGTTACTCTCATCAAAACTAGCTTTATCGTCAGTTGTATCCTCATAATCTTCATCAATGTCATCATAATCTGTGGTCCAGTCATCGCTTCCAGTGTTACTCTTACCAAAACTAGCTTTATCGTCGGTGATATCCTCATAATCTTCAAAGATATTCTCATACGCAGGCCTGTCATCGTTCCCAGTGTTACTTTTATCAATACCAGTCTCATCGCCTGTAGTATCCTCATATTTCCCAGCAAGGTCCACATCAATGGACCCGCCATCGTTCCAAGTATTACTCTTATCAATACTGGTTTCATCGTTAATGGTGTCCCCATAATCAACAATATTTTCGTAATTTATAGGCCCATCATTATTTCCTGTATTACTTTCATTAACTCTAGTCTTATCATCCTTATCATCAGTTATATAGTCATAATCCCCAGAAATGCCCTCATTTCCTGTGAATCCGTCATCTTTCTTAGTATTGCTCTCAACAACAATCTCACTGTCAATGGTATCTTCATAATCCTCAGCAATGCTCTCATAATCACCAGTGATGTCGTCATAGTCACCAGTAATGTCATCATAATCATCAGCAATATCCTCATTTGCAAATCCAAGGTTATTTCCATAATCCTTAGGATTATCTTCATCGCATTCAGTGTAGCACTCTTTTTCCTCGGTATTACTCACATCAACACCAATCTGTTCTTTAGTAATATCTTCATAATCCCCAATACTGTATTCATCATCTACAGCGATGTTTTTAATATCTCCATTATTATAATCATAATTAGTGTCCTCTTGATCAATTCCAGTGGGGCACTCTACGCATTCAGTGTAATCCTCATCAACGCCAAAGTTATTTTGATTGACTTCAGTGCTTTCGAAATTTGATACATTACTGTCAACGATCTGCTTGTTTTCATCTTCTAATTCAGTATTTGAACTTTCACCATCCTCGATGTTGATATTTTTTCGATTATTCTCCATTTCAGACTCATCTACACTTGGACTATGACTATTAATTGGCTTCTTCTCAGTGGATCCCTCATAGTTTCCTTCGTCTTCACTTAAATAAATTTTATAGTTATTGATCACACTAGTTTCACCATAATCCACCTTTTCTAATTCCTTGTTTGAACTTTCTCCATCCTCGATGTGAACTTCCCAAGGATCCGTATTTACTATTTTGTTGTAAAAATTCTCATATCCACTGTTGTTGGTTTCATTAACTTCACTCGAATCAGGTTCATCAAGGTTCAGTTCGGAATCATACCATTGCATTTCTTCGTATTCAATTAATTCCCTTCCGCTGTAAGCGCGCGTCCAACAACGCGTGCTTGTGGAAATAAAAAGTATAAAGTACAGTAAAACAGAAGGCATTACGTGTGCTTGAATTCGAATTTTTAAATGAATTGGAGAAATTTGTTGTATTTCAGATGTATACTATGAACAAGAAAAATCTGAATAAATTTCATTCGCAACATGTGTTTATTTCCCTGATACAAAGCACGAATACGCATGTTTCAGCTGAATAATTAAGACATCTGGCGATGTTGATCGAAAAATAAAATGCAGTGTTTTTCCCAAGAATGCAAGTGTTTATATAGAGTTTGCTTTTTTTTGTTGTTTGATCATGTAATTGTTCAAATTGAACAGAAGGACATAAACAGCTTTAACTTATAATTAAAAAGTAAGTTTTGAAATAACATATAGCTAGACAGTGTCTTAGATAGATTTTAATACCTTGGGCGCATTATACAGGGTGTCTCTGAGATATTGAACACATTTCAAAATTACGTTTTTAAAAAAAATCTATGAGCAGTGATTGTTTTTCTATGTCACGTATTGCGAATACCTTTTTAAGGTAAAATTATAAATTAGTTTGTGAAATTATCTTCTCGGGGAGAGAAAATGTATTTAATTTTTGTCTATCATTTGTTGTTATTTTGATTCGTGCAAAGAACGGTTACTTTTCTTAGGGCGTTAACAAAATTTTAAATTTCCTAGGCACTCTTAAACCTGAATATGGTGTCAAACATAATTTAATTTCCGTGAGGAATAGTCAAATTGCGGCCTGAAGTATTTTTCGGGTTGCCATATTCTCAAAAAAGAACAAACTTGTTTATCCCCGCGAAAAACGGTTGCCATGGACCGCAATATAAACTTTTCGTTTTTGAGATCCATTATTTGTATTTACGTAAAATTTGATTATCAGTTTGTTTACTTTAATTATATTAGCATGAAACTTTTCCAGATGTTACGTTCGCAATTAAACACAGAAACTTCATAAATTTATTATAATTTTAATATAATTTGTCTATTTTAAAATATGTTTTGCTATTGTATTCGAATAAATTTTTGTCTTTTCTTTATTATGTTATCTTATTGTTTATGTTATTATTTTGAAAGTTTATATTCGACATAAAATAATACAATAACTAAATATTTCTTTAATATGTATTTTTAGACAAAAGTATAGACTTTACAAAGGTAAGTACAAAGGTAAGTTAACATTTATATGTATGAATTATAAATTGTTCGTTTATTTTAAAGTGATTTCCCTTTTATAAGGTATTATATATATTCAATATTCATCTACTTCGATTGCATCTTCTGTTTTACTGTCTTCGTCGCTCCCGTTTTCGTCATTCTCGTCTTGGTCGCAATCTATCTCTGAGCTATCCACGGGATACCAAGGACAAGACTATAAAATGAAAGTTTTTTTAATACTAAATATAAAGAACTTTACAATAATGAACTAGACAACAAAAATATAATTTCCTTTGTATAACTTTGACGCTTGTAAATGATAATGGTTATTGAGCTAAACCTTTTACTGTACATATTTTTTTTAAAAAAGATAGTGCCTACGTAAAATACTTTCCAGAGATCTGGAAAAATATTATAAAACATATTTGAAAACCAATTTTGCCCCTATGACCCCAAAAAAAGTTTCCGTTTCCAGAGGCGTAGCAGAATTACGCATTAAATGAAATGTCTCATTTGAATATTATTTAAAAGATTTTTATCCGTTGAACTACCAAGGCAACATTAAGTAGTTATAAACAGAAGAAATGTTAAAAATGTGTGCCAAAAGAATGGCTATTTTAAGTTTGTTAGATTGCTTTGTTAAGATGGCTTGAACAAAAGCTGAGATTAGCAATATTAAATCACTGCACATTTTTGGGAAAGTTAAATTACTTAAATTTGAGTATGTCATTGCTCATTTACGATGCAATTATACTCAAGGAAAAACAAGTACGTTCAGGTACTCATTTTTAAGTACCTTTTCTTTTACAGTGCAGTAAAGAGTTAATAAGGTCACACTTATAAGCTAACAAGTGGAGTTCGTTAAATATAATATTTCAATAATATAGAAATATGTTCAAAAGTGTCAAAAAGTGATATACGGTTATATTTAATTTTTTTAAAATAAATTATTCAAACTTGTATACTAAATATGAAGAATTAGAGGTGTTTGTTAGATTTAAACAAAGACACACATACCCACAAACATACGCACTCTCATTGGATTCTATAGTGCGTGGGGCCGAAAGGTCTACGGACCCCGTCTTTTTTATTTTTTAACCCGGTTCAAATAATTTTGAAATATTTTTATACATTATTTAAGGGGGGAAATTGTCGAAATTTAATTAAAATAAATTTTTTACTAGTTAAATAAACTTATTTATATAATTTTCCTTTTTTTATATGTCTTCCATTACTATCAGTTAAATTTTTGGTTATTAATTATTTTTTTATATTTTAATATTTATTCTTCTTATTTTAATACTTATTTTTTTATTTTAATATTTATTTTTTTATTTTAATATCTATTCTTTTTATTTTAATATTTATTCTTTTTATTTTAATATTTATTCTTTTTATTTTCATGTTTATTCTTTTTATTTTAATATTTATTCTTTTTATTTTAATATTTATTCTTTTTATTTTAATATTTATTCTTTTTATTTTAATATTTATTCTTTTTATTTTAATATTTATTCTTTTTATTCGGTCTCTCAGTTTTACGTATGTTTGTATATTTACAAGAAAGTTTTATAATTTTTACAATTGGTTATTCATATTAATTATTGCATTATGCATATTTTTAATTCGGGCCACCTTACTTTCCCATACGATTCTACAATGCATACTCTCTTTCTCGCCAACGCATTGATTATTTAATATCAAATAACATACCAAAAGAGACTCCAGTAGATCAGCTGCTTCTTCCTGAAATATTTAAATGATAAAATTTAAAAGAATATAAACATTATAATATTGGAGAATGATTATGAATCTATATATTAAAAAAAGAGTGTATGCGTATGTTTGTAGTTTATACAAATATGCAGTTTTATACTGATTTTGTTGAAAGTTGACATTGACTTTCAAGGCACGGGGAAGGTTACTGTCTACATGAAATTTCGAACAACCACCGCTATCTCCCTTTCCTACCCCTTAACTCGCTTAACCCCATTGACTTTTTAATAAAACCTATTTCCATTACTGTAATGCACAGTAAAAATGGAATATTTTAACATTGTAACAATGTACCATATCTTACATAGTTAGCTAGGATAGATAAACGATGCATTCTGATTGGTTGATGAAAAAATATCGCCAATATGCCGCCAAAATATTGCCAAATGAATAGAAATGTCGCCAAACTAATAGAAATTTTCGCCAAATGAATAGAAATTTAGTCAAATAAACTAAAATATGGTCATTTACCAAATACCAAATACCAAAATACCATAATACCAAAATGTCGAAATTATTGTCCAGATGATAACATTAATATAATTTTTGCACGCTTGACCTACAAATTAAGAAGATAGTTACTGTCTACATGAGATTTTGAAAAAACCACCGCATCCCTCCCCTTAATTAGCAGAAATGATTTCTTACTAAAACCTCCAAATGGAGCCACGGTGATGAAATCGGTCAACTCTCTGCGTAAAGCTATATATATATATATATATATATATATATATATATATATATATATATATATATATATATATATATATATATATATATATATATATATATATATATATATATATATATATATATATATATATATATATATATATATATATATATATATATATATATATATATATATATATATATATATATATATATATATATATATATATATATATATATATATATATATATATATATATATATATATATATATATATATATATATATATATATATATATATATATATATATATATATATATATATATATATAGAAGAGTGTCTATAGGTTTGTTTTTTATACAAATCTACAGTTTCAGGCAGCAGTTTTTTTCCGGGCAATGCCGGACATTTCAGCTAGTTGAGTTATAATAATGTAGAGTTATTTTTTGCTGTTGATGAGAAAATATGGTCTGCTTCTGAAACGTGTAGTTCAATTTAATACTTGCATTAATTATTGAGATTTTACCAATTGTAGATAAAATCCATAATGGCACTCTAAATTTATTTTTTTTATCAAACTCTATTTTATTATTTAAAGATATAGAAATATTTAAAAGTATAATGAGTGTTTTGAATGATTATTTATGTATAAAAGAATTTAATGAGAAAACTTAAATATATCGCAAAGAGTATTTTATTATTTAATAAGTATGTATTAAATTTATCATAACATTTTACTCTTTAGAGTTTGACTCGAGTAAAATAATAATAATAATAAAATAATAATTTTTATTTCAATCATAGTAATGACCTTAATAATTAATATTAATTATTGAACATTAATTAATTAATGAAATAATAATTAGCCCAAATGTCCTGATTATGAGTACAGTTTCACGGTCTCCCTATATTAAAATTGCAAGCTGATATTGAATTCAAATGAACTATTTACTATCTTTGAACACGATAAAAGAAATTAATTCTAAGCCTTTAAGCAGAAAATGTCAAAATTGTAAAGTTGTTTTCTCTGCAAAATGAACAAAATTACATTTTTTCACTATTGGAATTTCGAAAAACACTCCCAATAGTGAAAGTTATTTCAACATAGAATATTTTTTGATCATTGGACATCCATAGATGTCCCAAACTCTTAGAGGGTTAATATTGATTAACTGTTAACTTACGCTGTCCATCTCTTTCAAAGCTGTATTTTCACATTCAATGCTCTAAAAAAGTAACAAACATAAGATTTTCAAAAGTAGTTGTCATTTTTTATAAAAAAATTATATGTGAGACAGATCTATAACGTTTACTTCTCCATCACAAATTTCTTTAAAAATAAAGCTTTAAAATGATAGAGAAAATACCCATATAAATGAGTTTTCATTCTAACAGAATCCTTGAATATTTTGTAAATAATATCTGCAATTACAAAAAATATTTATATGAATCGAACAAAGATTTTTTTCGTGTACTTTTATAGAACGGATATAAACCAAATTAAACATCCAATACATTAATTAGGGCCGTCCAATATACAAATTTTTCCAAATGAAATTCGCCATGAAAAATTGATTTTTTTTTTTAAATTAGAGTTTTTCATATAAACTACATAATATGATTAGTCTGGCAATATTTTTTTAAAAGTTACTGTTAACTCATACTTGAGCCTATATTATTAATCTCGTTTTACATAACTTCATTGTACTATCAAAATATTCTATTATATTATTATTGAATCAGCTTGTAAATGGCAAAACTAAGTAGTTAAGCAAGCAAATATATGCACTGAAGAATAGAGAGGATATAGGTAAGGAATCCGTAAAAGAGTGCGCAATAAAAAATAATAAATTAATGACCTTGTACTACTTATAATAACATGATGCATTTAAATACTGATAATAAATTAATTAAAATACTTTTTACTGCTAACTACTGTACGCTTTATTTTCAGGAACAATTCAATCAGATTTACCATTTGTGATAATTTCGAATAGAAGTTAAAAGCTTAGAATTGGAGGATATACAGAAACAACCAAAATTATCTATTTAATATTTCACATAATATAACGATAAAAAATAGCGAATGAATAACTTAACTTTTCAATGATTTATAATTAAACCATAAGATATTTAAAAAAAAAATTGTATCTAAAGAAGATTGATGATTGATTACCTTTGCAATTTCTTCCAATGATTTATTACAGTGCCATTTTCTTGCATCTTGCGATTTCATCGGAAAAGACATTCCCGGGAAACATTTCTCGGTAATTTTTTCCAACTGAAATAAAACAAAATAATTAAAAAAAACAAATACTATGCATGGTTCCATTTATTGAGCTACGACTCAATATGATTTTTTATAAAGTACTCCACTTTAAACATTCATTAATGTAAGGCGGTGTAACGGGGGCATCTGATACTGATACAATGCTGATAATAATTGAATTAAAATACTTTTAAATACTAACTACTCTTTATTTTCAGGAATAATTCATACAGATTTATATTTCGTGGTAATTTCAAATAGAAATTAAAAGCTTAGAATTGGAGGATATAGAGAAACAACCAAATTTATATATTTAATATTTCACATAATACAACAATAATCCCCCGCCCCCTTTGTATTAAAAAAAAAGCGTTAGAGGAAATTTTGTGTTCATGTTTCGGCAACCCTGGATATGTTTTCTCTCTACATCAATTGCACGGCCGCCAGTGGCACTCTAGCAGTGGCGAAGAGTATTAATTCATAAATCAAATAGATTTTTCTGTTTACAACTTGAATTACCCTCTTTTTCAAGCTATTCTAAGGATTATAATTTAAAATTTATAATAAAAATAACTTTAAAGATTGCATTAAATTAGATTTAATTTCAATTTTTTTTGTTGATCATACATTTTTTTTAAGGAGTTGCCCCGTGTCCAAAACTGATTTAGAGCAATTATAGGTACTATGGCTTGACAAACAGGAAACGGAACCCAGTAATCCCAAATAGTTCAGTTAAAATATTCTGATTTTTTTCCTGACAAAATGGGGTTGAATTACGTTCAGAAAACGGCAAAAGGAGCTGATGGGAACATATACACAAAATAAGATTTGCAAAATGCAGTGGTTGACGTGAAAAAGGAAAACAATGGAATGGTTCATTGTTTCCATTCTGAAATGGAATGGTGAAAAAAATGTTAAGAAAAATGTTGACCAAAAAAATGCAAGAGAACACATTTTTTGGTATAATGTTTCTGAAATAGTTGATATTATCCCACCTCCTAAACATATTAATAACCATGGGATGTATAAGGTTCCTGATTTATCTTTGTAGAATGTTGCAAAGTCCATAATTTGTTGTTGTTGTTGTTGTTGTTTCTCTCTCTCCCCCGCTTATGCTCTCAAACATTGTTTGAGAACTAAAGAACATCCTAGATTCTGAAAACCAAAATATCTTCACTATTTTTAAATTTTAAGAAGGGGAGGAGAAGTACCAACTTACCCTGAAGAAATGGGGTAGTGGATAATTGACTTCAGATTGAAAAACCTCGTTTATACTTTTAAACAACTAATTAGTTTCAAGAAGTTTTATGCATCACTTTAAGGGGACTTGGTACCCTTTGATTTGAGAAAATCGATGAAAATATCAATTATTATTTTTTTTGCTTAAAATATGCTCTTATACCTAAAGTTTATTATTACAAAGTTTTGAAACGATCTGATAATTATAAATGTAATTAAAATGCGTTTCATTACTCTCATAGCACTTAAAATGCTACGTCCATTTCGATGTTTACATTTTTGACGCAACAGCTTTTCGTCATTTATTTAAGGAAAAATCAGCTAAGAACAAGTTGAACGTGTTTATCTGTGACTGTATCTATCACATCACGTGTTTGTTTACTTTTTTTTACCGTGGTTTGATATAATTTTAAATTTGAAGGTACAAGGAGACGTATTTGCCAAAGGCGACGTATTTAACAAATGTAATAACATGTTTTTGCTATTGTCAAAGCATATTCTAAAGTCTTTTATGGTATGGAATATGTATGTTTAATGAATTCAGTTGTATTAGTATGGATTCTAACACAAAATTAGTCTAAAACAATATTTTAAACACTATTATTTTGATTTTAACAGATTTTTCTCCAAAATTTAGTTTTATTATCATTTTAAAACTGAGTACACAATAGTGATTTAATATACTCCAATTAAATAATAAAAACCGGAATTTTATATGTATGCAAGTAGTTATAAAATTAATTATGTGTAAAGAAAATATCAAATGTATTCCTCGAGTTATTTGAATTTGAAATGTTTAAACTGATTTATCTCAGTTTGTGTTTTTTGCATATGCCACGGTATTTAAAATAGGAATACTTTCTCACATATTATTCAAATGACTTGATTTTTTTTCTAAAATACCAGTATAACCTATTTAAAATAATCAAGGATGGGTTTTGCAAAATAATGAAAAGAAAAAAAGTTAAAAATTAAAAAGTAGACTAAATCATGTTTTTTTCCATTTTTTTGCATATACATCGACATTTTTTTTTTTTTCTCAAGAACTAAATCAGTTATTTCAAATTCGATCCTTAAAGTTATAAAATATAGTACAGTGAATGTAAGAAAAAAAATTCTTTACAAAATTATAAAAACTGAAAGAGAAAAACCATTTTTAAAACAGTTCAATTTTTTTTAAAAAAATTAAATTTTGTAAAATATACTCATAAAAATAATTTTTTTGTTGCTAAAATCATGTTATATAATAATAACCTTCAATAATATGTGTAAAATATCTATGTAAATTATTTAATAAAAAAAATTATTCCAAGGGTACCGAGTCCCCTTAAATAGTAAAATATACTAAGCATTTTGATATTACAATAGTAAGTAAGTAATAATAAATTATAGCGAGAAAAAATGCCTAAACTGAAAATACATTTTTTGTGTTGTAAAATTGTTAGTCAGTTATCACGCGTTGCCTTATTTTATAAAATTTATTTTTTAAAAATATGACAAACTTATTGTCGTTATATTTAGTAATCATATTAGCTACTAAATATCATGGACACTCACAAGTACATAAATTTTAAAAAAAATGTATAATTTAGGTACTTTTAAACATGAAAAAATCATCTAATAAAATAATAATAAGTGTATTTATATGTTTGTTATTACATTATTATTATTATTTAAACAAAATAACATATGCTAAAAAATTCTGATAATATTACATACATTTTCGTTCATGTCAAATTGTTTTAAACATTTGTTTAACGTTGTCATTCTTTCTTCAAACTCATCTTCTTCGACACCATCTTAAAGAAAAGATCGAATAGTTACACAAATGTTATTATAATTTTTCTATATTTTGATTTACTTGTACAGCAGCTGCGAAACCTATTCATAAAGAAAAATGACTGCGATAATGCAACTAGCATCATTGTTTCTTGCCCATATGCAAATTTATTTACAGCGCATGTGCGCCCCGCTTTTGTCACCAGCGCATGCGCGCTCTTCTCCTTGTTTATAAATACGCCGAAGAACGGCGAAATAAATTAGAAGCTACCTCAGTTCTGCTTGTCGCTATATTTCTTTTAACAACACCCCACAGGCGGGTACATTTGGAGGTTCCACCGAGATGTTATGCGCTTTCATCATTTCAAGTAAGAAATTTCCTTTTTATTAAATATGGAAGCCGATCAATTAGTTCGACTGCGTGGTTACGAAAAAGCAGCTTTAACGCGAATAGAAACATTTATAGCCACCGCTAGCTCCGACACTAGTTTAACAAACTTATCAAATCGATTAATTAGGTTAGAAGAGGTATTCAGCAACGTTCTAAAATATGATTCCCTTTTACCGGATGACCAACAAGAAATAGTTGAATTAGAAGACCGTTATTTTCAAGCTAAAGAAAAGCTTCGTCAACTTTCGGAGCCACAAGCGCGACCCGAAGTAACTACAGATTCGCAAGTTCTAAACTCAAGTTTTAGATCAGCGTCGGATTTTAGGATGCCTAGGCTGAATATTCCTATTTTTCACGGGGATTATACACAGTGGCTTCCATTCAAAGATTTGTACGTGGGTATAGTTCACACGAATGAAACTTTATCGAACATTCAAAAGTTCCAATATTTAATTGGATTACTAGGCGATGATCCTAAAGCGATCATTCGACATATTCCGTTAACGAGTGCCAGTTACGAGGAAGCTTGGTCAAAACTCGTAACTGGTTACGATAAGAAAAAACAAATAGTGAATTCGCTACTCGCTACATTCTTCAAACAAAACGCAATTCTTAACGTTAATCACGCTAATCTACGATCGCTTGCTGACATCTCCGAGCAAGTGATCAGAGGGTTAAAATGCGTCGACGAAAGTGCTACAAAACCAGATGTCTGGATTATCTACATGCTTCTAAATAAAGTTGACAATGAAACTCGTCGTTTATGGTCAGAAAAGAATGTAGATGTAAACTTTCCGTCGTTCGATTCTTTCATAGAATTTCTAAATGAAAGATCGTCTGCGTTAGAAAACGCGAGATTCGAGACTCAAAATCAAAAAGAAACGAAAAATCAATCAAATCCTCGTTCTTTCTTTTCGAAGTGTACAAAGTGCAAAGAGTCTCATTTTTTATCAAAGTGCACCAGCTTTAAAAATTTGAATCTTGCAGCACGCAAAGCGTTTGTAATCAAAAGAAACCTTTGTATGAACTGTCTTTCGGAAAGGCATCAAACCAAGGCTTGTTTATCACAATTTACTTGTAGATTTTGTAATCTTAAACACCATTCTCTTTTGCACGATGAAAGATTAGGATCAAACTACGCTCAAACTACAAAGTGTAGTGCAGATGACCACCAGCATTCACAAACAGAGGAGGCAAACCAAATGATGATGTCTGATGTGGATCAACACCAACATGCGTGTGAGCCGGCATCATCTAACCTTCTCCGATGTGATTCGACGGTAAATCCCGCACACGGTAACAGAGCTTTGCTTCCTACTGCTGTCGCTTTAGTTAAGGACTCAAATGGTAAGCTGATAAACATTCGCATTCTTCTCGATTCCGGTTCTCAAGCTTGTTTCCTGTCAGAATCGTTTGCTCAAAAACATTCTTTAAATTTCGATTCAAGCGTTCGAGTATCGGTGACTGGTATTTCCACTACCACACCCACTACAACTCTAGGCAGTGTGAATTTGTGCATTATTTCAAAATACGATAGCAATGTTAAATTCAATCTAACAGCATTTGTTTTGAAATCTTTGATTGCGCCTCAACCATTGCATGCGATCACATTGCATGATCGTGAGCTGCTAACTGGCTTGCAATTAGCTGATAGTAACTTTTGCACACCAAATGAAATTGACTTAATTTTGGGAGCAGATCAATTTTTTTCGATCCTTCTACCAGGTCAAGTTTTACGTGCAAACGGTGAACCTATTGCTCAAAATTCACGCTTGGGATGGATTGTGTCGGGTAATACCACTAGCAGCACATTAGTTAGTCTCACACTTGCTAATATAAATCTGCACGAAGATTTAAAACACTTTTGGGAAATCGAATCAATACCGATTGCTCAAACCCAAGAGCTAACTCCAGAAGAAAACTTCTGCGAAGAACATTTCTCGTCGAATTACACATTTAATTCGGACGGAAGATTTGAACTTAAACTTCCTTTTTTCAAGACAAATTTGAAACTTGGGAATTCGTATAACTCTGCCATTTATCGCTTGAAGTCAATGGAAAGAAAATTCATTAAAGACCCCGAAATTGGCAACCAATACAAACAATTTATGTTCGAATACATTGATTTAGGGCACATGAAACTAGCAAACGATAACTCGAATCATATTCCTGATCACGGTAAATTCTTTCTCCCTCACCATTTCGTCTTAAAGGACTCCACCACGACCAGTATGCGCGTAGTATATGACGGTTCCTGTAACACTGAAGATTCGGTTTCTTTAAACGAAACTCTGGCTGTAGGGGCGAAACAACAGAGGGATATATTTGACATCTTGCTAAATTTCCGTATGCAAAAAATTGCTGTAACCGCAGATATAACTAAAATGTATCGACAGCTAATGATTTGCCCATCTGATCAAACCTTTCAACGAATCTTATGGAGGTTCGAGAGTTCGAAACCTATTCAAGAATATAAACTCACAACTGTTACCTACGGACTTTCATGCTCTTCTTTTCTCGCAACTAGGTGCTTAAAACAAATAGCGCTAGATGCCGAAAACGACTTTCCTGAGGCTTCTAAAGTCATACGAGAACACTTCTACGTAGACGACCTTCTTGCAAGCATGGACACTCCCGAGGAGGCAGCTCGAGTGTGCAAACAAGTTTCTACTCAAACGAGGATTCGAACTAAGGAAGTGGAGATCCAACTCTACGCAACTTCTGTGTGAGTTGAAGGTTAAAGACGAAGAAAACTGCCTGGATATAAAAGGTAAAACGCATTGTAAAGTGTTAGGTTTGCAATGGAACTCAAGCAGTGATGTTTTCAGTTTTACCCCACATCTGGAAATAATCCCACCACTAACAAAACGAAAGGTAATATCTAACTCGGCCCAAATTTACGACCCATTGGGATTAATTAGCCCTTGTGTAATTTGGATTAAGATCTTTTACCAAAAGTTATGGTTAATCAAAAGCGACTGGGACAGTGTTTTACCTGAAAGTTTAGTCATTGAATGGATGGAGTTTCAAACTAATTTTAATTTGATTCAAAGCATTCAAATCCCTAGATGTGTGTCGGAAACAAAATCCGAGATGTCTTTGCATTGCTTTTGCGACGCATCTTCACAAGCCTACGCCGCTGTTATCTATTGCAAGCAGAGATTCGTGAACGGAGCATCTGTTAATCTACTAGTCTCCAAAACTAAAGTTGCGCCTATTAAACAAATTTCAATCCCTCGCCTTGAGCTGTGCAGTGCATTTTTACTAGCTACCTTATTACAATCCGTAATGAGTGCTCTTGAATTGAATATCAAAAACACTGAGGTACATGCTTGGACTGATTCAAAAATCGTTCTTGCTTGGCTTTCTTCTCATCCAAGGCGCTGGAAAACTTTCATCGCTAATAGGACATCTCAAATATTAGAAACCATTCCTTCTAATTCCTGGCATTATGTGCCTTCGAAACAAAACCCTGCTGATATAGCTTCACAAGGTATCAGTCCTCAACATCTAGGAAGTTGTGAACTTTGGTGGCATGGACCAAATTTTGTTCTTCAAGATTCAGACTATTGGCCACGCGAAAACCCAGTATCTGAACATATCGACCCAGAATTACTCGAACAAAAAAGCGACCCCATTTTCTCGCATTCATGCACAACTAACTCAACCTTACAGGACATTTTTAAGAGACATTCTTCACTAGCAAAAATAATTCGCATACTAGCTTACTGCCGACGTTTCATATCGAATTGCAAGACCAGTACTCGTGTAACAAACACAAAGGATATTGCACATTTGAAGCTTTCAGAAATCGTCGAAGTGAAGTGTATCCTATTTCGTTGGGTTCAAGAAACGCATTTTTCTGATGAACTCAATCGGTTGAAAACAAGCAAGTCCTTATCTCCACATAGCACAATAATCACTTTGCATCCATTTTTGGACCAGGGTATTTTACGGGCAGGAGGACGCATCGGAAGATCCAGTTTGCCTTATAAATCTAAACATCCTATCCTGTTGCCAGAAAAACACAAGATCAGTACTCTGCTCATTCGAGAAGCTCACATTGCCAACTTACATGCCGGACTAACCCTCTTGTCTCACATCCTTAAACAAACTTATTGGATTGTGGGTGCAAAGAGGTTGATTCGAAAACTAATCAATAAATGTGAAGTTTGTTGCAGGTACCGATCAAAGCCATGCAAACAACTGATGGGGGACCTACCCAAGGCTCGAGTTCAAGTTAGCCGACCTTTTGAAAACTGCGGTGTTGACTTCACGGGGGCAGTTGAAGTAAAAATTGGTAAAGGTCGGGGGCATAAGTCTACTAAAGCCTATGTAGCTTTATTTGTCTGTCTAGCAACAAAAGCGTTGCACTTGGAGTTAGTAGGCGATCTAACCTCGGACTCTTTTATTTCTGCACTACGAAGATTCATTTCGCGACGTAGCTGTCCATCACACATGTACTGTGATAATGCCACTAATTTTGTCGGGGCATGTCGTAAAATTGATGAAGTTCAGAAATTCATTAATCGAATTCATGACGACCCAACAATCGCGTATTTCCTCAATACCGCGGAAATTATTTGGCACTTTATTCCACCCACTTCCCCCCACTTCGGTGGACTTTGGGAAGCGGGTGTGAGATCGGTGAAATTTCACATCAAAAGGTCTATTGGCAACACTAAATTGACATTTGAGGAATTGAGCACACTACTTTGCCAAATTGAAGCGGTCCTCAATTCCAGACCTTTGGTTTCACCAAATAACGATATTGACTCGTTATATGCATTAACCCCTTCCCATTTTCTATTAGGAGACGAGATAAGCTTCCTTCCAGATCAGCCTACTGATGATACGGTGCCACCTCGAACCCGATGGCAGTTAGTTCAATGCATCCGGAGGAGCTTTTGGAAGAAGTGGCAAGGGGAGTATCTACATTCCCTCCAGCAAAGAACCAAATGGAGAAGCCCAGAAGTGAGTCTTGAAGTTGGAGACCTAGTGATCCTTAAGGAACCCAATCTTCCACCAGCCACTTGGCCTCTGGGACGAATCCAGGAGGTGCATCCCGGCAAGGATCGACATGTGCGAGTGGTCACCGTCAGGACCGGAAAAGGACTATTCAAGCGGAACATTTTGAAATTAATTAAGTTATAATTAATTTGGGCAGGAGTATGTTTCTTGCCCATATGCAAATTTATCTACAGCGCATGTGCGTCCCGCTTTTGTCACCAGCGCATGCGCGCTCTTCTCCTTGTTTATAAATACGCCGAAGAACGGCGAAATAAATTAGAAGCTACCTCAGTTCTGCTTGTCGCTATATTTCTTTTAACAACACCCCACAGGCGGGTACAGTTGCTAGTTGCAGAACAGAATTTTAAATTACTATTTATCTTTCAACACTTACAGTAATATTATTATCAAAGCTAAAATAATAATAATAAATATTCAGAATTTTACTTGTAAAAAAATCTTCACTCGGCACTCATTCCCCTCATTTTAATATGGGTGATAGAACGACACCAAGGGTTTAAATTAAACAAATCCCATTTTAATCGAAAAGGGTGATAACACTATTTCTATAATAGGGGTAATAGACAAATGGAACCACTTGCCAATGAATATTGCTAATTGTACAGGAGTAAAGGATTTTAGAAGTTAGGTTTTCACTGAGGGGATAGTTAGGAGATGCTATTTGGACCAACCTTGTTGAGCCTTGAGCCTGTTATTGGTCGTCAATATTTGTATTTGTAATATCCAAAAAAAAATATTTAAAAAATACAAGTTTTGCAATTGCATTTGATATCTACAATATGTCTCAAAGTAAAATTTTTCTTGGGAAATAATGAACGTATTGTACATGTAATTTTATTGTACTATTAATGTCATTTTGGTAAAGCCATTTTGCTGTTAGCCCTGTTTATACCATTTTAGCTTTATTTATTAAGCACTGGAGAGAGTTTCGGCAGTTTTGCTGGAGTGACCCAGTTTTAAATGCGATTTAAGTAATTACATACCACAATTGAACCACTCTTTAGTATAATTCGCTTCTTCCATTGGAGTCCACTCTTCATAATCGTCGTATTCTTCTTCTTTACTAACCTCTATGCGCGCCAACACAGAAGCCAAGCACATAAATATAACAAGAATATTAAAATACATAGTGGATGTGATTGAGCTAATGGAATTCCTGATGGAAAAGAGTAGCAAAACTGCGCTTTATGTTTTATATCATTGACGAGGAAGTGTATCTAAAAATTTCCTATGACCTTAGCAATTGTTCTTTTTTTAAAAAAGGAGTTTGGGACAGGTATTGTTATTTCCTATAACGTTACACAGACAGCATTAGCATGATATGCATTACGATGGAACACGCCATTGATTTGGATTTCTATATAATGTAAAAAAAATCTTTCCTTGATGCTGGAACGATTAATACAAAAGCATTGAATTAATTTGTCTGAAAATAGTTCAATATTATAAATATTTAATATATTTATAAGAAAACTATTTTTATGAGATGTAATAGTTTTAATAATATAAAATCCCCTTTTTATCTCAGGTTATATTCAATATTTAAAAATTATTTCGTTAACCTATATTAAATTTCCCATGTTAAATATTTATTTAACATGGGAAACTTTGATCGAATAATAAGTTCAATTCACTTCTTTATCTTACGGAGACGAAACCATACTGAGCTAGAATATAATATAACTGTAAACACTGGGAGCGAGGGCTCCCATTGAGCGACAATATACTTTACCGTGCGAATGCATACAATTTGGAACAAAGGTTGAGAAACGTTCGTCCTTGGCTATACGGGAGTTTCGCGTGACGTCATGTTTAAAAGTTTTTCAGTGCCTTTTGTCTTTTTTTTCTTGTAAGTAAGTATTGAAAAATATTAAATATATAACATTTAATTATTTTTGACAGCCAGAAATGCGTTTTTAAATCTACCTATGCGAAAGGACTATTTTTTTTACCTTTGCTCAAAAAGAAGTAAAGTGGTCGGCCATACACTTCGGGCATGGATTATTTGTAGTTGAGGAGTCATGATGTCACTCTCGCTAACATCTAAGTGAAGCCCACTTGTATGGCCTCAGACACGTGGTTAATTACGTCATTTCATTCATAAATTTTCACTGTTACACATTTCCCAATTTATTGGCCAATCGCGAGAATTTTTTAATTCATAATTTTGAAGAAATGGCACGTGATATGGGCCTTTCGCTCTGAGATGTGGGCTTCACGAATATGACGTCATATTCTCTCTACTACAGACCATTCATGCTCGAAGGCCATACTTAGTTCTCGCTCCACTTATAATTAAGCTATAGTTATAGTTATATATTCTAGCTCAGTTCTAGCTTATAGTTAAGTTATTCTAGCTCAGTGGGCGAAACGCAATATGGATCGTGGAAGTCGCTCTGTCCAGGACTTAGCTTCTTTTAGAATAGAACACAGAATAATGGTGTCGGTTTCTATATCAACTACACATGGGAATGATTACCTTTTAGCGTAAATTTGTGAAAGAGACTTTCAAGAAACCAAAACCAATATTAATTAAATTTTTATTATTTTTACTGAACCCGATACATGTAGAGAGGATTGGCGCACAACCTATTTCTTATGGTCCAAATGTGAGTTTGTAGAGTGGGTTGCTGTCTCAAGTGTTGTCATCATTTTACTAAGGTTTAAAATTGTGCAATAGTTCAGGGTTCGAAATTAGAGGTTGCACATGTGCATAGCTCACCCTTATCGGGGGTGTAATGGGGCCGGTACGACTACTTTTTGAAAGCCTTATCGGTGTACCCGATTTTTATTAGCCAGAAATATTAATTTTTATTTTATAAATTAACTTCTATCCAGGAAAAATCAATTTTTGGTATAGTCTGCTGCTTATACTGACATATAAACTCCTAATATGGTAACTCGCTTAGTTAATGCTTTAACTCCTAACTTTTTTTGCCATTGTAAAAACATTTTTTCCCTTTAAATTATGTTATCTAGTCATCTAAATGTGAGACCTAATTTTTTATGAAATTTTTTAATCACTCATTTAGAAATGTAAAAGCATCATTGGTCCTTTAAAGGACCAATTGAGCAATCTTTAAAGCATCTAATTTCTATTTTGAACCATTTGGCTTAATTAAAGCTAAAAATATTTACTTTATTAAAAAAAAAATAGCAAATATATGCATATTCGAACAAAAATCAGATTTTAACAATAAACATTAATTTTTTTTTATTTATTTGCAGAATTCTCTGTGAGAGGGACACTTAAAATTTCCAATGGTAATTAACCAAAACAAATTATATTGCGCGAACGGTTTACTCTAAATTATTCCTATTCACGCATGTGGTTACCGTGGAAACTACTGGGTTTCATCCTATATATTTGTAAATGGGTGGTGTAAGTGTGAAGTTTCCTGGAGCGGAAGAATTAAGATTTTCTCTGCCGATGGGAAATTTTGTCTTTCCTCTAACAGTCGTTATAGGGCAGAGGCGTAAAATGTTCACAATTATTGGGGAGTGGGGGGTGTTGATCATGTCTCAAATATTTACTGAAACTCATTAAATTTAAGGAAATTGAGGCCATTTTTAATCCAACTTTAACTGCGATCTGTATTCCGCGCCTGTGCATTTGAAAATAATCTTTTTTGTGAACCAACACATTAGTTTTCTTCTTCTTCGTTTTCACTCTTAAAACATGTTTTTTATTGTACATACTTTACTCATCGCGTGATGGTTGAATATATTTATTGTATATTTACATAGGCATTTTAATTAAAAGATAATCGATGTTTAAACAAAAATGTGAGTTTCATTGTCAGCTTAATTGTTCAAAACTAACTTGCAAATTCTCTTTTCTGCTCCGTAATGAATAAATCCCACACCATCGCTAATAGCCCATTAAGTTAGTTCAACCACGAAAAACATTTTATTTCTTGTAAACAAAAATACATTTAATAAAAACTGCCAAAACTGTTATTTTTTGGATTAGATCCTAAATAACAAATTTACCACAAATCTCATCGAGATCCATTGTCCTGAGGTCTATTGAGGTTGCGTCGGGTGCCTGCTCAGGCGTTGCCCGGTGGATGAAGGCGTTCGGCTAGTAATCAGAGGATTGCGAATTCGAGCGATGGACTTGACAAAGAAAAGTAAAAATGTATAGAGTGATTTTGCGATCGGAGGATTTGCCAGCTTCGCTACCAAAATACTACGAAGTTGTCTAAAAATACCCAATAACTTATGCTGGTGTGTATATACGGGATTGGTACACGATAAATCTTATCGGGGTCCAGTGTCCTACTGAGGTTATGTCAGGTGCCAGATAAGATGTTGTCTTCGTCATGTGACTGTAGTTCAAACATACGAGGCATCGTTCCCGGGTCTTTCCTTCGAGATAATCCCCAAACCGTCGTCAATAGCCCATTGTGGAGCTCTAGTGTGGGACGTTAATTAACAAAATCAAACCCAAGGTTAAGCATATAAGTGTAACAGAGTTAAAGCAAATTTATCAGGCGAGCAAAGATCTCCTAATTTACCAATCAAATCAAAATGTGAATTTTTAGTTGAATCTCTTACAAAATAATCTAATGTAAACAAAAATTGTAACAAACAAAAATTGTTTGGAACAAGATCGCAATGCTCCTTAGTTTGAGGAAAGTATATATATATATATATATATATATATATATATATATATATATATATATATATATATATATATGTATAGTGAAATGTATTCTAATTATACGTTGTAGTTACCATAAGAAGATAGTGTGATTATATACTTATATTCTAACTAAATTTTTGTGCTTGTTAAAAGTGTCTTGCTCAAAAAGAATGTCACAACATCTTAAACTTTTTAAAATGTTATTTTCTTGGTGTGCTTCGAAATATTTGCACGGAATGGAAAGCTGATAACCTACCTATTCACCCCAAATGACAACAAACAAACAAACAGACAGACAGATCAGACAAACAAACAAACAAACAAACAAACAAACAAACAAAACTTTTAAGTGTGTAATGTAAGCGCAACAAACAATTTTAATACAAATTTCAAGAATAACATCCTCAAACCCTATGTGTGCCTTATGTAATTATGTAAATATTAACTCTATGTAATGTAATGGTGTAAAATGTTGAACTCTAGTAAAAGGGGAACTTCTTGGGTACTCCAAATTGCTGGAAACTCTAACTGTCTGAACTCTCACGGACATTACTATAAACTCCTTTTCATATAGGTTAAGAGTGACACCTAAGTCTATTATTTATTTGAATCTATGGAAATGCACTGATAGTGAACAATGAGTTTATCACTCACTCTTCGGTACATCACTGTTTTTGTATAGAATTTAAGTTAGTTATTAAGTCTTGTATTTAAGCTAGTTATTAAGTCTTGTGTTTCCATGCATATTTTTTCCAGGTACGCCTCCCTATGTGGGCAACCACCCAGCATTGTTGTAAAATTGTATTCTTAAAATATCTTATGTTACAAATATTACGAGCGTGTTGCTCATACTCACTAACTGCTGGATATTTACGAGTACAAAATGTATATGGAGAAAATTACTTTGTAGTCACAATATGTTGCCCAAATATCCTTAGGGACAGGACGGGATAATAATAATAATAAAAAATGTAATTATGTAAGCTTATGTAATTACAAAAAAGACATTGAAGAAACACAAGTTGACAGATAAAATATAACAAAGATTAATTTTTTTTTTTATGTTTATTCAATACAAAATGAAAATTTTCTTAGTTTTCTATTATCCCAGACCCATGTTCTCGATGCCAAACAATTTCAAGCAATTCTGAAAACAAAGTAAATATGACTTAAAGAACATGGATACTCTAGATATTGTAATGTTAGTAGGATTAAAAGATTTTATTTAAGATATAATTATTTCTACCGAATGAGTCATAATAACAATCAGGGGCGTAACTACAATGTAAAAAACAAGTACATATTTAAAAAGAGTTCCTGAACATAGTCGCTTTTCTTTGAATACAATTGCATCGTAAATGAGCAATGACGTATTCAAATCTAAGCAACCGTACTTTCTCAAAAATGAGCAGTGTGATTTAATATTGCTAATTTTCAGCTTCTGTTCAAGTCATCTTCAAAAAGCGACCTGGCAAACTTAAAAATAGTTGTTCAGAAGATGGTTTTCCACATTTTTTTTATGTCGATTTCTTAAATAAAAAATGAATTGCTACAACTCAATTACCTTACTTCTCATTCTTTTGGTACACCTTTTTAACATTTATTCTGTTCATAACTTCTTCACGTCGCCCTGGTAGTACAACGGCTAAAGCACCGGTATGCGGTGCCTGAGGATATGGGTTCTATTCCCGGTAATTCTTGGTTGTAATCGTCAAGATTTATTGAAAGCGATTTATGAATGCATCCTATGTAGGCAAGTTACTCCTCTTTTTATTCATTTTTACTCATTGTTCTTATTTTTGAATTCATGTCTTTTTCAAATATGAAACTTATGTATTCTAATAAAATAAATATTTTTAAATATAACCTTTGGTGAAATAAAACTTCGTGAACGATTAATAATACTTCTAGGAGTATTAATAATACTGGCATATTGGTAAATTTGTACATTCAAAGAGTTATTTTTATCCCAGACTTTCATTCAGGTTTGATTTAGGTGCCTTTTTGTATTAAAAATTATGCAAATAACTTAAACATCTCATTGGAGTCCTTGTCACCATCTGTAACACCACTGAAGGCATCTCTCATTTAGATCTATGTAGGCAAGCGACTGATCTTTTTATTCATTTTAACTTTTTGTACTCATTTTGAGTACATGTCTGTTTCAAAAATGAAACATGTATTCGGAGCTATGATAAGCATTGAATGTACTGCAAAATAAGTACATTTGACTTATCTTTGAGTACCTATTTTTAACCGTGTACTACAACGTTACTTAAACAAACCAAACAGCCAAATTTATTTTAGTGCACAATTTAAAAATCATATTTAAATCCTATAAATCAATTATATCAAACATATTTTTTACACGTATAATTTTTATTCGAGAACTTTATTAAAAGTAGGTACTCGAAAATAAGTAACATATACTCATTTTTGAGTAAATTCGATGCTTACAGTGGCACCGAATGAATAAATTTGAAAAAAGATATGTACTCAAAAATGAGTAGTTGTTTACCTTCATAAGCTGCCTTTCAATAAATATCGACAATTACAACCAAGTCTTATCATGAGTCGAACCCCGATCTTCAGCACCGTAGTCCAGTGCCTTATCCGTTAACTACCAGGACGACATTAAGTAGTTATAAACAGAAAAAAATGCTAAAAAAGGTGTGCCAAAAGAATGGGAAGTAATATAATTGAGTTGTAATAACTCAGTTTCCATTTAAGCAGTCGACATCAAATAATGTGGAAATCCTTCTTCTGAACAACCATTTTATGTTTTTCAGGTCGCTTTGTTAAGATGGCTTGAACAGAAGCTGAGATTAGCAATATTAAATCACACTGCTCACTTTTAAGAAATTTATGTACTGTTACATAAATGTGAGTACGTCATCGCTCATTTACGGTGCAATAAGCTTAAAGAAAGAGGAGTAGATTCAGGTACTCATTTTTAAGTACTTTTTTTTACAGTGACTATAATATTTTAGGTCTCATGCCCGCCAAAGAAAGGTGGGACGATTTGAGGAGAAGAGAGCTTATGCAAAATCAAACATTTAAAAAATATTTTAAAAAAAATTATGTTAGTTTCTTTTAAATTTTATTTAAAAAAAAGGATGGTCTCAATCAGTTTTTACAAAAAAATCTTAATATTTCAAACATATCCATTTAATTTAAAAACTTAAAAATATGGAGATTCATAGAAATGCATACATCCACCAAATATTTTTATGGTTTTCTGAGATTTGCGATGTGACTGACATGCAAGGATAGTAAAGACTATATATAGAAGGTGCGCTCGTTTTTCGCTTTTTGAAAGTGGGCAAGGAAAGGCAACTAAATGACGTCATTTTAGCTCCGCCTTACTTTTGACATCATTTTAGCTCCGCCTTACTATCGGTTTTTGATCATTCTCATTGGCTGTGTGTTTTAAGCATTGCTACTTAGGTTCGATCCCGGTTGAGTAACAACTAGTGATTTAATTTTTAATTAGCAAAATAATGTAAATATCTGTAAATAATTGTGTTCAGGTAACTTCACTACTAATCCGTCCTTGTTTTATTATGTCCCCGTATTTTACTTGATTGAAATTGTAACTCATTTATTATGTCCAATACAAATGCATTGACCGGATAGTTCCGACCACTATTTTACTCTTTCAAAATTCATGGATATACTTCGTGGCAGCTAATATTATTTTAATACGCTTAATTTATTAAGCAACTCTTTTGCAATTTTTCCATACTAAATGCAATCCTTAAAATATAATTTAAACTCATAAAATGCAGTAAAAGTAACTAAATAAAGTTAGCTTATCATTTTTTAATAGTTCACAAAAAAACGAAAAGATGGCAGCACCATCAAACAACGCGCCCGCATTTATTTCATTGGTTCAAACGAGAGCATTAGACACGCCCACAGAAGGCGAAGTAGGCGTCACTATGACGTCAAATAGTTGCTCTCTCCGCCTTCCGTCAGGCAGCGCGAGTACGAGCACACCATATATATATATATATATATGTGGTCTTCACTATCCTTGACTGACATGTTTGTGTTTGCTTAGCCGCTCTTCACATATTACAGAAAAGTATATTTACCAAAAATGCTGAATGCAGTCCCCATATTAAGTCATCATTATTATAGAGCTCCAACTGTAACAATATTTTTAAAAAGCTTTATAGTCATGGATAATCAGTCGCAATATAGAACTGAATTATATTTCTTTTGTATATTTTAAATTTTAAAGAAAGTTAAAATTTCTCAACTTTTTATTGCTTCTTTTCAAAACCCACATATGGAAACGAAATTTTAATAAATTTACAATTCATTTTCGTTTTCCATCACTTTACACGTCCTGTGTATGTAGATTCTCCAATGTAAAAGAAATTACTGCCCCTTTGACAATTGGTATTCTTCTTTTCTCCTGCATACTTTGATCCACTTCTTAAAAAGTAACTATCGGATAATTATAAAATTTACTGAGTTTGATCGATTTGATCTATATCGCAATAAATAAATAAAATGAATTTTTAAAAACTGTTTTAACACTTGCTTTTATCAGATGTTATTATATTCATTGTATAACAAATACGATTTCCTTTATGGTTGAAAAATAAAAAAAAATTGTTTTTTCGTTTTACATGTTTTTTTTTCTTTTATGTTTTATTGTAGACTCTTTCTTTTATTATTTTAGATGTGCTGTATATCAAGAATTAGTGCAGCATTTTTGCAATGCGGAATAGAATAATCAACAATATTGTTGAAAAAGAAAAGGCAAACTTACTATGAAAGAACTTAGTTGAAGAAGAAAAGGGAACTTATGGGGGGGGGGGGGTTAACAAGTAGGGGGCGGAGCCTCTTGTTGTTTTATAAGACTACTGAGCCGACTTGACTTTAATTTTGTATTTAGATTTATTAAACAGTAATTTTTGAGGTAATTAGCTATGAATTCGACACAGATGTCTTACTTCGGAAAATACATTTTTTCTATATATAACTTTATAGACTTAATGCACCCTTAAAGTCTGTCTTCGCCGTTTTCAGAGCGGAAGAACAGGTTCCCGTGCTGCCATCTATGGAGTTCCATAAGAACATTCTTGCTCAGCAACATGTTCTAATTAAACGATTGCTAAGACTGGGCACCCGTAGACTCGTGTAGGAGTTTTAAGGATAATTTTTTAGTCATGGCCTGAAATTACTTTATTTTACAGGTAAATCTTTAAATTTTGAATGAATTGTTTCGTAATTTAACCAAAATTAGTAGAAAGAAGAAAATCACGCTTTTAGTGAATAAATGCAAAATTAAATCTTTCACAAAAACTAGTCCCACGTTAAAAAGTACTATTTGGCCGAGTTTCAAAACGTAATAAAATCATTAGTTTACAAATTTTGTTATTTTTTAAAGTTAAGTTTAATATGGATATATTTTACGAAACTTTTGTCCCATTTGAGGAATAATTTTCATTGTGCATATGGTGTATGGTAGATGCATTGAAATTAATTTATTCATTGCTTCAAGATATTAAAATAAATTTAGAATATTAAAATGTACTTACAGGGTATCTTTCACCTTCGCATTCAAGTCCCTTTCAAAGAAATAATATATAGAAAATTAGTTCAATGCAATAACTTTAAACATTAGTTTTTTAACTTTTAATTTATCTTAATGGGATCGTAAGACTATTGGACACTATGCACATGACGTCATCAGGAGGATAAACAAAAGCACTTGTCTTGAATTCCTCATCGGTTACCGTTTGCTATTTCGTGAAGCAAAATATTTCTTTTCACCAATAAAATAAGAATTGTATATTCTTCTAAATTTAATCTCGACACCAGGACGTGCATAGTGTTTATTGGTATTATGAAATATTTCCTAGTTTTATTACTGCAGAGCTCGTTTTAGTGAATTACAGAGATAATCGCATGACTTTCGATGTTCCAATAAAGGCGATTGGTTATTACATGAAAAAATGGCAAAGAAGCACATCAGGCATGAAGTAACTATTACTTAATTACAATGTCAAAATTTTCAATTGCGTATTTACGAATTAACTATATTTAAATAATCGAATAAATGATAAAAAAAAACAACACTAATTCTCGTAGAGCAAGATGCGTTCTGCTGTATCTCTCTCTTGGCTGTATTGTATTGTAACTTGGAATATTGTAAGTTAATATCTTCTCAATATTAAACTTGGCTGCCACTTTAATACCAATATGATTGCAATATCCTTTATGTATTAATAAATTATCTTAAAAATATCAATGCAACACACCAAATGTATTGATGCTTATAAAATACCATCTTTTGACATCAAATGCAAAAAATTACCTCTAAAATAAATTCCCACGGATGATCGCAGTGAAACTGTTGAGCGCTCTCGATGGTGATTGGAAGTGCGAAATCGGGGTAACATTCCTTCATTAATCTATTTACCTGAAAGAAAAAAAGAAATATAGCGCATTTCAACAATTCCAATGATTGTTAACAATTTCCATTGTGAACTTTCGGATTTATACGTTTTCAAAATCAGTCTGGGCAGAACAGCGTTCAGCGGCAGAAACTTGCATGTCCCGAAAAGTGTTGATATCTTATTTTCAGGAGAATCAGCCTATGGGTATAATTTATCTGCCTTCTTGTAGAGGAAAATGGACCGGGGTGAACAGGTTGGCTATTGATCAACTCCCGCTTTGACCTTTGCTGGAAAGTAGTCTTATCTCGCGGATATGGTGAATTGTTTAACCGTAGTAACTTCAGTTCTAATCGAAGGGTCGTGGCGAGTGCCATGCTTAAAGTGAAATAAAAACGACGATTTCTAAAATTTCATTTGGCAAGTTGACACATTACACCATTTGTATGGAATGGCAGAAACACCAAACTTTGTAGAAAACAATATGGGGAAACTAAACTCACATGGAAAGGAAAACAACTTTGCAAATTTAAAATTTTGTTTGAAAGTCAGTAAATTAAATAAAAATCGTAATATTTAATTAAATAAAAATTCATTTATTATATGACAAATACAAAATAATTACTATAAAAATCAATTAATTAATATAAAAATGAACAAACATTAAAAATAAAGCTCGTTAACTCTACTATCACCTCCCTCTCCCAGTCGAAAAAATAACGACTCTTTTCTTACCTGTTTTTCCAAATAAACATCTTGAGTTTTAAAAAACGCAGTTCTTTTGTTATTATTTTCTCTTACTAATTTCAGTTATTGTTGCCGACTATCAACCCCATTACTTTGGTGGAATGAAACGGAAACGCTGAAAAATTCCACATAAAAACAACTGAAATGTCAAAGGCATTCCAGGACCAACATTCAATGGTTAGATTGCTTGATTGAGAATGTTCTTGTAGGATGTGGCTAAATCTTTATTACTGTGGTGCATTCCCGCGACATAGTTGTTTCAACATTTTGGAATCATTGTAGTTACTTGCACACATTTTGCAATTGCAATGCCACTTGCAACTACAAATACTGATATAAAACGAATTTTTATTGGTCTATTAATAAATATATTTATATTACTATTTGTGTGCAAGCTAAACTATTTTTATTAATTATATTGCTTTATTTAATTTTTATCCTTTTTAAAGTTTTTAATTGTGGAGTGATTATGTGCATTTTATTGAGGGTTATATGCCGATGCTCATTAAAAAGCCTTTTATATTGATAATAATAAAAATTTATGTTGGTTAGCACTTACTTTATCAGTGTTCCCTCTTTCTTTAAGGCATTCATTCAATTTTTCCTTATTGGGCTCAATAACTTTATGTGTA
The DNA here is from genome assembly GCA_963932185.1 of Troglohyphantes excavatus. Classification (NCBI taxonomy): domain Eukaryota; kingdom Metazoa; phylum Arthropoda; class Arachnida; order Araneae; family Linyphiidae; genus Troglohyphantes; species Troglohyphantes excavatus. The sequence continues at coordinate 58,371,981 of OZ010667.1, read as the reverse complement.
TCATCTAAATGATTAGATAGAAATAAATATTAAGAGACATATTAATGTATATTAATAAAAAGTTAAAATTTTATTATTAAAAATAATAGCGTAAAGGCCTTTTTATTTCAATACAAATACAAAATTTTCTTGTACGTGTTCCGGAGCAGAGTTAGTAGGATATACAAAGCTATAGCATACATGTAAAATTAATTGGAACAGCTTTAAGAAAATGTTATAATAAGTGCTAAAACAAAACAAAAGAGTGATTTTCTTTCACAGGATTGATCAACTATGAAAATCACAAAAATATCGTTCTAAACGGGGCTTCAGAGTCACATAGCAAATGAATAATAGTTTTTAATGAATCTAAGTTCCTAGAGTATACCCTTTGTACAATTCTTAAATTTACGCTCCACTCCTTCAGTAGTCTGCTAGTAAACTCAACAACTAAGATTTCGTTTACTTCTTATCCAGTGCTAATTATACAATATTTCCGAATATTATTTTTGCATTTTAAACAAATCATTAAAAACATTATATGTGTATCAAAACAGCCGCAGATTTTAAGGCGTGCAACGTCAAACTCAACAGTGTACGGTGCAAATTCATTGAGTGAAATTTTTACAAAGTTTGCATAATTTTTTTAAATTATAAATTAGGTAACCGAATTTATATTAGAGTTCAATTCACTATTCGTAGACATTGGGAATACTCCACGCCATATATGGTCTATATAAATAAAACGATCTTTTAATGTTGCTCGACAGACACAGCCAACCTGAAATTATAACTAACATTTCCTTTTTAAGGAGGTCTGTATTTAAGCTCCACTCTTCCAATGGCCTACTAGTAAATTGAGCAACTGACGCAGTCTTGGTCTTCATCTTATCTACTGTTGAATATATATATTGATTGTCTACTCCTGGATCTGGACAAGAGACACTTTGGAACTGAAGAGGTATCTTTCAAATTGCAAAGATTACGATTTGTTTCTGTAAATTGTTGGGCCGCCATGTTGGAATTCTTGTAGTGGGCAAGAGCCGTTTTGGAAATAAATACTTTTTTTTTTTCCATTTATTTTCAATTAGAAAAAACACGATTCCCCCCCCCCCCCCCCCGCCCCCTAAAATGTTGTTGATTCTATATCAGATGGTATAAACAAATAATAAGCAATAAAAAAAACACATTCCAAAAATAGTGGACAAGAGACCTCTTGGATTTGGGCGCCTCAAATATGACCATACACGTAAAAAACTATCTTCAAAATTATGAAATTATCGTCAAGATATAAAATTAATATAATTTTGGACACTTGACCTTCAAAACAAAAGGAAGGTCACTGTCAACATGAGATTTTGAACCCCCCCCCCCCCCCCTCCCTCGCCTCCCATCTCCTTAATTAGCAGAAATGATTTCTTACTAATACCTCCAAATGTCGCCATGGTGAAGAAATCGGCCAACACTCGGAATAATATAAATTTTCTTTAACTATCTTAGACCATACATCATTATTTTTATTGCTAATTACATTTTTAATCTTAAATATTTTTTATTACTGCTAATCGCGATTTCGAAACTAAATTATTATCTCTATATGTCCACTGTTTCACAATAGTCTTAAATATATTATTTAACTTATTAAAAATAATTTTTGAATTAGAATAGAAGACATTAAATACTTTTAAAATTGTTTCTAGTTTTGTTAAAATAAACAATATGAATTTTTTTTTTTAATTTTACGTACTGTTAAATCGATCTATTATTATTTCTCCTGCAACATTTTTATAAGAGGAAATAAAGAGAATATTTCAGTTCCACTATAATAAAGAAGAGAGTTTGCGGGTACAGTTTCATTCCGAAATCTACCGTTTCATTCTGAGGCGACAGTTTTTTCAAGGGCAACACCGGGCACTTCAGCTAGTATCTGAATATATGAACAATAGTTAAATACGTGCAAAACACTTACTGCAAAAGTAGTATTTTATTGTCTCTGCTGATTCTTTCTCATCGGCTTCTAGTGCAGCTTCTTCTTCGTCTTCGTCCTCGTCATCGTACTCGTCAGCAAAAACAGTTCCAAATAACAACACCAAGAGAAGAGAAACAAATCGCATGATGATTGATTGAGGATTTCTTCCTAGAAGGAAGTGCAACAAATTGTTTAAATATTTTAGATTTTACTCTGTTTTATACCTACTTTCAGGAACAATGGTATTATTGTTACCATCCTAGATCCGTATTTTTTTTAAATACCAATAATAGACTGTGTTTGTGTAAGCTTTGGCAATGTTATAACAGCGTCACTAAAAGGAAAACTAGTATACGATTATTCTGTGTAGCATATTGTATAATAGTGCAGGTTGCGTTATGTAAATTAATGGCCGCTATTACATGCTACTATATCACGAAAGTTCTCCTCCTCTCAGTACCAGTCACATTAAAGTAGCTTCACCCTAAAACATGGTTACTCAAATTCGGGGATAGTTTCGATATATAAGCTACCATTTAATTTTTTGCCAAATGTAACAAATGAATTCGTCAAAAATCACAAAATATTTCGTAATTTCGTAAATTTTGTTAAAAAATAAAAGAAAAAAAATTTCGTCTTTTTGCGAAAAAATTTAATTAGAGAATATTTAGCGAAACTTTTGACAATTTTGATAACCATTTTTAAGAATGGTACAAACTTACAGATAAACTTAAACTTTTAGAGGGATTTGGCTTTCGTAATGTAATTTTAAATATCTAGATTGTGCAGGGAACATGAAGAGATCTTTAGATTATGCTCAGAAAATGGAAAAATAATTGATTCTGTATTTCAAGTGGAAGTCATAGCTTTTTTTTCTCCTCAAAAGTGGAAAACTTATACGTTCAATAGTGTGTAAGCTTTTCTAAGTAAGAAAATTTATGAATTATATACTTCAGGAAGTGAGAAACTTATACATTTTGTATTGAAAGTTAAATATTTTATAGATTCTGATATTGTAGTTAAAGCTTAAATATACTACATTCGAAGTGCAAAACTTATAAGTTATAAACTGTAAAAAATGACATATATATTATACATTGGATTGGCTAACTTTAGGATTACATTGAAATTGTCTAACTTTTTGATTCTCCGTTGTAAAAAAAAATACTTACAAATGACTACCTGAGCCTACTTATTTTTCTTTGAGCACAATTGTATCGTAAATGAGCGATAACGAACTCAAACTTTAGTAACCGTACTTTCTAAAAAATGAACAGTGTGATTTAATACTGCAAACACTGTAAAACGGCAGTGTGACTTAACAAAGCGACCTGACAAACATAAAATAGTTGTTTCGAAGATTATTTCCAACGTTATTTAATAACGATTGTTGAAATGGAAACTGAGTTATTACAACTTTATTATTTTACTTCCCATTCTTTTGGCACACCTTTTTAACATTTCTTCTGTTTACAACTTCTTCAAGTCGCCCTGGTTTTTTTTACAGATAAAGTTTCGGACTGCGGTTCCTGAGGACCTGGGTTCGATTCCCGGTACGTCTTGGTTGTCGGATATTTATTGAAAGTGATTTATAAATGAAGAATATGTAGGCTAGCATCTGCTCTTTTTATTCATTGTTCTCATTTTTGAGTACATGTCTTTTACAGGACATTATAAAATTAATTTAAGAACTTTTTATTCCCTCCGCGTCATTTTTATTTTCTAACAAAATTGAAACGTATACATGTCTTTAAAGCGGAATGGGGGGGGGGGGGGGGATATATATATATGAAAAAATGGTTTCCCGATATTGTTTTAGTTTTAGTTAGGGGTCCGTGGTTTAATGCTAATTGGGAACCGCTGATTTAAAACATCTGTGTGGAGTGGAAAGTTGACGATTGTCGAAGACTTCACTATGAAACCATAGTACATAGAAAACTTCAACGTGTTCAAAAAGCAATTCAACACATATAAAATGATGCCGAGAAGTCTAAACTTAGGATAAGTGAGGAGAGATGTAGAGCATACCAAAGCGCAAATAAAGCATGCCGACCAGGTAGCGAACAAAATATTTGCAAACAACTTTGTAGTACAGAGAGAACTGTGCCAAGCGGTCCTCCCTCCCCCACTATGTATTCGGGGCGCCAAATTAGCGACATCTACAAAAAAAGATAGCGTTATATGTTAAAACGCAACTTTTATAAAGAATTTTGAAATATATTTGTTTATAACGAAGTTTGATAATTGGAATTAATTGATATATATCTTTTAAGGTTATATTAAAAACGTTAATATAAATTTCAATGTTAATTTCTCTCGTTTGTGAAAGTTTTTACGAAGTGCTATGAACTCAATCACATGACTCCGGTATGTTAAGGAAGGAAATGAAAGTCTTGATGGTAAAGCAATGCATGATCTGTAAAGAGAGTGATATGTTGTTGATAAATGCCTACAAAACTAAATAAAATACTTGTAGTTATTTTTCACAGATTGTTCGATTTTTATATGAAAACTCTTTACTGTTTCATAGTTCACAATTTTCAACTACTGTGCAATTTATTGCTCCCTTAATGTAAGTAATTTAATGCTCATTACTATAAATTACTGTTTCATTTTTACAAATGGACAATCTATTGGATATAATTTTCAAAATTAAATGTTAATAAAAAAAATTCCAAATTGTGCAGGAAATTTCATGTTAAAGTATTTATAATATGACTTTTTATGTATAAAATAACACCAAATATATATCAATTTATGAGAAATTGTTTGAGATGTATATATTTTTAACGACTGAACAGCGTGCCAATCAAAACTCATAAAACCGCCAGAAACTTTAAATTAAAACCGCCAACGCGCGCCAAGTCGAAAGGTTATCAATTCGATAGTTATATATATTTTATAGATATATTCATTTTTAAATTTTACAATTTTTTTAAATAAATCTTTTAAAAATATGAAGCAGTTACTGCAAATTTAAATTATAACATAAAATTTTAAATCAAAACATACATTTTCAGAATGTTTTCTCGAAAAATAAGAATTCCCAAACATTTTTTTTTACCAGTACCCGACTAATTTGTTATATAATTAAGTAAGTAAACCACTATAGAAAGAAATTACAAATAAATAATAATATATCGGCAGTTTTACATCAAAAGCTGCACTTAAATATACATTTAATAAATTTAAATTAAATGAGCCATTTTGAAAGTTTCAATTGTTATTTAAAAGCGCTCAAACTTATTTCAAAATATGTTGAAAGTCCTTTAAAATTATTGTTACTCGTTCAAAAATATTTTCAACTATCTGTTCCATTAATGAAGCACGCAGAACTATTCAGACACAAACCACCCATCTGGATGAAAGAATTATCTTCATATAAGTGTTGCCCTCTAAAGGTTTTACTTCTAGTTAAATGTTCCATCAATATTTGTCCAGCTGCTTTCATGCGACAGACAGAAACAAAAGGAACAAGTAAATGACGTAGGGCGCAACGTCATCAGTGATGTCACAAAGCTGAGTTTTTTCTCAGTAACTTATGCCTAACATACTTTTCAGAAAATAGAATAAATACAACGCGGCAAATGGCGTTACTTTGGGTTGTGTGGAACAAATATAAATCGCCCAAGTGTGGAAGTTAATAAATATAAGGCATTTACTAAATCTCTATTCAACAATAAATATTGATACAATTATCATAGATATTATTTCTATAGTATAGATCCCCTTTGCGCTTCTTAAACTCGACGAATCTTAATAAGTGGGGGTCAAAAGAAAGAGAATTTCCCGGAACACTGGTGAATTGTACATTCACCTCATAAATATCAACGGTTTATTTAATAAACAATGATAATAAAATTATAATTTTAAAATGCATTTTTTAAGCAAACCGTTGTTCATGCAGCCATCTATGTGCAGAATCGTTAAACTTCTTTGGTATTTTGGATATAAAAAAAATTACTCGTTAATATAAGTTTCAAGGTAACAGCTAAATAGAGATTACAATTCAATTATCTTACTTCCCATTCTTTGGCACACTTTTTTAACATTACTTCTGTTTATAACTTCTTCACGTCGCCTTGGTAGCTTAACGGATAAGGCTCTGGACAACGGTGATTGCAGATGTGGGTTTGATAAGTCTTGGTTGTAATTTGTCGATTTTTATTGAAAGGTATTAATGACAGTAGCCTATGTATGCAAGCTACTGTTCTTTTTATTCGTTTTAACTCATCGTAATCATTTTTAAGTATATGTCTTTTTCAAAATTGAAACTTATGTATTCGGAGCCATGATAAGCAACGAATGTATTACAAAATGAGTACATTTTACTTAATTTTGAGTACCTATTTTTAGCAGTGTATTTTAAGCAATACATAAAACAGAAATCTCCCTATAAATACCGAATATTTTTAGTCTTATTGTTTTCAATTAGTTCCTGAAAGTTTATATATTTTTTAATAATTAAATGTTGTATGTTAATATATTTAATTAGTTCATATTTTCTGATAAATGATGATGAACCATACCAGAAATTTAAATCATGAAATGAAAAATAAAAAAAATATTATTTTTGTAAAAATTCTACGTTTCGCATTGTTTTACATTTTCGAAAATATGTTTGAGTCGTCTGTCGAATATTTCAGCAATGAAATACCATTATTAATACAAATGTTAGTTTCTTCAAATATTTTCAAGTTTCGCCAGTTCATTTCCTTGTAAAATTTCATATTTGTATTACTGATAAATATGCAACTTGAGCTACAGACTAACATTTCTGTTAAAGCTAAAAAGGCCGTTCGAAAAGTTTACACGTGTTTTTGTTTGTTTGAAACATTAAAAGTAACTGCAGTTCGAGATTGTAAATAATTTATTTTCTACATTTTCAATCTAAATTACAAAATAAAAATTAAAGCATTAATCATATATATTATTATGTCAACAAGAAATATTTTTTTCCTTCAAACGTAACGGTGCTATTTTTTCATTTCTGTCCCTCTTTTTTGGGAAATTTCGCCTTCAAACATTCCTGTAAAAGTTACAGATTATAAAATTAAGAATACAAAAAGAACTAAAAATATTAAACTCAATATTTTGAAATGATAAATTTACAAAGGATTTCTTTTTGTGCACATATTGCTTTATACAATATTATAAGTTTATACAATACAACATATTTCAATGGAATTATTAGCATTCATATAAAATTCGAAAACTGATTTTACAATTTTAAGTATATTGCATGTTTTTATATTAGGAAACACCATGTCTTGTTATTATGTAGTATAATATGTACGCCATTTTGTAATATAATAAGTAAAATATGAGAATCTTACACTACAATGAAAACAATGTAAAAAAACAAATCTTAATATAAATTTAAGGATTTTTTAGTTATCCACTTACTGCTATTGGTTTAATTTCTTCAGCGTATTGCTCTTTCTGAAATAATAAATAAAATATTAAACGCATGAATGCATCTTTTCTAACACTCTAATTTTAGAAAACTGTGTACATTTGAGTAAACAGCTAAATCGAGCAATTATCAATGAAGCTATCAATGAAACTATCAATCAGCAATTATTAATAAAGCATTACTATAAATTAATAGTGCAATTTGCGACTCATGTCATGTAAAATTAAGTCTGCACGTAGACAGCAATAGGCTTCTGCGTAGCTAAATATATTGGTTATTTAAGAATAGTGAAAACGAAACAATGGGAATAATTTTTTGTGTCATCAGCTCATATTTCGTCGTTATACTTATATTGTCAGAATTCACTCGAATCTTTTTGGCTGAGTGGGCAGAGCGTTAGACTCTGGAAAGAGAGGTCCGCAGTTCGAGTAAGCTCGTCGATATTATATTATTTAAAATCGTTGTCATTTTTGAAGAAATAAATTTCTTTGCAGAAACGACAAAATGAATTTCCTCATTTTGACGAAATATTTAACTGGTGCGTCTGTTTCGTCAAAAATGACAGAAGTTGTATTAATTATGAGACTGCATTTTTAATAGTGCGGAAAGGCGAAAGTCACCCCATGCTTCTCGATTACAAAATCGTCTCTGGTGTACATGTTCGGCGTGTTTTTTCGTACAATTATCAAGCTCTATAACAACAAAGAACTTTCTAATCTCAAGTTTAGAAATGAAGGTATATGGGTCAGAATCCCGGGGCAACAGGTCGGATGTTCCCCTTCAATAAATATTAAATAAAAAAACAACTAGCATGGCCGTGCGATAATTATCGCATGAATAACCTCCTCTCTTCCCCCCCCCCCCAAACCATACCTCACATGTTAAGATTCGCCGTGTGTGAGACCCGCAAAAGGGATCTTTACTACTGAAATAATATATACTAGGAGGCTCGGCCCCCTGCTCTGCTGACACTCCGCCAACCCCCGCTCCACAACCAACTAATTTAATAAGGCTTATATTCTTCCTAATTTAAGCTGACTTTCGTCAAAATAATTGTTTAGCAATGAATTGAAAGGGTTAATCGTCAAAATTGTTTACATAATGGAAAAATAAAAATGCGAGCGCAACAGAATTTCGTAAACAATCTAACTGTTGCCATTCTGCGTAGAGAAAAAGAGCGTTTTTCAATCACCGCGTAAGAGAATTATATATAAAGATGATATTTAAAAGCAACTTTTTGTACAGATTTACTTTTACAGTTACAGCTCTCGTCGAATGAAATAATCAACAAAACCTTTCCAGAATCTGTCCCTGTCTTATTTTTATACATGTTATTATATATAAAGATTATAGTTTATTTAAGACAATTTATTTAAATATAGAAACGTCAAAATAACAAAATTTTGTATAAGTTTACTTACTTTCCCAACTTCTTCCAATTTCTCTTTATAACATACACCAGCCTTAAATTAAAATAAATCAGAATTGAGTAAAACAAATGAAGGTTTTTTAAGGTTTCAAATATATTTCCAATATATTTTACTTAAATCTATCTTCTGTAACGAAAACATTGATTTAAATCCCTATTTATTATTGGAAAACGTTTATATTTACTGCGTTTGCAATAATTACATGTAATCTTAACATAAATCTGACAACAATTTACATGACATCCTATATATATATATGAAATATTTCGGAAATTCCTTTTACTTTTTGCATTGAATATTTACTTAATTGAAAAATCGAGACTAATTGAAAAACCTTATATTGGAAAAAATTTAAATAGATAAAAAAACATATCGTGGAATCGGGTGAATAGAGGAGTTTTGAACTTCACAGCCTTTTTCTTGTACACTAAAATTATGAGTAATACCTTAAAATGTCGGTGACGGCCGTACTATAAGCACTGATCTCGAACTGCAACTTCTGGATCGGGCAAGACATTTTGTTGACTTGAAGTCGATGTAGAAGCCGTCATGATGTGCCCCACTTTTCTTGATACCACAATATTTCGTATATTTTTCATGATAATATAAGCCGACATGTATTGCTTTTGGCTAGGTTTTTTTAAAACACTAGGGGGCTCCGCCCCCTGCTCCGCTAACGCTCCGCCAACCCCCGGAGGATTGCTACGCAATCCTCTTTAGTTTGCTTCGCAAACCAATACCGGCTTCATACACTGTAGACAATGACAATGTGTCCTAACAATAATACTTTTTTTAGTTATATAAATTATTACTGGCAGTGCCGTCACACAAATTTATTTTTCGTATGTTGAGACAAGAAATTTCCCAACTTAACGATCCGAAATTCCGAACTTGAACGATTTAAAATTCCCAACTTAAGAACATCGGGTACCAGCTGAAGTGTAGTCCTCGTTATCTGACCACTGTTAAAAATATGAGGCATCGTTCCTGGGTCTTTTCTTCGAGAAAGGCCTCGAAACAAAGCGTCCTTGATGTAGTAAGTTAATACGTACCAATAACAAATCAAGGGCGCTTTGCTCGAACCAACACCAGTAGTTCAATGTGCAGCTCTAGTGCGACGTTATTAACCAGACCACACTTACCGATTCGAAATTCACAACGCAACAGTGCTAAAAAAATACCCTGTTCCAACTTATAAGACATTTTCAGCTTTTTTATAGGTAATATTAAACAGTTTTTTTTCGAAAGTATTGATTTGTCGCACGCATGTTCCAATGCAGTGGTCCGTTTTGAGGTCTAATTTAAGTTTCATCTTAATACATTAATACAAGTTGGGCAATTTCTAGTCTTCCGTCGCTTTCATTTGCTAATAATATCAATTTGCCTGAGGCATAAATTTTCCCACGGGGAGGGGCTGCGGCATGCTTCCCCCCCTCCCCGTCGTTGTGGTGGGTCTGATAACTGGAAAAATTCAACTGTAGAACTGCTTCAACGCAATTGTGATCATTGAAAAGCGAAACATGTGTAAACAAACAACAGTATAAACGCGCCAAGCATAAATAGGCCTACTCGCGTAAGATAATTGAGAATTGGCGCTAATAATAATTCGCCGTTGGCAGCCAAATACATGTTGGCATTTTGCCAATGTTGGCATTTCACTCCGAAGTATCTTTTATTTATTAGTTCTTATATTTATAGTACTTTACATAAATAGTTACATCTAATTTATTTTTTAAGATAGAATTTCAGTATTGATACCATTCAAGAAAGGAAGATTTTACGAATATAACTATATTTTTTTAACAGGAAAAAAGTATATTTTTGAACTACTTAGAGCAGTTTTAATTTATCTTTTGTGAAGATACGCGTAAAATTGACGATTATTTCAGACATTTCGTCAGTTATTTAAAAATTTATAACTACAAAACTAAATCGAAATTTCCCAAACGCTCTGGATCATTTGTAGCCAATAGTTTAATCTATACCCCTAATTTTTTATTTATTTTTTTGTTGAAAATTGGAAGACAAGTATACAAAAATGTATGAATTGTTTTCAAAATTTTCTAAAATCATGACTTTAACATAAAATAACGTCTAATATACTGATCGTATTGAAAAACAAAAATATTTATCTTATTACCCAAACATTTCTTAATAAACTGGCATAATTTCATAATTTTAGGACATTTACTTTTTGAGATGCAAGCGGGACAATGAGACAAAAAGTCGCAAATTAAAATTTTCTCGAAATATCCGACATTTTTATCCTTCTTCGCTATTTTTTATACTTATCTTACTTGACCATATCTAATTTAATTGTGAAGATAGAAATATAATCTTTATAACATCAGAAAGAGGAAGTTTTAACGAACATTAATACATTTTTTTGAATAAGAGAATATGTAATTTTAAATGACTTATAGCAATTTAGAAATCACGTTTCAAAAATGAGGGTGAAAAAACTTCAAAAAGTGGAGCGTGTTTAAATGTTTAAAAAATTTATAAATCCAAAACTAATTCGAATTTTTAAAAATGCTTACTTGGATTTCCAGTTCAAACCTATTTGTACACTCCCTAAAAAAATTGGATCTCTCCTCTAAATAGTGTTTCAGAAACTCGACGGACAAAATTACTTGTAAGCGAAATTTTATCAACGACGACTTTAATATTAAATAACTTATAAACTAATAACAGTATTGAAACAAAAATATATTCTGCTGATTTATCAAACATTTCTTAACAAATTCACTTAATTTCGTAATTTTAGGACTTTTACATTTTGAGATACGATCTGAATAACATTGAAAGAACTGAAAATTTCCCCTAGGACTGACTTTTTCCCCCTAGGGCTTACTTTTTTTTTAAAATAGAGAGAAATTTTAAACCCATTTTAAATGCAATATACTATAAAAATTGGAAGTCAGTCAAAGTCGAAGTAGATAAAAAGCAAGAGCAAAAACTATTTGTTTGGCAATATAAAAATTAATTCTATAAGAAGAAAATATAATATTTATATACATTTAATATTTCTACAATGCTATGGTATTGAAAAACGCCACCAAATCATTTTTAAAAAAATGTCGGGGCACAGCATGGCTGCTTTCAATTGGCTTCAACGCGATCATAGAGGAAGCAATCTTTGAGCCTTCCAGCAGTTACAGTTAGAGTTCAGTGACTATAAGCCCTCATGGTAATTTAAAAACAAAAATAATTTAACTATGAGGGGGCAAAAAAAAAAAAATATTTATGCATTGCTGCTTTTCATCAGCAACTGCGTGTAAATAAAAGCTATAGCCTTTTCTTTAAAATTCTGTTTCGATTTTGAAATCTTTCTAGTTGATTTCAAAGCTTACTTTTTAAACAACCTTTTTATGATATTCACACCAAAAAAAATTAGTAGGCACCTACAAATTGTTATAAAGTTGGTAATAATAAAAATACCTAATGACAAGTTATAATTGTGCAATTAATTCTCTGAAAAAATAAGTTAATTGACGACTCGTTAATTTATTTATAAAATATGTAACAAGACGAAAACTGGAAGAAGAAAAAATCTTTTTTAGGCAAGGAATGGTAAACTACCATTATCTCAGAGGGGTGCAGGGTAAGGAAAAAAGGACTGCGGAAAGACTTTGAATAGATAAGAACGGGCAAGTGAAAAATAAACCTTAGGAAAATTTCTCATCTTAATTAACAAGTTAATTGACGGTTCATTCACTCATTGATACATTTTCTTCTTAAAAAATAATTATCAAGACGAAATCAACGTTGGGACAAGAGAGCATGACAGATTGAGAGTTTGTTTTAAGTGTTTAAAAATTTCAACACCTTAAAATAGGTACCTGAGGTAAATGGAAGTAAAGCATCTATTCACCCAAAAAAATAACTAAATACGGTTAAAAATGCATAATAAATTGACCAAAAATTATAAAAAAGAAGAAAAAGATATATTTACATATTCTGAAAGGTATGTGTTTGGGTGAGGACAAGCCAAAAATTCAAAATCGTATATTGCAAACAATTTTTCTAAATGGGGCTAATCAGTGACGTTGGGAAGACACTTTATCAGTTGTGTTATATAAATTACCTCTGACGTCAGAATTTGCGCCCTTTTTATTCCAATGGTAATTTTATTTTATCTTCGAATATCTGAAATTTTATAGTATTTCTTTATTAATTTTTGTATACAATAGGGTAATTCAGAGATTCATCCGATTCCACGGTACTAATATAGAATTAGTAGATAAATAAAATAAAAATACCGATTTTTCAGTAAAAATGGTCAGTTTCGTAATTGTATATGTTAAACATTTTTACTGCAATAATGTATTTTGGCATTTAAGCTCATTTTACGGTTAGAAGTTGCCGTTATTCATCTGAGAAATGTCATTGTAGTGAAAAGAGTTAACAATAGCTACAAAATGGCATATTGAGATATTTTGTTTGATATGCGTTTTAGCTCTAAAAGATTATTTTTAGTATATAAAATTCGCAAATATTATTTGTAAAAACACTTTTAGTAATACTAAGTTAAACTGCATCATTAAACATAGCATAATTTATGGACAACTACGAATGACCTGAAAGAATATAAACTAAATTTAATATTATAATTAACGATATATCTGAAAATCCAATTAGGTTGGAGATTTTCAATTCTAAAAAAAATTAAATAACAAGGAATAACGCTGCGTAAACAAAAGCTGTTCAATCATTTTACCTGCATAATATCCTTGGGTTCATGATCACAAACCCAAGCTAGCTTTGCTTCATTAGTTGCGGACTGTTCTAGTCCATCGAAGCACCCAACTGTAATTTCTTCAATCTAGAAAAATAACAAAAAATAAGTGTGTTAACAAACTGTTTCCACTATAACTCTGCGACTGGCATGAGAAAGACCACAAACAAGATTCTTATCCCAAAATGCTCCGAAAAGAGTCAAAGGTTTAGGTTAAAAATGTTGTCTATACTATCATTCAGCTTGACTTGTTCCTATATCTTACCTTCTACTTTCTTCCTGAAATTGAGTTTTTAATCGTCTGATTATAAAGCAACTGGCACACATCAGATCTCTGTCTAGGAATTTCCTTGGGGTGGTTAGGATGGTATTCGGCAGCTGCAGAAGGAACAGAATATGGGGCATATGTGTCTGATCTAAATCCTAGTATCTATAGGTTTGTATAAGAATTTCTTCATCTACCCGTCTCGACTACACGCTTTTACGAATTCTGGCTAATGAAGTGTCAAATAAATATTCAGATAATCTATATATAATATAAGAGATTAAATATGGAGGTTACTTAGCGCCATTTTTTTTGAAAATATATTTCCAAAACGTACAGTGAACGGAATCAAATTATAATAGAAATGAATAATACTTTAAATGAATGTATTTCTAATACAACAATAACGGCACATTTATGCTTTATACAAATACAAATACTGGCGACCAACTACAGGCTCTAATTGGTCCAGTATATCGCATTCTAAGAATCCCTCAATACGGATCAAAGCTGTCTTTTAAAACTACCCTACACCTGCCCATTCAGGCAAACTATTCCATTTTATCTAATACTCTATATTTTAAAAATAGTGCTTTATACCTTCCTTATTAAGTTGTGTTTTGTATAACTTGTACTCAATCACCTCCAGTTCTATTGGCTGTATTAAATTTTATGTTTTTAACATCACCCGATTTGATAAAATTTAAATATGGTCCCCTCTAATCCTCCTCTCCTCAAGTGTTAGCATGTTTACAGAACTAAACCTGTCTCTATTAGTGCATTCCCGAAGTATCTTGAACTAATTTCGTAACTCTATGCTGAACCCGTTCTAATAACTCGTTGTCTTTTTTAAGAAATGATTACCAAAATTGTATTGCATACTCTCGAAGCGGCCCAACCAACTCCCTGTGCAATGTTAATATTACATCTTTAGAATTAGAATGCACTCCTTTTAATAAATACCAACATTCTATTAACACCATTATTTTAGAGGAATGCATTAAACAAATTATTTATGAGAAAGAAATGGAGGAAAATAATTCGGTACTTGTATGGAAATAATTTAATTTAAAATGCGAATAAATTAACAAAGGTATGAAAATCTTAACTCACACTAAAATTAAGAAGTAAACAATAAATGGTAATAAAAAGATAAAAGTATGAAAATTTCACAATGTGTGTGGGAGAAATAAGCTTTTTGTGAAATGCGTCATACACGAAGCGTGCACGTCGTTTCTCATAGTGATCATACATTGTCCTCGTCTTTCCAGTGTGTATCAGAACACAAACGCTTCACAGATTTCTTGAAATGCAGGTGTTAAAACAAAATATGCTCGGTGAATATTACGTTTATCTGATCACCTGTTCCAAGCACCGTCGTTTTCCCCATATTATTTGACTTTGTGAATCTTTAAGCAGTATTGGAAATTCTTATAAATAAAACGCATGATCTTTAAGTACTCTGGATTTTAAAAAATGAAGGTATACGTACGTTAGTGAAAATTAATTAAAATTTCCAGCAAAACTCTTTATTTGCACTGTGTACTTCAGTTTTTAACATTTCATTTCAACTGTGTGTGTACGCGGTTTTCTCTAAAACTACTGCATCACTTGACACAAATTCGGTAATTAGATTGTGTGTGAATTGGTACTTAAATTGTTGTCCTGGTTAATTTGCAACGCATTCAAAAAGGTTATGTTTAAAGAGTTAGAGAAGGAAGGTCTTAATCGTCAAACTTGGCGGCATTTTAACAACAAACATATTTAAAGTACACTATTCCCTTTACGTGGTAAATTAGTGGTCACTAATAGAAGTCGTTACTATGCCAACCAGACGTTCCGCTAACCGAACAATTCTATAAAAGCCCCAATTCATAGATTGTCTCTGAAATTAGAAGTATCAAAACTAACACATGAATATATTAAAAAATATATTTACAAGGTTGTCATCTTAAACCTAATTAATGAATGAATCGATTTACTTCTGGGTCGGTCTTCATTCCTTCAAAGCATTCCATTATTTGATCCTTAACATCCGCTAATTTTTCATCTATTAAAGAATAAGATTTATAAAGTTAAAAAATATATAGTAATAAAACAATACGAGGGTCTGTGTTTGTTTGTCCATTTTTCAGAAACTATTACTTTCTGAAACTACTACTTTATTATGAAGTATACTTTCTCCAATATTTAAAACTGGTTAACTCACGAGTTGCATTTTGAGCTTAGGCCCCTTAAGTGCTATTTACAAAATATGGAATTGATTAACCTCATGTGAGCATGCATTAGGAACTAGGAGTAGTAGGAACTTTAGAATAAATCATGGATTTCTCAAACGTGTAATAACGTTTCATTTATCAATGGTTATACTTAGTATTCCACAAATATTGGTTGAATAAATGCTAGGTCTGAATGGGTACAATACTAACCACAGTACTATTATAGCAATCGTTTTGAACTCTGAAGTAATTTGCTTTTACATTATAATTTGAAACCGATTATTATTGAAATGTGTTATTCCTTGAATATGCTAAAAATTAGTATATGTATTTCATTTTAAATGTTATAGGTTCACAGTACCCGAAAATGGCAAAATTCTCGATTTCTTTTATTTCCTAAATTTTAGTTTGGAATATTCTAAATATGTTTGCGAAATTCTAGAACTGAATCTATGTTTTTAATGAGTTACTTGAAATTTAATGCTGGATGATCTATTAGTTTTTCAAGGAACTAACACTTTATATCGATTTTTCTCAGCATTTGATTTTCCCTTGATATTAAGTTTTTCGAAATGTTAAGCACTTTTTCATTATTAATAGAGAAATGTACAATTTTTAAACATATTGTAAAATATGTGTACATTTCAAATTAGTTCTATGAGTAGTAGTTTTTAAATTTGAAAACAAATTACTAAAGAAAAAATGTGAGTTTTAAGGAAAATGTCTGTGTTATTATGAATAACTATTTATATAAAAATCAAATACTTGTAGTATACAAAACTTTGATAAAAGTCATATATATTATATATATAGTAAAGATCCCTTTTACGCCCCTTATACGCAACGAATCTTAGGACGAATCAAAAGAAAGAGAATTTCGTGGACCAGTGATGAATCGTGCTGTCATCTCATAAATATAAAAGTTTTTTTTTTTAAACATGCGTTTAAAATAATTCATTTTAACGGTATTTTAAACAAGCCGTTGATAATCATGCCATTTTTAAACAGACCGTTACATTTTTTATTTTTGGTTTAAGGGGGGGGGGGGGGGTTCATGCGATAAATGTCGCACGGTTATACTAGTTCTTATGTAATATAGTAGAAAGGATATGAGAAAACAATTTGGCGATAAAATATAAATACTTAAAAATGCCGCCTTTATTTAAAAAAGCGTTAGCGTTTTAAAACGAAAACTTTAAAAAATTTAAAAATTTATAAATTAAAAGGAATTCAAACAGTTATGGAATTTTTATGTGAAATATTGTTCTTTTTTATAAATTTAAATAATATGCATTAAAACACTTTGATTCAAAAAGTAAAAAAAAAAAAATTGTCGATGGTATCGTGTCCCATTATATGTAAAGAAAATACTCAAATCAAACAATTTTTAATTTCAATGGTGCTTATATTTTATACATAATAGAACAATGAACAAATATTTTTACTTCAAAAATATATATTTTGAAAGTTTTTTAATTTAAAAGAAAGTAATTTTTAGGCATATGCTTTAGCAACTTTTCAAAAGAAGTATAAATAAATGAAATAAAATTTGAAGATAGTAGATACTTACCACATAATACTTTATGCATATAATTTAACATCGTTTCATTCACCTCCGCAAATGCTGTATTAACAAAAAGCAAAGTTACCAGTAAGATAAAATACATGGTTACTTAATATAAGCACTTCTTTTGGATTAATACCAAATAAATACCTTGAGTTTGATACACCATTTTATAGTACTTTTAAATAAAGCGGAAGTAGCTCAGAATTTTAAAAATATTTTGAAGTTGCTTCCTTAATGATACTTTCGTGTTGTTAGACAATATATTGAAGAATAGTTGTACTAGTGTATACAATCACACGAGTTTCCTCTTTAGTGCACGAATTTATTGTTCTATTGTCGTACATGAAGGAAACTGTTAACGTTATTTCTGTCTGTTGCACTGACCAATAAAATAGTGGGCTGAAAAACATGGCTTAAAAAATTTAGATTCGTGCTTGAAATATTTTCAAGTAAACATGATTTTATTTATTCAGACCATATAAGGGGGAAATGGAATAAGGATATATATATATTTACATTGCATTTTTTCATTGTGATGTTTCAAGAAATATTTCAACACGCTAAATAATGGTATTCACATTGAAAACATATTTTTATTCCTATTTGTCTGTGTATTGCCAAAAGGTTAACGATTTGACGGGATTTTTGAATGAATGTACTATGATGATTTTTTCATTTGACTTTCCATATATCGACCGCTATCGAAACCAATACGATCAGGGTTCAAACTGTTCAAATTTATTAAACAAAGGGATGTTGAGGGTTTAGATTTTAATACGAGTGATAGAACGGAGGTCATCTGTTTAAATTAAACAAATAACATTTTATTCGGAAGGGAGAAAACACTGTTTCTATAATAGGGTAATTGATAAAATGGAACAAGTTGCCAGTGAACATTTTTAATTGTACAAGAGTAAAGGATTTTAAGAAGAAGTTAGATATTCATATTGGGGATAGTTATAGGAGAACAATTTTTAATTTCAATGGTGCTTATATTTTATACATAATAGAACAATGAACAAATATTTTTATTTCAAAATATATATTTTGAAAATTTTAATTTAAAAGAAAGCAATTTTTAGGTATATGCTTTAGCAACTTTTCAAAAGAAGTATAAATAAATCAAATAAAATTTGAAGATAGTAGATACTTACCACATAATACATCAACCTGGGCCAACCTTATTGGTCTTGAAAGGCCCAATAAGGTAACAAATTTAAATATTACATATAAATTAATCAAATGAATGGGACCTTCAATAGTGATGGTTATGAGAAATGGATGATATGGATTATTTTTTGTTAGATAATAGACCCTATTGTAGGAGAGAGTAGACCACAGTAGTCCACTTTAATAGTATTTATGTTTTTTCACCTAAAGGGCCAATACTAATAAATTCAGTGGACATTCAGTGTGTTCACAAAAGTGTTTACTAATCCCTTTAACTTTTGAACTACAGTTATAATTACTATTGCTATTCGATGAGAATTCTTAAGGCATCCACTATCGGGAAAGTCAGGAGTTTGGGTGCATATCTAAAAAACTACGAAATACACGAAATATTCAATGACATAGTTGTAGAAGAGTATCGATTTGGTGCGAAAAGATACTTTACAAATAGGAATGTTATGTATCGATTGTTTGTATGTTTTCGATTTCTCACGCTGTTAAGTAATGAAATACATCTGAATAGATAAACTATTTGCTATTAAACAATATTGTGGATGCTCTTCTGTGACGGATGTGGTCCTGAAGGAAAACGTTCTTGATATTTCGTTATCACTATTTTACATTACGACCGTGTTCACCGTATAGAAACAACATATCACAATAATCATCGCTTAAACTTTTTTCCATGGACACAAGATTGAACTTGCACAAAATGAACACTCTTTTATGAAGTCAAAGGAGACATCATCATCTATTTTGACGAAAATCCGGACATTCCAGTGTTAGAAATCGCACTCATAAAAATGTAATTAACTATATTTTCATGTATCTCGTATAAATTTCGAGACTACTGACTTAGCCGCTAGCAGGAAAATGCAATTCTAATCGAGAGTTCACTGAGTTATCCTTATAACAAAATCAGTTTAGCTGAGCTCCCAACTTTTGAAGGGAAGTTTTTGATACAAAATCCCTTTTATGAAAGATATTCCTTAGTTTACTTTTTGAAATTTAAACTGAAATATTACTCCATTTAAAATAAATATTGGAAATATGCTTATATTTAATTATGTGTTACAATCCATAACTTGCGTTTAAAATATAAAGTTGGTATGAAACATATTTTTTTTTTAAATTTCGCAGCTATCATTAATTTTTTTTCACATATGTGTGCAATGTATTATAACGTAATCACACGGTCAAATATTAAAAAAAAAAACTTTTTAAAAGTGACATTTTTTTATTTTTGATATAAGTCAAAAAAATATTTTCTGAAAAACTATATTTTTAAATTTTTATAAACAAAATAATATGTTTAACAAACTGCCTTTACAATTTTTTGTTATTTGCAAAATATTTAAAAAAAAAAAAAAAAAAATTAAAAAAAAAACATATTAATTTCACTATGTGTGATCAAACTATATAACGATGATATATATATATATATATATATATATATATATATATATATATATATATATATATATATATATATATATATATATATGTATATATATATATATATATATATATATATATATATATATATATATATATATATATATATATATATATATATATATATATATATATATATATATATATATATATATATATATATATATATATAATTTGGAGCAGTTTCTTGAAATAGATCTTAATTTAGATTAAATCAGTGGCGTAGCCAGCATTGGGTTACTTTGGGTCAGAACCCCCCCCATAGCCAATTTTTTTTTTTTTTAAATAACAAGTTTAAAAAAAACGAAGATTTTTTCTCTGATTTCCATAGAGAAAATACGACGTCGCATTTCCTGGTCTACCCCACATGTACATCCTGCCCCCTTATGACTTCCACAATCAAATTATCCTATCAAAAAATTGACAATTTTTGATAAGTTGGAACTAGGAATTTTTAGCACTGTTGAATTCGGAATTTCCAATCGTTAAGTTTTTTAACTTCTCACATTGTTCGTTAAACATTAGAACGGACACTGCACTTTAACATGCGTGCAGCAAATGTTGCGTGCCACAACGTTGGTTCGGGTCTATATCGTAGAAAAGACCTGAGAATAATGCCTCGTATTTTTTAATCATGGTCAGATAAAGAGAATAACACTCGAGCTGGTATCCGTACCAGACGCCGTGAAGTTAGGACTTTTTTAATGTTAAATTTCGTGTTTCAATCCTCTTGTGCGACGGTACTGCATGTAAAGGGTTACTTTTGGTTGTTTGTACATGTAAAGCGTTACTTTTCTTAAAACTTGAAATGGGGCGGCAGTTGAGCCAGAATTCACAATGCAACAATCCAGAAATTGCTTGTTTTGAATTTAAGGTAGTTTGCCTGAAAAACCCATTCATCAAAAAAAAAAAAAAAAGCCCTAATTGTGATCCTTTTTGCTCCCTCAAAATGGAATTTTTCCCCTGATCAAAAATCAGTTTTCTGAGAGGTTGCATGTCTCTCATTTGCCATTTGGATTTAAAAATCACTCCAATACTGCATGTGCTTGCCAAGCTTATCTGAATTACCATTTTCACGGTATGCTGTCATCAAAACATAAACTATTGGAAGATTCGAGACAAAAGAAAGGAGCATCGTGCAAAAAATGTGCTGATATGTTTAAAGTATGTAGTCCTTTTTTTATTCAAATATTTTTTGTTTATTGAGATTATCTTTGAAAATACCCAAAACTAACTAATTTTTTATTCAATTACATTTACAAATTAGTTTTCTGTCACTTGAACGTGTTACTTTTTACGCGGAAACGCGGTTTTCCGCTTTTTTAAAAAAAAATTTGGGTTTTGATCATTCCCAAGATTGATACACATTTGTTTGAAAAATTTCATGAGGGATTATAAAAAAGTTATTTTCAACTATTATAAATACGAAGGGCACATAATGGAAAAGTTGGCCCTATTTAAGAAGGGTGGGGTCAACAGATTCTCGTTTAAATCTGTGTTCATAACCTTTTTCCGGATTTTTTTTTCTGCGGGGCTGCATCTCGTGCTGATGGTTATACAAGCATTTCCCCATTGTCTAGCTTCACGGATTCTACAAATCAATTTTTTTTTGTATTAATATATTTTCTATTCAGTTACTTGATTTTGTTACGAGCAACGCCAAATTCCTTTATGATTTTGCCGCAATTCCCCGGTTTGCTGTGTCACGCAACCAATGAAACGCCACAGTCATGCGTGATAAAATTAACCGGAAAATAACGATTATTATTCTGTTATTTTTAATTATATAATAAAAAATTATCTATAAATTTAAAATTACTACTTAAAAATTATTATTAATTAAAATTACTAATTTAAAATTGCTTCAATCCGGACGCCCCATCAATATCTAGCGACCGACTTAAATCACAGTAAATTGTCAGCCAGGTTTGTTAGTAATTTAAATATAACTGAAGATTAACCTGCGAAAATTAAGCTTTTAATTTACATCATACTTATAATTTTTATATACATATATATATATATATATATATATATATATATATATATATACTTAATTTAAATTATTAATTAGAATTTTAATTTAAAACTACTGCTTAAATTAAAAATATCATAAATTAAGTTTATTAATTTAAAATTATTAATTAAATTTTATTCAAAATATTAATTAAATTTTATTCAAAATATTAATTAAATTTTATTCAAAATATTAATTAAATTTTATTCAAAATATTAATTAAATTTTATTCAAAATATTAATTAAATTTTATTCAAAATATTAATTAAATTTTATTCGAATTATTTATTAAGTGTAATTACAATTATTAATTAAAATTATTAGTTAAAAATTGTTCAAATCAATTATTAATAAAAAAATTACTTGGTTTTGGTCGGTACAAAAATAATTTTTGAACCCCCCCCCTTCGGACAATCCTGGCTACGCCACTGGATTAAATTCATCTTTATCAGACATAATAAAAATCATCACCGAGAGAAATGAGTTCACAATAACATATTCAGACAATTTTTCATCAAAGCTTAATATTCATTAACAAAAAAATAATTATTTGTACATATAACGTAGAAATATAATTTTGATGTCGTTAAATCCAAAATAAAAATGAACTATTTTTTAAAGCAATAATTTTATGTGTGGATATTTTTGATGATTTTATGTCTTATATCCCGAAATATCTTTTTTTGCTCTCCTTTGAAAAGGGAAAACGACAAATGGAAAATGCATATGATTTAGTAAACTTTCTATTGGTACCATAGACTTTTTTTTTGGAATATTTTTCTTTTTATTCTAATATAATAATTGACCATTCATACAAATATAATAATTGACCAGTGCATATTTTGGTAGAATATATGCATTTCGTAAAAAATATCTATCTTTTATTAATTGAAAATTTATTTACTTTCTTATCATCCTATAATTCCAAAATTAATACTTTTTTATGTTGACTTGCTTATTACTTTTTATCGTTTTTAGCCTTTGTGATACATTTTCCTTCTAATAATGGTGCTTTATATAATATTTTTTCTCTTTAGTATATTGATTAAGTGGTGAATGCAGGTTCATTAGTATATGCTGCATGTTTGACTGTCACATATATATCAACACATTAGAGCGCATATGTGATTACAATTCAATAATATTTCGAAACAGTCGCTATCTGCATAGTTGTGGCATCTTTTACAACAACTTTACAGCATCTTTTACAATAACAACAAATTCTAGAATAAACTCTGAAATTTTGTAACAATTTTAATAAAAATTAATTTTGTTAATCGAGTTTTATTCTCAAACTTTCGTATTTCGGGAAAATATTTCAAACCCCTCTTTTTTTTTCAAGATGGCGGCCAGACTCGGGGTGTTCAGAGGGTTAAGGCAAATATAATTTTTAGAACACTTTTAGAAAGCTATTTTTATATCTATATTTGCTTTTTTTAAATTATTTTCTGGACTCTATGTGTTTACTATATAGTGTGCTAATTTTAACATAAATCCCTAAAATTCCTGGATGAGTCTTCTCAAAGTTCATAACTGCGCACGGCCTAGTGTTCAATTTACGCTTTGAAAAAGTGAGGATTTGTTCCAAGCTCAAACTTTTCTCTTGGGATATTAAAGGTTTTTACTTGAAAACGATTAGGAAATTATTTACATTACAAAATACAAATGTAGTACTGTCAACCCTAGATTCGTTCCGTAACTGCGACTGCGAGATTCCTTGCTCAAAGAAGGAGAAAAAAAAATCACGGATATGAGTAGAGTTTACAAATCTGTGATGATTTTTTTTCTTCCTTGAGCAAGGTACAATACGTACGTACAGTACGAATGCATCAGTTAAGGTTTTTATATATTAAATGGTCTAATAATTTTTTTCCCTAAAAATTATTTTATTTTTAAATATTCCTATCGATTTTTAAAATATGTCCATTACATAAAAGATTACTGTTATGCTAAACCCAATTAAGTCCCCTGTAACTGAATTCGGTTTAGACTAACAGGCTTCATACATTAGGCATGATACTAGATGGTTACTTAATACTAAGAATTACATAAAAATTGTAATTCACTTCAATTTTCCGAGAGGATATGAGTAGGAATAAGTGTTTAAATATATTTCATGTAAATATAACTTTTCGAAAATGGTTAATGAAATGGAAACGATAGAAAGTTTGATTGCTTTATTTAAAAGTATTAATTTCTGTTACGTACATTGATGTGTCTTTCGGTTTGGAGACATTTTAAAATAGAAAATTAATCAGTTTAGTCAATTGGATATTGGGAAATTATTGTATAAAGACTGGAGATGATAATTAGGCCCTAATCTTTATATTCATTTAAGTCGCACAGAACAATTCAGTTGATAATAACTGGAGAGCTATCACAGCAATATCGCGTTTGATGGAAGTCCCTTTCGAAGTGTAACTCGGTTTTGCCAATTGCCAGTACATAACAAAAATTATGCCAACGTTTTATAACTTCAGAAAACGAAAAGGCTTAAGACTCTTTACAATACATGCTCGTTCTTTAGGTATCTGATCGCATTGCTTTTAGATTAAGAATAACATATATGTTATTCTCAAAGGAAGCTCCTATAAAGCTGTTGTTAAGCACAAATCAACACGTAAAAAAATATCAAAGTTTTTATTGCAACACTATCTTATACTACAAACAAATATAAGTTCATAACACAAAATAGCATAATAATCAAAAATATCATAAACATACATTCCCAATAACATAGCATTCAAATCTGCTATCAAATACAAATACAAATATTGACGACCAACAACAGGCTCAAGGCCCAACAAAATGCAACCAAGGCTTTTTTTTTTTTTATTTTTCATCCGTACTCTTTCCAAACTCTGCTACCAAGCATTCCTGAAAATACAAGAAGCATTAATTCAGAAAATTGAAAAGTAAACTGGTTGATAGATGTCCTCAAAGTTCATTTTACCACGGCTAAAAAAAACGAGGCGCATATCTTAACGTGAAATCCAACTAACAATTAATAAAACATTCACCATAATTTGGGAGAGGAACAACAGAAAATGTTAAAGTCAATTGGGTATTCTTGTAATATAAGTTCTATGATTTCATACATTGAAATACGGATTAGTCTCAAATTGTTGGACGTAATCATTATTTGTCTGCATCCCATTTAGCTGTATTGGCATAATAAAAGATTATTTTAGCTCAACTACTTTGTTAATATTTTAAACAAGTCAATTAGCTTTTAGGAACATAGCAAAAAGAATGGTTTATTATGTGGGAAGTTAAACAGCCAAGTGACCACCCAATATTAAACAACAACCCTATATTGAACAATGCATTTTTAGAGTCATTCATATTTTCTGGAAATAGATTAATTAAATGAGGCCAAGGAGTTAGGAACAGCGTTGATTAAAATAGGGGTACAAAATAGTAATGCCATAATATTTTAATTGTTTGATTTGGATCGGATTGGCTCAATTTTGAACATTGTTCCAGCACAATAGTGAAAATGGCAACTCAGTATTTCCTTAGTCGACATTTACAAGTATAGAAACCACCCTAAAATTTTAAAGTATATACTTAGAATTTAAACGCCTTGGCGAGAAATCCATACCACTGAAATTGAACTGGAGCGGATTTACGCCAATATTTTAATATCGCCAAAAACAAAATGGCCGCTGCTGAAATTGCCATTTGCCGAATAATATAATTAATTCTATCGACACATTTCATAACCTCCACGTTACCTAAATTTAGAAATAGTACATGACCTTTTGGCACGAATCAGAACCAAACCTTATACGATCTGACATTTTTAACAGCGGCCATTTGGCTGTATTTAAATATTGGGACAAATCCACATCAAATTCCGCCTGTTTATCAAAAACCTTCATAAGTTAATGTAATTATTAGGCTTGGAACTAAATGAACTAAATGGATCTAATCCATTTTGAAATTAAACTCTTAGTACGAATTTCTAAATTTGCGATTTTTTTTTGTTTTGAAATCAACTTACTTTTAAGCTTTCAGTAACGTCTTCGTATTTCTCTTCCTATAACACAGAATAGGTTAATAAGGTCACTTTTGGAATAATAAAGAAATGACGTGAGTTGTAAAGAGACAAAAAAGGCACAATTATTATAAAATTAAAATAAAAGGAATTAATTGAAATGTTTTATTGAAATGTCCAACTAATAAGTAAAAAATAAATAAAAACAATTTCACAATAAATTCTACTTACACCCCCGGACTTTTTAAATTCTTCTTCCTGGCAATTTATACACTGGAAAACAATAAATATTTGAAATTTAATAAAATGACTTCAATTTTCTAACGATATGAATATAATAAATAGTTCAATTTACACAAAAACTTTAATAATTATGTTAGTAATTCGCAATGTCTCTGCGAAGCAATAGAATTTGCGAATATTGTTCTTTTATAGCAATAAGTTTTAAGAGCTTTATATTTTCAGAGTAATAAGCTTTTTTTTTATGTTGTTAGTCCACATTATACAGTAAATGACTGTTAGAATAGGGAAACATAACAAATAGATAAAAAACACACCAAAAATACGTGTTTAAAATATGCCGGATTAACAATTAATGAAGATTAGTTTTAAATATAAAAGTAATCTTGTAGATTTCATAGGAGTTAAGTTTTTCTCATGGAGACAATGGGGCGATATTTCAGTTCGACTCTTCTTTTGATCAACTGTGAAGCCTTTATGTGAAATAGTATTCCTGACTAAAAATTTTATTTATCTACATAATATTTTTTCGAGTATCGTTATACATACTTTTTGGCAGCTGTAAATCAAGGAAAGACTATTAAAAAGGAAATTTTTCACTAAAATGTAGAAAATACAATGGCATATTCACTCGAATATAAAAATTAAGCAGCTGTTATACTGGTGCTTGACCTGTGGATGGGGCCTCTTGTTGGAGCCAAGCACTGCAACCGAAAGTCTATTGTACTGTGTTATACTGACAAAAAGCTTTAATGCCTAAAGTAACAGTTAGAACGAATAAAATGTTTGCTTGCTTTTATCTAACATAGTTTTATTAAAAGTCTAGATGACTGTGAAATGTGAAGAACAAAATATACAATCTATAATTAACGAGAATATATTACACATAACACAGACAAAAAATTAAACGTGAGAAAAATGAAATTTTGTTGTGTTTCGCCTTTAAATGGTTTATAATAATAATTTAGGATCAGGAAGATTTGTATTCCTCATTTATTTTCAACTTTATGTAGTTTATCTTTAATTTTGTTTACATGCTTGTTATTGTAGTAAGAGTAGAAAACTTTCTACAAATTTTTAATGGGCAACTTATATATAAAAATGTACTTATGCGCCTTACAAAATTTCTATTCGAATGTTATTAATTTCAAACTATCGAGAACTTAAGAATCAGTTAACTTTAAACAAATGCGACTTAATCGTTTGAGAACAATACTCAAGAGTTCAAAGTAGTACTATAGCAGTATTTTTTTAAAAGTATAATGTGAAAAACGGAAAAAGATCTAGTACTATAGCTCAAATAGTGTGAACTCTGTTATTACCTGCATCACATTTTCAGGTGACTGACCACACACATAAGTCTGCATTGTATCACCTGTTATAGGGGTCACCATTCCATCACAACACGACTCCAAAATAGTGTTAGCCTAAAATAATAATTCTCTTATTATCAGGTAACATTAATTTTAATAATAAAATTCAGACATAGCAAACGATCAGATCCTTCCCCATTAAAAAATAGCCGAACACTAATTCACATACTTTTATAATTTTTTTATTATTATTCAAATAAATGTGCCAAATTAATTAGATACAGATATAAAAAAATGTTTTTGTTTGTTCGTTATGGTCGACAATATACCCATTAACTGGTAGGTGCTGGCTTGTTTTTTTGTTTGCCATCAATCATATATTACCCCCCCCCCCCGCAAATAAATCAATCAAACAGGACTCTGATCAGTACCCAGTACTTTGTATATTGATTTTAAAGCGGAAAAATATGTTTTTGCTTAAAACAGTACCCAGAGTGCTCAAGTATTTTATGAACAAACTTATAAGGGCATTTTTAGGAAAAATTAACAATAGCATCTGCCAAAAAAATCCTTATATAATATGTAGATTTGTTATGCAATAGAAGGTGTTTATCTTTACAACTGTGACAAGAATAAAACGTAAAAGAAATGATATTCAAAGCTATGTTGCTTGTACATGTAAAAGCAACACATGAAGTTTTATTTGTACGCGGTTAAAACAAATCTTTATAAAAAAAGGTTATTAAATAAAATATTGTGTTGCTTTTACATGTACATTGTACAACCAACACATAACTTACCTATCTTATTTCATTTAGGTTTTATTGCTTGTCAACGTTTTGAAGATAATTTTCAT
The DNA here is from genome assembly GCA_963932185.1 of Troglohyphantes excavatus. Lineage (NCBI taxonomy): Eukaryota > Metazoa > Arthropoda > Arachnida > Araneae > Linyphiidae > Troglohyphantes > Troglohyphantes excavatus. The sequence continues at coordinate 58,343,347 of OZ010667.1, read as the reverse complement.
ACACCCGTCATCAGTAAAAAGCTCATTGCGTTGATGGGCTCATTGGTGCATTAATGGTTTTGGAATGGCGCGTTGAATGGTTCGTTAACGGTTTAGGAAAAAAAAACCATGTGAACAAATAAAACCTCTTGTGTTTCTCTTACATGTGTACAAGCAACATAACTTAGCTATCTTATTTCTTTTATTGCGTGTCAATGCTGTAAAGATAATTTTTAAACACTTTGTATATTGATTTTAAAGCGGAAAAATATGTTTTTGCTTAAAATTACATTGCCCTTGTATACGTAGATAAACTAGGACTATACTCGGGGACAACCCAAGTTGAGCCTAAAGCAATTGAATATTTATACATATCATAGCTTCCGCATCAGGTTCAACTTAGGTTGTCCCCGAGTATAGTAGATGACAGTATAATAGAAGGTTAAAATAAGCAGCTGCATTTTTTCAAATATAAAACATTTAACAAAATATCCAATCAATTGTAACATTTTAGTAATGACAGAAAGTGTTATGTAAACACACAATTAAAATAATTCAGAATTCCAAAAGAACCATTGTTTTGAATTCCAGACGCTTGTGGTTTATTTTAGTAGTTTCTTTTATTTTTATTGTTTGTTTAAGTCTGTATATAGGCCGAGTTAAATATTACAAGTTTTGAACGGGTAAAACAAAACAAAGAGGAAGTTATTAATTTGTCATTTTATGAATATTTTTCTTTAAGATATAAAACACTAATGAGTACCAGATTTAACTCACATTTTCGCTAATATCCATTTCCGAAAAACATTTCTTCATTTTCTCGGCTGCGCCTTTGGAATCTTCATCTGAAACATAAATAGCATTGGGCGCTTTTAGAAATAAAACTCTCATTTTTGGGATTGCCTGCGATCGTCAAGGCTACTTTAGTCATATTTGACAATAGTTTCGTCATTCAATCACGTAACATATAACGAAATAAGAATCCTCAACTTTTGAACGAAAGTAATTTATTCAAATCTTTTTGTGTCCCTTTTCAACGGGCATTCTTATAATGGTTCTTATACTGCCTCATTTCTGACGAAAGTAATTTACTCAAATTCCTTTAAGGCCTTTTTCAGGGACATTAACTTATAATTCGTTCTCATACATGTCTCATTTTTGACAAAATAAAATTCCTTAGTTTGACGAAATATTTAATCGGAGTATATAGTAGGCATCAGTTTCTTCAAAAATGAGAGTGCATTTATAACAGTGTGTAAAAGCATTCAAACTTTCGACTTTATGTATCAAATACGAACTTCTGTACAACTATTACACGATTGATTAAATCACACTAAAACATTATTTATTATTCGAAAACTTTTACTGAAAATTTATTTTTCTACAAAAACGAAAATCATTCCGTTTATTTTAAATAATCTACGTTAACGTTACACGTACCCGGATATATTATTGGCCATTTAATGAAGCACATTGGGATTTTTTTGAAGCAAATTTGCTATTTTGTTTCTGTGACGATATAAAGCAATGTTTTAAAATGTATATCCTTTTTCTTCTTCTTCTATGTTTATGGTAAAAACTTTTTTTTAAAAATCTTTTAATAGAATGATATAAATTAATTGGGAAAACATTTTTGTTTGTTACTAAAAAACTGTCGAAATGAACTTACGCAGTTTTGTCACTAAAATCTTCATATCATCGGCTTACAATTAAAATCTAGTAACTCCAAATCACAGATTGAGCAGTCGAAGCGAAAGTTGCTTGGTGACGAAATCCAAGGTCATGTATTCTGCTCAATTATTGTTTTTAAACAATTCTACATTTAGAAATGAATCACTTGAATTTCGTTGCTGAACATCTTTCGTTACGGTTGCTAAATCTGTAGTTTGGAGTTACAAGGTTTTCAATCTAAGCCGACAATATGTAAACTATAATAATTTCTGGATACTTGCGTACGTCCAAGACCTTAAAAGAGGTTTGCAAGAAGTCCGATTCTTAGCGCAGAGACGAGTTCGATTTTTTACCACTACAGCATAAATAGTGGGGTATACAGAGAGGTCACCTGTTTCGGGCCCGGTTCAGTTGGAAATTTTGATTGAAGATGAAAACGAAAGCAGTTTTGATTTAATTGCATTCTTAGGCATATTTATACGATTTTATTTTAATTTCTTAGGAAATGCAAACAAAAATATTCGAAGATTTAAGAAATTCAAGGTTGGTCCATTCTAAAATATTCTAACTATACCCCAATCCAGATCTAATCGTTTAATATTTAATTCAAAACGTATTTCATATTAATACTTTTACGGGTATAACTAACTATACCTTCTCCCGCTGAGTATGTTCTAGTGTTTTGGGTGGTGGGGAGAGATTGGAATTTAATATTGCCAATGGGACTAGAAGTCAAGGATTCAAGTTAAACAAATTACTTTGCCTGATTACGTTGTTAATTCTGAAGCAGCGAGTCGTTTTGAAAATTAATTGGATCGGCATTGAATAATCGTGAGGATGTGTTATATAGAAGGGACTAATCTTGCTGGGCCTAGAACCTGTAGTTGGTCGACATTATTTGTATAATTTAATCAATTTTTTTATAAATTTATGTCACATAGAATATCACTAAATTAAATAAACTCACCGAATTAAACCATATATTTACCTCGCGATAACTAAGGAAATATATATTCTCTACTACATAGACTACTTTTCTTAATTTATATAAAATATTTAAAAAATAGGAAATTTTATAAAGATATTAAAAGTACGTACTGCAGAATATATTACGGAACATATCCAGTTCGTCCTCGCTAATTTCCATAGATGCAGCCAGAACAAACAGACTGACAATCAGAAGGATCGGATGCATGGTTGGTTGGTAAATCGAGGGTTGAATTACACTTAACTGATGCAACTTTAAATTCTACCCGACCATTTTATAGTACTTTAAGGTGATGTTCGACAAAACACCCCAAGCCTTTCCTTATTCTACTCATAAAATATACTTTGGTGATTCCGTAACATAGACTTCCCTATTTGTTTGGCTCAATAGTATTGATTATATAATCTGGAATGATCATACAACGTGGTCATTTCTCCCATTCCACAAATTTCCTCTTTCATGCACGAAGTTATTGTACCAGATGAAAGGTATTCACACCTTTGTCTTTGTCGATCGACTCACATAGATCAATAAAAACTATTGTTAATAGTATATAGGAAACTGGTTGCGAATTTTTCTATTTTTTAGGAGGAAAAAATTTACAAGGTATAGAACAAAAAAATATATATCTGAAAATGTACATACAAATTTTTGACATATATCCAAAAAAAAATGTGACACGGTATTTTGTTACGGCATAGTTTATACAGTTTAAGCGAATTTTTATCTAAGTACAAAACTTATCTAAGTAAATATCGGCAGAATGAATTACAATTCTATACAACAAAAATGCTTTATAAAATGTTTTAACTTATTAGGGAAAAGTGTAAGGAAAAAATGTAATTTTTTAGTTTGTTATAAAACGTTTTAGGGCGATCACAAGCACCTAGCTTATATGGAGGAGGAGGAAGTTTGTCATGCGTGACATGGAGGAGAGGGTCCCATTGGTTGCGTAACGTAGCAAAATTGTAACAAAAATGCAGAATCTCGTTCCCCCATTTTTAATGTCATTTTTTTTTATATAGAAGTTACTACCTTTCTAATGGGATGTTAGCAAAATACGCAGAATGTAATGAGTTCTTTTAACTGCAAACACATTATTGTGACATGAAGGGAGAAGGGTAGTCTAAAAATTCTGTGACGCATAAATGAACACTTCATTTATAAAAGAGCCATGTTTTCCAAATCATATAAAAAAAGTAATGTGTTTCGATATCACTCATCATTTTCTTTTAGTCCATGCACTTTTCAAGTTTAAACACAATTTCAAATTATATATATGTTCTAATTACTCATTAAAGGTTGAAATACCTATTAACTATCTATTGAGAGTTCAAATAGTATCTAACTTTCCTAAGGTTAGAGATTAAGAATCACATTTTTGGTATTATTTATTCCTTTAAAAGTACTAAATAGTATTAGAAGATGCTTGACAAGGGAATTCAAAGAGATGAAAAATAATGTGATGAAATAAATGAAGGTCTTTACTTATATATTTTCAATAAATATATAATGATCTTATATTAGTTACCTGTTGGAGATAATTTAAATGATGTATAAAACTAAAATTAAAAAAATATTTTTAATTTTGCAATATTTTAAGTTTTTTCAATGTGATTTTCTTTCTTGCACATTATTTAAGATAGTATTTATTTAATACTTAAAAAATAATAAATGAAAGTGAAAAATCATCTGTTTGAAGTGAATGTACATTAAACGACCAAGGAATTGTTAAGCAACTTTGCATGTACATAACACTCAACATGGATTAGACTGCATTTTACATTGGATCAGACTGCATGACTACATTTTATCTTGTCAAGATAAAAAACTGTACATAATTAAAAAATAGGATGCATTTTTCTTATTTGAATATTGAACTACTATTTTTTTTTTAATTGTGAATTGATAAATCTGTTATAAAGAGAAAATACTACTATCTTTATTATACATAAAAAACTTTATTGCAAGGAAGATTTTATTGTTTTTGTCAAAAAGCTTCGACTTTATATAGAAATTTGGGAGGAAATAACACATTTTAATATTTATGGTACTTGTTTAAAAACATTAATGTACATAAATTTCAATTTAACCAGGCTGTCATTGTTTGTAATTTATAGTAAATATGTATTGCTATTTAATTTATAATTTTTAACTATATACTATATTTAAAAGAAAACTATAAAATTTTATTTTGAAAGAAATAAGCAAGTCTGCAAACAGACATAGACCATCCTTAATAATTCAAAGTATAAAATCGTATCATAAGCATATATACGATTAAAAATTATATTTTTGATTAAATCCGTTCAAATTGTAAAACAAACGTTATACAAATAGTGAAATGTTATAAAAAAAATTTAATTGAAGATTTTTTTTTATTCCAATACCTAGGTGTTAATGTATTTTTACCAAAAGAAAATTAAAAATATTATTAAGATTTTGTCTTTTGTAAAAACACTTTCCAAGCATTGGCAGCATAAAAACATTTATTCAGCTTTAAAATTAATATATATATCTTATATGACAATCTAAGACACTGTAGTTGATTTATTAAACATTATCTGTTTTATTATGCAATTAATCTAATTAAAAATATTTTAGAGAAGTTAGTTATTACTTAATAAAAATTTATTGAATTAAAAAAAAAAAAACTTGAAGGTTTATGATTTTTATTTAATCCCAAAACTTTTGTCTCATAGAATAATCTTTCACTGAAAACAACAAAAGAAAATTGCGTTTCCCATTATATTTTTGTAAAAATATCTCACACTTTATTTCCTATAGACAAAATACAGCTGTAGGATAAAAATAAATAAATTTTGAAATGAATAAAGAACCCATCTTTATAATATTACCTTCATTTTTTCTCAATATACTTAATGAATTTCCAAATTATATATATTAATCATTTTTACATTTTTTTAAACTCATAAACAAATTGCAGAAATACACACATTTTTTCGTTTTAAGGAAATACTTTCGTTCATTACTGCATTTTAGAGTTTTATAAAAAATATATTTTTATTGTTAACTAAAACATAATCTATATAGTTGAATTAATACATTTGTTTCGTTCATGAATGCATACTTACTTAAAAAACAGACATGTCATCCTAAAATTAAAAGCATCCGAGAAAACAAAAGTTAACTAAATAAGACCATTTTACAACTACACTTTTTTCCGAAGAGTTTGCTGTGCTTATGGTTCAAGACTTCTTAGCTGTCAAAAAGTAAATTTTTGGAAAAAGAAAACATGCATGAAGTATGTATGATTTTATAAGCTAATCATACCTGCTGTATAAACTGGTAAAAATATGTATAGTGTAAGACAAATCTATAAAAATTAGCAGTTATGAGCATTTATTGCTGTAAATAGTAATAAAAAAGTACCGCAATCTTCAAAAGATTGTGATAACAGTAAAAAAATTCAATATGATGTAGTCTTAACAAATTTATGGTCTTTACAATATGAAGGTTATGATTTCTTGCCCAAACTGCTTTAAAACATTTAGCTTTGGTCTATAACAAGACACTAAGAAAGGATTTTCACCAAATATTGGGGATCTATACATGTTAAAGAATTGCTAATACCTAGTATATAATATTCATTGTAGGTTTGGAGAACAAATTTACTAGGTCCTTAGAGGTTGTTTTGAAAAAATAGGTTTTTTTCTTTTAAAGGACCCACTGAATACTATGTTAAACTTATGTAAATGTGTTTATAGCTTGCTTAACATTTAAAAAAGTTTCATTTGTTAACCATACTCGTTATTGACTGGGGGACATATAATGAAATAATATTCTTAAAAATATATTGAAAAAAATATATAATGATTACTATTAATAAAGTTATACATCAAACATTTAATTTTGTGGATGACATATCTTAGAGATATTGTTGTCATATTTTCCTTCTTTATACATCATATAAATATATATAGGCAGCGTTATACAACCCAGAAAATATCTTAATGAAAAATATTTTTTTCAAATTAGTATACTAAATTGTTATATATATATAAAAAAAAATTATCCTCCTTAATGCAATAATTTTAAAAAAATGTGCAGTTTTGTAATGATTAATTATTTGGATATAAAGTATTAAAACTAATTATATGACCGTCCTGAATCCAATAAATATGATATTCCCTTTAATTTAGATATATATATTTTTAAAGATAGGAGTTGCTGTATAAATGCTTTTAATTTTAATAAGATCAGTTACTTTATTTGAATTATGAGTAATTAAATAATAATGCTAAGTGTGTAATATATTTAGTTATATAGGTTGTATTTTTTTTACAACTTAGTTTGAATTTTGTATATGTTAAATATGTAGAAAAATTATGCAAATGTTCAGTAAAAAGAAACTGGAATCATCCCATAATTCTAGAAACACAAATCACGGAATCAGATTATTTTTATAACTTAGGAAAATTTGAATACTAATACTATTTCCAAACATTAACCGATAGTGGTGGAAAAGCACATGGACAAAACTCCCACGCATGAGACACGGCCAATCAGATGGCCGGAGAATACCTATGCAGTAAAGTTCTGATGACACTGAAGAGTCGCCATCTTGTTAGGGGAACTTTAGAACTACACCACGAGATGCATGAATAGGAAGTGCTCATCTCGTAGGCGCACTTTCCTTTAATTGTAAATAATATAAAATGTAACCTTCTTAAGCTTAATTAAACTTAGATTAGATATACCTGAAGAGTTGGTTTCTTTGTGTATGCTTGAATTTGATTAAGAGAGCCTTATTAGAGTCTGTGCTGGGATAGGATAGCAGCAACTACAATACCCGAGGATAAACCCTTCTGGGATAATCTACAGATATTTTTGAAAGTCGCTAATTGCTTATATAGCCAAACACTTGTTGAATGCAAACCACAAAGCAATGTACATGATAGCATTGATTAGCTGGTAACAACCAAATATGTGAAAACGAAACATTTATTTTATGTTAAAGTGAAAATATAAAGCTAATCTTTTATGAAATTCAAAATTTTAATTTTCACTATGAAAAAAAAAATTGCATACCAAATGCAATATTTTTTATACTTCATAGATATGATTAGCCATTTGATTAGAGAGTATCAACACAAAATTAAAACTGAAAAAATATAATTTAATATTAAAATATTTGCTCTGAATTAGGCGTGGCACATAGGATTTGCTCTTAATAGCCAAACTCTTTCAAAAGAAAATCTTCTACTAAAATATTTGCACTGAATACTAAAACTACCAAGTTGAGAGTTAAATTGATATTTAAGAAATATATTTCTTCACCAAATCTGAAAGTATTATGAAATTTTCTAGCTAAATGTCTGCAAAATAAAATTTTATGTGAGCAATAAACAACGTTGTGTTCAGGTAACTAAAAAGAATAAAATTAAACTAACTCCCATCTAGCTAGGGTCATTTGTACAGGCAATCACAAATAAAAAAAAAGCAGTGATTATGTCTCAAAATACGAGTTTTGAAGGAGATTTAAGATTAGATTGTTAACCGTATAAATCCTTAATCTTAAAGAAAGGTTTGCTATTTAATAAAAATTCTTTAATTAGTAGCCCATTTATGCAACACTATGATATGATATGACGACATAATCTACGGAATATTAATCCAATCTCTATAATCATAACTAATTGTTTGGTGCTTAGCTAACCTTGAACTATAGCCAATCCATTTGTTTAGTAGTATCATTAAGTTCAGAGTTGCTACTCAATGTCAAGATCAAAAGTCGTAAACTTTACCAGAAGGGTTTAAAAAAATTCAAGAATGAGAATTGCATGAAGAAATTTATTTTTTGACAATTCCAGGAGAGGCAACCCTTTAATTTGCATAGTAAATTGTTAGTAGTATTGTTAATGTGGTACAGCTCCAAAGACTGCTAAAAGGCATATAAAAGTTATAGAGAATATTAAATTACAAGTTTTAAGATTTTTTTCTCCAAAGTCACAGATATTTTGTGCTACAAAATATGTGTAACTTATACAGGAAATAAATTTCTTATTTTTTTTAAACACATTGTATCGATTTTGAATCAAACATTTTCTAGAAAAACTACATCTTCATTTTGAAAATATAGACCCAAAACATATACTAACTATAGACAGAATATGAAATTTGTAAGGAAAATGTGAAGATTACCAATATTTAAAAGTGCAAACTATTTATGGTGGTTTTAGGTTAACAATTGAGGCATTCAGAGTTAAAATGGATCAAGTCCATAAGTTATACTTTTGAGATAATCAAGATAAAAGTTTATTAACACTAATTGAATCCTAAAGTGATTTAGAAGAAATGCCATCTGTTAGAAAATAGCAATAGTAGGGACATTGTTTCACTATGGCTCTGAACTCCCATAGCTGAAAATATATCCCATGAAATATTAATCCACAATTTTTTTGTAATACTTGATCCACTTTAGCTTTGAACGCTTCAATTACAAGTTGGAAAACAGGATTTCTTTGACCAACAAACTAAGGTAACGAAAAATATGAAAGCTTCCAGGAAGAAATAATCTCTTAGAAAGACTTATTATATAAATGCTAGTCAGAAAATTTAAACTTAAGACCCTACCACCCTCCAAGAGGTTTTAAATGAAGGACTTTATGTTCTTGTTTCAATGTACATTAAGCAATATTTATGGGCTATTATAGTTAGTCCGATCTACAATATACTACAACAGGAAACAAGATAATTCCACCTATTAAAAACTGCATTAGTAACACGTTTCCCCACCGCCAATGTTACTCCAATGCAAGATAATTTTGATAAGTGTTACTAATGTAATGTTAAGAACATGTCCATTATATATATTTTAATTGCAATATGTTGTTTTGTTCTTAAGAAAATTGTTTTACAACCAACTTTATACGTCTCATGTATTATAATAGTTGTTTAAATTTGTATAAAAATATGCACATATTGCAGAGAAATTTTAGATAAAAAAAATTCTGTTCTAGGAAAATTTCTATTTCTAAATATTTTATGCAACCTTTTTCTCCAGCATTGTGAGTTCTATCACAGGGGATTAATATCTTCATATGGGATGGATAATGCATATAAGCATTAAAGGCACGCAGCTATTTTTTTTAGCAATTTAAGAAAATGACGAGCTGCTTTTAAATAAACACAAGCTTACTGTGGTTTATAAATGAGCTTCGTAAAGTATAGAGATAAAATCATATAGTTGTTGATTCTCAATCAGAAATTAACCACAGATCAATTGATTGAGTTTTAAACAAATTAATATAGGCTTTGCCAAGGAAGCTTTTGGCAAATCAATTTATTAATGACTAAATATACATAATTAAAAAAAAAAGTTTTAAAGATGTGATTGGTGTCAGAAGTTTTAAAAATGAATTGTTTTTTTGATAAAAATCAATGTGAAAAAAACTAGGCCTTGTTTAGAGTATCTGATTATCAATAGTATATTTGACATACACTTAAAACAATTCCATAACTGCCAAGTTTAAATTTTGAAATTCATACAGAATGCTTTTTTTTTTTTACAAAAGTAAAGTTATTTTTCTCCAAAACTTTATTTAATACCATAATTTCTAAAAATGGCCATAGGTATATTTCATAGCATAAATATCTTGAAAAATTCAACTTATCTTTTCCAATGTTTTCTAAAAATTCATATATAAAAAAAAACTAACTTTTAAAAATAAAATTGTGTTTAATAGTAGATGTTTAAACATTATATTTACAAGCATTTTTCAATTAAGATATACCTATATAAATTTGTTTGTTTCGAAACACTTTTTTTATATACAATTAGAAACTTCTAAGAAAATTGTACAATTTTAACGGATTTGTACATCGGTACAAGGTAGTGAAAACTTGCATATTAATGCATCAAATTTTTTTAATAAAATTACTCAATATATCAAAATGTAAATCTGTCAATATATTGAAATGTATATCTTAATTTTTTTTTAGTACAATAGTACGAATAAATTATACAAGTTTTCAGATATACATTTCAATAGATTAATTTTAACACATCTAGCAATAACTCCAGATTAATTTTAAGTTTCTCATGGATTTTCTCTGGTTGGTGGACCAGATTTTACAAATGACTGTTATAAAAGAATTTTCTATTTACCTGAGTCTTTCGATCACTAGTAAGTTATAAGTAATATATTTCTCAATTGCCAGCAGACTTTTTTTTAAACTTTGAAGAAGATATCTGTAATATAGGTAAAAATTTCAGCCATTGTCGCGTTAACTGAAATTATATGTTAAAGAGAAATAAAAATTCAAATAAAAGCAAAAATGTGAAACATGTGTAGTAGATTACTTTTAAAAAGATCGTCAATCCACCATTTCTTGAGAATTATTAAACTATTCCTGATTTATATACAGATCAAACTAAATTCTTTTAAATTTCAATTTGGGCAAAAAATTAAATTTAACAGATTATTCACTACTTAAAATTGAATAAAACCACATTTTAATTTTTTGAAGGCAAATCAGAGGCTTTAGCATTAGTTTTTTTTATTGAACACACACCTTAACTATATAAAATTTTATATATATTTCAACTGTATATATTAAGGATGTTATTTTAAGTAATATCATACATCTTATTAATTCATACAATACTCATTCATTCTTGACTTGCATATAATACACAACAAATATTAGATTTTAACATAGTTGTAGCATTTTTAAATGTACTTGAATGCGTTTAAATTATACTTGCATTTTTCAGAATTATTTTCTACTTTTAAATGCAAATATTGATACTAAAATGCTCTTAAAACTTTGTTTAAAAGTTCATTCTAAAGACAATACACATTTTTTAAACAAAAAATATACTAAATGCCACATTTAAGCAACACGTTTTAAATAATGCAAATAAGCAGTTTAAGAGAGCTAGTAAATTGTGCATCTGCATTAGCAATAGGATCAAAACCTACAATTAGTGCATTGCGCTAATCATTTAGTTTGATCTTTGTACCTGTCACAAAATTTCAATATAAAATATTATTAGATATTTGCTTAATTAGTTATGACTAATTATTGTATTCTTATTAAGAATGACAAGTAGTCAATGACCTTTAATGCAAATTAAACTCCCAAGTATAAAAGTGTTGCACATTATCAAACAATACCTCCCATGGATTATTTTTATGTAGAATTTTTTAATTGTGAAATGTACATAACGTAGCTATATTAAATGAGCTATTAATTACCAACACAAATCATAAATAAAGATAATCTATTCTTAATCTAACACAAGTCATATTGCTTATTTTTTTAACAAATAGGCATTATATTTAAACAATTAAAAAATATCTTTCTAATTTATGTAATCACTAACTTAGAAATTAAAACTCAAGTCAGTACGTGCCATCATCTGAATATTAAGAAATGGGTTAAATGTGCAAGATAATCACCAATTTATAAATGAACTTGTATCAATATGCGATAATCGTCAGGCCGTTTGAAAAATTGGCTAAAAGTAATAAGATAGAATTTTGTGAAATGCGTTAGAATATATTAGGACATTTAACGATAAAAACACAACAACAGATTAATAGTAGACATTTTCTTTTAAAGTTAAAGCCAAATGTTTTATTACACTCAAACTAAACATGTTCCAAGAGCACTTAATATAATAAAATCATACAATAAGCATAGGATAGGCTATAATAACACAAGAAAATCAAAATTAAATCTCATCAAATGAGTGCTGTAATGTCACAAAATAGCGCTATCGAGCATTAAACTTTACAATGAAAATAAATAACCGTCGCTCAATCAAACAATTCCTGTCTTACTAGAAGGATAAGGAGCAACAGCAGTTTCAAAAAGTAAAAGCAAAGATTATGGACATTACAACAAATAAAATAAATATTAAATAGAGGCCAAAAGCTGGCCAATTCTTCTCCGATGTCATTTTGAGAGTACATGAATTATTTTATACATTTCATACAACAATAAATATGAAACAAACCACCGCCAAACACACAATTCCTGTTCTAAATAGCATCCAAGTTAAAGGGTAAATCTACACTTGGCGACAGAACCAGTTTTAACTTGAGTGTCAGTATGAGCCTCATAGCCTATAACATTCCTCGGATGCAGATTCAATCGCTCCTTAATAGTTCGCCCAATCTTCATAATGGCATCTTGATGTTTGATATCAGCGGTCCACACGGCAAGCTTGTCCCCCTTATTACGTATCTGCACCACGGCCCCGCATACGTCATCACTGTACTCGTCGAAAGCCTCTCCTATCATGCACAAGAGTATTTCAAGCCAGTAGTTATTCAAATCAGTGCCTCGCTGGGCCTTCTGCACGTTTAGAAGCCACCTCCCGCCTTGTTTATTTCGGCTGTCTTCCCACATAGGCTTGATGCCATGCTTGAAAAGCGCGTAATCACAGCCCAGCGGAATCTTGCTCACGACCTCCAGATGGTTGTAGAGGGCCCAGAAGTCCTCCACAGTGTCGAAAGGGACGATTTCCATCAGATTCTCTTCCCAGGACTTTGTTCTGTCGTTTTTGTAGAACCAGAGACTCCACATGTTTTGGAGTGGATGTTTTATCAGCATTTCTGGGGACACCACTTCTTCGGTGGCCACCACGCCATTTTCTTGCTCTGCTACTTCGGCGGACATGTTTGGGTAGGGTTCGAACAGGTTTCGTAGCGAGGTTTATGAAGGAAAATTGAGTAATTGAAGTTTCAAATTAGTTAATTATTTGAAATTAACACTTAATAAATGTCAGCTGACAAGCAGGCAAAATGACAAATTAGTATTGCCATTCCTTGGTATACAAATTTTTAACAGAAAATGGAATTAAAAACGTTGCCGTTTTCAGTAGTTTTAAATATCAATGTTTGGTATTTTATTTATAACTGTAGTTTAGCGTTCTTTTTAAAAAAATTAACTACAGAAATATTCTAAATGAAATTAATGCTGGTACTAGTGAATTTGTATTAGAAGAAAAATGTATTATTTTATGATGTGGAGGACTTTGCGGAAATGCTATATCCGGGTAAGCCCGCCCACTTTCCAATTGGTTGACGTTTACTGAGTTAAATAAGAAGCTGGAGAAACAATAAATACTGCGTGATCAATTTACACCTTTTTGAGCTAAGATAGAAAAATATCTTTCTCATGGTGTTATTAATGTTTGACATAAGATTAAGTGCATATATTCTAGTTTTAAAACCAGATTTCTGACTTTCAAATATACATTAAATGTAACACATATAATTTTTTGGCATACTTGCTTTCTTATTTACAGAAAGAAGAAATGTGGTGCACATAGGCCTGTGTTACCGTCTTCGGCAAGCAACCAGAGGTTTGAGATTTTGAATACGGTCTCCAAGATACTTAAATAAAAATGTTAAAGTTTAGCGAAATTGTGATCGGAGTATTAAATCTCATCGGTTTTTGTGTGTGTTTGTTTTAGTTAACTAACGTCGCACTAGAGCTGAACAGTGGGCTATTGGCGACGGTTCGGGGTATCTCTCGAAGGAAAGACCCTGGAACACATTCACACACACATTCATACATGCACCTCGTTATTTCAGACCCATGGTCAGATGACGAGGAAATACCTGAACTTTGATCGGGGTCCAATGACCCGACTTCTATTGAGGTTGCGTCGGGTGCCAGCTCAGGTTGTTCTCGTCATCTGACCATGGTTCAAAAATGTGAGGTATTTTTCCCGGGACTTTTCTCCGAGATAGGCTCGAACTGTTACCAATAGAGAAATGTGCAGCTCTAGTGCGACGTTTTTTAACCAAACCATTAAGAAGAAAAAAATATTAATTTATAAATAAGTTTTCAAGATTTACGCTACACGTCACTAACGGTGAAAAAGCCAAAGTTGAAAATTTTTCAAAAAAATACGAAAAAAATTTATCTGCGCGAAACCGAAAATAAATTTTCGCCAAATGGTTTTGGTTTTGTTAATTAACGTCGCACTAGAGTTGCACAGTGGGCTATTGGCGACGGTTCAGGGTCTATTTCGAAGGAAAGACCCGGGTTTGGTGTGGTTAATTAACGTCGCATTAGAGCTGCACAGTGGGCTATTGGCGACGGTTCGGAGCCTATCTCGAAAGAAAGACCCGGGAACGATGCCTCGTATTTTTAAACCTTGACCGAGACCAAGGAACGATGCCTCGTTTTTTGGTCGTCAACATAGAAACATTCCATTGCTCTATTAAATTTTATAAAACTTTCATAAAAAAAATTTCTTGTGTAGTTTCCAAAATGTGTAAAAGCAGTAATAACGAGATTGTATGTGACCCGATATTGTTTTGGCTAATTACCAATATAAACCATCAGTAAACGAAAATATTTGTAAAAAAACCTTCAAGTTTCATATTTCTTATACTCGTGTAATTTATTATACTTTACCGAACTTTTAATCTTAACGGTACTTTGGTTCTTAAATTATTTTGATAATTTGAAAAATATTTTTCCTTGAAACTAAAAATTTGCATACAAGTGATGCCAAGTAATATTCAACGTTAAAAATTTTTATGTATTTAAAAATTCATATTAAATCGTGAATATATCAATTAAATTTAGTTCAGAGAGAAAACCTTATATATATAGAGATAGAACATTTATACTTTTATCTTTAGACTTAGACTTTAAATTCAATTCTTTATCAAGTTTAGAAAGGTATGGATGGGTTGGCTGACCATGTGGTGCAAGTTCATCGACAGTTCCGTGACAAGAGCGTTTAAGTTTGCATGTTACGTGGAATGGTTGGTTGGTTGTATGGGTTTTAATGGCGCAAGGGCCAAATATGGCCAAGCTGCGCCAAACACTAGACAATTAAAAACAACT
Source organism: Troglohyphantes excavatus (assembly GCA_963932185.1). Classification (NCBI taxonomy): domain Eukaryota; kingdom Metazoa; phylum Arthropoda; class Arachnida; order Araneae; family Linyphiidae; genus Troglohyphantes; species Troglohyphantes excavatus. The sequence continues at coordinate 58,327,866 of OZ010667.1, read as the reverse complement.
TGTTACGTGGAATGACTATTCAATTCATTATTAGGCAACTCATTGAACTAGTAATCATAGCACTTGGCCAAATGGTAGATGTAGCTGGTTAGTAACAGTAAATGATACATTCAGTTTATGAATTACAACACTTGCAGAAAAGCGATTTTTAAAGATACAACACATAATTTTTTTTACAATTTTTATTTTTCAAAATACACTTTTAAAGACATAGTAAGTCCATTTTTATAAATTAATAAGCAATTGTAAGTGATAAAATCATTTAAAGTACGAATACACATACAGCACGACAATAAAATACCAGCAATAACTTTTCATCTCAATCGAGAGGCTTGGAGCACTATCGTGGATTCAGTCATCTTGTCCGGATTATATGGAATTCTATGACAGAGGGCATGAGAAATAAACCGCATTGCAGTCCCCGATGGTTGTTCCCTCGATAAGAGCTTGAGATAAATCGTCGAGGTCGAAAGTACTGAAAACATCGAAAGAAAAATTAATTCAACAATTTTTTTACACTAATATCTTGTATTCATTTAAATATCTCAATACTAAAAATTAAAATTAAGAATTTACATTTTACCAAGATTATTGAAACATCGTATTTTCCTGTCCTATATGATTAGAGATTTCAGAGTGTCAATCATAGTTGGACGGAACTAACGTTCCACAAGAGCTACTCAACGATCCATTAACAAAGGTTTACAAAAGTTTGAGATCTATCCTGAAAAAATTCACCCTTTCATCATTTCCATGCAATTTGTATAACTGCTGGCAACGCGACACATACGACGAAATCGTTGATACGCCAAATCTAGCATGAACCACTAACCTCAGTACGATTTGTTCGTTGGAGTAATTGCATTAAATCTACTCAATGGGCTATAGGTGTCCGTTTGGGATCTATCGCTTAGAGACCGGGAACATTGCCTTGTAATTTTTAACCATAGGCAGGTGACTAGAACAACACACGAGCTTTGCCCCACCAACTTAACATAAGCGTGAGGACTTAGGAATACGATGGATGTAACGTGACATCAGTCACCTTTACACGACGGAGTTTTAGCGGGTGAAAGGAAAGAATATAATCTCCGATTACCAGATCGCTACACATTTGCTCCTTATCGAATCTCGCCGGATCCCTTAACAGTCTTGCCTATTCGGAAAATGAACTCTATATCCGACAATATCCAGACTAGCGACATGCCTACTTGGCTATAAATGACCCCATACAAACATTGTAATTAAATATATAATTTTTATCTTAACAGGGAAAAAAAGTTTGTTATATTACGACTAAGCGCATTTTTTTTATGGATAATCATACTATAACAAACTCACAAAATTTAAATAAATATTTTTTTATATGATTAAATGTAACTAAAATTAAGAAAATATATTTACTTTATGCTTCTCAAGGCAGCTCCCAAAGCGGGAACATGCAAACCAGTGAATTGCCCGACTTGACACATATACCTGGAAAGACATTCAGGGCTTAGGGCAGTGGAAATCTGCTTAGCAGCTCCCTGTAAAGATCCCAAGCCAATGTTCAAAAATCTCGTAGTCCTCTTCAACTTCCCCATACCATCTCTAACAGCATTCACGCTGGTATTCTTCAGGATGTCAGCAGCTTCAGTCCTACCGACCATATCTTTCACGAATCCCGTCGCCAGCGAGTCTATGAACCCGGACTCGGCAGCCGTCCTCATCGATCTGGACTCGAACTTGAAGTCTTCCAGCAGCGGGATCCCGTACTCTTTTAGGGCTTCAGGGAACATCATGACGGAAGCGACGTATCCAACGTATCCCAGGGAAGCGATGCTCAACAAGGGGGTCAGAGTAGGAGAGGCTGTTTTTAGGGCCCTTGTGAAGCGAACGGAAAATGTATCGATTGTTGATACAAGTTGAGATTGTGATTGGGACACCAGGCCAATCTCGTTTTCAAAGTCGTTGGCATTCCATGGTCTCGCTGATACACAAGGTAAATAAATAAGCAAAGTCAAACAGATTACTTTCACGATATTAAGTCGTTGGACTGGTGCAGGAAATATTTTACGCGCGAGATAATTCATTTTAGTTCTTTGTTGAAAAAGTCAATTGCAAAATATAATTTAAAACCATTCGAAACTTCAGTCTTGGTAAAAGTCACAATGTCATACAACGCGAGTAAAATTTCGTGCATCTAACCGAGATGAGTCCAGCGTTATACGGTTGTGTAACTATTTTCCCACATTTTTTTTTTGACTTCGATGCTCGGAAAATAAATTTGCATACGGACACAAATTTAATATTAAAATGAGGTAGTGATAGCCTGTAGGGCAACGCAACAGTTGGTTGAAACAAAATCGCTGTAGAGCTAGCTACCATGATAAATCGGTTACGGGTTTGGATCAATCGCGAAAGATAAGATCAAAAGATGAAGTCATCAACTCAATTAGAACCCCGTGCCCCAAACTTACACTCACCGACGTTAAGAAACATTAGTTCAACGACAAATGTAACGTGCACTAGCCACCTCAAGACCGTCGCCAATAGCCCACTGTGCAGCTCTAGTGCGACGTTAATTAACAAAAACCACCTCAAGCGGTAAATTACGATTCGGTACCACTGGATCCCTGTTTAGGCTACTAGGCCAAGTTAGGTATTAAGATCAGGAAGTTAGGTATTAAGAAGGAAGACATGGTAGCCAGGCAATCATGGTCCCATTTTGTTTGGTTAGTTTTAATTAACGTCGTTCCAGAAGGTTGGTAGGGAGTCCAGTTGCCCAGTGGATAAAGGCGTTCAGCTAGTAATCGGAGCATTGCTGGTTCGAACCCGTGAGATAGACTTGATAAAGAAAAATAAAAAAGTAGTTGGTTGGTTAATTAACGTCGCACTAGAGCTGCACAGGGGGCTATTGGCGACTGTTCGGAGCATATCTCGAAGGAAAGACCCGGAACGATGCCTCGTATTTTTGAACCATGGTCAGATGACGATAAAAAAAGTAGTTTGGTTTGGTTTGGTTTGGCTAATTAACGTCGCACTAGAGCTGCACAGTGGGCTATTGGCGACGGCTCGTAGCCTATATCGAAAGAAAGACCCGGGAACGATGCCTCGTATTTTTGAACCATGGTCAGATGACGATAGCTTCACTACAAAAATACTAGAAAGTCGTCCAGAACATCCAACAAATTATACTGGCGCGTATACGGGACTGGTGCACGATAAAACTGACCGGGGTCCAATGTACTGATGCCTATTGAGGTTGCGTTTGGTGCCAGCTCAGGTGTTGTCCTCGTCATCTGACCATGGCTAAGAAATACGAGGGATCGTTCCCGAGTCTTTCCTTCGAGAAAGGCCCGAACTATCGTCAATAGCCCACTGTGCAGCTCTAGTACGACGTTAATTAACTAACCAAACCAATCCAGAAGGATGGCTGGTTAGAAAATTAACGTCACACTTGAGGTGCACAGTGGACTATTGGCGGGGTTTATCTCAAAGGAAAGACCCGGTTTTGTTTGGTTAAATAACGTCGCACTAGAGCTGCACAGTAGGCTATTGGCGACGATTTGGGGTCTATCTAGAAGGATAGACCCGGGAACACACACACATTCACACACATTCATACATGCACCTCGTTATTTTAGAACCATGGTCAGATGACGAGAAAATACTTGAACTGGCACTAAACGCCTTCAATAGACGTCGGGACTTTGGACCTCGATCAGAAGTATCGTGCACCAGTCACGTATACACGCCGTTAATTTTTGCGGATGTTCTGGACGACTTTTCTAGTATTTTGTAGCAAAGCTGGCAGCATTGTTCCCGGACTTTTCCTTCGAGATAGACCCCTAATCGTCGCCAATAGTCCACAGTGCAGCTCTAGCGCACCGTTACACTAAACAAACAACCAATCATCTATCCCAAAGATACGACTAAGGGAACATTTCTTCGTAATTTTTTACAAAGCTTACATGGTTAGAACAGCACCTGATGGCATTGACCTGCCATGCCCTGGTTGATAAAATGGCGACTTTTTATCGAAAAGTTGCAAGTTTGATTTAATGAACCTTACATGTGATCGTGGTCCAATGTCCTGACGCCTATTGAGGTAGTGTCGGGTGCCAGATCAGCTAACGACCTCTTCACTTGACCACGTTTCGGAAATACGTTGCAGTGTTCTTTCGTTCCAGATAGAACCATCGTCATCTGACCATGGTTCTAAAATAACGAGGTGTGTGTATGAATGTGTATGCGTTCCCGGGTCTTTCCTTCGAGATTGACCCCAAACCGTCGCCAATAGCCCACTGTGCAGCTCTAGTGTGACGTTAATTAACAAACCAACAAACCAACCAAACCAGATAGAACCAGAAGAGTTGCCAATAGCCCACTGTACAACTTTAGTACGACGTTAATTCAACCGACCAATTATGTTTGATTTTCAGCGACAACAGTAGATACACCGTGTAGAAAGTGCTTGTGCATGATAAATTTGTTGTTTTTCAAATGTCTTCTCGTTGATGGATGGACAATGGTGCTCTAGCGACAAAATATTCGGCTCATAATCCGTAGACTTCTGTAAGTTCCAATAGTTCCAGTTTTGCTTCTCGTCGTCAATTAAAAAATATACAGAATATACTACTGCACGTTAAAGATTGGGAACAATGTCCTCGCTTTTTTCTTCTGCACTCACCGCGCTTGACGTCCGTATTAGTAGATTAGTTGATTTCCCTCTGAGACACTGAATTCTACTAATTGAGGGTCGAAACTCTTGATGGATGGTCGAACGAGGCGTTTGAAGATAAAAAACACGAGGATATGTTCCCCAGCTTTAATGTGTCGTAATTTTCACTCCAGCATCAAGTGCGTAGAGTTACGGCTTTGGTGTTATCCCTCTTCATATGATCATGGTTCAAAATTACGAGACTGTGTTCTCGGGTCATACCTTTTTGAATATATCCCGAATTTTTGTCATAGGCCAATGTTCAGCACTAGTGCGACGCAAATAAACCAAACCATACAGTAATTTTTTGTCAATAGCACACTGTGCAGCTCTAGTGCGACGTTAATTTACCAAATCCAAACCAAAAACCAAACATTATGCGACGTAATGCAACCAACCCCATTCTTTAGAAACTATTAAAACTTTTTATATATAATCGAGCGAAGAAGTAGTGTGGTAACAGTGCGTCACTTCCACGGATAATCAAGCGATAGAGAATCCAGTTATATCACACACAGTGCGGACATCGCGTGTTTTAAAATTTAATTCTGCCAATTTTAACATTTATTTTATCCAGCCATGAAGCATACTTTTATTTTATTGTTAGTTTTCGTATCCCTGAAAGCATGTACGAGCAAAGAAGTAGCAAAGAAACACGAAAAGGCCGAAGCTCGCCAGATGGAATATATATCCCTCATCAATACCCTGCTCCAGCAAACAAACGTCCTGAGTTCTGTCGACGGTGCACTCATAGGCTTGACCACAGTACTGGCCTCCCTGGTCACCAGGATGAAACCTTTCATGATAGCTTCAGCTCTATCCTACATCATATACGTCGCGACAGCCATAATAATACCGGGGCCACTCAGCCAAATGGGCCTTCCCACACTCGAAGTACCCGAAGCAAGCTTGAGAGGCAGGTCCCTCAAGAACGAGCCGTCGTCGTCTAGCAAGATCTTCGAGAATGTCATGGCTGAGACCCTGATGAAGAGCATCCAGATAAGTCCAGTGAAGAGTATCATGACCAATGTGTCCGTGAACGTGATGACCGATGCCATGTCTCGAGTGAGGATCCTGAGTCGCACCATGGTGCAGCAACTTTCTCTTCTGCAGGGGAACATGGTGTGGTTCGCCAGATCGCTGAGCAATGAATGTGTTAGCAAGTTCCTGTGCAGAGTAGGGCAGTTTACGGAAGTTAATTTCCCGATGGCGTCATCTTTGCTGAGATCTCTGGCGTAAGTGTTTCTTTCTTAAGCTAAACGTTTCACTTAACTCTGAAGGTCTTGCACTGACGGGCCCAATGAAAGAATAACACTGAGTCGGGCAGGGGTAGCCCTTCAGGGTTAAAAATGATTAGCATATATAAAATGATTTAAAAAATTGATTTGTATGAATGGGTTCAACACAGGGCCACTAAAATGGTTCAGGGTACTTCGGAAATGAATTTGAGACAGTCATAGAACTTTAAATATCGTTTGAGGATAGGAGATTTAGAAGGGACCTTATTTAAATTTATCAAATTTTGTGATGTTGAAGGGATGAAATTTAATACAGTCAATGGGACTATAGGTCATCAAAATTATACAAATCGCAACTTAATTGGAAAGGTATAAATCCTTACTCTTGTAACAGTAGTTGATAAAGAGAATAGCTTGCCTGTTAACGTGGTTAATTCATCTGGAATAAGTTTTAAAAGGTAAAGTAGTAGGTATTTTATTTGCAATTGGTGTTGAGGGATTGTTGGGATGTGTTAAATACGACTAACCTTTTTGGGCATAGAACCTGTAGTAGTTAGTCATTGTTTGTATTTGTATAAGACATTTTATGCGTTTGTTCTAATGATATTTGTGTTTTTTAGAGATTCTTATCCTGGCTTGGATGATTATGCTGTTGCAGTTATTCGTGGCACGTCATCTTCGAACTGTTCCCTAATTTATCCGGATTGTACAATATAGTTTTTAAGTTTTTAGATTGCTTTGATTCAATAAATTAAAAATTTCAATTGATTTGCAAGTTGTAATAATTTACTTAACTTGATATCTTATTTTTTCATGTTTCAGTTCAGCAGCGTAATAAAATGTATATAAAATATTTCTTTAAAATTGTATCAAGAAAGGACGATTTATTTTATGCTGACAATATTGTCGTGTACGAGTTTTGGAAATTAACTTTGGCGGATATGTGTTTGTGGTTTGGAAGGTATAACGGGGCATGTAATTTATTTCAAGCGAAACTAAAAACAAAGCAGCTCCAATTTAAAAAAAAGCATAAGCTCATAATGGTGTACGTTCTTGTACCGCTGCGGCACTAATGCAGATCCTTTTCCTTTAAATCTCTATAGCCATTGTTTATAGATGTCTGGTTCTTGCACCAATAAATAGGCTCTTTTTTTATAGGAATGAGTAAAAAAGTGTAAATCGGAAAAAGTGGAGACGTTTGGTTCTTGCACATGTCTTTAATTGTTATTGAGAAATTAAGTCTAAAGCATCACTAGAGCTAACAAAATCGTAGATACTGGTAATAGATTTTCGATCAGAAGGAAAATATAAAAAAGAAATGTGCAACGAGTTGTTAATTTCTGGAAATTTCATTTTTTACCCACAGTGGTAGTGAATTCGTTAAACTTTCGTTACAATTATTGTCATTCTATTGCGCACTTGGATGATTATGGTTTCTTCTGAGGTATAGTAAAGCACTTATTGGATTTACTAGTTTGATTAATGACGTGTGCAAAAGCAATTTTATACGTTTAAATGTCGTGTAGCAATTGAATTTCATTAATATGATGGGACAAGTACCATGTCAATATTAAACATCAAATTAACCTTTTCTAGAATTTAGATTTGATAAGGTCTGGTCTTTTAAAAAAATTGTCACTGAAAGATATCTCTTCCTGCACTGAATTTGCATTACTAATGAAAATGCGTTGCCGAAACAAAGAATATCGGTAAATTTAATGAATCGTTCCTTAAAAATATTACGAGATTGTACCAAGGGTGTGTTCTTTTAATTTAATTTAAATAAAAGAAAAAAATAATTTTAGAGACGTGTGGATTGATGTACTATTTTAATTAGTTGCCAAAAGCCCACTGTGCAGCTCTGGTGCGACGTTAATTAACCAAACCAAACTATCGTAATTAGAATATTCTCTAAATTGTGCACTGTGATCGTATTTATTAGTCTTAATTTAAAATTATTTTAGTGAAAGGGTGAAATGAGATGTTGACAAGCACATTAGAAAAATAAATATGGTATTTAATAAAAATTTCAGAAATCTCTAATTTATTAACATTGAGATTTAAATTTTCGTCTACTTCTGTACTTGTTAATCAGGTAAGGCGCCACCAACCAAATGAAACTCGAAGTGAACGATGTGGTAGCTAGGACATAGAAAACTCCAGAATAGCAACCAATGCGATCTCTAAAGTAACCTATGGTGTGAATAAAAAACAAAACATTAGAAATAATAAAAACTATATTTGACTACTTATTCAAATTTTAAATGAAATTATTTCTGTACAAATGCTTCAATATATTTGTTTAATTTTTGATGCGTTACAAGATACAAAAAGATACATTTCCCTAAAATAATTTTAAAATGCTAGTTTCATTTTATAGAATATATGAATTGTAAAATTTCTTAAGATGCCCTTTTAATATGATTTGTTCTTGTTTTAAATATTAAATAAAAGTTTTCCATAACGTTCAGAAAGAAACGAAACTATTCATTAAACTTACAAAACTAATTTTAATCATGAGTATATAAACTCAATTAGATTTAAAAAATTAAATTCGACAGCTTTATGGAGAAATATAAAGCTGCGCAATATCTTCTTTCACTCTAAAAATATTTGCAACACATTCATTTTTTTTTGTCTCATGTTATATCATATTTCATAAATATAAGAAAATAAGTATTCTAACGAAATTCTGAATAATTCATGAAGCAAAATAAAAGAAATGACCATTGAATAATTTAACATAAAATAATAAATATTTGTGTTTCGCAAAAGACTACGTATTAATACATAATATTTTGTAAATCAAATTTTCTGCGCAGTAGATAAAAAACATTTATTTGATCACTTGCCGAAACAAAAGAATGATCAAAGATATGACCGAAGATATTTGAAGTATTGATAATTCATTCAAATGCATCTCGATTTCTGATCAAACTGAAATAACAATTCTTTTGGAAATATTTATTTCACTGAGTTAAGTCAATGTAGCATTGTACTCGAAAAACGTGAGAAAAGGTTTACTTGTACAGTAACAATCTTACAAACTCTTACAATAGTTCATGAAATATCGTAAATCAAACTGCAATAGAAGTTCATTTATTGTTTTTCTTAAAATGACTGGATATTGACACTTTTTTGGTTTAGTAAAAACTAGTATTTTTCTATTATTCTGAATTCCATTTTTTAAATTTTACTGCCCAAATATATAATCAAAAGTTATAGAGTATTTGTTGGTTAAAAATATTTAAAATTTTACTTTTTGTTATATTATCATTCTATTGATTCTCAATGTTCTCTGAATGAGTTCTTTTCAAGAGTTGCACTGTAACTGATAACGTTCGAGCATGAATGGACTGTAGTAGAGCGAATATGACGTCATAATCGTGAAACCAACATCTCAGACCGAATGGCCTCAGACACGTGACTTCTTTTCAAAATTATAAATTCAAAAATATTTGCCATTGGCTGATGAATTTGGAAATGTGTAACACAGTGAAAATTTATGAATGGAATGACGTAAATAACCATGTGTCTGAGGCCATGCATGTTGGCCTCACTTTGTTGTTAGCGAGATTATAACATTATGTTTTCTCTACTATGAAGGATCCATGCTCGAAGCTGATAACGCGGGTGCTAAACTTGCCGATGTCCAATTTTTATATCTTTAACAATAAAAAAAAAAGAGTCTGTCTGAGAGTTTGTGGCACGCAAAACTTTATCATCCACTGCTCGGACATGTACGAAAATCTACAAATAGATACTAATCAACCTCTAATTGTGCACGGTTTGGAATTTTAAAATATTCCGTTCGCTTTCCGTTTATGACGGTTTTAGAAGATATTTTTTTTAAATGTCCATTTAAAAAAAATAGTACTAATGTTGTTATATAATCATATGAACTTGACAACAATGAAATACTTTAAAATAAATTAATATATATTTTTTTGTTTTAAACAATTGATAATTGGCGATCAAAAATTGCTTTGGCGATATTTCACCAAATCAATTTTTGATCGCCAATTAACTTGTCTATTGTTCAGACATCTCCGGGTACATCTCCGAATGTTAGCTTTTCCATTATTTTTCGCGTAGGAGCATAATTATCAAAAAGAATTATTACTCTTTTTGACAATTATGCTCCTACGCGAAAAGTAATGGAAAAGCTAACATTCGGAGATGTATCCGGAGATGTCTGAACAATAGACAAGTTATTTTGCCTTCGAGAACATTAAAGAGAAGGAATAAACGTGGAGAACGAATCAATGGAGTGCAAATTTTTAACGCGGTTGTAACCTCGGGTAACAGCTAAGTCATAATATATTTTTCAAAAATTAAATGAAAATTTATAATCAAACAATATAAAAACAAATAGCAACTCACTCCTCTATAAACATACATTTTTGAAACTTATTAAAAACCACCTTAAATATTTAAAAATGTGTTTCAGACACATACTTTATACGAATATTTCAGAAAATATCTAACATGTTTTCGGGAGCTACATGAAATTCCTAAATATAAACATTACTAGTAGTATTAGCCTTTTCTTGCCGACATTACACAAAGTGTCGACTTCTTCTTTGGAATTTTCATGAATTGAGAAAGTATGGAAAATTTATCTATATAATATTAAAATAAATAGTCTGTCTCTGTGTGTGTCTGTGGCCCCCAAAACACCTCTATTTGCCCACCTGAGGCTTGAAGTTTTAAAATTCCTTTTAGTTTTCCCGTTTATAACGGTTTTGAAGCTATTTTTTTAAATGGTCGTTTAAAAAATATCGTATCCACATGATTATAAAATCATAAGATCTTAAAAACAATGAAATACTTTAAAATAAATTAGTATATATTTATTGTTTCAACAATTGAAAATTGGCGATAAAAAAATTGCCTTGGCGAAATAACTGTTTCTGACAATCATGCTTCAACGGGAAAGCTAACGGAAAAGCTGATATTCGGAGATCTCTGAACAATAAGTCAGTTATTTTATTTTCGAGAAAATAAAACAAAAGGAATAAAGGAATGCAAAAGAAACGCTAGCATCAAAACGGATCATAATAGATTTAAAATAGATGCTAGTTTAATGCTGAAAAAATTAGCATTGAAAACTTTTGAAGGGAAAATGCAGGTTTTTTAGAACTGCATAACTATACTTATGTTAAAACAAGCATCTTCCAGTCGTCAATGTTATTTCAATACAAGTACCTGTCATTTTAATGGGCTGTTACTAATAATAAAATGTTAAAAGCTTCATGCATGTAAATTAAAAACTTCAAAAAAGCACTCATGTTTTATAAATTTATTTGAAATAACATTCCTGCTCCATAAAGGTTTATGCAGGTTTCTAACGAAGGTTTTATGCTGATTGTTTTTGCTATGATAACACCAGAGATAACTTTGAACCATTTTGTAAACCATTAGTTCTCTGCGGACTATGATTTAGGAACTACTTTTCTAAGACAACTATTCTCACCTATGACCAGAGGGACCAGCATGACAGTGGGCGATGAGAGAATGTTGCTGGCTGCCAGGGCGATCGGCTGCCGCTTCCCTTCGATGAACTGCGTGATGAGCAGGGGAAGTGTGATCACCACCCCTGTCTCGAAGACCCCGTAGAAGCTCACCAAGACGAGGAGGACGAGGAGGGTGCGAGCGTACGAGATGGCGACGATGCACACCCCTGTGCCGAAAAAGCACAGCACCACGAAGCAGCACCTGGCTGGAAAAGAAAGAGGAATAATATTCAAATAAACCTTTATATAAAGACATGTTTTAAACAACAATTTGAATAGCTGAAAATGGCTAGTTAACTTCCGAGCTGAGATTTGTGCATTGCAGGACTTAAGAAGTCCTGATGAGAGATCCAGGGCCTATTATAAAAGGCAGCCGTAGCTAAATTTGGTAGTCCTAAATTAAAAATGGACAGTCTTAAAATAATTAGCCAGTTGTGAAAGTTTACTACTCTTATTTGAACCGTCTATTTTCACAACCAGATAGCTGCACATTTTTCGCAAATTCGTTTCTTTATATTTTTCACAAGTTATTAATGCACTACATCCCCTTGCAAAGCTGTATTGACCAAAAGTGTTGGAATCTGTCTAAAAATGCATTCAAAGTCATGGCTTTAGATCTAAAAGTACGAGCTGTCGATCTTTTTTGACGTCTCCTGTAAAATTTATGAAAATGGATCTATCTGGTTTTGAAACTAGATGGCTCATTTAATTAACTATTTGAGATATCAAGCAATTTTTTTCCCATGCCACATAAAAGTTATAAAAAAACTTCTAAGATAATTGCTAAAGGAGTTAAATTACAACAGAAGTTATAAACAAAATCATTGACGCGGATTGTTGCGATATAGAAATGAATAGTCTTAAATATTTATAGAATGTATCGGATCAAATAGGCAATTCTTTCCACATGAAAAAACCTGAATATCTTATTTGGTATACAGAGGATTTAAAACTCGTAATATACAAACTTATATTAAAAATTAAAATATTTCTTTAAAAAAAACGTGTCTGACGATTTGTTTCTGAATTGCTGATTTTAAATTTATGATCGCTAGTGGGCAGTAGTAATATTTTTTGATTAGTTAGGTCAATTAACGTCGCTCTAGAGCTGTACAGTGGGCTATTGGCGACGGTTCGGAGTCTATCTCTAAGGAAAGACCCGGGAACACATACACATTCATATATGCACCTCGTTATTTTAGAACTATGGTCAAATGACGAGGAAACACCTGAACTGGCACTCAACGCCTTCAATAGATGTCGGGACTTTGGACCCCGATCAGATTTATCGTGCACCACCAGTCCCGTATATACACCATTAATTTTTATGGATGTTCTGGACGACTTTTCTAGTATTTTGTAGCGAAGCTGGCAACCCTCCGATCACAAGATCACTATTTTTTTTTACTTTTCTTTGTCAAGTTAATGCAACAATATTTTTTCTTTGAATGAGTAGGTAGTCAGAAGTTTTGCTTAGAATAGGCCTTCGAGACATCCTGTATTAAAGCGAAGGAAAAAAAGTCAATATGCACTCACACATAAACCCTCTATCCGTTATCATCCCCAAAGTCAACGCTCCGAACAAGTCCGCAATAGACAAGGCCATGAGGACGCAGTGTACCCGATTTTCCTGCACGTGGAGGTCCTTGGCGAAGTCCTCTATGATGGTGATCATGCAGACGACAACGAAGGTGTGCAGCGACATCGTCGTGGTGATGACCACGAACATCGGGTCACTGTACATTTGGAACCAGCCGAAGCAGCACTTGGCCGTGTTCTTTACAATAGGAGACTCGATTTGCAAACTTTTTCGAAGCGATGACGTTTTAGAAGGAGAGCTGGATTCGGGATCTTTTAGGATTTTTGTATTGCAAGAACTGGATTTAGAGCTTGCATTTTTGGAACACCTAGATTTAGAGTCTTTTAGGTAGTTCGTAATGTCGGAGCTGGATTTAGAGCTGTTGTATGGCGTTTTAGAACAAGTTGTGGAGTTGGAATCTTCTAGGTTGTTCGTAATACAGGTGATATGTTTTAAATTGTTTGATGCACATGAGTTGGATATAGAATCTTCTGGAATTTTTGATTCTGGAATTGAACCTGATGGAGAGTAGGACACATGATGCTGCTCTTGACAGCAAACCGTTCGACTACGAGTTTTTTTGATACTGGAATCATCTTCCATTGTTTCGGAATATTTGTTTGTTTTATGTGGGACAGATAATGCAGTCCCTGAAACTAAATTTTTAAAATTTGAATCTTTTTTCTGCATATTTTCATTGCCAGTATTTTTATTATTAAAAGTTTGATTATATTCATAATTGGAAGCGTTTTTAGATGATTCGAGTATACAATTACCATTGCATGTTGTTTTATAGGAATTTATGGTCTCATGTGATTCCGAAGATTCTAACTGGGAATTACAGTTAAGATGTTCTGTGATTGACTTTGTACTGTGATATGGTTGATTTGATATGCACTTTGTATTTACGTCTTCAGTGCAATGATCATTAATATCTACTTTGTTTGAAGCAAAATTACTTTTAAATGTTAAATAATCATATTCAGTTTTAGCATTCGTAATTTGCGATTCCAATTTTGCACTGGAATCTGATCTCTTTATTAAACGCTTACGTATACAAACATAAGGTAATTTGTTTTCGTCAACACTGCAAACATATTTCTGGCAATTACTTAAAAATAAGTTAGTTTCATCAAGATTATTATTTGTAATAAAGGTAGTATAAAATCTTCCATCTGTATTTTTGATGGAAACCAACTTTACATCCTCTTTTGGCAGTTGCGAATTACAACTAAAGCTACAACGCTTCTTGTAAAATCTTACCAAAGTAATTTTTCGTAATTTTGCAAGCTTATTTTTATATTCCATTGTGGGTTTACTTTTAAAAGTGGAAGTTTTGCAATGCAAATAGAACTCGCCAGGACGGTATTTTAAAGGCTGATTTCCTGTCTTTTTAAAAGACGAACTCATTAAGTTCGAATCAGAATGTTTTCCTACTAATCGTTTAAAAGACAAAGGTAAAGAAGGGACAGACACGAAAACACCTTCCCTTTCATTACAATCATTCAAAGACGAAGTAGATGTCAAATGATTTGGAGCTTGAACTCGGCTATTTGAGAGTTCTTTGGATTTAGTTGAGCAGCACATCTTCTTGATATGATGCAGCAATTTGAACCAGAGTCTCTTGTAGTAGCTTTCTGAAACACGATCAGCCGTTTGGAGATGTGTTGGTTTCTCATCGATTATTGAGTTTTGGGAATTCTGATTTTCTTTTGTTGCTTCGGAGGATGAACCGAACAGCAAGCTGGCTGCCAATCCATTGAGAAGCGTGGCTGAAATGACAAGGAAAGCACCTGGAAGCCCATATTTATCGATAAGTAGTACCACAACAGGTGGAAATATGAATGAGCCAATATAGGAACCAGAATAGGATATGCCCAAAGCAGCTCCTCGATGTTTCTCGAAATGGTCATTGATAGCTAGAGGTAGAAGACAAGTAGCAAATCCACAGCCAATACCTTTTAAAATGAAGAAATATTTATTACTAATACATATAATGTGATAAAATATAATATATTGAATATAATATTATAAATTTTTATAAATAATGATATTTGATTTATGTTACTTAACGTTACAAAGAAAGAAGCGGATAATAAAACAAATTGTTTTTGATATAAAAATACAAAATTTTACAAGAAGAAAAAATATTATTGGATTTTAATCAAAAGTATAAATGTTTAAAGGTTTCCAAAGCTTAAGGTTTGAAATGCAATTCTATTTTATGTAAAAAAACTTTTATTTAATGTAAATATAATGCGTTACATGTGTATTTTCTTAATTTAATGTTGAATGACATATTTATTGAAATAATTTTTTCGTAGAGTCTTTCATGTAGTCTTATTTTTTTATTGCATTTTGAATAATTAGGAGTATTAATTGCAGAGTATTATAAAATAACTGACATATATACAAATTTGTATAGCAGCAGAATGAAATACATTAACATGTTAATTTACATAACTGTTTTTTTTTTTTGGAATGCTAGAATTTCTTAATACTATCGGCTATCATTGCTTCTTATACATATTAAATAAATATAACAATTATATTGTTATGAAATGATTGAAATATTTTAAACGATTGAATCCAACTATAACCATATGCATGACGTTAATTTATATAAAATTATAATAGTAAATTTAAAATTAAAGCTTTTTTTTAAAACTATTCCTTACTTAAAGATTCTTTCGTTTTTTAAGTCAAAGAAAACCACATATTCAAAAAAAATCTGTGTATCATAGCGCTAAGGAATGAAATTAAATGCAACTTGCATAAACTCATCTCGAAATTTATAAAGTGTAAATTACATAACTACTTTATACTTTAAAATGCTTTTATATAAAAATAATAGACAAGGTTAAATAAATGTATCTAAAAATAAAAGGTTATCGCTTTTATAATAGCAATTAAAAATGATACGTTTTTGTTGAGTGAAGTTGAGAAGCAGATCTAACTTACCGAACATTCCTCCCCAAAAGACAGTAATCCAGAAGACATCCGACACAAAGAAGCAGCAGCCTACCCCTAGTGAAGCTAAAAGACAGCCAGTGGAAATCACAAGACGCAGGCCGATTTTTTGCCCTAGATAGCCTACAAAGATACCTGTATACGAAATCTAAGATCAGTATAAAATGCAGAAAGTAATTTTATTTTTGTACAAATATAATCCCTGACAATAAAAATCAGCAAAAATAAATTAATTGTTTTTTCTAAGAACTTTAGGATTTTTTAATTATTATTATTTTTGAACTGTTAACGCGACTTTAAATCTCTTTTTACACTTATCAAAGCGGGACCTTTCTGCGGCGGGTTTTATAAGGTAACAGTAGAGCAAACAAACGAGCGGTGTACGAGTTCTATTCATAGCATTCTTGTTCGCCAATTGTCTTTTTGTATAAATTGATGCTTCTTTACAACTGTGCAATTGATTATTTTCATATATGTCCTATAATTTTAGAGATATTCACTTTAACTCCGTATACTACCACTAGAAAACGTTGTAATCAGTCTCACCGTTTAACGGATAGTCATTTCACTTCACACCTAGATATCACTTTTATGACTATAGCTGTCGGCGTTCAAAATTTAAAGGAGTGGAAAAGGTTTTTAGTGCACTTTAAAAAAAATTGTTTTTGAAAATGAGTATCTGAACCCACTTATTTTTCTTTGAGTATAATTGCATCGTAAATGAGCGATGACGTACTCAAATTTAAATTACCTTATTTTCTTAAAAATGAGCAGCGTGATATGACATTGCTAATATCAGCTTGTGTTCAAGCCATCTTAACAAATATGGTTTCACATTATTTGATGTTTGTTGCTTAACTGAAAACTGAGTTATTGCAACTCAATTATTTTACTTCTCATTCTTTTGGCACACCTTTTAACATTGCTCCTGTTTATAATTTCTTCACGTCGCCCTGCTTGTACAACGGATAAGGCATTGGGCTGCGATAAACGATGACCTGGATTTCATTCCCGGTAAGTCTTAGTTGTAATTGTCGATGTTTATTGAAAGTGATTTATGAAAGCACCCTATGTAGGCTAGCATCTGCTCTTTTTATTCATTTTTACACATTCTACTTATTTCCGAGTAAATGTCTTTTTCAAAATTGAAACTTATGTATTCGAAGCTATGATAAGCATCGAATATACTCAAAAATGAGTATATTTTACTTATTTTTGAGTATCATTTTTTAACAGCGTGGACACCCTATATGTTCATTTTGCAAATGGGGACAGAGGTAAACCGTTTTTGTTTCATGCAGGTAGATATTTTACCTGACAGATTCCTGACAGAAGATCCGACGCTGAAAGGTATCGCAGCCGTCGCTCTGGTCACCTGAAATGTTTCGACAGTCGATACCAGCAAGAGACCCGACAGCCTGGTCACCCCGTACAGCAGACAGTTGATGAAGCAGCAGGCCAGCGCGATGACCCAGCTGAAACCGCTGTCTTTAGCCATCATGGAGCAGCCGTCCATTCATCTTCCGTAAAGTCTTGCATTTCTGTAGACTGCTTGGGCGAGTTGAACTGCAGCATTCTGTATGTTAAAAGTTGTGTACCTAAGATAGGTAAAATGCAAAACATATTCTCAGTTAACAACGAAAATTATTCTTGATTTAAGGTCAAATAATATTTAAAAAAAAATTAAAAAAAATTGATATTTTTCGGAAATTATTTTCATAATTTTTAACATATGAAACTGGTAATTTGAAATTTTTTTACATGTGATCAAATTTTCCACTAGCTATATTATTATAATTTTTTTTAAATAAAATTTAATAACGAATATAAGACTTGAATATTTTATAGGTCAAAAACAGAAATATAAAATTAATTAATATTTTTAAAACTAATTTTCATTTATAAATTTTCACATTTACATAACTGATAATTTAAAACATATTACACGCCCAATTTTCCAAATTCCCAATTTTCCGATAGTCATTTAATTTTATTTATATAATAAGATTAACAACGAAAATTATTCTTGAATATTTTTTATAAACCAAACATAGAAATACAAAATGATTTGAATTCTTTTAGGAAAATATTTCACTTATAAATTTTCAACTTTTAAAAATTAAAGATTTTAAAATGTTACACGTGTTGAAATTTTCCACTTAACTTATTTTTAAATTTATAATATAAGTTTATTGAATCAAAATTACGTTGGGAATAAATGTTTGATTGTTTTAATAAATAAAAAACTTCTATGGAAAGGGAAATATTTGACAATTTCATGATATATTTGTAAACTTTCGGAAAACGAGAAAAGAAGATTGAGAACTTAATGGAAGCCTATGGAGAAATATTTTTTAAACCGGCCGGCACAACAAAAATTGTTATTTGGAATTTATTTACAATGTTTTTGCAGTAGAAAAGAGAGATTCCATCTTTAAGTCGATACTAATATATCAATTTTATATATATAAAAAAATAGAACATACAACCATTGTGCTTTTAGCTACTGGTATATATTTTCGTACAAAGATTTATTAAATTTATATTTCCATATATAAATTTTTTTTAAAGTACATTCGCTAATTATAACTACACAGTATTTTAAAAATGGTAAAAGTTTTCATAATTGTTTGAAAACTCATTGTAGAAAAATGCAGTGGTTCCTTCCGAAAATGTAGATTTTACCTGATAATATACTTACTATAACTGAAACTAAAAATCTATAAGGATGCTAAAAAATTAAAATACCAATTTTTGCAACGCATGCTGAAAAAAATGTGTATTTAAAAATATCTGCAATCTTTTATTAATATTTTAATGTTAAAATTTTTCAACTTTTGCAATGAATTTTAATTTCTAACAGTTCATGGGAGAATAAATCAATGTAGAAACAATTCAGTGATACAATGTAAAATAATTGCATTTAAATGGATTCTAATTCTAATATTTAGTAGAATGATACAGTTATTTGATAATTATTTATTATAATAATGCCCTTGTATATATTTAAAAACGTTTTAACACCATGCTTTATTTGAATATTTCAGACAATATTTAACGTGTGGCTCGTGAGCTACAAGAAATTTCTAACTATAAAAAAATACTAGTAGCCTTTTCTTGACGACATTGCATAAAGTGTCAACTTTTTTTTTGGTAATTTCATAAATTGAGAATGTGTAGAAGACAGATTTATTTGCTTGCTGTGTGCTTGTCTTTGTGTGTGTGTCTGTGGATCGCGAAACATTATCTTCCACTGCTCAGACATGTCCGAAAATGTATATAAATATATACGATTTAACCTCTAATTGTGCATTTGTGAGGCAAAACATTTTAAAAATCATTTTAGTTTTCCCGTTTATAAAGGTTTAGAAGCTATTTTTTTAAATGGCTATTTAATTTACTATAGTTTGGCTAATTTCTATATTTTGCTATAAATGGCTATTTAATTTAATATAATGGCAAATTACTATATTTAAAAAAATATAGTATCTACGTGGTTATAAAATTATAAGATCTTGACAATAATATAATACTCTAAAAAATAAATTAATATATATTTATTGTTTTCAACAATTTAAAATTGGCGATCAAACATTGCTTTGGCGAAATAACTTTTTGTGACAATCATGTTTCAACGGGAAAACTATCGAAAACGCTAATTTTTCTCAGATATCTGAATAATAATCCAGTTATTTTTACTGCGAGAAAATTAAAGAGAAGGAATAAACGTGGAGAACGAACCAAAGGAGTAAAATTTTTTAACACATGTGAAATCGTGGGTAACAGCCTAGTTCATAATATATTTCTCAAAAAGCAACTAAAAAACTTATCACTAAACAATATAAAAATCAAATACCAACATAATCCTCTAGAAATCTACGTTTTTGAAACTTATTAAAATCCACCTACCTCTTTCATTATATTAAAAACACCAATAAAACACCTTACTTTAAAAAAAATAATAATATTGAAAACAGCTAAGCAACCTCGAATGTGCGATGATCTTAGCGATCACACACCTTTTACAGCAAAGAACTCACGCTCCGTTATACACGCTTCCCAATAAAAAAAAAACGCGACGTTTTTTCTACGTTCCGTCCGATACGTTTCCCTGTTTGCCAGAAATACGCGTTGCCTCGTAAGTGATGGTGGAATTAACCACTATTTCCACCCGTTTGTTGTTCAATCGGGAATCTAAACTGGTGGAATGCTTCGAGGCGTGTATAAACGGTCTTGAGGTTTACGGTTGTTTGCAATTTAATTCCCGGTTGGATATTCTCAATCTGGAAAGGGAGAATCACCTTGCGTAATGATGGTAAGGTGGAGGAGATTTCGGTTTTCTCTAATGTGTAATAAATATTTCAATACTGGGAAAAAAGTTTGGGGGGTGGTATAAAAGTTGTGGTTGTGTTCAGGGCTGACATTAGACGAGCCACGGGGGTCCAGTGAGTATGCATAAGCGCTTTTTAATCTTTCAGATATATTTAAGAATAAGTTTAAATTACTATGATAATGCATAATAATGAGTTTCAGATATTTGAAAATACAATTGGTATTGTAGTCAACTACAGCTTTTTGATGCGATTACATTTCATTTACATATAATATCTATTCAATGACTTCGTTACGCTTCGGAATTAGTTTGTGTTATTTGTATTAAAAATTAAAATTAAGCTTTATTTGCTATAGAATGTGAACAGTTCTATGTCAATATGATATGGAGTTATAGTGTTGAAATGAAGCCTCCTAAAAGCTTGGTGTTTATACTTGATACAACTTGTAGATCTTTTTAAAGATATTTCAGGTCAAAAGAAATAACTTAAAACATCTTCTCTGATAATATAAAAATTTTTCTCTGATAAAAACGGGTCTCTTATAGAACAGTGGGGCCCTATGAGGTGACATGGTTCGCACACTCATACCATTGGTTGTGTTAGTGAGAGTTTTATGTGGTTTATACTATATGAACGCTGTTTTACAGTTGGCGGCTAGTGCATAGGGTCATAGGAGTCTGGGTCTCGTCATTTTTTTTTTAACCCGGTTCCCACTAATTTTGAAATAGTTTGATACATAAAATATTCAATTGTTAAATATTATTCGATTAAATTTATTTCTTGTTCAATTAACTTTTTCTTACTATTTTCTTTTATTGTCAAATATTTTTTTTCAAGCTTCCTGCTTTAGTCTATTATTTGCTCTTTTTATTTTAAATTATTTGTTTCCATTCGGTATTAAATCTCAATTTTATTCATGTTACAGAAAGCCTTATAATTTGTGCCATATTAATTACTGAACCTGCTTAGAATTTTTTTGGATTCGAGCAAACTAAATTTTCATACTTATGAGCTGCAAATGCCTTTCAGGAACATTTATGTAAAATTTCAGCTATACTATTATGTTTATATTTCTCTAGTGATGAGAAAATGCAAGAACCCTAAGAATTGAACATTGGCTATGGAATTATAAGGGGGGTTATAAGGGGCTAACATGCGACTGTTAAGATTCAATAAATCGCCCAAATGTTAATTAGATATTATCGGTACTTATTTTCGAAAGGTAAGCCTAATCCCAAGTGGATTTTACTGTATATTACTTCAAATATTTGTAATGAATTCAGAATGACGAGATTTCTCTATTTGCAGCTAGAATTTGTACATGTGATTATTTTTATGACTAAAATTTAAATGTGATTCAAATATTAAGTTGGAAAATGAGCGTGCATAAGAAAAAAATATTTCTGGAAAGGTTGATTTTATTTACTTTTCCGCTGTAAAATATATTTCGTAAGCACCTAGTAAGAAACGCCGCACTGCATTAAAACTCTGCTTATTAGTGTTTCAGGTCTTTCGTTTTATTTCTTGTTCAATCAACTAAAATATTCCAGGTCACTTTCGGTTTCTATTTCTTTGGAGCTCATTTAAAAGCACCCTCTATAAAATACTTAACCCTCTAGTGCATGATTTTTTTCTTTTTTAATAATTTTTTTTTCGTTTTCTTTTTGCCCCTGGACTGCTGAAAAAAATATACAAAAAAATTTCTAAGTGCCTATTTAATTAAATAATTAATTGAAACCGTTGGGTTGTTTATATGCAATATAATGTGTAATTGCTAAAATAATTTTCAAAAAGTATAAAAATATAGTTAACTACAATCTACATACCTCTGGTATTAGCTAAGATTTTTTGTAGAGCCAGATTATACTTATAAGTAATGAAACAATCTTCGAAAACTGCACCTTCTTTACTGCACCAGTTTTAGACCAACAGACCTCGAAACAACTGATTGCCTTTTTCACAAACATTTTTATAAAGATAAGGGACCTTTCGGCGGTTACAAGAACTAGACACATGGTTCCCTACGTGACAATATTATAATAGTTAAAATAAAACTCAATAGGTGTAACTAGTGGTCATTTTAAAGTTGTGTAGCATATATGCAGCACTATGCACTATAGGATTAACACTTTTAATTAAACAAGAATACTTTGAAAAATAATTTTCGATGTCGTGCAGGATAAACAACTCAGCAGTTTTACTATTTTGTCAAACTGCCTGAGGGATTTCCTAGAAAGTAAACAAAAAACTACCTACTCATAATTTACGATGCAAATGTAAATTGTCAAGTGCGTTTGTTAAACAGAGACTTTACGAAGATTATTTGAAATTCAAAATAAGGTCGAATAAGAAAATCTATATTTAGAGATATATTTTTATTATTTAAAAATCCTCAGAGGGATTAGAGCATGAAAGGGAGAGTGATCTTTTTATGGGCTCAACTCTCCCACCCGAAACGACAACGCAGTATTTTTGAACACCTTTTGCATCGGACAGGTGCTGTTCTTTTTATGTAGTTCCCCGTTTTCCTCTTTGAAGTAAATCAAGTTAAAATACCTGGAAAGAGAAGTCACCCAAGTGGATCTTGAGGAAAAGTTAATTCAATTTAAATTAATTATTACTATTGCATTAGTGAATTAGATTAAATACTCCCAATAATAATTTGAATAAAGAAATATTTGACATTGTAAGACATCTGAATTTTGTAAACAACTGATTATCTTTTCACCTTCATTTTTTTTCTAGCAATGAGCCCCCATTTTAAATTCCTAACATAACAATCCAATTTAATTTTAAAACCTTTATATTGATAGAAAACTAAGTTATATTTCTAATATTAATTAAGATTTTAACCCTCTGACGGAGCCGAACGACTTGTCCATGGATTTTCAGTTTTTCTAGCAATACACATAAACTTAAATTCATAAAAATATTGGATGTTGAAATATTTTTCATATCTAAAACTTTAAGGGTGCTATATCTATTAAAATAATAAAAATTAAAAAAATATATTTATGTGTTAGAAGTATAACGTAAATTGTTCTGTAAGAAAACAACTTTACGATTTTACCCTTTTCTAATCGCATAGAGGGTTAACCTAAAAATAAACTGTTCAATAACTATTTTTGCGTCTGTGATTAAAGTTCTAAAAAAATATAGTTGGATGCTTTTAAACCTTTTTTAAAAAATATATTACAAAAGTTTTTATTGTGAAGTATCAAATATTTAAAGAATAACCTTCATTATTAATAAGTATATTAAATAAATCATTATTATAAAAAAAATTGACTGTAGGAAATAAAAGGTATATGAAAACTTGTTATAATTGCAGTAATAATAATAGCAAAAAATATTTTGAAAACACATATATACTCGGGGACAACCTAAGTTGAACCTGAAGCAGAAGCTATGATATGTATAAATATTCAATTACTTTAGGCTCAACTTAGGTTGTCTCCGAGTGTAGTAAGTATTAAGCCAAAACTAGATTTCAAATGAATTTTTTTAAGGTTCCGAGATACATAAGGTATAATGAGAACAATGATTTGTTTATATTAAAGATTTAACTACAAAACAAAAATTAGTAAAAAAAATGTTTTTATTGAAAACTGTAATAGTGTTTAGTATATTTGAAAGAAAATATTTTTTTAAACGTTTAACTCAAACTACAAAAATTATCAACGGAAAATATTTTTTTTTGAAAAACCGGTGAATCGATCATACCAACATGTATGTATTTTCAAGGTCTTGATTAGTGTGTATCTATATATCCCTAGTAGACCGATGTTAATGATAAAACGTACAATGTGATTGGTGAGAGGCCGTGATGCGCAGTGATTGGTGAGGGCCCGTGTACAAAAGTGCTCCCGGAAGGACCTGGCAGGATTTTACCCTGTATGGTCTATTATTACGGATTCATACTATTAAAGTATTATTAAAGTATATAACATTTGTATTATTTTGAGTTTAGCATAAATAAGTAAAATTCACTTATATTTATGCAATTAGTTTAAGATTTTATTAATTAATAGTAACACTCTTAAAATAAAAAGAAATCTGTAGAAGCTTATTTGTAGGGTACTGTATATGAAAAACAAAGTGTTTATTAATAAAAAGTAAAGTATTTGAAAAAACAAAGTATTTATTTCCTTACTAACATCACAGATTAAATTTGCGTTTTTGAACACATTTTCGAGTCATTACCGTAACTTTTTGCCCTTGACTCCTTTTGGAAGAGAAATGCTGTTTAATCTAAAGGGACGCGTTGCGTGATATCTTTTATTTATACTCAATTATGTTGACAATGGAATTCATGTTACGCAAATCAAACAATAAAGATTCTTTAAAATTTGTCCTTTAAAACTGTCTATACTTTCAAACGCAAGTTAAGACATTGCTCTCGCGAATGTAATTGCTTTGATAATTTTACGTTTCACTATTTACATAATAAGTGCGTGTTTGTAATTTACATAATTTTGTTGTCAACTGAACTTCAGGGATACATTTAAAGCTTATATAAAAATACTTAAAGACAAGAATTATGTAAGTGGTTATTTAAGTTAATTTTTTCAATATTTTTTCCAAAATGAAAATTTAATAACAAAATTATATTTTTACATATTAAAAAAACTACATAAATTACAAGGAATTACAAAGGGTTCTGTATTTGTTTGACCATGTCTCGGAAACTAGAACTTTAGTAAAATTTTGAAATATAGAAGTTTATACTTAGAAAAATTGATTTAACTTAAAGAATTTCCCTTATCATAATTATAAGTCAATTTATAACAATACTAATATTTTCTCTCTGAAAATTTTAATTGATATAAAAGTTAAATTTTATGAAAGATAATGTCAGTATCTGTTTGAACAGATATTTAAACTTGTTACGCTTAAAATAGTTGTTTATCAAGAGTGTGTTCCACTTTAGTTTGGATAGATTTGATGAAAAGAAATTAATTATTACCAGTTCTCTTAAAATTTTTCTGCTTAACTATTGTTTTAAATCTTTGTGCGAACATAGCTCTTTACTGTGAGCGTCTATTTTGATAATTTTTAATAATATAGGGCAATCTCACATATTTTCATGGAAATTCAGAATTTTCCCAAGAAAATTTTTTATGTTAAAAACCTCTTAATTAGCTATTATTATGTATTTGTCATCAAATCAGAATTTACTTAATTATTTATTTGGGGTACCGTTCTAAGTAACTAAGTTTAAATAAGAATTTTTGCTAGATTTCAATAAAATAAGTTCAATTTTTGTTAAATTGTCTCATTTCACAATGTAAATGTTATTACATATTTCTTTGAAAGCAAACGCTGGCCTGTTTGGAAAAAATAATATAATTTTTATTAACTTTAACCTCTGTTCGATTACTTAAATACATTAACTTTAATTGAAAATAAAAACATTTCAAATTGTATGCTTAATGTATGTTTTGCTGCATTTTTCATTCATCTAACTTAACCATTTAAGATTTAAGTATACATTTGTAGAGTTTTTAGCTGCCACGGATAACAAAAGCCTTGAGTAAGTACAGTTATCTTCTTTTATTGTATGTTAAGGAATTCTTCCCCACCGGCATAACTATTGACATAGTCCATTAAATGTCTCGGAGATAAAATAATCAATCATCAATCAAAAATCAATCTGCTCTTTTTAATTATATAATAGTTTGATTAACGTTAAAAATTATGGTTCAAGTGGTTAAGCGTTACATTTAAAAATAATACATAAAAGGGCATTTTTGCAGTTTTTATTCATCGCCATTTTATTCAAACCATTCACTTATAAGCATAAATATGACCAATTTTGGTTTCTCTCTCTGTGTCGTTCAACTCATAATTATAACCTGCAAAGATGTGTGGTTACTAAGAGATAAACAAAAGGGTAATGTAAACAAACAGTAATTTCAAGGTTGTATTGAAAATGATAATGGGACATTCTGAATAAATCTGGAAGTTAATTTACCTAGAAATAAAATTTAGAAATTCATTACTTTCCTTTCACAAACATGTTTTTACTCTCTATAAAAGCATTCATTTAGTAACTAAGAAATCATAGACTTGCCAATGTATTGTTTTCAAACTGGAAATAAATTACGCGTAACCTTCATAAGAAAATATTAAAAAAAGACAAAAAAATGCTAGTTTTCCCATAAACGTAGAAAAAGTTCATTGTCTGTTTAATCTTCCATTGATAAAGTATTTTCATGGTTACATGGTGTTTGTAAATTGTATGATATATTTACTCTTTTGATTGTCACTATGTTGATTTATAATAATAAAATTCAGGGTGGGGGTGGGGTGGGGGGATGTATCTCAGTTTTTGTTTGCTCATATCACCAAGAGTAGTAATCCGATTTTGATTACAATTTGTAGGAACATAGCCTCTATTTAAGAAAAAAGGATATAACGGCGATATTTTCGAAAACACTTAGAATATGAGTCATAACTTTTTAAATAATATTCCAGCATCTGTTGGATCGATCTTGATGATACTTAAAACAAATAAAGTAGAAGTTCAGAAGGATAATTTTTAAAAATATTATTTTCTGTTGATATTGTAAAAAGCAGATGACCTATTAACACTTAATTCTCATTTCTTCCTTTTCCCGCCTTTTCATGCTAGGAACTAAATAGAATACCAAATAAGCTTTTGTATGCTGTCTGTTCAATTAAAGTACTAAGTGAATGATGTTATTTTAAAAGCTTGTAAATCATAATATTGTAAAAAAATTAATATGCTCTTTGCACGTTTATTAAATTTGTATATTACAAAAAGACAATGTCAACAAGAAGATTTTGTTATTCAATTATTTAACATTTTAAAAATTACAATGCAAATAAGAAATCTAAAGAAAAGCCATACAATATGCTTTTCCAAAGTGATCAGATCTATCGAAGATAAAAAATGGTGTTTTGATCTTTTAGATTCTAGGCGATGCTATCCATTTGCTAATCTCATAACATCTCCGAAAACGAGCTAAATTTTTATGATAATATAATGATTCTAAATAGCAATTTTCAATATAATGTAATAGATATGTGTAAAAAATAACAGGTTATTTTGTCCCCGTCAATTTTTGTGCATCCAATTGATATTAAAAGCCTTGTTTGTTATATGACAATTAACCGAATATGAAAATTGTTGAAAATATTTAATAGCCATATTTTTAATAATAAAAAACACCAATTTATAGTAATTTTCACTCTACCTAATGCGACATTATATCTAGGTGTTAATATTTTCAAAGAAAACAATACTTTTTTTTAACATGAAGAAAATTCTTTAATTTTATGGACATAATTATGATTTTTTTTTGTATAATTGTATATAAGCTGTGTTTGGGTTTTATTACCTGAAATTTATTCTTTTACTAATATAAAAAAATAGTTCTTAAAAAAGAGCCATTTCACATTTTGCACAAATCAAGTCCTGTTTGTATTTAAAAGAAAATGCATTAACTTAATAAATTTATGTCGATTTTCGTCGTTTTACAGTCACAATTTCTTAAACGGGGGGCGGGGACGAGTCAATGCGTTGAACAGGTATTTTAATTGAACACATTTCTATTTTCTTAACACGAAAGTTAAAAAAAAAATATGTATTATGTTTTTATTGATATATATTTTTAGATATGTAAATAATTTTTTTTGGAGTTAAAGTCAAGGATTATTAAAAAAAAATGAAAGGCATATTTTTATAATAAACTATTATTAAATAAAAAAATGAAAGGTATATTTTTATAATAAACTATTATGAATTAAACCATAATTGTTTTTGAAATGCAAACTAGATAGTATTTACAACTTGTTTAACTAGCAAAATTTCCTTGTTAGAGCAGGTAATATATTTTTTTAAAAATACATAATTTTTATACTAATCAATATTGTCAAAAGTAAATGCAATTAAAAAATATTTAAGAATATTTTTAATATTTTTTGAGATTCCTCAATTTGAATACGCGATCTAATTTGTATTTCAGAAATAATTATGTTTGCACTCACAATTGTTTTCTTAGAAAAACGAACTTTTTATATTTTTAATTCAAATTTTAAAATTGCTACAACTCAACTCCAAAAGTATATTTTTATTTACAAATTCGAAATTCCATCACTAATACATAATACATATACTGTACTTTTTTGTTGTTACTTTTATGGTAAATAAGTAAAAATATGGTAAATATAAAATATCTGTTCAGCGCATTGCCCTACCCCCTACAAAAAGTTTACTACCGAAAGTTGTTAACGGATATGAAAATATAACTATTTCCTTACCATAGTCGCAATTCGAGTTCTGTTAACAGGGAGTTTTCCTCAAGAGAGCATTCGTCTGCTTGATCGGATGTTTTCTTGCTCCATCAATGAGAATATTGTAATGCCGTCGATGGATTTAACGCCCTTGAATTACATTACGATTTTCCTGGGACCTTGGGGTGCTTAGGAGGCAGGAAACGCGATGTCATACAAATATTATCGAATGCCGTTCGCTTGCTTCGAATTGGAAAAGACACACTCGGCATTATTGAGTAGTTTATAAATATTTACAGGTGAAGGATCCATTTTTTTTATTCATGAAAGAAAATAAAAATCAGATAAAGAGAAGTTTTTGTGATATTTATTGAAATATGCTATCTTCTGTCAACTATTGCATTAAATTTGCAGTTTTAGTGAAAAGAAGATAATAACACGTGGTTTAAGCTCTGATATTTAGCAAAAAAAAAGTCAACATAAGACTTTTATCAAAATTGTCAAATTGACATTTTTTTGAAGGTTTTATAAAGGATCTTGAAACAAAAACTACATTAAAAAAATTTCCTGTATAAAATCTTTAAAATATTTATATTTTCTCATCATGATTAAGAATTGAAGTTTAATTTTTTTAATTTGCATGTATAAATCTTTGAAAAACTTTCATTTATCCTTCAAGAATTTCAATGCTAAATTTTTCCAGCATTAAACCATTACGGAACCTAAACATGTTATTCCAATATATCTTAAAATCCCCATTTTCACAACTTTCATGAAGTCTTTTTTTTGTTGGTGGGATACAAGATTAATACATACTTAGGGGATGTCCTACTGCATGCGGTTTGAAACCTACAATCATCTTTCAACTCAATCAAACTTGTATTACCATCAATTAATAAATCTCAAGGAGGAAGTAAAAGGTTTTTCAGATACTCAAAAAAATTATTCGATGTGGTTACATGCTGTTTATGAACAATGTGGCGCATTGCTAGGTGTCATTGTCCGGTGCCATTTTTCGTCATTTTTTTTTGTAGTTTTGTAGATTTTCCCATTTTCATTTTCACTGTTCAGCTAAAGTTAATGTTAATATTCTAGTTAAATGGAGTTTAGAATTTTTCTAAAATAGCGATCTCATGTATTCAAAACATTTCTTTGTGATGAAATTTAGTGATAGCTTTTAACAACAATTAAAGTTAGCGGCATAATTTACCTATGCCCATTAGCGTAGATCAAGTATAATCGATAACGTTAATCTACATTCCAATGGATAACATTATCTCATTAAGTTTTTAAACAATGTGACTCCCTCTAGTGCCACATTACAAATTGTTGTAAAATTGGGAGCAAATCAAAAGGTTTTTTGCAGATATTTTATAGTATAGGTTATTGACCCTCTAAATCAATCCATTTAAACTTTATATTTATAGGTTATACACTGAGTTTTCACGCACCTAGAAAAAGGTCTTCATTTTGTAATATAATTAATTATTATAATTTTAACAAAATATACTTACTGAATGCAAATCATCGGGGGTCTTTTTAGCAATGTTGAAATTATAAGATAGTGACCTTTTATTGACTACATGGTGTATCGATTTAAAAAGTCAATGCAATTACGGCGTTTTTACTTTGCATGAATTTAGTAAATATTGAAACTGTTGGATGATACAGACACTTACAAATAAAACTTTAAAATATGAGACAAGTATTCTCATACCCAATGGATGGTCCACAACGCTTTGTGGTGCCCAGAAAATTGAATGGTTAGGAAAAATCATCTCCTTTATTATATATTCTAGAAAAGGGATTTCCCAGTGAGACAATACATGATCGTTTCAGGACACAAGGTAATAAAAACGTAACTTTTACATCTTTTTGGAATAAAAATATTATTTTTAATAGTGAAAGATATGTCGTCCATCCCATGGAAAAGATTTCGCGATCCAATTACTTGGTTTTTTTTTGGAAAAAAAATTTCTTTATTATATTCTAGAAAAGGGATTTCCCAGTGAGACAATACATGATCGTTTCAGGACACAAGGCAATTAAAACGTAACTTTTACATCTTTTTGGAATAAAAATATTATTTTTAAAGTGAAAGATATGTCGTCCCCTCTCCCATGGAAAAGATTTCTCGATCCAATTACTTGGGTTTTTTTTTGGAAAAAATATGGATATACCATTGTATTCGTCAAAGTTCTTCTCTACTGTTTCATTTATTTCTGATTTAATTGTCAAATTAAAAACGAAAATATACAAGAAACCCGATTTTGTTTTGGACGTTGTCGATTCTTAATTATAAGGTAAGCATAAAATAACTTTAAAATAATATAAAATAATTCAATAATTTTCTTCACATTTAAGCTGAATAATATATTTTACCTGGTGCAAAATTATTTGTGAACATTTAATGTTATGCTATATGTTATACACACGTACAAATATATATAAGCTATCTGTTTTATCTATTATTATTTTAGGAATATTGTATAACGCTTATTTTTATTAAAAGGACTCACACTATCTGCTCTATTGAAATGTATAAATCTGTATGTCGAAGCAAACTATCTTAAGTCATGTTCTCATAATTATACAGGAGAATACAGTTAAAATCTTCATTGTACGTTCTAAACGAATGTGGACTTAAAACAAATAAACGCTTCGGTTTCTTTGAAACTTTAATGGGACCCCCAGTTTCCCAGTGGATAAAGGCGTTCGGCTAGTAATAAGAGGATCGCGAGTTCGAGCCCGACTGATGGACTATGCAAATAAAAATAAAAATGTAGTGATCTTGTGATTGGGGGGTTGCCAGATTTGCTACTAAAATACTAGGAAGCCGTCTAAAATATCTAGTAAATTATTGTAGAGTGTATGCGGTACTGGTGCACGATACATCTGATCAGGGTCCAAAGTCCTGACGCCTATTGAGGTTGCGTTGGGTGCCAGCTCAGATGTTGTCCACGTCATCTGACCATGGTTAAAAAATACGTGGCACTGTTCCGGGGTCTTTCCTTAGGGATAGACCCCGCTACAAAATACTAGAAAAGTCGTCCAGTACATCCGAAAAAATTAACGGCGTGTATATGAGACTGGTGCACGATAAATCTGATCGGTTCCGACGTTTATTGAAGGCGTTGGGTGCCAGTTGAGGTGTTTCCTCGTCATCTGAATATGGTTCTAAAATAACGAGGTGCATGTATGAATGTGTGTGTGAATGTGTATGTGTTCCCGGGTCTTTTCTTCCAGATAGACCCCGAACCGTCGCCAATAGCCCACTGTGCAGCTCTAGTGTGACGTTAATTAACCAAACCAAACCATTACTTTCGGATACCCAGTCTCCCTGTTTTTGGTATCAGAAGTATAAGTAAATGCTTTAGTTTTTGTTTCAAGGCGTTATTTAACCTAGGCAAAATAATGCAGCGTTCCCATGTATTATCGAGAAATTGAACTTGGAAATATTAAATTTTGACACCGATTCACTCATTGATTGACTGACTGACTCGACTCTCTAATCAGGGTTCGAAATTAGGAGATAAAAGTTTGTCCTTGTCACCTAGCAATTTTTTTTAGTTGCCAAAATGTTCTACTGAGGCGTAATTTTGAAACAATTCGAATTGCTTAAGTACAGCTGCTGTTACGATATTTTTGTAATCGTTTAACGATATTTTTTGCCTAAAATTAGAAGCTTGTTTCCATATGTACTCTAAAAATATTACAGTCTTACTGAAAAAACTACTGAAAAGTATGAGAGTAATTATTAAAAATCAGCGTTAGACGTAAAAAATGACGACTGGGTGTAAAAGTTATTTTGTGGGACTGAAATTTTTATAAAAAGTTAGACGTCAAAAATGGCGACTGGATGTAAAGTTAGGGTCGTTAAACTGAAATTTATAGGTGAAAAAAAATGACTAACGACCGCTAATTTTGAACCCTGTTACTGATTATCTAAACCTCTATAGAACTTCCGGTTGTTTTAGAATTGTGAAATTCAGCATACTGATAGGGTCTACTATACAAACATAGAAGAAAAAAATATGAAAATTTAGAATTTTGCATGAGGAGTTTATGAAATTCTGTTACGGAAACCTTCCCTACTTAGACACGCACTTTAAGTGTAGTCAAAGTTTTTTTCATTGCAATGTTATACCGTCGCCAATTCTAAAAGTTTAGCCAATTTTGCTGATATACAGCATAGAGTAATGATACAAATAGAGGAATAAAAATGCTGATTTCCGTGTGTCCATCATTGAAACCACGTGATATGTGGAAATGCCAATTCATTTATGCGCCTATATTACTTGGCAGGCCTTGGCGACTTTAAGAACTAAACGAGCTCGAAGTATTGTAATATGGTTTTGTGTTTAATTTTGTATTTAATTAAATATAGTTTTTTTTGAACGAGTGGCACAATTTAAGGGAGTTTAACAGATATATTAAGGAGATTTTTCTTACTTTGTAGTTTTGAAATAATTGCAGTACGTTTTTATGTAAAAAATTTACCATAAGCGAAGTTCTTTCAATTGTTATTTTGTATACTTCAATTAGAAAATATGAACAATAAAACCTGAGAAATATAAAGAGTTTCGCTTCTTCGAGTATTGAACACAAATAAAATATTTTCGTTTCGTTAATGAAGAGGAAATATTTAGCGCATATTGTTTGAAAATAAGTAAATACGTACATATATGTTAAAAAGTTGAATACGGACAGAAATTCTTATTACCAAAAAAGAAGAAAGTGCGCCAAATATGAAACTCTTGCAGATGCCTGAACGCCAAATGTGGCAGCGCTATAACCACGTGATGTGAGTTTTTCTTTTCAATGTTGACACCGCGGCCTTATGAGAGTCTGGTATTGAAGGAGCCCTCTATTTAATATTACAACTCTCTGATATACAGATGTAATATAAGGTATTTAGAGATTATTACTCTTAATAATTATACAGCTCTTCATTATTAAATCTCTTGAATATTACCAAAGTTCTAGAAGGGAAGTTAATAAACTGGGAATAAGTGGCATGTCTTGTTTCGTTCGTTCGTTTTACTTGAGTTGTTCTATTAATTTGTTTCGATCGATTCCTTTGTTCGTTGCTTTACAAGATAGGAAAAACACGGAAAGTAATCAAGACGTGGCAGAATAATGAGATTTGTCAAATTAACTGACTGGACAGATTTTCATAATATCCATTTAATGACCAGGCAGTGGGCGAGGGTCATAACTTCGTAAGACGTAGAAAAGGGCCTTCGTAGCTGCGTAAGACGTAGCTACGAAGGCCCTTTCTCATATATAGGAATAAAATAAAGAATACCTACAGAAAGTAATGAAATGCCATCTAAACCATCTCCGTAAAAAAAAATGCGATGTTCTACACAGAAAAAGGGCTAACCATAGAAATGAGTGAAATTTAAAATATGGCCAAGTTTAATGATAAAAGTGATTGACAGCTAAACAAAATGTCATATAAGAAAATACAGTCGGCTTATTTTTTTGGTCGTCTTAAAGTTTAAAAAAAAACCTTATACTCCTGTCGAACGGATTTCGTTTAACTTGGCCGTAACGGTTTTTGAAAATATAATTTCAATAATTAGTCATCATATGACGTCAATTTTGATTAATTGGACGTCAGTGAAGGAAACGTATTATTGGTTAAGTCACGCAAATACCGTTTCGATAGGAGTAAAAGTTAAAAAAAAAAACTTTAAGATGACCAAAAAAATAAATTGTCTGTGTTTTCTTATACCACAATTTTTAATAGTAGCAATCTCTATTGTCATTAAATTTGGCCATTTTTTAGATTTCTCTACTTTTTATAACCAATACTTTTTATGTGTAGAACTCCTTTTTTACAGAGATGTATTTACTTGGATAAAAATAAATTATATAAAAATGAAAATAATACTAAAATCAAAATAACATTTTATAAAATGTTCTGGTTTTTACGAAGATATTTAAAAAAAAATACTATCAAATATTTGAAAAACAAACAAGCTTTGTGTTTGTATTTGATAATATTAAATCTATAAAATATGATTTTTGACTACTAAAGTGTCTTAAAAGTCTAAGTTAAATTTGTTATAAAATATTTTGATTGACTCTTACTCAAAATAATAATTAAAAAAAAAACACAAACACAAAATATAGTTCACATATATTCTTTTATTAATGTTTCTTTTAGGACCGTGTGGTATATTAAGATTTTTAGTAGTGCACTTAATTTCTAAATTTATAAAATAACTCAATTTTATAATAATTTTTAAAGCTTTAGATTGAAGTATACTTCAATTTTTATCTATTAAAAGGATTAAGAACTTTCGAAAAGTATAAAAATGTAATGTACTGAAAAAATGCAATTTTATAATAATTTGTAAAGCTTTTGTCTGAAGTATAATTCAATTTCTATTTATTAAAATGGTTAAGAGCTTACGAAAAGTATTAAAATGTAATGTACTAGAAAAATGCAATTAAATAAAAACAGTTTTACGCTTTCTCACATGTTTTCGGGTTGTTAAAATAGTAAAGGAACGAATTGACACATTGCAGATCTTAATTTGCATACAGCCCCCTCATTTCAAGTCCTTCATCGGTCTGATGACTGCAATAACAAGCTGGCAATGAAAGTAGGGACGGGCCATTGTGAGGGAACGTAGTTTATAGCATCTCACTGACGATGAATGGTGCGAAGACCGCAAGGTAACATCACTTTTTGAACTTGCCACGCTTTTCTCCTTTTGTGTGTGAAAGTTCAAGTTGAGGTTTGGCTACTTGGCAAGCGTGCGGTAAACGGCGGGTAGGTAGTTTGGCATAATTACGGTGTAGATTTCTCGAAAGTGTTGATGGCAATCGCTTTTATGACCGTGCATTTATTTTGCGATTGAAATGGAAAATTGCAACCTTCAGTGTTGCTTACGATGAATTCCCGGGTTGTGATTGTAGTGGCGTATGAAATTGAATTAATTCACTTTAATTATGTATTCTAATTTAAGGATTGATTTTAGGATTGA
This sequence comes from Troglohyphantes excavatus, assembly GCA_963932185.1. Classification (NCBI taxonomy): domain Eukaryota; kingdom Metazoa; phylum Arthropoda; class Arachnida; order Araneae; family Linyphiidae; genus Troglohyphantes; species Troglohyphantes excavatus. The sequence continues at coordinate 58,292,267 of OZ010667.1, read as the reverse complement.
TTGTGGATCGATTTCATGGTTTTACAAAGTGGTCTTTTCGAAATTTTAATTGTGTTCTATACAGAAAAACTGGAACGTTACGAATGTCCAAAATAATCTTTCGGTTTCGCAGAAATTGAATCTGGCTTAGGTTTGCAATTTTGAAATGAGGACAAGGTTATTCTTAGAAAAGGGAATCCGTGGGGAAGGTACTGAAATGACGTTATTTGAAACTAAATACATAACCACATATTTAAAAGAAGTTGACCTCAGTGGGACAATTACTTTGTTAATAATCGTGATACGTAACATGTGAATGAAACCAAATGTTAAAAAATAGCCTAAGTATTAAAAAATAATATATTCAAATGACGAATTTATTTAAAATGATGAATATATTCTAATGATTATATTCAAGTTATGCATTTTATGAATTGAAATTCCTATACATGAAAGCGAAAACCCTCCAATATTAGCTAAATCTCCTAATTTCTACATAGCCAGGAGAATGAAATTTGACAAAGCTGTTCCTCATATCTTGTATAGGAAAAGTGAGCTATTGGTGTTCACATTGAACTTTTTAAGGGGGACAAACCAGTGAAAGTTAAATCTTAAAAATAATATTTTTCTCAGGAAAAAGAGATAACGTTTAAAATATTCTTTTTTTCCCTACATATACCTACATTTTTGTATATTAATTTGGTTATTTCCTTCTTGACTGTAGACCGTGTATTTCTACTCGAAGATTATAAGTTAATACATTGAAAATAATATTTTAGTGATACTTATATTTTATTTTTATTTTATACAAAATAATTATATAATACAGTAAACAAAAACAAAGTCACAAAAATTACACAACAAAATACAGGAAAATACTTTGCTTATATTTGAAAAAAGTTGAAATTTTTGACCACCAGCAACAAACAAAACAGTTAAAGTTTAGCAAAAGAATGGTTTGTTATGTGTGCTTAAATAGCTGATTTATAACCATGTAAACTACCTTAAAGTCTCAGAATAAAATAAACAATATCCGTTAGAAAAACATCCTAAATATTCGTAACATAGTAAATGTCTCAAAAACTTTCGAAGCCCTCTTAATAAAATAGAGATACAAAAAAGTTTCTGAAAGTGCAATCTCGATTGTAATATTCCATAAAATTACTCCCTAATTTTTTAAAGAAAAGAAACATACAGAAAATAAAAAAAAATATTATAAACAATTTAAAAAGAAAAATCAACTAAAAATATAAGATTTATAATGAAAGGCTTACCTTTAGGATATTCGGAGTAATGATTACATACACACAAGATGGAGTCGCCATATATAACACATTTCACTTATAATAACTCTGCATTAAAACTGACGTCATACTTTAAGTTCGTGCATAGAACATCATTAGATTTGAGTTACTGAGTTCGTGTTTAGTGCTCGTTCTTTGCGAATGATTTCGAGAAGGACTCGTCTTTTTGAGAGAACTTACATAACTTCTTTTGTTCCAGACAAGAAGGGATGTTTCAACTATTTTTTTTATATAAGAGATAGTGGGAGTAGTAAATACCATCCACACCGTTCACCACCCTTGTCAATTTCTTTGATAAAATTGTAACTTTATTTGAAATGTTTTTGTGAACTGTCATTAATTTTCTTTTGATCTATTCAGAACGTTTCTACCGAAAATAATTTTCAGTTTAAATGCCATTTGAATATGCGATTAATCTAACGTTGTAACCAGCGTTATTCATTTATGTTATTATCTTATATGTTTGTCCTATTATCATGTCCCCGTCACCTGTATATATTTTCATGTTCCCGTTACGTGTCTATATATTGTTCCCGTTATTACGATTGTAACGCCCTCTACATATGTTATGTCTTTCCCGCTGCGCAGGAAAGCTTCCGTCATGTAACTGCCTCTTACGGTGATGCGTATTTAAGGTTTCGTTCCTCCCCGAGATTATTGTAATGTTAGGCATATGTGATTAAAGATGTTTATGTTCAATCGTTGAGCAGTTATTTAGTCAATACGCCTTATAAATGGCTACCCAACGTGGCGCAACACTGTAAGAACAGCAATTGCATGGCTCGCTTTTTAGGTTTTTGTTCCGATTGATGAAAATGGCGAGGGCCGCCATTTTGAAGTTCGTTTCTAAACGAACTATATTTCTGTTCTTCAGGCAAGAAGGAATGTCATCGGATGTTTAAGATAAGTGTTATTTTGTTTTCTCTTCAGTGTTATAATTTTTTTAATTTGTAGGCTAGGTTAAAGTTTTGAAACGCAAAGTTTCGTTTTCAGTATACATCCTGTTTACTGTGAGGAGACAAATTTGCATAACACGTATGCTGTGTCTCGTTTGGAGTGTTATCTCTATTGATTTAATTTTAACTAGTCTTTTGGAATTTAACCGCAATGGTTTGCTGTATTTTGGCACTGAATTTTAAACTGGGAACCGGCCTTGGTTTTGTAAACACTGATTCTGGCAATCGTATTCGCATTGCGAATTCAAAATTCGTACGCTCTTTTATTTGAAATTATTTCTGGCCTTGGAAATTCTGATTGTGGATTTTATTTATTTTATTTTGTTCTTTTTCGGGAAAAATAAAAGAATGTGGTTTGACATGCAAACATAAGAAATAAATGTGTTCTTGAGTGATTCAGAATAGCTAATATTTTATTGGCAGGAAGTTTTATTTGTGATAGTGCTTATTTGATTTAATTAGTGGCATTAACTGATAATAGTTATTTTGATCAGTTAGATAATTGATTATATTATAGAATTTAATGTTGTTTTAAAATTTATTTTGAAGGAACACTTGAATTGATTCTGCATTAAATGGAAATTGTTAATGCTATTGTTTTGATTTTATATTTAAGTACTTCATAGATTTCTAAATAATTTAAACAAAAGTGATTCTTCTTATAAATTTGTTCAATCATGTTAAAATATATTTTGGTATTCTGGTAATCTAATATTGAAATGGTACCATAGAAATAGTGCATTTTAACTAGAGATCGGGTGTTATACAGTGTCATCTACACTTGAAAAGATTTAATACTGCATAGTGTTATTTGCTTGAATAAATGAATAGTTGGAATGATTTTATAATGGTTTACAATAAATTTATAATAGTTTAAATGATTTAATATTATTTTAACTGATATTAATTGGTTTTCTGAAAAATAATTATAGACGATTTGAGTGCTAATATTTCATGGTAGGGTAATTGTAGTGAGTTTAAGTGCATTGAACTGTGAAATAGCTCTAGGACTTTGAGGTAATTATTTTGTGTGCCTGTTATCTACTGCCATATTCTGAACTCACAAAGAACTAGACTGAAATCCCACGATGGCTTTTCTCGCACGAGGAAAGAAGATTGACCTGGTCCGGCTGGCAATTGAACTGGACTTGGATGGTATTGATAGTCTGAAAGTTATTCAACTGAAGACGAGAATACAAGAGAGTGAAGCATATAAGGACGATTTAGAGTTTGTCCAAGCAAGGTTTAAAGAGATAATCGCTGAAAGAATAAAAGAGGAAGACCTTGAAATTGAAGATAAGAAAAGGAGAGAAGACCTTGAAATTCAAGATAAGAAAAGGAGAGAAGACCTTGAAATTCAAGATAAGAAAAAGAAAGAAGACTTTGAAGCTGAAGAAAGAAAAAGAAGATTGGAACTGGAGTACGAAGAGCGGAAAAGAAAAGACGATTACGAATTCCAACTTCAGAAGCTGAAACTCCAGGATGAGGCAACACGATCCCAAGTTCCTCTTACCCAGAACGATGGTTTTCAAGCAGCCAAACCAAGATTGGACTTGCAGACGCTGATCCAGAGATTCGATCCAGTAACGAATGACATCAGCTTATACCTCGTTCTCTTCGAGCGACAAGCTCACAGAGCTGAGATTCCAAGGACTTTCTGGGCCTCTCATCTGATTGGTCTGCTGCCATATGATATTGCTCAGATCATTGCAAGATAAGTCGAAGAAGTTGCACAAGATTATGAAAAAGTGAAACAGCTGCTTCTAAAGCGCTATAAGCTCACTCCAGAAAAATTTCGTCAATTGTTCACAAAACATTCGAAATGTCAAGAAGGCACTTGGACAGATTTCGCCTATGAACTCAGGAATTACTTTCAAGGTTGGATTACAGGTCTCGAGATAACAACTTTTGAAGAATTGTCTGATCTGATGGTTACAGACCAGATTAAACGCCGTGTTCCACAAGAAGTCAAAGAGCACTTCATCGATGACTGGACACAAATAAAGACTACTACAGATCTAGTACAAAAGCTAGATGACTACGAGACGGTTCGTCCAAACAACAGAAATGACTCTACGTCGAATACTAAGAAGTGGTCCAGTCCAAGATTTAAAACTGGAAACTTCAGAAAAGTGGCGCAGAATCCAAAGCCAAGGCAAAATGAAAGAAATCCTAATCCAGAGAACAAGCCTGCCATATACTGCTATGGATGTTCCAGACCTGGTTTTATAAAGGCAAAGTGTCCGACATGCTCTCCAACGGCGAGAAATGAGAATTTCCCTGCAAATTCACTTACCATGTACACTTGCCATTCCAAGATGTCCCCTATTGCACTGATTGATGTGTGCATATCCGGTGTACGAGCCAGAGTTTGCGCAGACACAGGTGTCAGCAGATCAGTCGCTGGTGAGATCCTCTACAACCTGCTGAAGAGAAAAGGAGTGGAGTTCCAGGAGACTTCAGTAACCATGACCTTGGCAAACGGTTACCAAACTACTGAAGAGGCTTGCACAGCCACGGTGTCCATTGAGATTGAAAACAAAACAATCCTTCTGGATCTCCTTGCCCTTCCAAATGCAAAAGGAAATCGAACTCTCTTAGGAACAGACTTCCTAGAAAAGTCGGAAATTGTTCTCGACATAAGAAACAAAAGGTGGAACTTTTGTGACAACCCTCGCCGAAAGGTTTATTTTGGGAATGACATCACATCGACGTCTCAGCAACCTGTCGAAACTCTACCCATCAACAGCTGTAATCTCCGTGAAGAAGAAGGCGAGAGCTTGAACATCGAGCAAAGGCTCCAGGTCAATAATTTGCTTCAGGATTTCGAGGAAAGCTTCAAACCAGGGGGAGAGAGCACGACTTTCATAGAGCACCGCATTAATACGGGAACGCATGCTCCAGTCGCTTATCCACCCTACAGAGTTTCTCCTGCGAAGAAGGAAATATTGAAAAAGGAACTGGATGACCTCTTGCAAAAGAAAATAATCGAAGAATGCGAGTCGCCCTTTGCTGCTCCGGTGGTGTTGGTACCCAAACCAAATGGAAAAACAAGACTGTGTGTTGACTATCGCGGCTTGAATGCAGTGACAGTTGCAGACCACTACCCTCTACCACAGATCGATGACCTTATCCATGACGCCCGACATGTAACTTACATGTCCACTATTGATTTGAGGTCAGGTTATCACCACGTGAGCGTGCATCCGGAGGATAAAGACAAGACGGCTTTCACAACCCTGTTCGGAACGTTTAGATTCAACCGAATGCCTTTCGGGTTGAGAAATGCACCAGCTACATTTCAGAGGCTGATGGACAGATTTAAAAGTGGTCTGCCGGATGTAAAGATACTAGTCTACTTGGACGATATCATTGTCTTATCCGCTACCTTTGAAGATCACCTAAAAGACCTCAAGAAAGTTTTCCAACGACTTTCCCTGTTCAACTTGAGGGCAAATAGAGAGAAATGTCAATTCGCCTGCCCAAAGGTTAAGTATCTAGGTCACTGGATAACTACCAAAGGAATCGAAGTTGATCCAGAGAAGGTTGAGGCTATCCTGAAGATACCAACTCCGAAGAACGTCAAACAAGTACAATCCTTCCTACAGACCTGTTCTTGGTATCGAAGATATATTCCAAACTTTTCAGAAGTAGCAAGACCTCTTAGCAATCTTACTAAGAAAAATGTCATTTGGAATTGGGGAACAGAGGAAGAAACTTCTTTCAAGACTCTGAAAGAACTTTTGGTTAGTCCACCGATCCTTCGTCAAAGTGATCCAAGTCAAGCATACACTCTCCGAACTGATGCCAGCGGTTATGCCCTTGGTGCAGTTCTCTTACAAGGCACCGGATCTGATGAACATCCTATCGAGTATGCCAGTCGCTTACTCACTAGTGCCGAAAGAAACTATTCGACTACAGAGCGCGAGGCTTTAGCTGTAGTTTGGGCTTTAAAGAAGTATCGTGCCTACATTGAAGGTCAAGAGATTACTGTTGCATCCGACCACCAACCTCTTAAGTGGTTAATGAGTTTGAAGTCTCCTACGGGACGATTAGCAAGATGGGCTCTAGAAGTTCAATCTTTCAATTTGAAGTTAGAGTACATCCCAGGAAAATGCAACGTGGTCGCTGATATGTTGTCAAGACCAGCTTGTCAGCATGCCGAACCTTCATGTGAACTGTGTAGCATACACATCGACGTTCCCTCACATACTTCAAAAGAGCTCCGAGAAGAACAACTTAAAGACCCAGAAGTTGAGAAGATAATTCGTTGTTTCGAAAGCAATGAGAAAAACGTAGACTTCGCCAACTGGACTGATCGTGGTTACCTGATGAATCAAGGTGTGCTTTACCGATATGCACCAGACTCGGACAGTGACGAAGCACAACTGGTCATACCGGCTCAAGAAGTAAACTCCATCCTTAAAGATCATCACGATGCTCCAACAGCAGGCCACTATGGAGCCGAAGGAACATTCGATCGTATAGCAAAGCGCTATTATTGGACAGGTATGCGGAAGTTTATCACGGACTATGTAAAAAACTGCATAGAGTGCAACAGATACAAAGCTTCAAATCAAAAGCCAGCTGGTTTGTTGCAAACTCCCGTTCCGGCCCAACGATTCGAGACTCTTGCAATCGATCTGTTTGGCCCATTACCAGAAAGCAGAGATGGTAAGAAATGGATATTCATCATCGAAGATGTCAACACTCGATGGGTTGAACTCTTCGCATTACCCACTGCAACTGCGAAAGAGTGTGCTACTACACTACTAGAAGAAGTATTATTGAGGTACGGAATCCCACGTAGAATTATAAGCGACAACGGCACGCAGTTTGTGTCTGCCGTAATGCAACAACTTTGCTGCATGCTAGACATCAACCAAACGTTGACACCGGTCTATCACCCTCAAGCAAATCCGGTAGAAAGAAAAAACCGTGATCTTAAACCTCGTCTTGCAATCCTGGTTCAAGACGAACACCGATCCTGGTCTGAGAAACTGCCAGCAATCCGTTTTGCGCTCAACACAGCAAAGTGCCAATCAACTGGGCAGACAGCAGCATTTCTCAGCTTTGGACGAGAAATGCGGACGACAGACGACGTGACTAACGACATCCGAGGAGTGATCGACAACGACAATTTCGTCCCTGAAATAACACCGTACCTTAAAAAATTCTCAAGATTCACAGCCCAGATCAAAGAAGTCATCGAAACCCAACAAGACAAAAGAAAAATCTACGCAGACAAAAGGCGTAATCCGGCTCCACCATATGCTCCAGGTGATAAAGTATATGTGACCCTGCATCCCGTCAGCAAGGCTGCCACTGGACAATCCAAAAAGTTTATGCCCAGACGAGATGGACCCTATGTCATCCTTACACAAAGATCACCATCCACATTCGAAATTGCCAGCCTGGACAATCCCCAAGTGCCCCTGGGCGTGTACAACACTTCTGCCCTGAAGGCCTACACCCAGGACCCCATCGAACGTCCTTGCAATCCGTTGCGAAAGCGAGGACGGCCACCAAACTTACCCAAAAGAACTGGTGCTGGCCCCTCGTCGGGACTACGTCGGAGCCAGAGGGGGAGGATGTAACCAGCGTTATTCATTTATGTTATTATCTTATATGTTTGTCCTATTACAATGTCCCCGTCACCTGTATATATTTTCATGTTCCCGTTACGTGTCTATATATTGTTCCCGTTATTACGATTGTAACGCCCTCTACATATGTTATGTCTTTCCCGCTGCGCAGGAAAGCTTCAGTCATGTAACTGCCTCTTACGGTGATGCGTATTTAAGGTTTCGTTCCTCCCCGAGATTATTGTAATGTTAGGTATATGTGATTAAAGATGTTTATGTTCAATCGTTGAGCAGTTATTTAGTCAATACGCCTTATAACGTTTATATTAGTAGGGTTGTCGGGCTCTTAGGTTTTAGTAGGGTTCCATTTTTTTTTTACAAAGTTTCATATTTCAGGTAATTGCCGGATAACAAATTAAAAAAATATTAAATTTTATTGTATAGGTAGATATTATTTGTGCAAAAAAATTTAATAAGATTAAATGTTCCAAAAAGTGATATTAATCGTTATGTTCATGTAATTGAAAGCCAAATAACCATTTTTACTAATTTTTTCATAAGTTTGATATTTTTTTCCCCCAAAAAATTGAAAGAAATTGGACAATATTTAAAAAAAACATTTCGATTGAGTTTTTATATAATATTATGCCAAGTTACTAAGATTGCGTTCTTTCTATACCAATGAGAAAAAAAAACGCGTGAACTTTAATTTCAAATACATAAATGCGGAATTGATAACCTCTTCTTCATTGTCTTTGGCTTGCCTCCGAAAGTCGATTAAAATTTAACTAAAGTTAAATAAAAGAGACAATGATATTTGAGTTTATCCTTGCTCATAACCCATGAAAATGACAGAAAGGTCATGCAATTCCTCAAAAATTGCCAGTTCCCATGATGATGATGCATTGTTTCAGAAGACCTCAAACACACTTTTCGAAAATAATTAAACATAATAGTCAGCAGCGGAATTAGCATTGTCATGCCACCTTGGCTTGGTGTGATTGCTCCTCGCTATTTAGTCTGCTACGTTATGCACTGATGATTTTGCAGTAATTGTGTCTCTACTACAGAACCTCGTATTAGTACAACAGAATAGGGGCAAACATTCAAAACGTGTTTTGCCACATTAAGGCGATTCGTGGGAAAATGCAAATAACTTTTCTACTATGTATTAACTCGTGTTTCAATATTTTCAAGTTAATGTCAATGTGACAAACCAAGGACAGTAAAGACTATATATATAGAAGGTGCGCTCGTTTTTCGCTTTTTGAAAGTGAGCAAAGAAAGCACATTTTTGACGTCATTTTTGCTCCGCCTTACTATCGGTTTTTGATTATTCTCATTGACTGTGTGTTTCAAGCATTGCTACATAGGTTCGATCCCCGGTTGGGTAACAACTGGTGATTTAATTTTTAATTAGCAAAATAATGTAAATATCTGTAAATAATTGTGTTCAGGTAGCTTCACTACTAATCCGTCCTTGTTTTGTTATGTCCCCGTATTTTACTTGATTGAAATTGTAACTCATTTAATATGTCCAATACAAATGCATTGACCGGATGGTTCCGACCCCTATTTCACTCATTCAAAATTCATGGATATTGCCTCGTGGCAGCTAATATTTTTTAATACGCTTAATTTATTAAGCAACTCTTTTGCAATTTTTACATACTAAATGCAATCCTTAAAATATAATTTAAACTCTTAAAATTTAGAAAATTCTAAATAAAAATAGAGATTATCATTTTTAAATAGTTAAAAAAAAAACGAATAGATGGCAGCACGTCACGAACGAGAGCATTAGACACGCTTACAGAAAGCGCGAGGTAGGCGTCACGATAGATAATATATATATATATATATATATATATATATATATATATATATATATATATATATATATATATATATATATATATATATATATATATATATATATATAGTCTTCACTATCCTTGATGACAAACCATGTTTTGGACGGATAAAATAATTTTATTCGGTAGATAACTGAGAAGACAAATTCCGTCATATACTAACGCAATTTTTAGAAATTTCGGATAAAACATGTTTTTAGAGGTGTACTCATATTAGACTGACAGTAATGTGACTTTCGATGTTTCAACAAGTAAATAATGAATAATGTTAATTTTCATTGTGCTGGCTGTATCTTTCCCGTACTGCAATTATGATGATGTCGGCGATCCAGTTAGGTTAATCTCTTTATAATATCAAAACATTGTAGAGTTTCGTTTTTGTTGATCTAATATACGAGCAACATGGTTTGTGATGATTAAAATTCATTAATAATTATTTAAAACAAGAATATATATTTGTAGCATTAATAATTGAATTTTAAAAATATATTTTATAGCTTCACATGTTAAACTTAAAATTAGTGTCCTTATATAATTTTTAAATATTATAATGTGTCAACATTTTAAATCAGTGATAACAATTTAACATTAGTTAGCTTCATAAAAGTGATTTATTCAAATAAATATTTGCTAAAATATTTATTAATTCATTTTCTGTGCTTTCAAAATATTTCAAATCAATTTGCAGCAGTAAGTTAAAGTAATTCTTGGAGTTACACAAGAATAGTTTGGCGAAAAAAAAATGTTATGGTTCGTTTGCTAAGAAATATTACTTATTGGTTTTGTTTACAAACTATTTTTTTTACTATAAGTAAGTTTATTGTTTTTTTTTAAGTAATCCTTATATAACAATTTTTTATAAGATATATTACTATAAGAAAATACTAGTTTTTTTTAATGTTCGTGCAAAAAATGAACACATAAGTTAAAAAAGGTAAATAGTGGGTATGAAAATAATGAATCTTTGTTAGAATTTCTTCTCACAAAGAAAGTTGGACTACACGAGATCAACGTACAATGTTCTGATCTTCGAGCATGAATGGACTGTATTAGAGCAAATATGACGTCATCATAGTGATGCAAACATCTCAGACCTGATGGCACCAGACACGTGACTTCCTTTCAAAATTTATGAATGAAAAAATTTTCGAGATTGACTTGTGATTTGGAAATAATAGTAAATGTGTTACTTCATAAACAGCAGGATATTTTTATGAATGAACTAGAATTTTTTTAGGAATGGATGACGTAGTAAACAACGTGTCTGAGGCCATACATGTTGGCCTCACTTTGTCTATTTGGCCTTTGATTATAACTTAATGATTTCTTTACTATGAGGGATCCATGCTCGAAGGTTCTGATAATGAGGACTCAAAACCCTTCTTAACATATATTTTCATTCCATCTCAATATATCTTCAACATGAAATGAAACTCAATATTTATAAGAACAAATTATTTAGTACAATTTATTTGGACTAAATAGAGTATTTTCATCCATTATACGTAAGTATGAAAAGCTTTATGTCAACATGACATTCAGAAAGAGATAAAAATATATTTTAATACGACACAGCACAGTGAGATAGTAAAGCAAAAACGTTAAATAATAAAAATTACTTTTTTTTCTTTAAATAACGGACTATAATAAGTTGCAATTATAGGCATGGTTGTAGAGGACGTACAACAAATATTAATTTTACCTATCATTACAAATTATAATAAAGCTCATTACTCTCAAACCTGTTTTTGTGAGGTGGATAGGGACCGCATAAAGAAAAACGCATAAAAAAAATTCGCACAAAACTTCACGAGTAGCAATAAAAAATAGTTTTCGCAACACAATTAATTTTTTTATGCGGTGGATAGGGACCGCATAATTAAAAGTATCACATAGAAAATAACTCAAAACCTTACGAAATAACTAGGAATTGCTTTTTTAAACAAAATCATGACACGAGGCTTGACAGCTACTTGGAATCACGCCAAACCTTTTGGAATCTGATTTAGAAAATACACATGCGAACATTTTTAAATATTTTATTTACATATTTACACATACAAACTTTTCAAAACGTATAACCATTATTCTTCGTAGTCTGACAATACGCGAACTTGGTTCAAAATAGCTTTCGTCACTTGAAGATACTACCTCGCACTCGTTTAGAGTTGACTTTTTTTCAGATACCATGTAGTGTGTGATCAGTTTTTGCGACGACTGTTGTTTCACTAGACGCTTGTATATGTCTCGGTAGCCATATAATCAATTATGTTCCAATTTGATTGACATTTACCTATACCGCACAAAAAAATCGCATAAAAGAAGTCGCAAAAAAAAATCGTACAAAAAAAGACAGCACAAAAACAGGTTTGAGTGTATATCATACAATAAAACTAAGAACATCTATTATTGAACACCTTGCTTATTTATTAAAGAAATACTTAAAACAATATAAACATGGATGCTCTTTTTCAATATAAAATTACATAACTTCCTTAGATATGATGTTGAAAAATACCCTATGTTTCTCAAAAAGGTGAAATACCGCAAAAAACATAACTTCATTCACTTGGATGCATCGGTGATTTGTATTTCGATGCAGCTCCTTGTTATTCGAGGAAAAGGGCATTGGCTTTCTTTTCCCAAATATTATTATAATATTTCCTTCCATAAATTTTCTCTGTTACGCTAGATAAAGAAAAATGAAGTTATTTTCCTTGGAAGTGGACATTTTTTTCTTACACCATAGTGAGAAATTTCTGGACTAGTTATGTGATTGGAAATGGGTCAAAAGAAGAGAGTAGTTTATTTACTAGTTATTGAACTTAATAATCATCATTGATTAAATAAAAAAAAAATTCGTAATATAAGGTCGAATTAAGAAATGCAGTTGTTTTATCAATGCTTCTAATCAAATGACTTCATTTAATGATAGACATTTTATTGATGTTTAGTTATTCCATTTGGCGGTTTTAACATTGAACGTTTAGTTTTCTAATGAATAAGTATTTAGTAATCCGCATATTTAAACAAAACAAAAACAAAATGGCATTTTCATAATTATGTTTATGGTTTCGGGTAAGGGTTGTTGTAGGGAGAGTGAACCGTAACGGGAACTTGAGCCGGTGACACATCGTTGGTGCGGTTGCAACTATTTCACGTTCGTCACGTCGTTGTAGGAGCGATTCACAACATGGAAAGTGAGCAGAGGTTTGTCCGGAATCCAAAAATATGCCACTCACTTGAGTTTGACGTTACACGTATTAAACCCTGTAGCCTGCGTACGTTTCAATGTACACAGCTTACCTAACTTATTTCGAAATTCGAAATAGGTTATAGAAACTGAATAACATACATACTAATTAGACGAATTGAAAATAATCACATTTAATGTATAAAATATAAAAAAATAGTTAAAATATTTACTGAAACATTATTAAAAAAATATATATATTATACTTTTATTGGATTTGAAATTTTATATCAAGCCTTCTACGTGACAAATAGTAGGCAATGCCCAATCGCTAGCAATATATATATATATATATATATATATATATATATATATATATATATATATATATATATATATATATATATATATATATATATATATATATTATATATATATATATATATAAAGTAGTAAAAAAAAATTAAAAAAACCTCAAATAATATTTCTACATCACAATATTAAATTTTTCTGTTCTGAAATATTTCACGATGACTTTTTTAAGTTGGGTTATAATTTTGCCTTTCATGCACCTATGTTTATCTCTTTAAATAATCTAAAATATTGTTAAATTTTGCAATACTACGTAGTACGTTTAAAATGCATAGTAACGCACATAAATTGCCACTTGATTAATTTTTGACATCCTAGTCAGCACAAAGGTTACAAAATAAAATTAGTTTGGTTCTCATATATGAAACTTCTTCCATATGGTAACAACCATAACGAATTGTGACACGACGGACCTTTACCAATATAAATCTGTTAAGATTTTTATATATTTTTTTGTATCATCTCTCATTATATATATATATATAAACATGCAGCCGTTGTCAAATTTAAACAGGGTGAAACACATATTTTAAAGTTACTATTTTGATATTTCTTAAAATATTTGATTCTTCGAAGCTTTACTTTAAACCCTTACTTTAGTCCCGCATATAATATTAGCATTTTCTCAGAAACAACTGCTGTATTAAAAAAACTTTTTAAAGAAAAGTGGAGTAGACTACCTTGTCATTGAAAAGGGTTGAAGTGACTAGGTACTTTTCCGAAAAGCAGTAGGAAATTTAGAAATTTTTGCTCTACTAGAAAAGCAAGTAGCTTCGTATTAGCTATTTATAAATAACACTTTTAATAACTGGATATGTATTCTGGTTGCATATTTTGTATTATTGCATTAATTGTAATGTGGATGCTTTTTTAAAAAAATACTCTTTGGAAATTTAATAAAATTACAATTAATTTTATATTTTAGTAGAGTATATTTTTCCATAGTGAAATTTGCATGAAGATTTTTTTTTTTTGTATTTTGTTTGTTACTCGCAAAGGACTTGGCTCTAGGGATTTAAAATTTTCAAGATTTTATTTAGACAAATATTGCAGTTTATAAGAACATTTGGAATATGGCTGAGCAAACATCTATCGATTATTGAAAAAAAAACAACTTCCAAATACTTCTAATCTGCCACAGATAGTTTGTTCACAAGTGCTTCTTCGGTCTATTTTAGCCAGTTTATATTAGAGACAGTTTGCAAAAGACACACAAAAAAAATGCTTTTAACCGAGATAAGAAAAATTAAATATCATAAGCTTAGTTAAGCTTAACGACAATGTATTTTGAAAAAATAATATTCTTCTTTAAAAAAAATCCAGAATTTGTATGATAATGAAAAAATTTAAACTTTTGCTAAATGTACATGTTCTAAAACAAAAAAAAATGTTCAACGAACGATTAAAAACTGTAATTACTTACTAAGTTTGACAACAGAGTGAAATATACACGAGTTGCATGTGCTCTCTCTGTATGTCCCCTTTCTACTAAATTTTTTTTAATCTAAAACCATTATTTAATTCTTTTTCATAAAAAAAAGAAAACATTCTGAAATATTTAAAAAAACAATTATCATATGCGGATAGTACAAATATAACTCAACAGATGGCAGCACGAGCGTAAACAATGACGCAGTTATAATTTTAAAGAAGGACATTGCTATTTAAACGAAGCTTTTTTACCAGGTTATTGCTGTGAAAACACCTCAAATTTATGTCTATGTGAATAATATTCACGAATTCACCATGACATCTTAAATGTGAATCGATTGCTTTATTTCACCATTGATGAATTTAGTTTCTTAAGCATACTTAAGAACGCTTTGGAACAAAAGGTAAGCAAATACATTATAAATAGGAATTGTTCCTATCCTTCATTCATATATACTTATGTGTTACTTGTTAAATATACTCCTAAATTTCTATTTTACAATTTCATACAGTTTTATTCATATTTTTTTAAACAAATAATTACTGGATGAAACAAGAAATATTCAATTATATGCTTGCAATTCTTTTGAGTAGAACTGAGAAAATGAATGTATTGTAGTCTTTTTAAGTCAATATCTTTTCCCAATTTTAATTAAAGAAATGTATGCATGCAAAATATTTGTAAAATTTGCAAATTTACAATGCAGCGCGTTAATATTTTTGTCAATAGTAGTATATTCATAAATATTTCAAGTTGTTATAACTCCTTTAAAATTTTAAGTTAAAATTTATTCTTTTTATTTGACGAGACAGGAATTAAGGTGTATTTTTTTTGTAATATTAACGTTTTAGGGTCAAATAAATTGTATAAAATTTATTTGATAAATATTATTAATATTTAGAATTATTTTATTATTTATTAGTGCGTTTTGCGATTGACTATATTATTAGATAAGTTAATTTTTTTTTTTGAAATTTAGATGAGTAAAATGTATGAATATTTTAATTTATAATATATGTAATTGAATTTGAAATATTTTGTATGAAACACAGATACAATTGAATGGTCCAGATACGAAATAAGCTATATGGCCAAAAATCTTTTTTGTGTGAATCGCAAAAAAATGTCAAAATTTAACAGTTGTTATTATAATATAACTATTTTGTAATTGTAAGAACACAAAATAAAACATTTTATCACAAAATTCATTTTTAAGTTATCAGATTATTGAATAACTAAATTTTAATTATTACTTGTTTTGCAACTGGAAAAAAGGATTTAACTGGTTTTTCTTCTTGATGCTTTGCCATCATGCTCAAGAATCAAAAACCGCTATATCCAACAATTTCAGCCAATCAGAAATAAAGTTCACACGCTCAAGTTCGAATTTACTAGATATAACTGCTCTTGCATCTATATAAAGCTTGAATAGCGTGGAAATAGCTACTTTTGCTTTACAGTGACTGCTGTTTGAATTTTTACCGGACTTCGCTTTTTTTTAAAAATATATATTTATATTTTAAAATAAAATTTATATTTATATTTAAAAATATAATTTATATTTATATTTTAAAATATAATTTATATTTATATTTTAAAATATAATTTATATTTATATATTAAAATATAATTTATATTTATATTTTAAATTATAATTTATATTTATATTTTAAAATATAATTTATATTTATATTTTAAAATTGAAGCCAAAGTTACAAAGCATCTATTGGTACCAAAATATAATTTTTCGAATGTTTGGATATATCTGCTTTTGCAGTTGTGCTACTCAGTTAATCTAAAGATCCAATATCTAAATATCATTATTTTTATTGTTAATTAATATGCACAAGCCTAAAAATACATATATAATGATGAAATATCGATAACGATTAAAATAATGAGGGAAGTGTAACAATCGCATGAAAAATAGGAATTATCAGAATAAAATAAGTTGATAACATCTGTTAACACCTGGGAAAATCGCGTTTCTTCCAGGAATAAGCAGACAATGCCGATTAAAGAATTTATATGGTATTGTGCAGAAACACTTGTAAGCATATGAGTACCGTTTCTAACATTGCAATTTAGTATCTTAGCAACGGGGACTTATACTTGTTAAAATAACGGTAAGATTTTTACCATATATAACTTAACATAAAGCTTTAATTTTTATTTATAATATCAAAATTTATTTTATCGCTTGACAAAATCCTTAATAGAATATTCCCAATTCGTTTTACAATATTAATTTGAATATTTTCTATTTTACCAGAACGATTTTTAAAGCCCCATTTTTCTTGTCTCCTATTGGGATTTACAAACCCATGAAAATATAAATCCTTTATAGTAGTTATCTTCAAGGGTAAACACTATCTCAGTAGTTAATACAAGGCTATGTTGAATCAGAAGGCTTTCCTTTTGTTCTATTGCCCTATTTGTTCTCAGACCTTATTAGAGAAAGTATATTTACTTAGTATTGTGTATACAAATTAAGGTTTATATAGGACGATTACGTCTGTTACTGCATTGCTTTGATGTGTTTCGACAGGTGTACATCGCGAGGAAATAAATGCCTAGATCATAGCTATACGGGTTTTGTTATTAAGGTGAATAGCTTTTTGCTAATCGTAAAATAGGTTTGTGTCGTTTTCGTTTCAGCGTAAAGTACTTTTATGTTTTTTATAACTATAGCCGCGATATTAAATTTATTTGTTAATGTTTATTAATGTAAAATTTGTGTTATTGTAGAATGATTCTGAGTAACCATGATATTACCAAGATAACTTTGAATTACAAATAAGCTATAAAGGCTATATGGCCAAGAGGGAAATAAACTTTTCATTAATTTTTTTAATAATTATTGGATATGAATAATTATCATTTAAACTTTTTTATACAGATTCAAATATTAGTTTTTTATTTTCTAATTATTGTACGGCCAAATATTACAATTTTCATTTATAACGTAGCTAATATATGTTCTTATATGACTTGGACCGTTTTAAAAAATACTTGTTTTCTACTCTAGAAATTAAATTGCATAGTTCGATAAATCGTTTATTTGTAAAGCAGTGTTTATTCCCTCAATAGTTAAATTTTCCCACCCATGTTATTCCAATGCAAGTACCAATTTTAACGGATGTCACTATTACAGTGTTAAATTAAACGTGTTGAATAGTTATGTTGTTTGTTTGTTAAATTTGCGTTTTATTCACAATTTTGTTAAATTTAATGTTAATGTTAAAAATAAATAAATAAATAAACACATACATATATATATATATATATATATATATATATATATATATATATATATATATATATATATATATATATATATATATATATATATATATATATATATATATATATATATATATATATATATATATATATATTTTTTATTTTTGGAAAGTGTAGAATACTCTTCATGTAAATTAAAAAAATAACATTTGGACCAAGGTACATCATCCACGTTGTATCTTGGTCCTAGATATGTTGTACCTTGGACCACAACTATAAATAGATGTGAAAATCAAATAAAAATGTAAGTAACTTGATATTTGTATTTATTAAACGTAAGTATGTTAACAAAAGTACACTCTCATAATTTTGATCTTGTAAATCAGTGAAATCTTCTTCAGAGTTTCCTGACTATTCACACAAGTCGTCTAATAATAGCTTCACTGCTAAAAATAGGTACTAAAACATAAGTAAAATGTACTCATATTTAAGTGCATGCGATGCTTATCATACTCCGAATACATCAGTTTCAATTTTGAAAAAGACGTGTACTCAAGAATGAGTACAAGGAGTAAAAATGTATAAAAATAACAGTTGCTTGCCTACATAGGCTGCCTTCATAAATCACTTTCAAACTTGTTTTTAAACTCACGATTTTGTAACTGAGAAAATGTTTGAAAAGACTGAACTATCATTAAATCATGAAAAACGATTGTAGTGGACAGAGAAGAAAAATAAAAGCATGTAAAAAGCACTTACATTCAATAGCTGAAAAGTAATTTTATTTTTCCCCTGTAAAACTCTTCGACTCTCACCAACTAGAAATCTCATCAAATGAAAAAAATTGCGGTTCTTTAAAAAAATTCCTGCAAAAATCAGACGAATATTTAAAATAAATTAAAATTCAAATTATAATTTTTTTTTTTTAAATATAGAATTCTGCAAATTTTCTGCAAACATTTACAGATGTGCAATTTTTTTTCTTGAAGAAGAAAAAGCTCCTATCTGTTTTCCTTTGACTTTTTCATCAAGTTAGCAATCTATTTCCTTTCCAGGTCTATAATGCTTTTTCTCGGATGGCAGTTAGTTTTCTTCGCAGTGCTAGTAGGAATAACCACTGCACAGGATCGTAAGTGTGACCCCAACGAGTGCTTGTGGGTCAGATGCGGTGTCAAAGAATCCTCATGCACAGGGAACACAAAGTATAGACCTAACGGTGGTATGTGTGGCTGCTGCTCAGCTTGCATCACCCAATTAGGTAAGGTTGAGTTCAAATGTACTATTGGAAGGTACTTTTGACGTCAATATGTCTTTTAAATAGACACCTTTACTCTAGCCCAGTGGTCGGCAAACTTCGGCTCGCGAGCCACATGCGTCTCTTTGGTCTTTTAAGTGCGGCTCTTCCACAAAATACATCGTGCGGGCGGGCGCGTTGAAACTGCGTGGCAAAAATGAAAAACAACAACATACAAACTTGACTTACCCAAACTTTCCAAGGAGATGCAAGGCAATTGTTCACATTAGCGTTTGTCAGTTATGGTTATGATTGAGAAAGGTATGTTAAGATAGTTTAGACATATAAAGTGGATGAACGAAAGGAAGATAGACGAAATACAAGACGAGTGTGGATGGAAGGGGTTAATCTCAGCGAACGCACCTCAATCAGATTGAGGACGATTTTAGCAAAGGCCAGCTTAGGAGTATCCTAATTAAGTTAATAACAATGTATCTACCTATATAGTTTAAGTTTAGAAAATGTGGCTCCCAAAAGAAATTTCAATCGTTGTTCTGTTGATATTTGGCTCCATTGACTAATAAGTTTGCCGACCACTGCTCTAGCCAATAGGGATAAATAACCTACTATCGTATAGGGCAGTGGTCAGTAAACTCCGTTGTCAACAGAGCCAAATATCAACAGTACAACGATTGAAATTTCTTTCGAGAGCCAAATTTTTAAAACTTAAACTATAAAGGCAAGTACATTGTTAGTAGCTTAATTAGGGAACCCCTAAGCTGGCCTTTGCTAAAATAGTTCGCTGAAGTCGATCCCTTCGAACTCTCCCATCCACACTCTTCTTGTATACTTGTCTCGTCTATCTCCTTTCATTCATCCTCTCTATACGTCCAAACCACCTCAACATACCTTTCTCAATCCTCGACACTCCAATCCTCTTTCACTCCACAACGCTCCCTAAAATTAACTCAATAAACTTTACTTAAAGTTTTAAGTCTTAGTTAAACTATAAGTACGTTGAATAAAGCTCGATATCATACTTAACAACGATATTATTTACTGATTAAATTAAATTGTAAAGTATCCATAAAATTAAATTATTACAATGACTGACAAACACTAATGTGAGCAATGGCCTTGTATTCCTTGGAAAATTTGGGCAAGCCAAGTTTGTATGTCTTTTAATTTTGGGCCATGAAGTTTCGATCGCACTGTACGCGCGAGCCCGCACGTGGTATTTTGTGGAAGAGCCACACTCAAGAGGCCAAAGAGCCGCATGTGGCTCGCGAGTCGCGATTTGCCGACCACTGGTATAGGGGAAAGCGCGACGCGTTGACCAGGCTGATTATTAACCCATTCCTAATTTTTAACCTTTGCAAAGCGAAGGCGAGGAGGAATGTCGCCTGTGGCTGCAATTTACTCAATGCAATAAACCAAAATTTGTTAGCAAATATTTTGCTCTAAGTTTTATACCCCAAGTGTATTAATATCGTCTACTTGGCCAAATGTCTTCATCCATGTCATTCAATATTATTATTTCGTAAAAGGAAACATTTGGCGGAACCTTTAAAGTAAAACCAACCCGCAAACACAAATATGATTGTTTAGCGTAAGTAGAGGTTTAGTCTATAAGTCCTGTTATATAATAAAAAAAAACATTTATTAATTTTACGATTATGACATTTCCTAATTGCATGAACATAAACGTTATAATGACTTAAATAACGCACATCACACGACAATGTTGGCTGTAAATATAAATGAAGTTATTCAATGGTTCAAAATAAATAATTTTTATTTTAGGCGAAGGAGACGCATGCATTTTACCAAAGGAAGGCTACTCCCCTCCGACATCAGAATGCGGGACAGGCCTGCATTGTGACAAGGAATCCAACACATGCACAAAAATCAAACCACACCACGGGTGTAAAACATAGGATTCGTCAGATGAATCTTAGTAAGAATTAAAAGTTCACTTTGTGCAATTAAATAACACTAATAAATGTATTGCAATGTTCTTTTATTTTCTTCACAGATTCATACTTCTCTGGATTCCTATGTTCTTAGGGGTTATTAAATAAAAGTTATAATATTCCATATTAAATAAGAACATGAAACAGTTAAAATGTTCATTAATGGAAAAATGTATATACATTACTGAACAAAACTAAATAAAAATAGGATAACATTAGAACACAAAATTAGATTAAAAAAAGGACATAACTAGAAAACAAATGTTTTTTTGTTTTGCTTCTAGCCCCTTCCAAATATTGCATTCGAATCTGTTCAGACACAGCTTTGCATAACTCACAGTGGGTATCATACTGAATGTCTAGATAATTTATAATATAAGAAAACAATATACTGTAATACACAGTTAAAAATAAGTACTAAAAAATAAGCAAAATGTACTAATTTTTGAGTATATTCTATGCTTATCACGGTACCGAATACATAAGTTTCGATTTTGTAAAAGACATGTACTGAAAAATGAGTAAACATGATTAAAAAGAGCAGTTGCTTGCCTACATAGGCTACGTCCATAAATCACTTTCAATAAATATCAACAAGTATAATCGAAAATCACAGGGAATCGAACCCAAACCCTCAGGCACCGTAGTCCTATGAACCGTTACACTACCAGAGTGACTTGAAGTTGTTATAAATAGAAGAAATAAATAGAAGAAGTTGTTATAAAAGGTGTGCCAAAAGAATGGGAAAGTAAGATAATTGAGTTGTAATAACTCAGTTTCCATTTAAGAAATCGACATCAAATAATGTGGCAAACCATCTTCTGAAGAACTCTGTAAGTTTGCCAGGTAGCTTTGTTAAGATTGCGTCAACAGAAGCTGATATTAGTAATATTAAATCACACTATTCATTTTTGTGAAAGTACGATTACTTAAATTTGAGTACCTCATCGCTCATTTACGATGCAATTGTACTCAATGAAAAACAAGTAAGTTCATGTATTCATATATAAGTATCTTTATTTAGAGTGTTGAAATTTAAAAACATAGCACAGAAGGAAAAATATTTGAACTTTGTTTAAAATTAAAAACTTTATATTTAAAGTATACATGGATGTATTACGCAATACATTTCACAACGAAAAAAAGTATCTTCAGCTAATTAATGAAAACAATAATTTAAATTTCATTACGCATAGGAATGTAGTTTAAGTTATTCCAATTCAGAAAACCGATGAAATAAAATGAATGTTGAACGATGCAATTATTTGAAGCAAACATATCGAAATATAATTCACTGCTAAAAATATAGAAAGTCTATTGTATTAAAGAAAAGAGAGTTATTTTACTTAATAATCTATCAATATATAAAAAAGTATTCAAAATACACTGCAGTTAACAATATGTAAAAAGGCTGAGCATATTTAAATTGTAACTTTCCCAGATAAATCATTGGAGTGCATTTTTATTTTATAAAAATTTGACTCTGAATCAAGTTTATTGATCACATACATATATTTATAAAATGTTAATTGAGATAAAGCACCAGTGTGAAAAGAAATAATTGTATTATACATCAGAATAATATATCAGAAAAAATGAAGTATAATATATAAAATATAATAACTAGCCACAATAAAGAATATGTATGAAAAAGAAAACCTTAGAGCAAACTTGTTAGTTGCTATTTACTTTTTACTCTCTAATTTTAAATCGTTACTTAAAAAAGTAACATACCATTAAACTAAAGAGAAATAATTAAAATACATTTAATGCATAAAATAATTAGGATACTTTATTTTTTAAATTGTTTTAAGCTAAGGATTTTTTAAACGTAAAATATTTGGCTGTTTATTATCTCTAACTTTTGCATTAAAACAAATCTAATGTATATTTTAATGTTGATATTTCAAATAAACAATTTCTTCTTTTAAAGTTATCCTTTCAATTTATAAAACATTCATATTATTCTTTATTATACATATTTATTCTAACAACTTTTACATAAGCCATTGTAGAATATAGGCATATATAAGGAGTGAGTATCTATACAGTAAAAATATATTCAAAATAAAAGTAAAAGAATACAGAAGTAAAATATTTTTTAGAGTTTACTCTAGAGGGCAGTTAACAAACTTAAACAGTTAAGAAATGTTGAAAATAGAAGTATACAACTAAGTCGTAAACAATACACTTATGTACTTTTACACATATAACCTGGTGAAGATGAAAACACAAAAAGGTAGGCAGCTTTTGCGTGTAACCGGAACTCAACAGTGCATCTTAGCTCGTCTACAGAGAGAAATAATTTTTAAAGAAAAATTGTAAATATCTAACTTTAGTAAAAAATATAAGAAACTAAAACACTAGTTTCTAACTTTCAAATAACTTTGAATACAAGGAAGAATATTAGGAAAATATAAAAAGAATGCAAGCATTGTTATAAAGTTCATTTTTAAAAATAATTTTAAACTTGCATTTATTAAAGTAAACATTGAATTATTCTTATATGAAACACCACCAGATCTCAAAATATAGTTTGCCAACCTTTCCTTGTTATAGAAATTAAAAATGGTGCTTTTTTAAACATATTTTTCAGAATTTTCATTATTGTTTTTAAACCTTAAATAGACATTTTAAACGTTAAAAAATGAAATATATATTTCACATATTTGAAATAATTTTATATCTCATACTTAAACAAAATGATTATTTTATTATTAGTGACATTTGAAAAAAAACTATAAATTTAAAACTATACGAGTATAAACATTTCACAGTTTAAGCGTTTAATAACGTTTAAAAAGTTTTATACTATTATTCTCTACTTAATGCAGAATAATAAATATTTTTAGTATCTAAACTTTATCCTAAATAAGCCGATCTTGTCCTGACCAGCTTAGCCTTGCTGAAAAATGACAAAGGTAAATAGTTCTATGGATCATGAATCTTCGCAGATTGTAATGTTTAATGTAGCAAACACTAAATTTATTCTGTTTGTTAGACAACCACTGAAATGATCACCTTTATGTCCAGTAAGGTTGGTTCTGTCTATCTAACATATCCTCATGATTTCCTAATGTCGATCCAATTGCTTTTTAAAACTACCCACTCCTGAAGAACTAATAACATAATCAGGCAAACAGTTTCATTTGTTTACTACCCTGTTATAAAAATAATGCTGTCTACCCACATAATTACGTTGTGATTTGTATAATTCTATTCGGTGACCAATATTGTCTCAATAGTAAATTAAAATCCCTCTACATCACCCAAATTAAATAGCTGAATAGGCTCCATGTGATCCCATATCCTCGAATGTAGTATTAAAATTTAAGTCTGTCTCCATAATTCATGCCAAAATACACATAGTTATTTTTGAGGCTATGTGGTGGCCCTGTTCTAATCAATAAATCAATAATTTTTTTTAAGATGAGGCGACCAATACTGCATACTTAAGATGAAGCATAACCATACAGTGGTAAAATTACATTCTTAAATTTAGATGATACATATATTTTAATAAATACGTTTTTTTTAATAATTTTAATAAAAACCATTCTAACGTCAATTTAGATTTCTAACTCCTAATTTAAAAAATAATCGAAAGTTTTAGAAATTTAATTCATGAAAATTAACTAGTAATTGAAAATTAAATAAGAAATTCCAACACAACCACTACAATTATGACTGGTAAGCATTTTTCGTTTCTTCTATTATATTTGATTTGGGAATATATATATATATATATATATATATATGTATATATAATGACATTTAATTTTCTCTTAACAACTTAAATTGAAGATAAGTCATTGTACTGTGTTAAAATTTGTATTTAACTGCAGGCACTTTTTCGTGTTGTATATTTTGTGTTTCCTCAATAATTTTTTATTTCCTTCTCTAGGTACACATGGAAACATGCTTTTGAAACTGTAGCTACTGGAACAATTTATAAATATGCAAACTATACAGCATTCAGTTGAGAATAGTGGACAATTGATAGACGACAACCATATTAATTTACTATTAGGCAACTTATATGAATTGCTAGGGGTTAAAATCGTTGGAAACAAAACTCGGTCTCTTCAGGGCTGTACTACAACGCATATAATGCAAGAAACGGATAAAGGCAAACTGTGCATACGGTTATATCCCAAGCAAAAGCAACAGAAAATGGAGACTGGTCAACCTTTATTTGAGATAGAAGCTCTTAACTTTTTCGTTATGTTTGGGTTTAATGTACCTGTACCACTTATATTTGGAGATAAATATTATTATGATACTACTAATGAAATAATATTTAGCTATTTTTTAGTTCCCGGTATACCAATTAGTCGATCGGAACTGTCGATTGATATGGCGACTAAGATAGGAATATATTTGTGTAAATTCCTAGAAGTAACGTGTTCATATTCTTCAGAAGAGCATTCTTTTATCAACAGTTTTGAATACATTCTTCGAATAGCTGCAATAACAGAAAATCTTCATTCAAATGTAACAGAGTTGGCCATATGGAGAACAATGAAGGAGCACACTGAAGCCAATGTCAACATATTGTGCGGGACTCCGAAAGGCATAGTGCATGCTGATTATTTTTACGAAAATATCTTAAGAGATGACAATGGAAATGTTATTGGACTTATTGATTTCGGAGATGCTTACTATGGTCATATTTTACACGATGCTGCGATTGGTGCAATGGAAGCTTCTATTCTGGATGGCGAGTTGTGGAATTTAGAAATATTTTCTTCTTTTTTGAATGCGATTCGTCCATTCCTCCAATCGAATGCAATAAATTTCGAACAGTTTTTCGAAACGATGAAGGTTGACTGCTTCCGATTTGCATTGTATACTTTTCAAATGACACTAAATCGCGGGAATTCATTTAGTGACAATGCTTATGTAAGTAGATACAAAACCCTTTCATCAAAAGAATTCGAGGGCAAGTTAGAAAACATATTTCAGAATATTGTGAATACTTAAAAACTTCTTTTTATATTTAAGATGTATGTGAAATTATTTGAAATACATGACAGCATATTAAGTTGTACCAGAATGAAATGCAAACATGTGCCAAGTTATAACTTTCAAAATTAAGGTACTTTAACAAATTGAATTTTAAGATTTTCTAACTCTTTTAGATGAGTTGTTTACACATGTATTTTTAATTTGTTTAATACACTCTTAAAATAATATGCAAATAAGTAATGAGTATGAATCTAACATACTCCTTACTTACCTTACTTATAGTATATAATACCATTACTTACCTTACTTATAGTATATTATATCATTACTTACCTTACTTATAGTATATCATACCATTACTTACGCAGTGCCGCTTTGCAAGGTGGTATGCATTCAACTATGCATACTACCAAATTTAATGATTAATTTAAACTGAATAATTATGTTTATAATTATCTGCGTTCCATATGTAAAATATTTTACATTTGATAGAGTAGTACAGTGAACCTTATTCAACTATTTAAATTTATTAAATAGGGTGATGTCGCTCTTATTTGGATTGAAACAAACTTATACAAGTGTATCCATTTTAGTTATTATTATCTCTTTATTTTGTTTATCCTGTATGTTTGATATTATAAAAGTCTATGCTTTCATTTGTTGGAATTCTGTGGATTCGAACAAAACCACTCATTTTGAATTTTCTTCCACGAATTAGGATACACTGATTCAGAAAATCACATTAATTTTTTTTTTGTCTGTCCGACTGTCTGTCTGTTTGTCCGGATTTAACTCAATAACTACTGCACGGATTTTTATGAAACTTGCGTCATTTTAACAATATATTCTCATTTTAAAATATGCACTTTGTTTCATGTGGATAACTGCAACCGTTCAAAAGTTATATAACTTTTTCCATTTTCCCATACATTATTCCTATGGGAAATTTACATGTAGCTCTTTCATTCATAATAACATTATGGTTTAAAATCACCTTGGCGACCAAAAATATTTTTCGGCAATACTGTCTGCCTTTTATTATTGCGATTTTTTATTGAAAACACATTTATTAGGCATCAGATTATGTGAATCGGTCGTTAACTAAAATCTCGCCAACTGAAGGAGGAAGATAAACCAACAGTTTCGTCTGACGCCATGGGAACCTTGGAATGGAGTGAAATTTTTTTTTAACAGATAGTAAACCTAATAGCACTAAAAAGTTGTTCCATATCATACTGATAGTGAATGAATTTTTTATTTTATTTTAAAGTTTAATTTTGAGTGTCCACAATTAATTTCTAAATACAAAGTCATTACGCTGTTTGCGAACTTGGCATCATTTGGCAACAAGAGATGGCGCTAGTTGGCTTTGTTTTAATTTTATTAAAACATCCCGTAAACTCAAAATCAAAACTGATAAATTAGTTTTAAAGGATTAAAAAGGTTATTATACAGTCATAAAAGTTTTAATTCATATCAAACCAAACAAAAAACCCAAATTACCTTAATAAAAACGAAATTTATCTTTTTAACTGTAACCGCATTTGATTGTAAATTATTTGTTTACATATTCCCCTACCTCTCATCGAGAATATTTGTTTATACTTATTAATTATTTACTGTTTCTTGCTCTTATAAAATACAAGGAAACTTTTAATGTGAAACTTAAAACTAGATATGATGTAAGATGTCCAATGTTTGGATTGCTAAGCGATTTATACGATAATACTTTAACAACGTATGAAGAAGTATTTAAATACTACCTTCACATCAGAAATACACTGAAACCTTCATTATCTTCTAAAGATCCCAATTTTTATGATATCGCTGCTAAAGTGGTGGACAAAATTTTTTATATATGGGACAAAGCTTCAATTCCAATAGTCACTCGATCAAGAGTATTGATAATGTTGAAAACTTATCACTGCTCTTATATGAAGCTCTGGAAACAGCCCAAGATCAGAAAATCAGAAGAAAATTATATCTTAAAAATTAGATAATTTAGTTTACAAGCAGGAACGAAACTATTTGATATTTGTTCTTGTAAATGTGTAACTTTATCTCAGTGTTCTTGTCCCAAAGATAGAAAAGTTCATCTTAATGAGATTCCTTTTTTAGAGGACCAAAGGACATTGCGAAAGATGGTTATAGGAAATGTCGACACTAAAACAACTGAAACATTAAATGTGAGGGTTAAACGTAAATCATCGCAAGCAACATTTATGTCTAAACGACAAAAAAATTATGATCTTGACCATTATGAAGTGGACAGTTCACTATCTCCAGAAGTTATTGATTCGGTTGATCAACAGTGGGATGTTCCAAAAATATTAGAATCCATTGGCTGTGTAGAAAAAAAAGAATCCAAAACCATGAAAACACTTCTTCCTTTGTTGGCCAGAACATGCGATAGGTTATGTTACTGTATGATATGTTATGTACGATATAATATGTTACTGTTAATTTTTCACTGTTAAACATTTGGAATTTTTTACAATTTAATACATGTGTGGATTTAATTCCAGAGATGGATTGATCTACGTAAAAAATTAAGTCCTGTTGAAATGTGAAAGTATTTCACACAAAGCAAGAATAATCCTGCTTTATAACCAGTTATTTCTTATATATAATAAATATTTCTCTTCTTTATCTCATAGTTATTATTATAATGTGTTACTGTTAATTTTTCACTGTTAAATATTTTCAATTTAACAAGTATCATATTTATGGTCAAACAAAATACAAGCATATTTTAAAAGTAATTCATTGTAATAAGTTTTCATAATAATGTAATTTGTTAGTTATAATCTTATACAAATGAGTCTATGTCACTAAAAAAAAACATTTTAGTTTTTCCTATGGGAGTTTAACATGGACGTAAAATTTTGCTTTTTTACAAAACAAAAGTTAATTGTGGACCCTCAAGATCTTGCTTTAGAGGTATGAAATTTTTACATTATGTTTAGTATACAAGGTAACAACTTTTCCATGCTATTAGATATTGATATCTGAGATAAAAAAAAATTACCCTATACCTTCACTCCACCCTACTCTACATGCTCCGAGCATTGACTTGTTTCAAGATCTTAAATGCGTCGGTGCCTAATTTCATATCCAACGTTATTATATTTATACCAATAGTGCTGTTTGTTACGAAGTGGAGCAGTGGTATAGTGTCGGAATGTGCCCTCCTAAAAGTTTAACTTAGGGTGACCTTTAATTGACCACGAGCGACGCCGGGCCATATTGCTAGTGGTTTTAAATAAATGTGTATGAAATGTTTGAGGACAGTTTCAAAACCACATCTGATTTACTAGTGAAATACAGGGTGTTTAAGAATAATCTTTTACAACTTTTAAACGTAATAAGATAGCTAAGTTATGTTGTTTGTACATGAAACAGCTACTCATGAAGTTTAATTTCTGCGTAGTTTTTTTTCCAACCATTAAGGAACCATAACCATTGACGTACTGAACTTTCTCCTGAGGATCGTTACATGGGAATTAATTATCTTACAACTTTCACACGCAATAAAAAAACCTAGAAGAAGTAAGGAACTTACTTATGTTGCTTGTACATGTAGAAGTTATACATGAAATGTAATGTGTAAGCAATTAAATAAAAATGTTAAATAAGTATATATTTAAAAAAAAGTTTTTTTAAACTGCTTATAAATTTAAACTTTATTAAAATTAAACTTTATTAAATTAACTTTATTAAATTTAAACTATTACATGTATAAGCAACATATATTAACTATCTTATTTATTATAGGTGTTATTGCATGCCTAAGTTGTAAAGATAATTTTGAAACACCCTGTACACATAAAAAGCTTTACATAGTGGAGTACATAGAAAAATGTTCAGTTAAACAAAAAGTATACTTTACCAGTTACCGCTGACAACGATTACCTATGATAAATGCGGATGAATTTATTTCACAGAGTGCCATTTCATGGACTGTAAACTTGCTCTGAACTTAAAATCCCATATATTTTTGTGAATTAACGACTATTTCAGTCGGTTCTATCAACTGCAAATTACAACTTTTATTTATATCAGTTGACAATATGTAAAACGAGCTGTATTCAAAATTCCGACAAAAATTAGTTTTTGATACTATTAACTACCTTATTACTATGGCTTAAGTTTTTAGCATAAAACAAAGGAGTAAAAACTGTTATTATTTTCTAATAAAAACATTCAATACAAAAGTTACCCACTAGATTCCAGGTACAAGTTTTGACAGTTTTCAGTGATTTTCTGAAAACAATTCAATGCGTGTTTTACATATGTGCTACTGATAACATATAAAATTTGTGAAATCGAGTGGCATATAATTCATTAAAGTAATCGCTGTTAAAAATGCATTATCATATTTGACGAAACTTTTGTTATTTTTAACGAAACAAACGCCTGCCACATGCTCCGATTAAATATTCCGTCAAACTGAGGAAATTTATTTTATTAACAAAATTTATTTCGTCAAAAATGAGAACGATTAATAATATAATAATTAAATGTCGACGAGCTGAATCGGACTTGTCGTTACAGAGTTCAAAGCTTAATCCGCTCTGCCAAGAAGACTCGATGGAATTCCGACAATATAAATATAAGAACCAAACATGAGCTGAGGATCCAGTAAAGGGCTGAAAAGGAATCTGAGTAAATGACTTTTGCGAAAAATTTGAGGATTCTTGTTCCGTAAAAAGTCGCGTGATTCAATGATTTAACGACTGTCAAACATAACGAAAGTAAGTTGTCCTTGACGATCGCAGAATTATCGAAAATGAGAGTGCCATTTCTGGGAGTGACAGTCAGTTTTTAACGAAAGTAGTTCGGCCCTGTTAAATAAGCATTCATCTGTAGGGTGGGTAATAAAATGACATTTTTAATGAAAAAGAACGAAATATATATTTAATATCATGTAATAATTATTGAATTATTTTCTAAAATTTACCAAATGTAACGGAGATAATTGTAAAAGCAAGATATAAAACGTAAACTATATAATTATATAAATACATTATTATCTAAGAAAATGGAGAACTAAAATGTCACTTATACTATAAATTACTATAATAAATATGCTGTGGCAAGTTACACTCTATAAAAGGAATAAATAAAATACCTTGTCTTTTTACTAAGTCTATTACTACATATATCAGTTAAGACTTTCACTTTTGATGTCTCATTGAGTATTTTAAAATTGAAATTGAACCACATTTGATTCGTAATTAATTATATTATAACTAAAATAATTATAATTCTACGCCATTTTTTTAAATTTAGATTATACTTCTTCAATTAAATTTTATATACATTTTCAAATAATTGTTTTCCGTTTATTCAACATAACATAGCTCATTACACTATTAACACTAGTTACATTATTAAAATGTGTATATATCTCGCATTTCAGTTTTTTCATAAATGTATTAATGTTAACTACAAGTATTTCGTTAAAATTTAGAAATAGATATTAGATACCACCAAAAAAACATATATATACTAGTTTATTTAGTCGACATAATATAAAATATTGCTTATACAAAATGAAGAGTCAAATTCACGTCTCGAAAAATGCTCTTTGAATATTGAACATTCCAATTCGAATACTCTCATATGAGGCTATAAGGTTTAATTCACATTTTTCGTAAAAAAAACCTTTTTATTTCACACAATTTCCCAATACACTATATCACCTAGCAAAACATTACTACTGGCCAAATGCCTAAATACAATCTTAATGGGCATTCCAACTCATGGGGTTTGTGCGCGATGAAAAGTGCACTATAAAACGATTTTCGTGCACCCTGTGAAATTTACGAAAAATTGGTTTTGAAACTAATTATCTTATATATCCTTTCATTTATTATAAATGACATTTTTAAATCTCGCTGTAATTCCATATTAATTTTCAAAAGTACTTTATATCTGATGCGCAGAATAATGCATTTAAATACTAATATAATAATGACATGAAGAGTTTCACGTCTCATTTTTCTCCTTCTCAATATACTTAATGAGAAGCTGAGAAAACATGAAAAAAAATTGACTAATCATTAGAGGAATGTAATAGTTACATTAGCTACTAAAGTGATGTAAGAGAAATTACGTCATTTGGAGAAGGCATGCAAATTTACCTTCCTGGTGCAAGGCATTGTCAGGAATAATCACTGTATAAAAAGTATTGTTTAGGTGAACAGGTTGAAGTTTTTCGTAAATCGAATTCGATCACCATTGGTAAGTATATACTCTCTTTTTTGTTGTAAATGTATAATCTAAAATATTAAAAATAGTTTTTATAAAATACGCTGGACTTTTTGAAGTTATGGTTGCCAGTGTATGGTAGACTTGATTTTTTGCTTTAGATACATATTTATATTGGCGTGTATACGGTACTGATGCACGTTAAATATGCACATTAAATGAAATACAATGGCCTTACGCCTATTGATTTTGCGTCTGGGGTCAAATTAGGCGTTGTTCTCGTCATCTGACCATGGTTAAAAAATGCGAAGCCGTATTTCTGGAACCTTTCTTCGAGATAGATCGTTAACCGTCGCCAATAGCAATTGTGCAGCTCTAGTGTGACATTCATTAACCAACCAACTTATTAGGTACCAAAGGGTGTAATATTTCAAGTAATTTTATTTTTAATTTAGCACGACATTATCTATTTGTTTTGGTTTCATTTATATTTAAACTTAATTTATTGTAATACGGATATAAATTCATTAAATGAAATAAATTTAAAAGCATTAGGAATTTATTTTCTTCTATCTTTGGTTAGAAGCTAGTAGGTTGAACTTATACGACTTCCACAATAAGTCAGCAAATAGTTTTCAAATAAACAATGTATAAATTAGTGGTCTAAAATAATTTGTTTTTGCAACATCTACTGAAGTATTTCATGAATAAATCCAATAACCAATGGGTTTGAAACTTTCCTTTCATAAATAAATTACCTCTGTAAATATATTTTTAATATTTAAAACCTTGTTAAATTATCCAATATCACGCAGTATTTCAAAAATGCAGTGTAATGCATATAAATTGTCTCTTCGGGGAATAATTCCTATTGGGTTTTTATGAGAGCTGTCATTCAATGAAAATTTTAAATGACAAAATTTGAAATTCGAACTGTAATAATCCTTTGTCAAGTGATGTGATGTGTCAAGTGATAAACGGTTTGCACCTTAGTCGGCAATTTCTATGCACAAAGGTTATAAAACTGAGTTAGTCATCATATATCCCATTCACTTTCATACAAACGCATCAAGATTTTTATAAATAATTTTTTTTAATAGTGATCCGTTTTTGGTATATACTATTTCGAAATGTCTTAATATATTCTTAAGAATATTTCATTAGTAAAGTTTTTTGTAACAATATTTTTCTTTTCTTTATAATATTTCCTCACAGCTTCTTCTTTATAGGTTGCAAGCATGTACTCTGTTAGATGGGGTATTGTGATTTTTCTTGTTATGGCTGGAGTAATGCTCTCTGATGCTATTGTATGCACCCCTGATTATTGCTCCATGGTTCGTTGCATGCAAGTGACAAAAGAGGACTGCAAACCGAATCAAAGGTATGCACCGAGAGACACTTCCACCTGCAATTGCTGTGGTTTGTGCATCACTCAGTTAGGTAAGTCCAAGTAATTTTAATCTACTTTATAAAATTTTTGTGTTACGTGAAAGTTTGTCGCGAAGTAAGTTTCTGAGAGATGGGAAAAACACTTCTTTTTTAAGGGGATCTTGTGATAGAATCGTCTGTCATATATAATCACCACATTAAAATTCTCTTAATTTAACACATTATGAAAAATTGAATGACAAAATATTTAAAAATCGTTACCGGGGTCATGACTATGACCAGTTATCAGTTTTTTTTTATTTTGTTGAATTATCGACATATAAATACGGTTAATTATTTAGGTAATACAAGTATATGCTATAACTTACTGAAAAATCTTTTAAACCGATATTGCCAAAATCGAGTATTTAAACACCGATTGTTCGATTTTAATTTTTTAGGTATTGCTTTATTAGTTTGGAATTTCGATTGTGTTCTAAATTTCCATACGGTTGTACTTTTAAGTTTTAAATTAAAAATAATTAAAAATTTTCCTTTTATTTGTAAACTATATCTGTTTAGTATTTGTTTAGATTTTCGGAAATATACGGTTCATACATTTATAGCTATCTCAATACACATCTAACTATCCACATTGAGTTGAATCGACGCATAAATGTTTTAAAAAACAATCAGAAGTGAAGTGGATGGCTATTGTTGTGGAATTGAAATCAAGGAAAACTTCCCAATACCTCTAGGCATTTAAATGGAATAACAGAAAAAGTGTTGTTTCCCACAAGATATTTGTTAAAAAATATTTATTTTCTGATTTTGATTTGAATGGGATTTTTATAGTTAAAAATAGTAGAGTGTGGTTTAAGTTAAAACAAACAGTTGATTCTTACGACCGTAAATCTTATCAACACATGACAGACATTTACTTGTATCCCTTCGCCGCCAACATTTCATATGTATTACCTATCCATAACAGCACTTAACTCTAATATTTTTTAAAATTCACTTTTACCCCTTGGCTTTACACGTTCTCATAAATAAAATACCATAATAAAAGGAACTTCCAATAGATCTTTTAAGCGTCTCTCTTTAAAATAGCACTGATAACTATTGCTTAAAATGTATTTAAATGAAAATATAAGAAAACGTGAAAGTATTATTTTATCTTCAGTTTATATTTCGGAGTGGGGCCGAGCTCAGAGAGTTGTAAATATCAAAACAGAGAGCGCCTTCAATGCCAGACTCTCGTAAGGCCGCGGTGTCAACATTGAAATACAAAAACCAACATCACGTGGTCTTAGCGCTGCCAAATTTGGCGTTCAGACATCTGCAGGAGTTCCATATTTGGTACACTTTTTTCTTTTTGGTGATAAGGCGTTCTGTCCGTATTCAACTTCTTAACATATATGTAGGTATTTACTTATTTTCAAACAATTTGCGCTAAATATTTCCTCTTCATTAACGAAACGAAAATATAATTTTCTTTGTGTTCAATACTCGAAAAAACGGAACTCTTTATATTTCTCCGATTTTATTGTTCATATTTTCTAATTGAACTATACAAAATAACAATTGAAAGAACTTCGCTTATGGTAAATTTTTTACATAAAAACGTAACGCAATTATTTCAAAAGTACAAAGTAAGAAAAATATCTTTAATATATCTGTTAAACTCCCTTAAATTGTGCCACTCGTTAAAAAAACGATATTTAAATACAAAATTAAACACAAAACCATATTACAATACTTCGTTCTCGCTTAGTTCTGAAAGTCGCCAAGGCCTGCCAAGTAATATTGGCGCATGAATGAATTAGCATTTCCACAAATAACGTGGTTTCAATGATGCACACACGGAAATCAGCATTTTTATTCCTCTATTTGTATCATTACTCTATGGGCCGAGCCCTATGTCCCTCCCCTTGCATATGACACTGCAATGCTATACTTAAGTACTTAATGTTCAATTACATTTACTACTTGTACATTCAAGTACCAATTATGCATTTACGGTTTTTTTTCGTTTTCAGGAGAAGGGGAGCTCTGCAAATGCAAAACGGTGGGTGGATTTCCTCCTACTTCAGAATGTGGAGCCGGATTGAAGTGTGATCCACGTTCAGGAACATGTGTGCCTGGGTGTCGAAGTGACAGCTTCTCAGACTCTTCAGAATAAAATAAACTTTTTTTTATAAATTTATAGAATTTAATACAATTTACTATTTTATTGTGTAATGATTATATTATTTTTGTCACCCACTGTACACTATATTAATAATAAATGTTAAATTAATTGGAGATTTCTAATAAAATCCTTCTTAGCAATCGAAAAATAAAATTAGTTTTTTTAATTGAATTGCTTTTCGTTTCATGACTCAGACGGTGTGGTGCGACAAGGAGACCCCCATTCTCACAGAGGCTTAGAGATATATTGAATTGTTTATAAAAAGATCAGCACAGAAGAAAAACACAATACAATAAATAACAAGGCTAAATGTTTAAACGTTTAATTTAAACTTCAAATGCGCGGTTATAGGGTTCGGCTATAGCGTTAAAGAACTGTGCAGTTTGCGATGAACAAAAATAGATAATTATTAATGCTTATTAAAAAGCATTGCAACTACAATACAATTAATCCAATTAGAATAAAATGTTTTATAGATTAGGAGCAAACAATATTTAACAAGATTCAATCACATATTTTCTTAAGTTAGTATGCTTTTCATGGAAAACTTAATTTTATAACTGTAGGATTTTTCGACATTATGTTCGTAAGTTACGCTTTTCTGAAATAGTTTGCGATATAGAAACTCTAAATTTTATTTTTATGTAGAGTGCATTGTAATTAAACTATTGAATATAATTTAAATTTTGGTTTTGGACAAGAAAAAATTACCATGCTTTTGTTTTTGAATTTTTGTTAACTTTTGGACTAATATGTTTGAAAGCAAAATTTATTATTATCGGCAAACCGCTAAAATTTATATTCAACATGTAGCTTTTAGACTAAACTAATGGTACATAAAATTTCGTATTGATTTTAAATATTTTTTTTTGAAAAAAGTGTACCAAAAGATAGAACATAAAATCCTTGATAATTCTAAATTTATTTTTTGGTCCTCCTGTGCAAATATTTTTCAAGTGTTTAGCATCCGTGAGTCTCCGAAATATTGATTTTATTTTAAATAAGTAAATTTTAAAAATTTTAAGTAGTGACTGTTTCTAAAAGGGGGCATGTGCAATTTTGTTATAATTTTATATAGCATAATATGCGAATTTTTCCAAAACTGAGTAACAAATGATAGGTAACGACATCCCAAACCCCATAAGATATGAAATGAAAATCTGAATTTTTGAAAGTGCACTGTCCCTTTAAATGGAATGACATTTAACTCTTTATTGGGCAATCTATCGAATTTGTAACTAAACCACTTGTTCAAATGAAAGATCGAGCTGCATAGCAATGAATAATGGCAATAATGTATTTTTAGATTTTTTAGCACATTTATACCATTATACCTTCAATGACAGTCTGCATAAAAGATACTAGTATATGCAGGAAAACCAATAGTTTGTGTTTAACTGGTTGAGAAATGTTCTCGGTTGAAGGGGTGAAGAGAGCATTGTCATTATAGCTCTATTGACAGGAGCTGAGTTCTCCTTATTGACGGGTCTAGAATTTGTTTAAAAAGAGCTTCTAGATGTGTTATAAACCGGAGAAAGCGAAACACATGCACAAGCCTGAAAACGTTTATTAAAAACATCGATACGATAGTAGAGAAATCATGGTCTTGGCAGACATGATTTTGAATGATTTACCTGCACTTTTCTACTAGCTGATCCATAAATGAAGAATAATACAGATACGAGGCTTTTGTTATGTCATTTTTTTAGGTACAATAGGTTACAACTTTATTCTAAACGTAACTGTAAAATGTAAAATCACTGGTAATTATGAATAGGTTTTTTAATCTTCCCGTGCAAATATTTCTCAACTATTTAGGACCAGTGAGTGCACAAAATATTGGCTTAATTTCCAGCAATTAAATTTTAAAGTTTTCAAATAGTGACTGCCTCCAAGCAGGAGCGTGTCTCCTTTTGTTTAAATTTTAATTTCGAATTATGTATAACTTAATATGTGAATTTTGTCAAGAACTTAGTATCAAATGATAGATAATGACATTGTAAGTTCCATACGCTGTAAATTGAAAATCCGATATTTTGAAGGTATTTTACTGTCTCTATTAAAAAAGAGGATACGAGACGGAGAGGGAATGGTCAAGTAAACTACTCCTAATAAATCACTAGATTTTCCTCAGTCGTAAAAAGTTTTTAAAAAATCAGTAAATTTTGTGTGAAAATGAGACATGAGTGTCATAAAAGTTATCATCAATTACGATTATCATACACACCGGAAGAAATGTAAATAATCGTGATACGAATCTTGTTTAAAATTCACATTGTGGATTGGTGGATAAACTGTCTTAGTCAATATTTTTTTCAGTAATCTGTTTCTTTTTGAGTAATGCTATATATTTCTATTTTAGGTAAAGTTCTTTAAGACAGTAATGGAAGTATTACAGAAAACACTCTTAGATATTTAGATTAACACAACTCTTTTGATTATCCTGTCTTAAGAAAGATGCATTATCCTGATAACTTTCTGCTTAACTCCAGCCAAGGAAAAAAATTGTATTATACATTTTACAGTCGTGCAGTAAATCCAAGCAAATTCAAAAATAAAAAAAAAACTTCGTTGTTTAATGAGAAAGATTACTGCATTTTTCTAATGATTAAAATGAAATGAACAATCTTTCAAGTGAAATAAATAGTTCTGTTTATCCAATTTTATTTATTTTTTATAACCTTAATGAGCAGCTGAATAAAATATAAAAACTGACATATCATTACAAGAATATTTGCACCTGCTACTAAAGTGATGTAAAGCCAATGATGTCATTCGCAGATGATATGTAAATTTAGATTCCTGTTAAAAAGCATCGTCAGGGATAAGCAATGTATTAAAAGCATTTATAAAGAAGGACAGGTTGAAATTTCTTTGAAGTAAATTCGGAACACAATCGGTAAGGAGACAATTTATTTTCTCTGTAATTGAGCTACCTAAAATATTTCAAATGTAATTTTAAAATATAGACTGAGAATTTTAATGTTATTTGGGAAACAGTGTAAATACTTAATTTTTTTTGTCAGGTTAATTTATAATAATTGTATTTTTTGAAGCAGGTTTAGTTTTGAAAAATTTATTAATTTTTATTTTCCAATTAGCTGTTAGCATTGAACGCGAAATTATTCAGTTTTAACATTTGTTCTCCTTATTTGCCATAAGTAACATTAGTTAAAATTAACCTTTACTTAACTATTAACCTTAATATAATTTTTTAGTCCCTAAGTTAAAATATAATTTGGTATTTTATGACTTACGAATGAAAATTAACAAATATTCATAGGATATCTAGCAGAGAGTGATCATATAATGTTTAAAAAATACCTTTCTATCAATAAGAACATTCATCTGTACTCATATTTCAAACAATTTCATTTTAAATTTAATACCAAATTATGTACATAGTTTAGTTTCATTTGAATTTAAGCCTAAAATTACATATACTAATTCAATGGATGTTGTAAAGTCAATATAGTATTAAGTAATTATTTCCAATTCTCTTTTGACAAATGCTAGTAGGTGATGCATATACGAATTTTTCATATACATTTAACCTGCTTTAAACTAAATTAAGCCATCAACTCAAATTGCCCGAGATAGCTCTATCTAAGTATTCGTAGACTAATAGTTACATAATATATAATAAGATAATTTTTTAAACACAGGTAACTTACAATCACATTTAAAAAATATTTATTCTTCTTAGAGTAATCTGTGATATCAAATAATTTTTCTACACCACACTATTATATTTTTTTCTTCTGAAATATTTCATGATGACTTCGTTTAATATGGGTTATAATTTTGCGTTTCATGCACCTATGTTTATCTCTTTAAATATTCTAAAATATTGTTAAATTTTGCAATACTACGTAGGATGTTTAAAATGCATATTAACGCACATGAATTGCCATTTGATTAATTTTTGCCAACTGATTAGTTTTTGACATCATAGTCAGCAAAAAGGTTACGAAATAAAATTCTTTTGGTTCTTATATATGACACTTTTTCAATATGTTAAAAATCATAACGAATTATGATACGGCGGAATTTTACCAAAATAAATCCATTAAGATTTTTATATATTTTTTTGTAACATCACTGTTTTCTCTTTTTATTTAATTATTCGTAATGTCTTAATATATATTAAGTTATAATGTATATTATTATTATAAATGTAGTTCATTAAGAAATGGGCTAAGAAGAAATTGTTACTAATTTTTAGTTTGTTTATATGATTTTTTGTTAATTGTAAAAATTAATTAATATAATAAAACTATTACCAAAGTTTCTTTGGCAAGTATTTGAAACGTTCCAATGTCCACACTGCTTTTATTGTTTTAAAAAAGAAAATGACGTTTAGAACATGTCAATGTGCGCACCAGTAGTCATGCAAAACACATTGAGTAGGAAATAGATTTTAAACAAGTATTGGAGAATCGTCAGTCTTGGCAGACATTTCACTAAACGACATGAATTCGGAAATTTCAAACAATATTTTTCTCGTATCCCCTTAAAAATACGAGTAGTTCAAAGACGTGTCCAATGTACATGTAGATAGCCATCGTGTTAGACCTCCTTGTCCAATGCAATGTCGCGATTTTGTAATACAATGTAAAAATGGCGCTCACATTTAAATGTTCTAAGCATTGTCAAACCACTATGGTACTTAATTTATTAAATATAACAAAATTTAAAGTGCATATATTTATTTGCTTATTGAATGTTTTTTGAAAAATGTATATATTTTTGAAAAGTGTATATATTTTTGAAAGGTGTATATATTTTTGAAAAGTGTATATATTTTTGAAAAGTGTATATATTTTTGAAAAGTGTATATATTTTTGAAAAGTGTATATATTTTTGGAGACCTGTATTTATTTTATTTGGTGGATGTTTGTTTATAAATATGTTTTGATGTTCATAGGCTGTAATCATGAATTCTAGCAGATGGGGCATGGTGATTTGTGTTGTTATGGCTGGCGTGATGCTTTCGGAAGCTCGGATTGTATGCACACCAGATTTTTGCTCCAGAGTTCGTTGCAACCCTGGGCAAAAAGATAATTGCAGACCAAATGAAAGGTATGACCCGAAAGGAGGGATCTGCCGTTGTTGTGGAGCTTGCATCACTCAGTTAGGTAAGATTGCACAAACTGCTGAACGCATTTTGGGCTGCCTATGGCCTTGTTTATAGTCCTCCCGTAATCTGTCCCAAGATTTTCCGTTATGGTATCACCAGTTTTTGAAGCTATACACATTATTTTTATATTCATATTATAATTTATTTTTTAATATTTTTTGAATCTATTTTGTGTAAGTAAATTAGTTTCTTTAGAAATAAATGAGTTTTGTTTTTAAAATTAATAAATTTAAACATAAATTAATTTGAAACTTTCTATAAGATAACACAACATTAAAATTCTGACGGCCGCTTGGAAGGCTAGAGAGCCTTTTCAGATATGGTGCAAAAACTTATTTTTGCGGGGGTTATGTCAGTGTTGGCTGTCTTAAAAATGTTATACTGTTATCATAATTATATTTGGAAAATGTTTCATATTAGATATCTTTTATAAATTTTTAAATTATGCACGTTGTTGTGAAAACTTCGATATACGAACGGATTTACACGTTTTCACCTCTTAGGTGGTTTTAGCACATTATGTAAATTTAAGAATCGTCTTAAATTTACGAAATGGATTACGAAATTGTATCGATCTTCTATATTAAATTTTGGATATTAAAATGGGGCAAATTATTTACGTTACACGGGTACACACAATAGTCTTTTGAAAATATTTACACTTGTGAGAGGAGGGAGGGGAGTAGATAAAATAGAACATTTAAAATTGAAGTTTAAATTATCTGAAAAAATAGCTATTTTTTTTTCTTTGTGAACTATATTTTTCTAGTCTATCGGAATGTACTACTCATGTTACATCTAAAGCCATCTGGATAAACATCTAAATATCCACTTTGAGTTAAATTGACGCAGTAATGCAAAAACAACCCATCTGAAGTTGAGGTAGAATTTATTGATATGGGATTGAAATCGAAAAAGACTCCCTTACAGTTATTCTTTTTTTTTGCGTAGGAGAAAATGGGATGTTGTCCACTTTTGACCTTGAAGTATTGACTTTGTTTCCT
The DNA here is from genome assembly GCA_963932185.1 of Troglohyphantes excavatus. NCBI lineage: Eukaryota > Metazoa > Arthropoda > Arachnida > Araneae > Linyphiidae > Troglohyphantes > Troglohyphantes excavatus. The sequence goes on along the minus strand of OZ010667.1, from coordinate 58,250,235 downwards.
TCTTTATTCCTTATCCATTGTTTTGTTTTATGAAGTTCATCAAAAATTGGATGCAAGCGATCCTTAACGGTACATTCAAGTGCCCTAACTAGGGATCATATTTAAATTAAAGTAATTTTACAAAAGCGTTTTTCAAAAGGTCAAAAAGTGTTTATAAATGTGAAACACTATAATTTTTTTTCTGTTTGACAGCTAAAAGAAACAAGCACTTTTTGTGCCGATAAATGAAATCACAATTTACACTTCAACGCTCTCAAATCATAACAAGAAACAAATGGAAGGTAATGTGCTGCGTGTTCAACTTTCAAAGTACCATATATTTTACGAAATCCTACGGCTTCTCCACTGGGGGGGGGGGGGGGGGGGGGGGGGGAGAGGGGGCCTCCGTGGCCTAGTAGATAAAAGCGTTGGTTAGGAATCAGAGGATTCCTGGTTCGATTCTGTGCGACGGACTTGACAAGGAAAAATAAAAAAGTAGTGATATTGTGATCGGAGGGTTGCCAGCTTCGGTAGGAAATACTAGAAAAGTCGTCCAGGACATTCCACAAAAAATATCGGTGTGTATACGGGACTGGTGCACAATACATCTGATCGGGGTCCAAAGTCCCAACGTCTATTGAAGGCGTCGGATGCCAGCTCAGGTGTTGTCCTCGTCATCTGAACATGGTTCAAAAACACCAAGCATCGTTCCCGGGTCTTTCCTTCGAGATATTTCCCGAACCGTCGTCAATAGCCCACTGTGCCTTTCTAGTGGGATGTTAATTAATCAAACCGAACCAACCGGCTTCATCCCAGCTACCTTATTCTGACGTAAATCTGAGCATGTTCAATAACCCTATTTTTTTTCTTTGTGTTAGGGCAATAATGTGAGATTTCCGATCACTTTCAACTAAATTTTGTATAAATTTTCAAATATAGGACTCTGGTACAACATTGTTCCCTTGACGTGGCAAATATTTATGTATAGACCTAAAAAGTTTTGTTTTTTTAATAAACCAAAACATATTTTAACAATTTGCTACCGCTACTGGAGTTGGCGCTGCATCACATATATATGAGCATTCACTGTAGTTATTGTATTATTTACAATTTCTCGCCTTTTCAGGAGAAGGTGAAGTCTGCCGACGACGCACAGTGGGAGGTGGTCCTCCTACTGTAGAATGTGGAGTGGGACTGAAGTGTGATCCAGACTCAGGGAGGTGTGTGTCTGCGTGTCAAAGTGACAACTCCTCAGATTCTTCAGAATAATTCTTTTTTGTGAATTTATAGAATGTAATGAAATTTACGATCATGTTTAATGATATATTAAATAAAGCTTGTTTACTTCATTGTACAATATTTTAATAATAAATGTGAAATTAATTGATAATTTCGAATATTTTTTTTTAAATAAATGAACATTATATTATTGTAATGGAAGTATTGCTAAAAATTTATAACGTCTCCAAGGACTATATGTCAATAAAACGATAAAATCCAAGTATGCATTTTTGAGAGTTCATGCGTAGGGGATAATTTAAAAAAAAGCGTAGCAGCTACTGTTTAATTAAGATAAAAATAAATCCTAAACATTGTAATACTTGTTGATATATGGTCGCAAGTTTTGTTGAATATAAGAAAACACATATAAAAGTTATAAACATTTTGTTGACAAGAAAGTCAATTTTTATTGCAAATATTTAAAAGTAAAATAAGTTAAAGATAAAGCAACATATTTTATTTTTACTTACTTTTCTATAACGTTCACACACACATTTTTCATATAAAATATTGAAATATTTATTTTGTTTTCAATTCGATAAATAACCAAAACTTATTATAACCAACTTTTATTTTAAGCTATCCAAAATTAAAAAAAAGTATTTAGTACTTCCAAAGTTAATAAATGTTAAGTAAAGTACTGAATTAAAGTTTTATAAATTGATATAATTCAATGTTAAATTAAAAAAAATCTTTCCTAATTGAAAAATGGATATCAAAATTGACTTTATGGATGGTAGATGACATACAAGTTATAAGATGTATTATTAATTATCGGTCAGTTTGGTTCCAAAGTTGTGAAAGTGAAAACTATTATGCAGTTGTGATCGACACGGATACCTTATTTTCATTCAGTTTAATTTTTACTGTTTTTAAAGCAAAAAATAGTATTTTTAAATAACCTTTTTATTACCTAGTTACCTCCTTTTATTCAAAATTTTAGTTTTCAATAAAAAATTAAAATAATTTAATTACTATAGTAAAAAAGATATATAAAGTAATTGTTAGCGTTAGACTTGATGGATTATGAGCTACGACAGTTTGGCTGGCATTATGAGGAACCGAACTCAAGACACTTCAATCTCGTTTCCGGTGTTGCGTCCACCTAACTGTATCTACTTCCATTAAATAATAAGGGTTCAGCATGAACATACTATAAGAAATTAAATATATTAAAAAAATTAATGTAATAACCGATGGTATTTGACTGCATATGAATAATGGCAAATAATTATATTGAATATGTTTAATACGATGTTCCTCGTTTTGTTGGTATGTAAGAAACTAGTTAAATTATAATTTATAACTAATGCAACTGGACTTTAGTTTTATAAAGGCTCAAAAGTAGAACAAAAGGGGGAATTATAATTGCTTCTTATTTTTTTTTGCATCAATAAGGAAACTTATTTGAAGAAGTATGTTATTTGAAGCAATTTTATTTTAAGTTGAATACGGAAATAATTATTTTTGTGTGTGTTTAATTATCTTTCAAATTCGGAAATATACGAATTCAATTAATATAATAAATGCGATGGTATTATATAATTATTTACAGTTAGTGTTATCCAAATACTAGTAGGTTAAATTTACTTTAATCTCAATGTACAGTTAACTCGAATTTTTAACTAAATATTAAAAAGAACTTAACAAGTGCGTTAAATAAGATAATAGAAACACACATGGTACAATTTTTTTAAATCTGTTGTGCTTGTAACAGCAAGCTGGGATCGAAAATATTGTTTCTACAAGCACATCATTAAACACACCACTACTGAAATATTTCATGACGGTTTCAATTCCTTTCCGTTTGAAATTTTCCGTCTATATTACAAGCTTTGTAAATCGAAATTTAAATATGTTGTAACCTTGACAAGTTGTCTCTAATATTGCGTTGTGTTCAAAAATCTGCACAGTTACGCACAAAAATTACCACTCGGGACAGAATTATTTATACTCACGAATTCAGTGTCATTCAATATTAATTTGAAATACAAGATCAAATCAGCATCTGAGTTTCGAATAATAAGCGCTTTAAATCGGTTTCAAAATATTGCATGTGTTAAAGGTATCAGGTGTTTTAATATTTATTTATATAAAGCAGTCTCTTTTTGTGTAAAATCAAATCATTTGCTCAAATCGCTCCTATAGAGAAAGATTTCCGTATATATATATATATATATATATATATATATATTGTTATATGAAATATATTTTAAAATATCTTACTATTTTTATAAATTAATTCATCATCAAATAGGCCAATATAATTTTTAATTAAGTTTAATTTTATTATTTGATAGATAACAGTTATATTTATGTATATCTATGGATTTTTTAACACTATTTCCTTTGTTATTTTTCGTTGCAGGCTGTTATCATGCACACTGCAAGATGTGGTATTGTGATTTTTCTTGTTATGACTGGAGCAATGCTCTCTGAAGCTCTTGAATGCGGCCCAAGCTATTGCTCCAGGGTTCGTTGCTTACCAGTATCAAAAGAGGACTGCAAACCTAATCAAAGGTATCAACCGAGAGATACCTTCAACTGCTACTGCTGTGCTTTGTGTATCACTCAGTTGAGTAAGTCCAAATAATTTGAATCTACTGTTGTATTTTTGTATTGCGTGAAAGCTCATTGTGAAATAATTTTCCCAGGTGATGGACTAACGTGTTTCCTTCTCGGGCACTTGTGACACGCGCCAGTCCTATCGGCATTCCATATTTACAACATAAATATTCACTTAAGGGAGACCCGAGCCCCAAATCCTAATTTGTGTATTAATGAATTAAGACATACCATTTTTTTTATATTATTAGAACATCTTTTTCTAAACAATAATCAAACACAAAAATATATTTAAAAAAATTGTTTTTGTTATTTTTTGTATTTTTTAAGCTTAAAAAGACTTTTTTTAAAAACACTACTCCTCTTTTAATTTTTAATGTTTTTAAATTTTTTTAATTGATTAAATAACGTCAAGGTACATACTATAAACGTATGTATAGACTTTTGCAGATTTGTGTTTTAATTATCTTCAAAAATTTATTTTAAGTTCAAAACCCAAAAAATATTCAATTTTTTAAGTTTAATAATTTGTAAAAAAATAATTTATAACTTAATTTAAAAAAGCTATACATACGTTTATAAAACAAATATTAGAGCTTCAAAAACTATTAACAGTTTAGTTTTAAGTTAATTATTAACAAAGCCTTAGCATTTTAAACGTGACCAAAATTTTTAAAAAATATTTTGAGTAAATGACGATTGTTGCAGACGAAAAGTATGTAGAGAGATGATAAATGGTATATAAACGTTTTGAAATTTTGTACACACCTTCTTAAGTACGTTTAGCATCGTTTTACGAAGAAAAAAAAATTAGCAATTTTTCCGGATTTTGGGGCTCGGGTCCCCCTTAATTTAATATATATATCTAATGAAATTGTTTCCATTTTCAAGGATTTTAAAAATTTATTGATCCTTAAACTTTTAAATTATTCTGTTGAATTATGTAAGCATTAATGGGGACATTGGTAGTCCAGCGTAAGGTATTCGGGTTCTAATCGATGATTTATAAGTTTGAATATCATCTTGGATAGTGTAGCAAGCTCGTGATGGGAGGGTTGCCAGTTTTGTTTCCATTCACTCGCAAAAAATATACGCTGGGTATAGGAGACTGGAGAAAGTTAAATCCAGTAACTTGTTTTGCTAGTTTTGGTGTCCCCGTCATTTGATCATGGTTTCAAATAAATGACAAGGCAATTTTCTCGAAACTTTCCTTTGAGATAGATCCAGAGCCATTCCCAATAGTCAATTGTGCAGTTCCAGTGCGAAGTTTTCTCAACCAAATAAACCATAACGTGGTAAATTATTAAGATGTATCTAATATGTCCTGCAGTTCGTCTGTAAAAGTTGAAACAAAGGGAGGGGAAGGAGAAATGATAGGCAAAATCGAACATTGAGGAAAAGTCTTGTCAGTGCACATTAAATAAGAAATTTACTGATATATAATACATCTTCTTGTGAGAGAGATATATTTACTCAATATCTAAAAGGTGACTGTGATACTTAAATCGGCAAAGTTTTCTAGTCGAAACTCTGAACAAATACCATGTTCATAGTTACCCATATAATGCGTTTTCAATGCAGAAAATCGCTAAAAAAATATTAATAAAAATAATTCCTAATATCGGGGTCTCAAAAATACATTTCAAATTCGGGCGAGATATCAACCGTTTAAGATTACTAGTAGAATATAAGATATATTATAAAATTAAAATTTTATTTAAACCAACAACGCGTGATTCTACCACGTTCTAGAATTTAAAAATATTTTTCTTATAGTTCCAAAAGATAATATAATCCCCTGTGTGTGTGAAATTAATAACCATTTACTAACTAATGTAACCTACAGTTTAAACCATAACAGCTAAAATAGAACCTTTATCCCTAAAAGGTAACCCTATCTCAGTCTCTAAAAAATATAAATTAATTCAAAGGTATATATTGGCGACGCTGTTTCAAATTACGAGACTTTGAGATAATCAACCCATAATAGAGTTTTAGGGCGACGTTAATTCGAACAACCAAACCACATGCCTATTTCATTCATGGGGCCCAGAAGGCCCTGAGAATCCGCGTCGGCAAGCGACAAAAAGGTTGCGAGTTCGAATACAGTTGAGAGAACAGATTTGGCAAAAATGTTAAAATGCGGTGTTAGGAGGATTGCCGAATTCGCTGCGAAATAACAGTACGTCGTCCAAACTTATTCTCTGATTTCCACAGCGTGAATACGCGACTGATGCACGTTAAATCTGATCGGGGCCCAAAGTCCTGACGTATGTTAAGGTTGAGTCGGGTGCCAGCTCAGTTGTTGTTCACATCATTTGACCTCGGTTAAAAACTACGAAGTATTGCTCCTGAGTATTTTCTTCGAGATATACGATGGTTAATAGTCAACTCTCACCTCTAGTGTGACGTTACTTCAACCAATCAATCACATTTAATTAATTAATGTATTAGTAGGTCGGTGGATTGGTTGGTTAATTAACGTCGCACTTTACCAATCTGTAGAAGACATTGTTTCCGACAAACTGATATATTAAGATTAGCTCTACGATAAATAATCCCTGTAAAAAGATCGGTGGTTCGTTTTTTCCCCCCAACTGTTCTTAACTAAACGTATTTTTCTGTCTTTCAGGAGAAGGCGAATCCTGTGGTCCATTAAAAAGGGGTGTATTTCGACCGAAAAAAGAATGTGGAAACGGATTGGCGTGTGATCGAAATACAGAGAGATGCGTTCGGAATAATTACTTTTTAGACTCACCAGAATGAAGCGAATGTTTTGAGAAGGAACAGGATTCAGTGAAAATTGCGATCATTATTGTGTTATTCTTAAATGTGAACAGTTTATATTTCATTGTACAATATGGTTTAATAATAATTTGTTAAATAAAGTGGTGATTTAAAAATAGAGCGTATTAAAATTTTAGCAATAATGTTTTTTACAATTGTAAAACTACAAGGAAATAGATTTTAAAGATTGAATGCAAATGAATTTGGAATTCTTATAGTTATCGAAAATAGTATTAAGCTTTTATAATTGAATTAAGATAGCCGCGCAACAGCAAAAATTGCAATGCAATGCAGCTATTAATCAACCGAGAAACTAAAACATCACACACATACTAAGGGCGATTATAAGATCCGTTTTACACGAACGTTATTTACGCGCGTTGCATTTTGCAGAATCCTCTGTGATTGCTATTACACATCATGTGATTTAAATGTACCAATCACAGAGGGTTTTGCAAAATGCAACGCGCGTAAATATCGTCCGTGTAGAATGGATCTTAAATGTAAAGGAAAGAAAACTCTGTGTAGATTTGCTATTCATCGTTTTTTTTAGAGTTGCAGCTGTTTCTAAAATGATTGAAATGCCTTTATTGACTTAGTTATGACGTGAAACACCGTCTTAAACCAACAAAGTAACTGAAATAAAGCTTTCATATCAGATTGATCTTGTCCTTTTGTAATTTTGGTTTTGGGTTTGTAACAGAATAAATTTTCGTAACCATTAATTTATATTAAAGTAAGTTGTTTTATTTGAAATCTTTTTTATATATCCTTCCAACAAGACAGTTCATTTTTTTGTATTGTAATTTTTTTTAGCTTGTATACAGTATCAGCATGGCCACGTGTAGACTATACCCTTTGGCAAGCTTACGTGTGGGCTGGGACAACAATGTCTCGTAGAGTATAGAGATCCAGAGATGGGCTTGGTTCAAAACCCACGGATGGAGGCAAATAACTGTTTAAAACGAGTGTAGTCTGAAGTATGCTGTTCGCGGCAGGAAAAGTAATTACATGGTTCACGTTTGAAGCTTTCTACAGATCGTCTTCGATTGGGTTTTTCAATATTTCAACTTCTCAATGACCCTATTCCAAATATACATGTTTTGAGGAAGGAACGTTAACGATCCCTCCGTCAGACAGTTACCATGGCTTCTATTGTAAGACAAGTCGTTCTTCTACAGAGCTTTGAGAACTCTTTGTCCTGTCTCCCAAAGCGAAATTGTTTCTATTCACCTAAACACGTTTAGGAATTATCCCACAGCCTCTTTTGTTACGAGGCCATAGCGAAAAGGTTAGTATGAATTAAAAAACCCTTTTTTACTTATAAAATGCGATGATTGTGGAACAGTGTTGAAACCTTAGTAATCAGACCACTGGTGGTCCACGAAAGGATTCAAAGTGGTCCGTGGGACTTTAATTCCCAGTCATTAACATGTTTTTGTTTTACTCTATCAAAGAAACACAAATCATTATTGTCTAAGGTTCATTTTTTAAAAACAAAATTAAATTTATTTGCTATAATAGAAACGAATTAGTATGATTTACATGCCATTTTCTTTTGTTTGCTTTTAGTAATATAGACGTCAACTGAAAAGTAATTCTTTATAGATGATTAAAAAATAGTGTTTTTTTATCGTCAGTGTTAGTCTGATGATATATTTATAAATTAGACGCGCATTTTTGAAAAGAAACACATTTCTCGGTCGACATTATTTGAATTTGTAAAATTTGGGAGGAGATAGTTAATTTATATAATATTTGGCATTTTATGCGAGAACATCATATGATAGAAAACTTTTTAAAATGTGTTTCATATATATGGCTCTCTTATTTTCCATTAACTAGGAGTTTTAATGTGATACAAATTTTACTCAAACTGTATATATGAAATGTAATCAATCACCATTTTGATTGCACATTCCTAAAAGGAGAAAACCTCTTAATGTGCCAGACGTATTGAAGTAGGCTAACATTTGGATAATTTCTTAATTAATTTGATGTTATTTAGCTATAAAAAGTTTGATTGATATGACATTTGTCAGAACTCTTTGGTAGGAAAACTAAAAATCAGTTTTACTGATCTACACATGCTTGTTTTGTTTATTCCTAAAGGCTTTCAGGGGATGTAAGTATTATAAATAGTAATATTTATATATGTAGATTTTTTGGTATGTAGTTAGAAACCTGAATTTTGACTGGCTTCTTTTTTAGGTAATGATTGTAGACGTAATATGAATTATAGTCTTATAGTCTTCAAGAAAAATAGATTTTTTTAGGTTCTGTAAAACTAAAGTTGAAAATTCGCTTTGAAATGTTTAAAGGACAACAAAAAACAACTGTTAAAGGACACCCCTTTCAATGAAAACAAGTTTTTGCAATTTTATAGAAATTTCTCATTTTAGGTTTACAAAGAATACAAATCTTTAATTTAAGAGTGCATGAAAAGAGTGTAATGTAAAAGTGTATGACTGTATGTCAATTCTAAACAATTTTTAGATAGAACAACAATATTATAAAGATTTTTTAAAAATTTTACTAGTGTTATTTTTAAAAAAAATAATTGCATCAAAAGAAGAAGAAATTTTATTACGAAAAGTTTATACTTATTTAATTTTATATTAGAGATAAAAGCATAATATAATTTAAGAAAATTGTCTGAATACTCACATGCCCTGCATTGGGAAGTATCTATGATGTAATCGAGCTAGTACCAGCTTTGATGAGCTACTTCATAGACAGAAATATTCTCATAAACCCGCAAGTAAATACACAATTCATTTGAATATAGAGAGCGGAAAAGTTCATAGAAAGGAATAACCACGATAAATCCACCGGTTGGGAAATATATGCTATTATATAAAAAATTTGACCAATTGAAGATCAAGGATCGTCATATTATGGGAAGACATCATTTTCGTATAATTTGATTTGGAGTATAGTAAAAATTTCCGTGATATTTGTGTAAATGTCAGAAATTAGGATAGCCAGCCGCACACTGGTACTATCAGACATGCAATTAAACTATTTAGTTACACACATTTGACCAACTCAATTTGCACCTGTCTTTGAGCAACTTTTTACTAGAATAAAATATCCTATCACTCCCTAACGCACAAAATATCTTTGGCACATAATGAATAATTTGGACACAAATAAATAACCACTCTCAGTTAGCGTATTTTTGTAGTTGCCTAGCAGATAAAAGTTGCAAAGCAATTGTTGCTTGTGTGCATCCCTCCTTAGGATCTTTTTGAAGATCTTTCTTTTTTACAAACTCTACTACATATCCATTTAGTTACAGGATTCTGTAAATAGCCTTATAAAATTTCTACAAAAAAAATAGAAACCGCAATACGTTATATAGAAACGCATCCGGTTTTTCACACAATTGAATCGGAAGATTTAAAAAATGGATATGTCCTATGAAAAGTATATGAAATTTATCCATTTTTTACATCTTCCGATTCGATTTTGTTATGCTCCTAATAGCGTTTAGACACCCTGCATATTAGGAACTGATAATCAGTTATTATAAATGATTTATATTATTTGAGTAATTATTTATATTAAGGAATTTTTGATACTCTTTAAATCCTTCTTTATCGTAGATATATTTTTTATAGGTGTCTAGTATGCATTTTTTGGGATGGAAAGTAGTGAGGTGTCTTCTTGTAGTTGGAGTTGTTGCTGCAGATGCTTATAAATGTGATCCAGATGCATGCAGTAAAAATCCGTGCAAACAAGTGCAGGAGTCTGATTGTAAGAAAGATAATCTCGTCTATTATCCTAAAGGAGGTTTCTGTGGTTGCTGTGGAATATGCAAATTTCATTGAAGTATAACAAACGCTTATTTATTTTTGTAAAACTTTTTTTTAAAAATCCTTTCTTTGGATATTTAACACTAAACCTACCACGCTCGGTCAAATGACCGTTTTTGAAATTTCGTTTAGAATTTCTTGTATACAACGTTACTGTATCGTCATGTAACTTATTGACTTTTCCTATAATATATATACGATCCATTTTTCAATATTCACAACTTTCTTTATTGTTTACTTTCAAAAAAAAATTTATAGCATGTCTAGTCTACCATGAGCGGTATTTTGACCATTTTAACAATTCACGTTATTTACGACTATATTCCTCGGAAAGCGCACTCCTGAAATTGTTTTACGAGTCCACAATGTAATTGTGGATCTACAGGGTTGTGGCGATGCAGCCATCTGGGCACCAAGCGTCCTGCGGGCCAACCAGGCAACGCTGTACAGACCGCGTCGGTCCAACCAGGTGGCACGGGTGCAGACCGACTCATGGCAGGCGGCGCTGACGGCAACGGAAAATGTGCAATACAAAAAACTTTAATTTGTAAAAAAAAATGCTGAAAATGCATAAATGTAAATAAAACTTTTCTTAATAGCAAAAATATTTTGTTTACTGTCCAATTGGCTAAAATCTCTTTCTATATTAAGATACATTTTTTTAAGCGGTTATTTGACCGCATGGTTATTTGACTCATGGTAGGATTAGGTATACATGAAATGTCGGTAGGTTTAGTGTTAAATAAATTTTTAAAATTTCAACTATATGGTTGTGTATTGGTATAACTTCTATAGTTTGAAAAAAGAAGAACATAAAAATAATGCAAAAATTCAATATTTTGAAATAATTTTTGTTGGAATTTAGTTATTAAAGAATTTTGATATTTTAATTTAAACAATTTATAAACCCAATGCATTATAAATTATTTAGATTGTATTTGACTGTAGGAAATAATTTGAATAGTCTAACTGACGAATAAAGTAAGCAGCAATATTCTTAAAAAAGTGTAGTATACGTTTATGTAGTATACTAAAATATTCTACTACTAAGAAAATGATAAAAATATTTATCCCAAAAGTTAAGTAATTTTATTCAAGATAAGTAACCCTTTTCAAAGAAGTGAAACTTAAAAAAAATATTGGAAATCTTTTATTTGTTTATATTTTTTCAGTCAATTATTTGTACAGATATTGCAATCATTAAAAAACATAAAAAATTCATATGTTTAATTTTTTAGAAAAAGGGTGGATTCTGATAACCAAGTCAAAAGAAGTTTTTTTATTAAAACAAGACTCAGCAGGAGCATAAGAATAAAAAAGAAATCTGTGGAATTAGTATTAAGACACATATAAAAATGCAATAATATTTTGTATGCTTTTTTGGGTAATTAATTATTACTTTTACAAATAATAAACCTTAAAAATATTTTTATGAATATACTCAAAAAACAATGTTGAACTAAACTTAAAATTTAAAAATGATTTTTCTTTAGTTACTTAATGATTAAATCCCCAAACAGTTTGTCAGTAGTAAATTATATTGATACTTTTATTTTAAGGAAAGAAATTTGCGATGATACTGCATGGTGTATGCAATTCTTAGAGTTATCTCAATATAAGTAAAATATGTGACTATCAAAACCAGAGTATGAAAATAAATTATAATGGAAACAAACCAACATGTAGATGTAGGGGGAAACACAAAACTCTAAGGTCATTTTCTGAAAATATAAACATTGGTCCACGTGTATTCTTATCCCATCACATCCATTTAAACTTCTCGTTTCATTCGTATATACTATTACGTAACACGGATCACTAGTGTTTTTTTCATTGGTATTCATTGCTAGCGGGTAGGAAAGAAGTTACATAGAAACACTGAAGCTATCTATGCCGACATTGTTTAACTTAAAAATATCAGATATGATGGATAAATTGGAAAGTAAAGTTAAAAAACAAGATTTATTTTGCTTTAATATTATTTCAAGGAATTTTAATTCGACTTAATGGTTTGTCAGAACAATAAAACAAACAGTTTGTAATAGTTTGTAATGAATACAAATCAAAATATTTTTTTTTTGTTTACTTGGTACTGCTGTTATTCATCCTAAAGTTCTTTTTCATGAGAGGGAATTTTTTATAACGCCCAGAAATTCACTTTGGACGTTTTAAATTTCCTAAGTTAATAACAGTGATAGAGATTGTGTCCCACGTGTTTTAGAAAACAGAAATATAGTCAAGGGCTAGGATTTATTGTAAAAAAAATTATTGATATGCACTTTATAAGTTTTAATTTCGAGTTGAAAAGTTTATATATTATCCAGTAAATATATAATAGAAAGACTAATTATGGAAAATAATTTAGCATAAAATTCTTCTTTAAAATATGATGGTACAATCTTCCTTAATTTTTCCGATTATATAAGAAACATTACATTTTAAAATTTCACCATAAAATAACTTGATATTACTTTTAACATTGTTGGTTGCATGACGCATACTAAGAAAGCTTGGAAATGTTCTGCAGAAAAGGAGATTTTTAAATGAAACATAGACGTAAAGTTTTCATTTTTTTTTGGGGGTGGGTTGGGAGGTGCCCACGACTCTAATGTTTAATAAAGGCTTTATCAAAGTTTGAGTCAGTTTTTTTTAAAATATGGTAGGGTAAAAAAGAATCAATGTCATGCAATGAAATGTTTTTGTGAGTGAATTGCATTAAAAAAAACATTTTGTAAACTTATAACTATATCGTTTAGATGTAGAAACTGTTATTATTAAGTTCAATGTAAGAAAAGTTTTACTTGTTATCTGTCATCTAACGAAAGAGTTTTGGCTGTTTCTGTATAAATAAACATTAGAACTTCTATTGTTGTTATTGATATTGTCCAAGTTCAATCAATGTGCTAAGTATACTATAATTTTAGCCAGTAGATATTTTCCAATTGCAAATATAAATATAAGTAAATGCTACAATATAGACAGCGCTACTTCATAGTTATTTATTTTTAACGAGTATTTTGAACAAGTACTTAATATATAATCATTGAAATGTGTGCAATATTGTTCCTTAAATAAAGATGGTGAATACTGCTTTTCCCCAAATAATCTATTTTACTATTTAAATAAAAAGAACCTACGTGCATTTTCAGAGAAATTCAGTTTATTATGTAAATATATTCTTCTAAAACGAAACATGTTTTTTTATTTAAAAACTTCTTTTTATTTAAAACATACAAACATGTTATCTAGAAAATAATAAGAATTTAAGAATGCTAAAAGTAATTTTGCATTTATTAGCAAATATTTTTTTCGAATTAATATGTGCTAGTAATTTTTTTTGCGATGACTGGAAATTTTTTGCTGTAACAAACAAGTTCGTCTCTAAAATAACTTAAAGTGAAATGCAGTGTTCGCGCATGTAATTAGATATTACAGTAAATCGATGAGGTTGCGTGAAGTGATAATGCAAAAATGTAGGCACGCGTTCGTATAATGAGAATGGAGGAAAGTTCAACATCACTTTAACTTACTGCTGCAAGTCACTATCAAGAAGAATAACAACTTCATTTCTCTCTGTAAGTTCTTTTCACTTATATATCATTTGTAAATGTTTCAGACTTTCAGTAATGAGTCAATAACAAATAATCGTGTTCGCAGGTGAACTCATAATCCATTTTGAAGATAAGGTATTTTAATTACATACTATTGAACAGTGCACTGTCAAGTGCGTATTTATTTATCTATATATAATCATTGTTATGAATCGTAATCACAGTTTCTTTTGCAAAAAATTTCATAATGAGCACGCAATCGTCATTTCATATCAGACGTCTATAAAGGTTAAGCCTGCGTATTATATCTAGGAATTAACCTACCTTTTGGGTAAGACATATTTTTAATACATGTATAACATTTGTGATGCATTCAAATATACTCTTTTAAGACTTTTTTTTAAAAAAATTAGCGTTTGATATTGTTTTAAATAACGTTTTAACGTTATTAATAAATTTAGTTTCTCATTTATACTTTATTTAAGAAACAATGAGTTATCCATTCCATTTTTTTAAAAAAAAGTATGGAACTAACCTGTTTTTTCAAAACATTTTTGATAGTTTCCAAAAGATTATTTATATTTTAAAATTTGAATAAATAGAGTTTCAAGAAATTGCATACATTTTAACTTTTTTTGTGTGCATATTTTTGACTTACATACTGAGTTTTGCTTAGACGATTCTTAAATCTGCAATTGAAAATCTCAAATTTACTTTTGTTGTGCACATGATATACATTAGGCAATTGCATAGGTTTCAAGAAAAATTGTATTTTATCCAAATAGTTTAAATTTTTTTTTATGTTTATGCATTTTAATTATGCATTTTTTATGTTCATGCATTTATTTTATTGTATGATCCTTCTGTAATTTTCAAATTATACATTTTTTGTATGATTATATAGTAATTTGCATTTATAATTATCCTGTAATATTCAAATTACAAAGTTAATATTTTTTATGATTATACAATTATTTTTTTGTATGATTATTTAGTTATTTTTTCTCTATGATAATACAATGTGTTTATTAGATTTTTTTTATAGCTTTATTAAATAAATTCTAAAATACCTTTAAATTAAACAATAATGTTGCAAATTTTTGACGTAAATAAATATGTTTATAATCCTTTTACTCACTTATTAAAATCAGCAATTCATAAAAATAAATAAACATTCCATGCTTAAATATTAGTATTATTACAAACAAATTATTTGTTATTTACTAGGGGGCTCTGCCCCCTGCTCCGCTAACGCTCCGCCAACCCCCGAGGATTGCTACGCAATCCTATTTTGTTTGCTTCGCAAACCAAAACTGCCTTAGTTCTCAAATAGAGGAGAAAAGCAAAAATAAAACAAAAGTTTGATGCATTTCAATTTTACTTGTTGTGCAAGCAAACTTTACGCAAAAGATGTTATTTGGTTTCTATTAAAGGGTGAAATGCATTGAACGGTAACCCTTGTCGGCTTTGCCAAAAACGCAATACTCGCAACACTAACAGATTCTTGGAGTAACCCTTGTCGACTTTTCTGAAAAAGCAATACTCGCAACGCTAACAGATTTTTGTATTAACCCTTGTTGTTTTTTCTGAAAACGCAATATTCGCAACTATAACAGATTCTTGGAGTAACACGTGTCGACTTTTCTGAAAAAGCAATACTCGCAACGCTAACAGATTTTTTATTAACCCTTGTTTTTTTTTCTGAAAACGCAATATTCGCAACTATAACAGATTCTTGGAGTAACCCGTGTCGACTTTTCTGAAAAAGCAATACTCGCAACGCTAACAGATTTTTTATTAACCCTTGTTGTTTTTCTGAAAACGCAATATTTGCAACTATAACAGATTCTTGGAGTAACCCGTGTCGACTTTTCTGAAAAAGCAATACTCGCAACGCTAACAGATTTTTTATTAACCCTTGTTTTTTTTTCTGAAAACGCAATATTCGTAACGATGACAGATTCTTGGAGTAACCCTTGACGACTTTTCTGAAAAAGCAATACTCGCAACGCTAAAAGATTTTTGTATTAACCCTTGTTGTTTTTTCTGAAAACGCAATATTCGCAACGATAACAGATTCTTGGAGTAACCGTTGTCGACTTTTCTGAAGCTTTTTTTAGATTTTTATAGTCAAGGAAGGTTTTAGGGTAGCGAATATTAGTAAATTTCCCAAAGGTTACCGTTCACTGTATTTTGATAAAAATTATTAATCTTTTTATAAAAAAATTTGTAAATAAAAGGGAGGGGTGGATGGGTATGAGGCAATCAGCATCCAGTAATCTAACAGATAAATTTTTATGACTATTGTTGATTTAGGCGGTCAAATGCATTGAACGGTCACCCTGATTTTTTGCATGTTACCCTTTCGGCGGCCCTTTGTAGAAGTTCTTTTATTGGTAATGAAACCATCTTTTGTCGCCACACATTAGCCTTGCGAATATTGCATTTTCAGAAAACTCGCCAAGGGTGACCGTTTAATGCAATTTAACCCACAATTCACCTTGCTTGCTATAACTATAAACATTTGATAGGGTTGGCCTGTACCTGGATAAAAATTCTTCCATATTTGTCATTGCAAATTATATGAAGTTTTATTATGACACGAAATACATAATTACAAATCTTCTTTACAAACATTATTATGTCATAAAATATTTTTAAAACACAGGAAAACCGACTTAAAGAAAATGCGCTAAAAAGTAAAAAATAATTTTTAATTTTATGACCAAGTTAAAAAAATGGAATTATTTAATATCAATTTCATACTTATTAAAACTTTTTGAAATTGACGCCAAAATATTAGTATGAATTTTGTAAATTGGCACCAACTTCAAAAAGTTATAATAAGTATAAAATTGATATTAAATAATTAAATTTTTTTAACTTGGTCGTAAAAATAAAAAAAAATTACTTTTAGCGCATTTAAGTTGGTTTTCCTTTTTTTTAAAAAAAGATTATTTTATTTTCCCCCTTTTAGTTTTTAATTTAGCAGGGGGCTACGTCCCCTATTATTATTCACCAAGAAATTCAAGTAGCAACTTGCGCTTAACAATTTACATTGTAAAACAATCCCTATCAATGCCAATAAATGCTGGTTAAACAAAATGTCATTATTGTACAACTTCTGTTAAATAATGAAAATATTTGTAAATCGGATAATTTACAACGGTGAATTGACATTTCTGGATATATACCAGCCGTATAACCAATTTTTTTTTTTGCAGATTTTTCTCTAACCAACAAAAAAAAATTGAAATCGGACAATATATTTTTTTTAAACAGTTCGGTTAATTCGGAGAATTCCGGATATTTTTTTTCAAATTGCTCCCAAATAAAACATCACCTATCCAACAAATTTTTCTGTGCAAATATCTGAATTAGAACCGAAGTCCTGCGTGAACATACATAAGAAAAATACGTAACAGTCGAATTGATAACCTCTTGACTTGGCGGTTATGTTTTGGAGTTTTGGTTGGCGCGTTGTTCATTCGGTTAAAAATACATTTACCGGTCACACAGCTTTCAACAAATCTGGTAACCTTTTCAGGCAACCGCAAGGGAAGTTTTTGTCATCAAGTACGGTTAGCATATCGGATATTGGAAAATTTGCCAATTGGTACCGTTCACTACATTTTAACCTAAAATTGTATATTCAGCTTTTAAAAAAATAATTTGTAAATGTATTAATGTATGTAAACAGGAAGGAGTGGATATGCAGCACTCGGTGTTTATTAACCTAACAGATGAATTTTTATGACTACTGTTGATTCACACATGTTGTTGACATGTATTGAACGGACACTGATTTTTAGCGTGTTACCTTTTCGGCAACCCTGCAGGAGGAAGTTCTTTTATTGGCAATGAAACCGGCCTTTGTCGCCACACGTGTTAGTCTTGTTAATATCGCTACAGGTAGTCGGTCAATGCATTTAGACGGAATTTTGCTCGATGGAGAGCAATTCTCTGTTGTCATTGGTATTCAATACTATTCTGGAAATACATGCGGAATTTGCAGTATTTGCTACTACCAGTCATGTGCAAAATAAAGCATTTTTAGTAATCTTGCGAATAATCAGCCGTGTACCATTACTACTGCGATCTTCCCGACGCCGAGCGCTATTTGATCGCTCTGACGAAGACGATAATATTCAGACCAATTGTTCATGATCGGAAGTTTTGGAACTGAGCATGTACTCAATCCCCCAATCAGAATAACAATTAATGAGATTTAAAAATGCTGAAACTTCACAAAAAAAAAAAAGCCATCGTATCGAAACCCATGCCGTTTAAACCATGAATCAAATCAAAACAAACCGAGAGTTGAGAAGTTTGCTCCTTCTCCCAGTAGGAAGAAACGTTCCCATTGGCTATGTGTTGTGCCATTCTATTTTTATGTTATAGTAAGATATAATAAAAGAGTTCTGACTAAAATTAAAGGTAAAGATTTATACTTATGAGTTAAAATTCATTGTTTAACTTTTTATTAAAACTGAAGATTCTTAAATGTTGTTTTTGTTCCAAATCATATCAATCATTAAAAAATACATTCACTTTATTTAATTTTTAAAAAATAATATTCCCTTGAACATTGCATTAATGTAATACAGTTTACAAATCAAGTTTTATTTCCAATAATGCTATTCTTGATGTACAGTAGCCATGCTGGTTTGGAAGACTTTCGTGGTCGTGGCTCTGTTTACAAGCAGCGTTGTTGGAACTGAAGAATGCCCAGATGATGTTTGCCGTCGAGTTCGCTGTGTGAATGTTCAAAAAGAAGACTGTAAGGAAAATGAATATTATGATCCAGAAGGAGGTATATGTGGTTGCTGCGCTGCATGTGTTCCTAAACCAGGTGAGCTAAATACAAAATTCAGAAAAAAAATGGAAGATTTACGTAGGATGAGTACTTTTAAAAAGTTACCTACAAAAATAATATTTTTAATAACACAAACTACAAAAAGATTAATTTTTAAAAATTTTTTCAGATTTTGCGAAGTTATAGGTATCACAATTTTTTTTTTCAGATTGCATAGTTTTCTTAATATAAGTAATATAACTATTTTGTTTTATTAAAATAAAATAATTAAGGTGAGTAAATGTTTAGTTTTGATAGTTTAAGGTCAGTAAATGTTTAGTTTTGTTTTTCCAGTTTAACTATATAGTTAATCTGAAAATTTCGCTTAACTTTCTCGTATAAAATCTACCAGGAGGAAGAATAATCGCTATATTTCAAAGTTTCTAAAATTAAAACTTTAAATTTTTATACTGTTTAATTTAGTGAAACTGGAAACATTTTAACAGTATTTTTTTTTAACTGGTAATAATTTGTAATGTAGATAATTATTTGTAGTTTCAATTGTTTCGAAATTGATTAGCATTATTAGCAAAAATATTTCGGATTCAAAATATAATTAGCAATAAGGAATAACACTATATGGTCCAAGATATTTTATATCTATCTTTCGACTAGCATATCTATATTTAGGCGATATATCTGCATTTAGGCTAGCCGAGCTACAATGTAACTTTTAATCAACTGAATAACTAAAAAAATCACACATCACTCACTGAATGCGGTCGATTATTAAATTGCATATAACTCAGGGTTGCCGGGTCTCAGGTTTATATAATATCAAAGTGCTGGTGAAAAATTTTCAAATTCGTATTTCCACAATAGCTACAAAATTCTAATATGTTTACTCAAGATGTTCTCAGGGTAGCGAGCGAAAGGATATTTTGTGCAATAAAAAATTACTCGGGTTTGAGTTTTAAAGTTACATGCAACTGAATAGTTTATTTGCTAGCCCTATAATTGCCAGTACAGGGCTAGTCTTAGTTATAAACGAACATTTGAAACAAAAATATTAGGAAACATTTCTGAAAGGATTTTTTTTATCAAATCATAGTTAAATAGAAAATATGATAGTCATGTATGGAATTAAAAATCGTGCAATTGCACCTTCGTAAATTTTGAATTAGTCATTTTAGTCTGGATAAAATGACTCTGAACTCTGAATTAGAGATTGATGAGTGAAGAATTCGAAGACACCGAGTTCAATCACTCTTGGGCACAGCATACTTTTCTTGATTAGTATGTCCTTTTGCTGCTCCTTTTTAGGATGGTCGGAGAAGACGTTTGTTAGCCCTGGTGATTTTCAGTGAACTGAAAAACTACTATTTTGGTAAAAAAAAACCGTGGTTGTTCTTGTTTACAATTGCAAGACAGTGTTCTCACTCTTTTCTTTGGGATATAACATTGTAACTATCTCACTATATAACACTTAGTCGATGTTAATGAAACCAGACATAGTGGTCACAAATTATTGGGCGATGGTAATTGTTTGGCTGTATTAAGTTCAGTTGTATTGGCATAATAAAATATTATTTTGGTCCAACTACTTCGTGTATATTTTAAACAATTAGCTTTGCTTTATAGCTTTAGTAGCTGAATTAATGTAAATTATAGGAAAGCAATGTTAGAATTAACATTAAGCTTACAGTTAATATTATAATTAATATTAAAACTATTACATTTATCTACTTCGGCTAGATCGTATATATAAAGAATGACATTGCGTTGTGTTTTAAGAATTAAACTACCCATACCGTGGATTTTCCTGTTGGGGAGAAAAGGCATAAACATGCAGAAACTAAACTGTAATAAAGGTAAGGAACAGACAATTAAGCTTTCACTATATACATATTTATTTCAAGTGCGAGAACATAGTTTGTTTGACTCACCATACTGGAAAGGGGGCTGACAGTCGATCAAGAGTTCACTCTCCAACATTATGAGATTAATTAAAGATTTATATAAACATTTCGAGAGTCTGACTTAAAAGTCGGTAGAGAAGAGCAGACAAGTTCTAGTCTAAAGTCTAAGTCTGCGAGTAGAGACTGTAGTAAAAGGTCTCTCAACGTGAAGAGAGTTCTGTCGATGGGGGGGGGGGGGGGTCGAGTGTCCACCCCATTTTTTCTCCCGTTTGTCCCATTGGTTCGCTGGCATAATAATTTCTCTCGTCGGCACGCCCGTGATTCGGTAAAACAACTTATTCACCCGATTGGGCCCGATGAGGTGAAAGGGGCCCCATATCTTTCACTTTATGGGCCCTGGTTTATGGGGTCTGAATCCCAGTCGACTCTCATTTATGAGCCCTAAATCCAGCAGTCGATTATTTTTGTCCAGGTTTCTTTCAACCGTTTTTATGACAGCTCTAGACTGGCGCCTCCCTTGCATTGGAAAAGTGTTGTTGCAGATATCTACTATTGCCTCATCACAGTAGCAACACATAAAGTTGTTAAAATATAGCAAAATATGATTTATTATGTATAGTTAAATACCCAAACAAAACACATGGAGGCTATTGCGGATGCTGCGCTGCATGTGTTCCAAAACCAGGTATTTGTTATACATTTTGATCAGGAAAAACACATATATTATTATACCACATATATTATTATATTTATCAATATATATAACATACCTATTTACTTTAGATGAACAATGCGAACCCGATATTTGCAGTAGAGTTCGTTGTATAAATGTTGACAAGAAGGACTGCAAGGATAACGAAATATACGACCCACATGGAGGCTATTGCGGATGCTGCGCTGCATGTGTTCCAAAACCAGGTATTTGTTATACATTTTGATCAGGAAAAACACATATATTATTATACCACATATATTATTATATTTATCAATATACATAACATGCCTATTTACTTTAGATGAACAATGCGAACCCGATATTTGCAGTAGAGTTCGTTGTATAAATGTTGACAAGAAGGACTGCAAGGATAACGAAATATACGACCCACATGGAGGCTATTGCGGATGCTGCGCTGCATGTGTTCCAAAACCAGGTATTTGTTATACATTTTGATCAGGAAAAACACATATATTATTATACCACATATATTATTATATTTATCAATATATATAACATGCCTATTTACTTTAGATGAACAATGCGAACCCGATATTTGCAGTAGAGTTCGTTGTATAAATGTTGACAAGAAGGACTGCAAGGATAACGAAATATACGACCCACATGGAGGCTATTGCGGATGCTGCGCTGCATGTGTTCCAAAACCAGGTATTTGTTATACATTTTGATCAGGAAAAACACATATATTATTATACCACATATATTATTATATTTATCAATATATATAACTTACCTATTTATTTTACCTATTTATCAATATATATAACTTACCACTTATTTCGTATTATCCACCTCTCAATGCCACAGAAATTTGGTATGTTGTATCTTCGCACAATAATAAATCATATTATATTGTTTAATGTCTTGTGTTAGTATTTTTAGATTAATTAAGTTAGATGTATTCATCATATTATGCAAAGGATCCACCAGGAGCCATCGTTCTGGGTGACGTACCAATTAATTATTCTATTCGATTTAAGCCTCCATATGTCCTGAAACGAGGAACATTTAAATCAATATTTATGCCCATATTTAAAAAAAAGCAGGTTAAAATGTGATATTACTTATGTAAATAAATATTTATGGAATGAGTTTAATTTGCTCATTTATCCTAAAAATATAAATGTTTGTTCGTAATTAATTTTGTATATTTTCTTCTTAGTGTTATCGATACTTTTTTTCAAATTAAACATAACATACCTATTTACTTTAGATGAACAATGCGAACCCGATATTTGCAGTAGAGTTCGTTGTATAAATGTTGACAAGAAGGACTGCAAGGATAACGAAATATACGACCCAAATGGAGGTTATTGCGGATGCTGCGCTGCATGTGTTCCAAAACCAGGTATTTGTTATATATTTTGATCAGGAAAACGGTCCCATAACACATATATTATTATATTTGTGAATATATATAACATACCTAAACATTTTCTTTAGCTGAACAATGTGAACCTGGTATTTGCAATGTAGTTCTTTGTCTGAAAGTTAGAAAAGAAGATTGCAAAGTTAACGAAATATATGACCCACACGGAGGTTATTGCGGATGCTGTGCAGCATGTGTACCTAAAAAAGGCAAGTAAATTTTTTTCTTACACATTTAATCAATATTTATGCCCATATTTTTTAAAAAAGCAAGACAATTTAAATAAATATTTATTGAATGAGTTTAATTTGCTCATTTATCCTAAAAATATAAATGTTTGTTGGTAATTCATTTTGTATCTTTTCTTCTTGGTATTATCACGACTTTTTTTTAAATTACACATAACATACCTTTTTACTTTAGATGAACAATGCGAACCCGATATTTGCAGTAGAGTTCGTTGTATAAATGTTGACAAGAAGGACTGCAAGGATAACGAAATATACGACCCACATGGAGGCTATTGCGGATGCTGCGCTGCATGTGTTCCAAAACCAGGTATTTGTTATACATTTTGATCAGGAAAAACACATATATTATTATACCACATATATTATTATATTTATCAATATATATAACATACCTATTTACTTTAGATGAACAATGCGAACCCGATATTTGCAGTAGAGTTCGTTGTATAAATGTTGACAAGAAGGACTGCAAGGATAACGAAATATACGACCCACATGGAGGCTATTGCGGATGCTGCGCTGCATGTGTTCCAAAACCAGGTATTTGTTATACATTTTGATCAGGAAAAACACATATATTATTATACCACATATATTATTATATTTATCAATATATATAACATGCCTATTTACTTTAGATGAACAATGCGAACCCGATATTTGCAGTAGAGTTCGTTGTATAAATGTTGACAAGAAGGACTGCAAGGATAACGAAATATACGACCCACATGGAGGCTATTGCGGATGCTGCGCTGCATGTGTTCCAAAACCAGGTATTTGTTATACATTTTGATCAGGAAAAACACATATATTATTATACCACATATATTATTATATTTATCAATATATATAACTTACCTATTTATTTTAGATGAACAATGCGAACCCGATATTTTCCTTAGAGTTCGTTGTATAAATGCCACATAAATGGGACTATCTAAAAGGGCCATTTCCCAATTAAATAAGTCACATTCTGTACTGGCGTACCTTTATCTGCAGCCATCCTTGAGTATTGTTCGTGAATGTTCAAAAATACTCAAAGTAAAATGTTTTTTGCTTTTTTATGTTGATTTTCCCTCATGCGAAATCTGTACTATTTTGTTTTTTAAAAAAAGGCATTAATGTACATCTTCCAATTTTTTAACAATTTTCAATTGTCATTTCTCGAAATATATATGTTCTGTAGAAGTTGTCAATCAGTGTATATTTATACTGGGTAGAATTTATTAAAATGCGGAACTCTACTTATGTTATACTATTTCAATGTACCACATCTGTGTTGAATATACCTGCCACTCACATTTTTAAATCTTTATGTGTTTCCTGAACTGTTCTCGTTCCTGTTCGGGACAGTGTTACGCGTTGTTTATATGTTGGGTTTAAACAATATTAATTTTTTAGTATTATTCTTATATTGATATGAAAATCTACGTATGGATGTGATGTATTTTATAATACTCTTGCAGAACAAGAATGCGAACCAGATATTTGTTCAAGAGTTCTTTGTGTCGCAGTATTTGAGAAAGATTGCAAGAGAAACCAAATCTATGATCCGTATGGAGGCTTCTGTGGTTGTTGTCCTGCTTGTATCACGCAACTGAGTAAGTGATAGGTTACACGATAAATTGTTTTAGACTTGAAATAAGAATTTAAGCTATTTCAAAGAAAATGGCTTTAAGTATTGGTACGAGAATTCAATGTCTGTTGTTTAATCCTATGATGTGGACTTACATTATTACTAAGATCAATATTATCTTATCTGGGTTTACACAACCGAACTAACAGTATCATGCCGGAAGAGTGTTTACAAAAGCAAAATTTGACTCAATACATTTTAGTTAATTTATGTTTATTATTTCAAAATAAATACTTATTAAACACACAGCAAAAAAATCTTTGATCGGCTCTTCTGTCATAAAAAACATATTATAAAAATAGAACAGTGGTTTATAAATTGTTGTTCACGGGCCATTGCTAGTTTTATAGAAATCTAAGACTTATATTATAGTGAATAATGAAAACATTAAACATTTTCCAGTGCAAATAATTTTTTTTATTCTTATTAATCATATAATAAATAACCTGAATATTTCGTGGTCATTTTAGTTTTACTCTTCCGATTATATTCATCTTCAATATATTTACATGATAAATATATGATTATTTATTTATGACTAATTGAAATTTCTTACAATTTGTGAAAGCGTTTATTCTGCGAGTTAAATAATGTTGCAACGTAAAATAATAGTAAATTACTTTTTATATTATATGTTTTACTAGAAGATATGTTTCAAATTTAACCAGGATCTCTTAAAATTTTAGAGACTACATGGATAACCAATAATTTACATATATATTTTTAAGATAAATTCTATCATGTAAAAACAGAATTACATTAAAATATAATATTTTACTTTCAGAAAAAGGACGCAAGTGTAAGTTACCAGTCAAGGGAGGTACACCTCTTACGGAAAGATGCAAAAGGGGACTATATTGCGATCCAGAAACAAAAAGATGTGAAAAACCATGTAAAGATTCAGATTCAGATTCTTCAGAATAATTTTCTGATTAAATTTGCTATAACTGTTAATAAAATATGTCACATTTAATACCTGTTTATTTATCTTTCATAATTTATATAAAAGAACAGTTATACCTATAGAAATCTTTATAATTTTTGCTTTAACAGTGACGTAAAAATCAAATAAGTTGTTTAATCAAGCTGATTTGAGTTATGTGTTAAATCGATCATAATGAAACTCATTAAACTTACATTAGTAGTTTAGAAAACGGTTTTCTACTTAATTCTTTGTCGATGTGTTAAAAATGAACTGAGTTGTTACAACCTATTTATATTGCTTCCCATTCCTTAGTACATCTACTTTCTGTGTGCATGAATATAACATGTAGTTTTGTGCAACTATTTGTTTCTATATTTTTAAATGATAGGGGGAAATATAACTGCGATTCCTTTCCATAAATCTTTTATAAAAAATCTGAATTTTTCATGAAACACAGAAAATTAAAAAAATCTGCTGTTAGTATTTTCCTTCATATAATTTGGCCATATTCCTTATTTTTTGCTATGATGCGCAGGGCAAATATTTAACAATTTTGCTAGTCTATCATTAATGATGAAGTTATATAGAATCAGTTTTGTGGCGTGAGAGGTCATCAATTGCTATTGTTTTGCCTAATAATACTGGATGGTTACAAATGGATAGAAGATGGAAATTGTTTGGCTGTTTAACAATACTTAATAAAATAATTTGTTTTGCTATAATTTACTTTAGATTTTGCTGCTAAAACATTGCGAATTGTTTAAGATAACAACAAAGTAGTTGGGGAGAAATTATGTTTTATTATGCCAATATAACTAATTGTGATATAACCAAACATTGGCCATATCCCAGAAACTTGCGACCATCCTGTGTTATGTAGCAGTTTCTTGCGATCTCAAATTAAAGCTTTTGCATTTATGAAAATGCGTTCATCCATTCATGTGTCCATCTTTTCAATCAACTGGTTAAGTGTATATAGAAACAAACTTATGCAATGTAGATGCATGTGAAGAATCAAACTAATGACGATCTTATTGAGTTTATATGTTATATCAAGATTTACAATTAGCGACGCTTTTATATTCTAGACTAACTAATCAATCCTTAGTGCCTCCTCGATTTCTGTCGCGTCTATTAATTTTTAAATCTTAAATATGGACGTCTATTTTCAAAATAAGATATATCTATTTTCGTACATTTTACAGGAGACGCTAAAAACTATAGACAAACACGTACTTTTGGATCTAAACCCATTACTTTGCATGCATTTGTAGACTGGATTAAGACAAGGATTTTGGTTAATTGCGCTTTGTAAGGTGATGTAGTGAATTGAGAACTTGTGAAAAATATGTATATATAAAAAGATTTCAAGAAAAATGTGGATATATCTGGTTTTGAAACTAACCACATTGACTATACAATTGTTTTATAAAAATAATTTATTTCAAAAATACCTGTACACAGTTCTTCAGTGTTATTCAAAATACATGATATTAAACTTAAACAGGCTTAATAAAATCTAACAGGAAATTGAACTGACTTTAATTGCACCATTGACATTTAAAGAAAAAAATTAAATTAAAAAAATCATATAACATTCAAGGCAGTTTATTCTTATGCCTGTTACTCATCTTTTTAACACTTTCGAATTTTTAAAGACACTCTCTGTATTCAGTCGCGGCACAGAATCCTTATTAAAATGAGTGTATTATGTAAATTTAGGTGGAAAAGCAAAGAATGAGTCAGAAGTAATCTGAACAGGATGAAAAAAATAATTTTGAAATATTTATAATACTCATTTTAAGTCTCATTAAGAAAATCAATGTTGTTAAAAATAAAATATTTGTATAAATATATATTTTAAATTCTTGACTAAAGTATTTAAATACATATTTATATTGTGCGTTTAAGAATTAAGCAACATTTATAATAAATAAATACATACAGAAACAAGTAAAATATTTCAAATTTGAAAGGTAACAATCATCGTATTTTCATAAAATTGCGCATGTTGTGGACCCTTTGTAAGAGTTATTATCATCGTATTCTGATTCATCGCTTCTTCTACGCCGACGCCGCCGCCTACGCTTACTTTGTCTGCTCCCTTCCTCGCCCTCCTCCTCCTCTTCATCGTCTTCTTCATCCTCTTCTTCGTCTTCTTCTTCGTCATCTTCTTCAATTTCTTCGTCATCTTGAGCTCTGCTTTCAGGTGTCCTCGCTAACACTCCTCCTGTGTTTGAATGAACGATTCAATTGTTTAAAAACTATTTTTTTGGGAAAAACGTCGAAAAGACATACACAGATAAAACAGTGATCCACGTTAGATTAATTATTATTACATTTGGGAAAAGCACATTCATTAAAAAACAACAATGTTTTACATCAACTGCATATTAATCAACTCTTTTCTTCTGTAAACTATTCACTGATTTCAGGAAGTTGATGCATATTAGCAGTTATGAATATTAAGATAAAAACTCGTCTTATAGAACATTGCGTTAAGAATATTAAAATACAAATACAACGTTAAAATACGAATTATTTTTTTATTGCGTATTTTAACGTTGTATTTGTATTTTAATAAGTTATGAATATTAGTTGAAATACATAGTAGTGTATTGTTTTCTATAAAACTTTTATTTGAATTTCCGTCTAAAATACGGTGTGTATATTACGATTGCGATAGGCTTTAAATGATATAATAGTTTTGATTAATTTCGATCCTAGCGAAACTATTTCCTACGTTTAGCGTTTATTATTTTAATTCTTTATAAAAAATGTGCTCCAATTTAGTGTAAAAATATGGTTTTTGGATGATGCGTGTTTGAATGTAGCGTAAGTACTGAAAAGAACAAATTGTGTCTGAATAGAAAAATGATTTCTTCTATAGAATAATGTCAATTTCTGACTTTTGACTATTTTTACAATATCGCATTGTGTAAAATGAATCTGCCGTTAAAAATACGTTATCACAATGATATACATTGATAAAAATTCTTAGAATATTTTATTGTATTTTCAAAATGAAAGGGACGTCCGTTTATGTCGTAATGTTTCGTCTCTTCTTAATGTTACATCCCATAAGCACTAGTAACTTACAAGTTTTTCATTTAATGTTTTAGGACTATCTCGATTTTATTGTCATTTTAAAGATAATCAAAAATATTTTTAAATTGTTTTGCTAATTATTTACCTTTGGGTAATATTCTATTAAATACTTTTGCAGCAGTTTCACTGGAAGAAGAAATCAGCAATTCCTTTACCATGGGTGTTGGAATTTCACGTATTTTTTGCTTTTCAGCAATATCTACCAAATGTCCTATATTTTCCTGAAAATCAAAAACGATGTGAATATTATATATAGATAATGAATCCTAATAGAATAGTATTGTCTAAACTTCTAAAACTCTAACGCAATAAAAAATAAAATTTTATAATTGAAGACATGGGATACAGGCGCAATGCCAACTAAAATTATTCTTCCAGAAAACAGGTTTTATTTTTAACAATTCGCCTTTGTCTTCAGTACATAAACGCTTTTTCCGTCAGTTACATATTTGACATTTCACCTTTATCCTTTGTACGTTTCAATTGATAATAATCTCGAGGAATGTTTCTAGAATATTATCATACATTGCAAGTATAATAACAAGTCTATGAAGTAAAATTAAGATGATTTTTAATTAAGACTATTGCATTTTACATTGCAAAAGTCATTGTAAAATGCAGTGTGATTACCAAAGAATTTCACAAGTTTCAGTCGGAGCTATATATACGCAGCCTAGCAATATAGAACGCTGTGCTATATATCATTGTGAAGAAAATATTCTGAAATTTAATTTGTTTGACAAAATGTGTCAATAACTGCGTTTGCAAAAGCAAAACAAACGAATTTGCAGTTTATTGTCAATTCGTTTTATGATTACAACCGAACAAAAGCAAGATAAGCTTTTACCAGAATTGTTTGCCAACTAAATTCAAACTGTCCTCTCACCAATCACTAGAATGGCGCCACAAGGTTTTTGGTTGCGGAGATATAGCCTTTCAAAGTTGGTATATTTTTTTATAATTACTCTTATATTATTGTTAGAAAGCTTAAAATAACCATTTTGTCAATTAATTTGACGATTTTTATAATTGATACTCTCAAAATAATGTTATTAAACTTATTTATCAAAGAGAAATGTAATAATAAAATATATTTTGGTTTGCTTACCAGCCTTTGTTGTTGACGTTGTTGTTGTTTTTTCATTAGGAGCATTTCCACTATCATACTTTGTTTATTTGGATCTACATTCTGAAAAACAAAACATTTCCAAAAAATCCCAAATAGTGATATAGTAAGTGATACGGGGGTATTAGTAAAGGAGGATTCTAAAATGGGTCACCAATGTACAACTATCAAAAAAGGTTATAACATGTTTGGGTACAACCGAACAAGAGTTTCTTTTAAATCAAAGGATATAATCTTGACATTACATAAAAAGTAGTAAGGTGTCATCTTGAGTATGGTGTAAAGTATTGGCCAACATATCTTTAAGAAAGAAATTGATTTGTAAGAGTAAGTTAAGCACAGGGCTACTAAAATGATCCAAGGTGTTTCAAGCATGAATATTGAAGATAGATTAAAAAAATTGAATATGTATACTCTGGAAGAGAGAAGGGTTAGAGGATATTTGAATCAACTGTTCAAGTTTATTAAACACTAGCAATATGGCCCGGCGTTGCTCGTGGTCACTTTGCGCAATGAGAGCTGCGCGATTTTGTCTTGTTAGCATAGCCATCGCATATCACTCTCTGTGCACTGTGAAAAATAAATTTTATCCAAATACAGATTTATTAAATTAGTTTGAGTATTTTTTGAGATACTTAAATCTATTTCTATGTTCACGACTTTACATGCTATTGCGACTACTATTTAAACTGATTTTTTTGTAAAATGTTTCTTTTTGTGAAATAAATATTCCTGAATTTTTTTCATTGCATATTTTTTTTATAAAAATTAACCATTTAGTGACAATAAACCCATCTAGTAAACTGCACATTCATTAGTTTTAATATTGGCGACGCAATAATATATCAAAGTAAAAATATTGCATTCTTCCAAATCGGAATAATGTATCGTATTTGGTGAAGTTTTTTTTCTTCTTTTGTGCCAATTGGCGACCGGAGTCTATATAGACGTCTTTCAACATAACTTCATACGGGTCAATATTTACGGATAATATTTCTTATAAAAAATTAATTATCAAATATTCATTTTTGAATACTAATAATATGTTTTTGTGGTGATAATTTAAAAATAAGATACATGGAGGTATAAATATAGAAAACCTTAAGTTAAACATGAATACACATGGCGTCAGTCGAAAGGGCTGGTTTATCTTCCTCCTTCAGTTGGCGAGGTTTTTATTAACGACATTAATTTTGTTATTTATACCCTAATTTCGCCATTGTGATGATAGTTTTAAATATAGGACCTCTATTTTAGCTCATTTGGCAACATTTTTATTCAATTGGAGAACATTTGTATTCATTTGGCGACATTTTTAATTTATTTGGCAACATTTTTAATTCATTTGGCAATATTTGGCGATATTTTTAATTCATTTGGCAATATTTTTAATTCATTTGGCGATATTTGACGACATTTTAAATTTATTTGGCGATATTTTTAATTCATCAGGCGACATTTTTAATTCATTTGGCAACATTTTTAATTTATTTGGCAATATTTGGCGAATTTTTAATTCTTTTGGCGATATTTTTAATTCATCTGGCGACATTTTTAATTCATTTCGCAACATTTTTAATTCATTTGGCAATATTTGGCGTCATTTTTAATTTATTTGGCGATATTTTTAATTCATCTGGCGACATTTTTAATTCATTTCGCAACATTTTTAATTCATTTGGCGATATTTTTAATTTATCTGGCGACATTTTTAATTCATTTCGCAACATTTTTAATTCATTTAGCAATATTTGGCGTCATTTTTAATTTATTTGGCGATATTTTTAATTCATCTGGCGACATTTTTAATTCATTTCGCAACATTTTTAATTCATTTGGCAATATTTTTAATTCATTTGGCGATATTTTTAATTTATCTGGCGACATTTTTAATTCATTTGGCAATATTTGGCGACATTTTTAATTCATTTGGCGATATTTTTAATTCATCTAGCGACATTTTTAATTCATCTGGCGACATTTTTTATTCATTTCGCAACATTTTTAATTCATTTGGCAATATTTGGCGAAATTTTTAATTTATTTGGCGATATTTTTTATTCACATGGCGACATTTTTAATTCATTTCGCAATATTTTTAATTCATTTGGAAATATTTTTAATTCATTTGGCAATATTTGGCGATATTTTTAATTCATTTGGCAATATTTTAATTAATTTGGCAATATTTGGCGACATTTTTTGGTGATATTTTTAATTCATCTGGCGACATTTTTAATTCATTTAACAACATATTTAATTCATTTGGCAATATTTGGCGACATTTTTAATTCATTTGGCGATATTTTTAATTCATCTGGCGACATTTTTTATTCATTTGGCGACATATTTAATTCATTTGGCAATATTTTTAATTCATTTGGCGATATTTTTAATTCATCTGGCGACATTTACTCATCAGCCAATCAAAATGAATCGTTTATCCCAGTATTGTCTAAAAATATTTTTGGTCGCCCCAAGGTGATTTTTAACAATAATGTTATGAAGGGAAGATCGAGATGTAAATTTCCCATAGGCGTAATGTTAGAGAAAATGGAAAAAGTTCTATAACTTTTGAATGGTTACAGATATCCACATGAAACAAAGTGCAGATTTTAAACTAAGAAAAGTTTGTTCACATGGTGCAAGTTTCAGAAAAATCCGTGCAGTAGTTTTTGAGTTAAATCCGGACAAACAGACAGACAGACTGACAGACAAAAAAATTTTAAATGTGATTTTCGGAATCATCGTATTCTAATTCGTGGAGAAAACTCAAAATGAGGGGTTTTGTTCGATTCCACTGACAGACACTCCATTCTTATATATAAGTATTGATATTGATGGGGATGTCGAGGGTTTATATTTTAATATGAGGGATATAACAAGAGGTCATGGGTTTAAATTAAACAAATCACATTTAATTCGGGAAAATAGAAAGCACCATTTTTATAATAGGGAAATGGAAAAAAAATATAAATGGAATAACTTGCCAGTGAGTATTGTTAATTGTACAGGAGTAATGGATTTTAAAAAGAAGTTAGATATTCATTGGGGAATAGCCAGGAGAAACTATCCGGACCAATCTTGTTGGACCGTGATCCTGTTGTTGGTCGTCAACATTTGTATTTGTGTAACTGGTGGTATTATGCCTTGCTTTATAACACTAATTTCAAATATTAAGTTTTAAAAACTGTATTCCTTAATTCAACATATTTTAAATTTAGTAAGACCTGATGTACAAATAATTACTAGTAAAGAGTTGAAAAATTGATTTTTCTAGCAAAAATAATAAATTACATTTTTAAACTATGAATAGATCCCTGAACCAAACATATGCTTAAATTATGGAATTACGTACTCTTCCATTGATTCGAAAACCATTCATCAGCCTGGACGTTTGATTGAGCAGATCTTCTTGAATCATTTGTTTGGTGCTTCTTCCTTTCGCTTTGGCCATGGCTGATTTTCGAGGCTTCTGCTTACCCCACACTTGGATGACAACGTACCCGTCTCGGAGGAACGGCACAATCTGCCCAGGATTGAAACGTTACAAATTATATTATATTGAACTTTGAACTGAAATTAATTCATATACTCAAGTATTCGTTTTGCAGAAAAAAATTAGTTTTTATAGTGATTATAAATAGCACATTAATATGAATGATATTTTTCATCGAAATATAAAATACTAAGTTATCTTATTACAACTTATTTCGTCTAAAAGAGATTATATTACTTTATTTTTTTGTGAACAAAGCTGCAAAGATTCTTAAATCTGTGACTTGAAAGAAGAAGAATAAATGTCAGTTTTAAAATTAAATAAAAAAACTACTTTGAATATATTAATTTTGAACTTCTAAATGAAATAGAAACCAATGTCGTCAGGCTTTTCTAATTAAACAATACCATGATTTCCGTAAAAATGCAACAAACTTTGAAATAATTTTAATCAAAACTTTCAACTATGACATATGTCCTTCTACTTTCAAGTCAGATGTATTATAAATCAAATTGAATGAAAACTGTATTATTGAAAAACGATAAAAGTAATATTATATTTAAATAAATTTGACTTTATGGCGTAAATGTAAGGAAAATGGTGTATTAAATAGAAATAAAAATAGAGGTCAATCACCTTTTAAAAAGAAACAAGGTTTAATAAATTTACAAGGAAAAAATTATACATTACTATCAGAATAGCTTAACTTTCAATAATTTAATTGAAATAATAAATTTTGAATAAATTGGTAATTTTTAATTTTACAATGTATGAGTTACAATATATAATAAATATGATAACATATATAATAAATACACAAAAAATATATATTTTAAATACGATATTTTAGATAACAAAAACAAATATTTGCTATTTCTACAAATCATATAATTTAATACAATTTCTTTTATTTTGCAACAGAGTTTGAAATTTAATAAAGTTTTCAAAATTGGACCGTGTATCCATTTATCAGCTATATATTGCGCTGAATACTACTTGCTATTAACATTAAACAATTTTCAGGAGCAAGTATTCATGTAATTCAGATATTAAATACTATATTCTTCAATATAAAGTAATTAATAAAATATATATTTGACTTGATGTTTTTAATTAGATGAGGTAGGTTTTGAAATTAATTACGTGTATTTATTTGATTTCAAATAATAAGGATGAGATCCGAAATTGCATCATTTCCCCAACTACAATATTCTTCGGTAAGCCAGCATACTTTTAAAAATGTTGTAAAAATACGCTTTTGAAGTGGCAAGTGGAAGGATTCTACTTACATTTTTAATTCCAAAAATGCATTTTTATAAATATATATTAGTAGATCCACGATAGCGATATCAGAAGGAAAAATGGTATTTTTTCAAGCAAAATATGAAAGTAATTCATTTCTGGTTAAAATCCATAGAAGTTAAGGTAAAAAAAGGGAAGTATAAAATTGGAGTACCAATATCCAAAATGCTATTTATTTTATATATGAAAAACAACTGTGATGTTCTCGTTAGATAGTTTTAGCATAAACAGAGGATGCATTGTCGAATAATGTACGATTTGTTTATTTAAGAAAAACCTTCAAAAACATTTTGGCTGGACAAGTTCGGACCATCTCATGAACCATCAGTGGTCCCTAAACCACGGGTTGGGAGCTACTAATTTAAAGTGTAAAATATGCAGAACCTTATGTGTTAGACGACAGTGAAATACAGATTTACCTGCTTCGTGATTGGAGTGAAAGAGAACATTTTCTGATGATAGAAATCAGGATTTGACGTGTCTGACACAGTTTCTGTAACTGTATCGGTTTCATCAAAGTATATTCGATATTTACAGTTCACATCCTAAAGTAAGAAATAAATTCAAGATATTTTAAAAAGTAAAAATTTATTATTTAAAAATAAATTGTTGGATTAAAATTATGCACACTGAAACATTCTAAACTCAAAATAAAGTAATAGAAATTTATTATAATTAATTTACTTATTTAGAAAGCCAAGCTCCTCCTTCCCTGTATATATATATATATATATATATATATATATATATATATATATATATATATATATATATATATATATATATATATATATATATATATATATATATATATATATATATATATATATATATATATATATATATATATATATATATATATATATATATATATATATATATATATATATATATATATATATATATATATATATATATATATATATATATATATATATATATATATATATATATATATATATATATATATATATATATATATATATATATATATATATATATATATATATATATATATATATATATATATATATATATATATATATATATATATATATATATATATATATATATATATATATATCTGGTGTACAAGTGTGAAATGCGGATTTCAGATAACAGATGTGGTGCACCAATGCAGTTTGCGATATAAAGATTTGACACTGCGCCATTTTGTTCTGTTATCAACAAGTGTCAGACGGGCACAAGTGATACATTGGAAAAGTGTGTGCATAGTGTGGTGCTGTGGGTTCAATATGTCGAAATTTATACTGAACAAAGAACATTCGCGGACACCATTAGTTTTTTTGTTTTCATTTAAAGGAAACTGCTGCTGAATCACACCGATTACTTCGAAAAGCTTATGGTGAATATGCTCCATCGCAAGATACGTGTAAAAGATGGTTTCGGCGTTTCAAAAGTGGTGACTTCGATGTTACAGGCAATGAACATGGAAAACTGACCAGAGGGGGAGTGGTCTATTATGAGTTGTTAAAACCGGTGGAAACGGTTAATACTAAACGTTACCAACAACAATTAACCAATTTGAATTGTTTCTGCTTGAAAAAAGGCCAGAATACCGAAAGAGGCCACACATAGTCATTTTTCTTCATGCCATTGCTCCATAACATACGGTAAAACCAATTCGCCGCACGTTGGCAGCACTCAGCTGGGAAGTTCTATCCTATGCGGCTTACTCACCAGACTTTTCTCCTTCCTACTACCACTTGTTTGAATCTCATATACACTAAGATTGTATTCCGCAAAAATAAAATAATTTTTTTCAATGGCACTGCTGGCGGTTTAACCTACTTTTTTAAAGCATGAAAGTTTTTTTAAAAGCGGACAAATACACCCCGGCGGGCAAATTGGCCCCTGTTGACGTTGACCAGTATTTTCTGACATTAATTGTTTTTTTTTCTAACAAACGGCAACACCCCTCATAATTTCAATTGAATTTCAGTCATCATTTTTAATATTATGGTTTCCATTGGTATGGTGCTCTGTCCAATTAAACAAAAATTGTGCACGATTATTTTATAATTATACCATTTATTAAGTTTCAAAATGGATTAATCATTACCGTAAATCTACTCGGTATTCCTCTGCAACCATTTATTTTGACTATGAAATGCATATTTCTCCCGAGCAGTTCAGCTGGACTCTCCACGAACATGTCATCATGCTCCGTGTATTCTTTACCATCGTCGGAGCATGGAACTACCTCGACCTATAAACAGAGAAAATAAGAAAAATACTAAATAAAGATTATCTACTTAAATATGCATGAATAAACGCATTAACACTTAGTAAACTCGTATTTACGTTAAATAAAATGATTACATTCTTAATTATCATCTAATTAGGGTAGATGGATAAATTATTTTTTATTTGTAGAAAACACAGATATGGTTGTTTTATATTCCTTAAAATAGCAATGCAAAATTTTAACCCTATGAGAGTTTAGAAATAGGACAAAATTGCTAAGTTGGTTTCTCTACAAAATAGTTTACATTTCCAGCTATTAATTCAGCCAACTTTCAGCTAATTCAATTGATATTGTTTTAAAGAAACGTTGAATCATAATATGCTCCAGAAAAAATTATATTTACAATTTATGCAGAGTCACCAAATGCAACTGAAATACTTCAGTTAAAAAAAACTTACGTTGATGATGCCTACTTCTGAACCCTTGTAATTAATAATTTCCAATTGTTCTTTTAATTCAACCTGAAAAACAAGTTTATGATGTCGCAAATGAAAATAAATATTCTAATGGTTAAATTTTAATAGATAGCATTTAGAAAATAGCAAACCATGAAGGACAAAGGTTGCAGGTAAACTTGTACTGTGCCAATACGAACTTCTGTGTCCGGATCTTCTAAAAAAGGATCCATTTCCTGCAATGCAATGTGTTTTGTATGTTAATTGCAATTAAACGTAAATAAAACATTTTGTAACGTTATTACTGTATCGTCAATATGTAGAGACGTTTTAGCTTTACTGACTTTTTATATACTTTTGTGAAAGTCTATTATATTTATTCAGTTTTTTATTGGCTTAAAATGCTTTCTTAATGCAATATCCTGTACATCTAGAATTCGGTTAAGGATACAAGAATATGCCTTTGTAACAAGCTTTTACTCACAAAGTTAAAAAATATAATTGACGAAATTTAAATTATAATTTTTGTCAGGTCTTGCACAACGTCTTTTAAATGACGATATCTGACATTACGGAACGGTAAAAGACAGTTTTAATAGAAACAAGCATTTTTTTTTTAAATTATGGTAGCGTTCAAATATACTAATTTATATATGTATATACGTTTTCTCAAAATCAATGTATTACGAAACCCATTAAAAATTATATAAGGGTCTAGGTATTTCTTAAAAAAAATTTACATTTCTTTTTATCTCATTATTAGAATTTAATAGTTGTACATAACAAATACCCGCACAACTCGAAAACTACAAAGAGCACATATTTTACAACTTATATATCAAAACATCTGTTTTAAAACACCTTATTTTTGTAATATTTGTAATATAATAGTTAGTAATTTGTCTCTGCAATGAGTTATTTGGTGTTAAACAAAATATTAGTTTTCGAAAAAAGCAATGATAAAAAATATTCGAAGTATTATGCGCACTTAAAATTTTTGCGATTTGTGTTGTTAAAGAGTATTTCTGAACAATCTTAAGAAAATCCATTCATTTAACTAAGTTATTATATCTCTTTTACTTAAGTATATATAGCTATTTTGTACCTAGAATCATCTCTATGTATAAAAGCAGCTCAACTATAATAAATCAAGCCAGTACAAACTCATAAGCTATAATTGCATTCAGTTTTATTTTATTTACCGGGGGCAGATCCCACTCGTCATCCGCTTCATAATTCTGATACATCTCCTTCATGACGTACAGTCGGTTGAGGAACTTCTGCTTTGGCCACTCGTACTCTTGTCGTGTATCCAAATTCTTCATCTTGATGTACACCTGCTCAAATAAGAGAAATGCCATTTTTGAAAATACGTTAAATACATTATAGTTTCAGTTGTAGGACATTTGATAATAGAGTAAGAATGTCTTGAAAATGTTGAGAATGTTTTATACAATAAGAATTTTGAATGTATTGAGATTGCTATGCGAACTTCAAATTGGTGACGTGAAATGAGTCAGCAGTTTTAAATTGATATATTTAAAATATGATAATGTAAACCTACTCGTTTGTGCATTTATATTGTTATGCACACGTCTAAAATATATTATAGGAATATTGCCTAAACGCCAATAATATTATCTATTAAAATAAGAAAACCTAAACTTGATGTTATATTAAATTCTTTAAATAAATCTCTAAACGCATTCGTGATATGCAATATGCACAATTACACAATTTATTTAATTATAAACTTACATATACTTGCATCGTCTTTAAATAAACACGAATCTATTTAAATATAAAAAGCTAAACATCTTTGATTTTTTCAATCACCTGACGGATGATACGTACGTGTGTATTTGTTCATGCATCTCTAGTTTTCGCTGCAGTATGAAAGTTCATAAAAAATCTTGCACTTAATATGAAAGTTCATAAAAAATCTTGCACTTAATATGAAAGTTCTTATTTTCATTATACATAAACAAAAGAAGATATTTTTACAATTTAAAGCATTGGGAGGACTTTTGAAATCCATCTCTAAGGAGTTAATTTGAAAAAAAATATCCTATTAAAAAGGGAATGTGTTGGAAATATAAATTAAACTCTTCGGCAATGAAAACAACCTACAGATTTGGTATTTTACTTATGAGGGTTAAGATTGTGAAGAGATAAAAATCCGTTTTTTAATAAATATATCCATTTTTATCATTATATTGTTACCAACACATCTAAGAGTATTTACTCTATTGAATAGGAACTGTTACAAATATTATTTTTAAATATAAGAACTTATGTATAATTAAAAAATAATTGATTTTCTTTATGAACTCGGTGAAAATTAATTGAATAACCATAGACTTGCATATAAAACTTTATAAGTTATTGCAAACACGCATACTTATATTCAAATTAAGAGTAATTTTTAAATATAAAATCAATTACAAATACAAATACAAATATTGACGACCAACAACAGGCTCAAGGCCCAACAAGGTTGGTCCATCTAGTACCTCTTAACTATCCCCCAATACATATCTAACTTCTTCTTAAATACCGTTACTCCTTTACAATTAACAATATTCACTGGCAAGTTGTTCCATTTGTCTATTACCCTATTATAGAAATAGTGTTTTCTCCCTTCCCGATTAAAATGGGATTTGTTTAACTTAAACCCATGACCTCTCGTTCTATCACTCATATTAAAATCTAAACCCTCCACATCTCCTTGTTTGATAAACTTGAATAGTTGAATCAAATCTCCCTTAACCCTTCTCTCTTCCAGAGTATAGTACATATTTCAAATTTCTTAATCTATCTTCATAATTCATGCCTGAAAACCCTTGAACCATTTTAGTAGCCCTGTGCTGAATTTTCTTCAACAATTCAATGTGTGACTATGTGTGGAAAGCCAATTGTATGACAAACACCAAAGATATAAACAGTTTTACGATAGTGGTAGAGCTCAGTATTTCCATTGCATATTCTTCCAAATTTTTTAATTATATGCAATAGAATTAACTTTGAATTCTTGGTTAAATATAATTAAGTTACTTTATATGTTTTCCAGAAAATATTTCTAAATATAGAAAACACATAATTCATAATGAATTTCATTTAACAAGGCTAGAAAATAATTACGACTTACTTCCGTCCTTCCATTTAAATTCCCAATCATTTGAGGAGAAACGAGCATGATCTCAAACCTGACGCGTTTGTCCAACTCTTCACTGATAGAATTGCCGACTTCGACACCAGGCAGCACTTCCAGTAGATCTTTGTTCAGAAGAGCACTTTCTAGAAGAAAGTATATTTATTGTGTATTAAAAATGTAATCCCAATAAGAAAGCAATTATTATTAGTAATGCTCAGAAAATCAAACAAACAAAAACTTTAAAAGTTTGACTAAAAGGAACATGATGCTCATATACAAAAACAAGAGCCGCAAACTCTGTATCGCTAAATAAAGTTAATAGTATGATTACAGATTTCACTTCTAACAAGAAGATTTTGATTGCTAGTATATATATATATATATATATATACATATTGATATATATATATATATATATATATATATATATATATATATATATATATATATATATATATATATATTTATATACATATATATATACTAGTAATTGTCGGAACAATAATAAAATAATAGACCTCGCGAAAAAAAAATAAACATATACGTCTATTTTAATGACTTCAGAAAAAAAAATCACGCCAAATTTGAAGAACATCAAGCAGCGCGTGTTGTCGTAATTGCACAACAAACGTATGCCGAAAGTTCGAGTTACAACATAGACTTCGCTGTCGCTTGGTCAAACCACATTCCCCAATTGATAAATGCTTCATTTGTCATCGCAGAATATTCAAATGTGTGGAATACTAAACGTTGGCTCCAATTAGTCAGTTCGTTGACCCTCACCCCCAACTGTTTGTTGACGCTTCTCTTCATTCTCACCATTCCGTCGCTACCCCCGAAAAAGAAAGACCAAACCTTACGAAACCAAAGTTGGCTTTTCTCCAATTAATTTTCGCCTAAATATATATTCCCTGTTTAGTTCTGATAGTTCAGCCTTAAATTTTTATCACTCTTGTAAAGTAAAACTCTAACAAAATAAAGAGACTAAATTATTCCTATTGATATCATTCTTAATAAAAATACTTATTACCTCTTGAATTATCTCCAGACAGATTAATACCGGCTTTTCCTGCTATTTCCTCATGCGCCATTTCGTACGTGATTTCCGGATATTTTCTGCCTCGGGTAGACATTTCACTCTCTAGGTACACATACAACTGGGTGGTTCCAAACATTATTCTAAAGTATAAAGTAAGATATTATAAATTACTTACTTTTACCAACGAAATAAGTGAGTTGGATATATATTTACCTGTATTTTACCAACGAAATAAGTGAGTTGGATATATATTTACCTGTATTTTACCGGGATAATGTAATTAAAGAGATGTTTGAAGAAAGATTACTGATATATTTTTGCGAGAATGAAAACAAAATTGGTGGACATACGATTCCGATCACTGGGAAACCTATTGCAATAACAAAATTCGTTCCGGAAGTATCCACCAGAATAAAAACTGGTGCTGAATGTACAGTTATTACCAGTAATGAAAACAGGCGATAAAATAGCTGATAAAAGCTTGATTGATTCTCAGTTACAAGAGAGGTTTGATATATTGTCCTTGAACCTCTGCCAAAAACTGGATTCTCTTAAAATAATTTCAACTTCAAAACGTA
This sequence comes from Troglohyphantes excavatus, assembly GCA_963932185.1. NCBI lineage: Eukaryota > Metazoa > Arthropoda > Arachnida > Araneae > Linyphiidae > Troglohyphantes > Troglohyphantes excavatus. The sequence goes on along the minus strand of OZ010667.1, from coordinate 58,208,153 downwards.
ACAAATCTCAATCGATTTGTCTCACGTGATATGGAATAACAATGGCTTCCCAACCACCTCATCCTTACGCATCTTATGTTGTCAAGTGACTGAAATTTCCGTGTTTGTATAATCATGTGAATAATCTGGTCGGTACGACAGGAAGCTAAAATTTTACCATGCTTGGACACTTTAAGAGCTATTTTTTTATTGCAATCTAATTCCGTGTGTCTAAAACTTATGTCCAAGAATTTTGGTTTCATAAGCAAAGATACTTTTCAGTAATAGTTTTACAAACACTTCCTCTTTAATTTTATTTTTAACTTTATAATGAGATAATTTATTAAGTAACTCTGTATGAGTAATTTAATTCATTAAATAAAATGATTTAAAAAAAATCATTATGTTTATACTTCTATGACCATGAGTGTAAAAAGCGATTTTTAAAAGAACATATTTTTTATGCTTTTATGAAAATGAGTTCTTCCCTTTCGATGTTTATATTTTAATTTTTTTGAAAGAACATGTGAATACTTCAATTGTTTGATATGCATTTACTTACCTGTCATTGTGACTTAGGACAGATTGGCTGGTCACAGGTTCTCCATTCAATAGTATTCTGGCCTCTGGACATCCTTTCTCGATTATTATTTGCCCTTCGTCTTGCACATGTATAATTGCATGACTTTCCTGAATGCTAGAAGAGAGAATCACTCACGTTATTTAAAAAACAAGTTAGACACAATATCGTCAATACATAAACAAAATAATACAAGTTCCTAGGTTTTTCTAATTTAATGACTTTTAGTGAGAGAATCCCACATGATTATTTATAAATTTTATTTTCAATATAGGGCACATCTTCTAAGGTTTATGTACAGAAGAATAAAGTTGAAGTGTACAATATTTACACTATTAGGGCTCTGTACAGATGTCAAAACGATATTCTACTTCTTGTTAAGTTTTCAGTAGCATTTTAGGTGTTATTAAAGTTTATTTTCAGTAGTTGCACTGTTTTTTTTTTTGCAACAGTACAGTTAATTTAAATTTAAATCATTCAAATTGCAAACTTTTGGCTGTAAAGCAATCTCTTTAATACATCCTCAACCAAAAAGTAAATAAAAATGAGTTTTACTCTATGCTCATTTTAATTGAGGGTCAGAGTTCCAGATTTTGTCATTTCAGCTGTTTTATAGAAATTAATTTTATTAAAAATATATTACACAGTTTTTGTGGTTTAAAAGCTTGAAAATATAATTATATCTACACAATGGTTAATATACTAAATTATCCACCTATTGATAATATAAGTAGAAAACATAAGTTTTTGAACAGAAAATGTATTTGTATAAGAGTAAATTTAATGTTTTCATTTTATATTAAATAAGATACAACTACTTATTGTACTAGAACTTTATTTTATTGAATTAAAATTTGCATTAATATAGTAAAAATATTATCTTTAGTATATCATAATTGTGATATCCCTTCTCGAATTGCATTATTCAATTGTTTCTTAAAATCCTTTTTTATTTCAAATAAACTTGTATATAAGTCGAAAATATTTAGTTTTAATGGTTTAGTACTTTTTGAAGTTAATTAGTTTTGTTTTAAATGGTTAGTTGCATATTGGGAGAAAATTACAGTCATTTCGAATAGAATACCTTGGACCTAATATCATAATATCAGCATTATCTTCTTTTCCGATTATATTTGCTCCCTTCTTGAGGATATGCAGAATTTTCCCCGAAAGCTGCGGATCGAAGTTCAAATTGGCTAAGTGAGGGTGTTGCTTTTTGAGCTCCTCAAGTTTCGCCCGTTCATGATCCTGAATGAAATTGAAAGAGACTAGTGTAACATCGCATTGCTTACATTTTATTAATGTTTAGATGATTACGTTAATAGATGTATGATGTTATTTATTGAGTTGAAAAAAATTATAGATAAATGAAGGATGGATAAATGGAAGTTGAATAAAGGAATTCTTAGATAATTGAATGTTTGATACATGGATGATGGATACATGGATGATGGATACATGGATGATGGATACATGAGTGAAGGATACATATATGATGTATCTCATTCTCCATTCATGGCTGATGTTATTAAGGGATCATGGTTAAATGGATTAAAGACAAATGGAAAGTGAATAAATAGTTGATGGATAAATGTATAAAGGATTATGGATAAACTGATTATGGATAAATGAATGAAGGATAAATTGATGAAGGATAAATAGATAAAGGATAAATGGATGAATGATAAATGGATGAAAGATAATTGGATAATAGATATATGGATGATGGATATATGGATGATGGATATATGGATGATGGATAAATAGATGAAGCATAAATGAATGAAGGATAAATGGATGAAGGATAAATGAATGATGGATACATGGATGATGGATAAATGGATGAAGGATAAATGGATGAAGGATAAATGGATGATAGATAAAGGAATAATGGATCAATGGATGATGGTTAAATGGAGGTTTGATGATTTCATGTATGTGTGGATTGGTGAATGGATGGATGAATGAAGAGGCGATCAACTGAATAAACAAATATAAGTGATTACATAAACGACTGAGAGGATGAAAAGTTAAACAAATAGGCTCTTGTTGCATGAAAGGAATATATGCGTGAAGGAATAAAATAAGGGGTGAATGAATAAATCGATTAATGAATGATTGAGTGAATAAAAAGTTAAATGAATGATTGAATGAATGGATTATTGTTTATGTGAATGAATACATGTATCATTCTATGATTTAATATATAAATACATAATGAGATGAATGATTGGCAGGATAATTGGATGAGTAGATGGATGGATAACACGATTAATGAATCAATGAGGAGATGAATAAAATACAGTATACATTATAGTTGGATGAATATATGTATGGATATATAAAAAGATATGATCAAGGATGAATTCACAAATGTGAAGATTTATAAACAGGTGGCGGGCTGCACGAACAGGTAGATGGGTGAGTGAACAGTTTTGAGTTTATAAATTACCGCTTTCTGGGAGAGACGTGCTGCTTTGAGCTTCTCCTCGTAGGATTGCCTGATCTGCTGGAGCTCCCTTTCATTCTCGGCCATAGCTGCTTTCATTTCCTCTTCCCAACGGTTCTTTCTCTTGATGACTTCTGAAATGAAAATAAATAACAGTAATTAAATTCAATATTAAGAAAAATATAATTTCAATTAGATGTTCTGAAAGTAATATATTATGATTTATACCGTCGTCTGTCATCCCTGGTTTGATTGGCACATTCATTACTCCTCGTTCTATCATTTGCTTTAGTCGGTCGTTTTCGGCCCTCAGTTCTCGTATTAGGATTTCGGTCGGATCTTCGTTGATGGTGGCTACGGTTTTGATTTGCTTCGCTCTATCAGCTAGAAAATTAAAATATAGGGTTCTTTATAATTTTATGTAATTAAACAACGTAACTTTGAAATATATATTTTTTTTATGTGACATATAGTATATACTAAGATAAAAACTCGTCTTATAAAAAATTGCGTTATAAATAATAAAATACAAATGCAACGTTAAAATACGCAATAAAAATCCATGAGATCTGATATAGTAAATATATTGCATTATTTAGATATCTAAAATTCAGATAAAAACATGATTTTAAATATGGATATTAATTAATAGTGTATGCCTATTTTCTTAATGCAACAATAAAAAAAATGATGTGTTACATTATTTAATATTTTTTTATGTAATTCCTAAAACTTTAAATTTTGAATATAATGATGGAATAATAAACCTAATTTTTTTAAAGGATTTTTATTAAACCTTCAAATGTGAAAGCATTAAAAATAATATTTATAGTTTATTATAATAAAATATTTTATTAATTCATAACAAAAGAGAAAGAGTCATCAATTATTAATAAATGTCATGGATTATATTGACACATATAAAAATTATATTTAGTTTCCAAAATGGTAGAGAAAGTTATTACCATATCGCAACGTTGAAAGTGTTTCTTCAAAATTTATGTCAGCTGGACTAATGCACGCAACCTAGAATTTAGAAATATGTAAAATTAAAAATTACAATATGTTAACTATTAGATACCTGTACAAGTTTAATAACGCTTACTTTGTACAATATAATTCTAATAGACAAATATGCATAACATTTATTTTAGTAAGTTCTCTAGATAACTTACCATTATTGTTTTACTATTTCCGCCAAGGGCATTCATTAGCAGGCGAGTTAGTACGGAATCCCGATAAGGCACTAGTAAAAAACCAATTAAATGCATTTATGCTCATTACTTTAAATAGATAACAATGTTATTGTTTTTAGAATTGATAAAAATCAATTATATTTTTTGTCATTAGTAGAACATTTGAATAAGAATCATAAATCACACATTATGAAGATTATTCGTGTGATTATAATTTCTGAAAGTTAAAAACATAACATTTAAATCCTATACTGCGTTGTGTTTTGTTGAAGTGTTAACGATGTTTGAATTAATGTACCTCTAATATTTCTTCCAGTTGCTCTTTCAGCTAGTGAATGAATGCAGTTTCCAAGACACGAAAGTGATTGGTTGATTGCCGCGCTTTCTTTCAGTCTGTCACCCGTGGCCCCAGTGGCTGATGCCCGTTCACTGAAAATAAAAAAAAATATACTACTATTTAATATATATTTTTTTAAACTCTCCTAGCGTATGAAGTTATAACTTGAATCCACGTCAATTGACATCCGGTTACATTAAAATTAAAGGATTAAAACTTTGTGCACAGCTACATTAATGCAAATATAATTTGTAGCAGAAATTTCCAAGGCTACTGTGAAACCGGTAAAGTATACAATTCCACGTTGATGATAGACATTTAATTTCCAAGTGTGTATTACTGTAGACTTCTATAAAGATGGAAATTACAGTCCCCTCTAAATTTCTGATTTTTATATTACTTAGCATATTTGATTCTAATTGTTTTGACATACAACGCAGTGAAAAAGCTTTGTAGCACATCAAACATTTATCAAACATTGCAATAAGAAATGAAAAAAGAAAACACTTTCTAGGCTTTTGCAATCAGTGTGAGCTAAATTATTAAAATTATGTTTTCAAAATATTTAGTTTTGTATTGCACATTTTGAATAGTTTACTTTGACTGTAGCAATTTAAAATTAATATAAAATATGAATAAAATGTTTATTTGATACGAGTTTCATTGCACTACGAGTTATATTGCAGTAAATGAATATCTTAAAACATATTTAAAAAGCTCATTTAAATGTGACTCAATTTTAAAACGAGTACCTCATTTTACATCATCAGATATTTTGAATAGGAATATTAAAAGGAAACAAAATTCTTATAAGATAACCCAAAAGTATTTTACGTTCATACAACTAAAATTAATTTTATTAATATCTTAGCTCATAAAATATAAATAATGGTTTTGTTTGAGAGTGTGCATACATAATTCAGAAATCATATTTATTTATTCCTGAAAAAACTTACCTTCCAGCTAAATCAACAAGATTCACAACTGAAGTTTTAGATGTTTCTTGACCTTTGATATTCCTTGATTTCTGTATCAGCGTTATGCCAACAATTGTATGTGCTCGACTAAACAACACAATATTTTAAAAAATTTTGAATAAAAAAAAAGTTTTATTAACATGGTAATTGCAGTGAAAATAAAAAAAGGAGGAGTATATCAAAATATGTTACTTATAATATTGACAAAGCAAAATACCGTTACTAAAACAAAATATTTTAATATTTTTAAATTTGTGACCTGCTAGTTGCATTCATGTTTGTAGATGCAATGCTCCTATTAGTTGTTCCCAAGTCCAGCTGTCTTTCAATGTCCTTGTAGCTCGTTACCAACGTTGTGCTCAATCCCTCGGCTCAAATCCAAAATAAAAACAAACCACATTCTTAAAATATTATTAAAAAATAACTTGCTTTTATAAAAAATTTGAAGTTTTCATATATTTTATTACATATCGATGCCCTACTGTTCAGCAAGGTAAGTGACAATTCACTAATTTATTACGACAGCCATTTCAAAATATACAATGTTATATAAAAGGACATAAAACAAAAATCATAAAATAATTGTTTTCCATCGCAAAAAATTGAGTACTGTGTAGTTAACACTTTGAAGATTCAAATAAACTCTTAATTTAAGATTCACGAACAATACACTTAAGAATAATATTCTGCGGGGCTATAAGTTTCTAGTATTAATATTATTGCAATGTTTTACTATCTGGCAGTTTGGTTTTCTGCAAGGCTACTGATCCGTTTAAGATGGCCTAGGGATTGTTTTATTCATTGAGTAAGGATAGGCACATTAAAACAATTTGGTCTAAGTGTATATCATTCGGCATACTGCTACCCAAATATTTAATTCAATCTAGGAATGCCTTGGTGTGACTTACATTTCCTATAAGAGACATTTATCTATTTCTTTAATAAAAAACTTATAAATGTTTTCAGTCAGGTACAATAAACAACACCATAATAATGTCGTAAAATGTTAACAATTTTCTCAATGATATATAACATTTAAGTTAATTTTTTATTTATCTCTAATTATTTGAAGATTTTTTATTATGTAATTTGTTTGTTAAAATATTTACCAAAGAAGCCCTTTGTTGGATGTTCACGTACTTTTAGACCCCGTTTCTTTGTGGAATTGATGTTGAGCAAATCTCGTACAATTTCATTGTATATCTCCAACATACTGAAACGCACCTATAAAACAATACAAAATAGTACATTTAATAGTAATAGTAAAAACAATACAAAATAGTACATTTTCACACATTAAGACTATAAAGAAATTAATATGAAACAATAATTAAAAAAGACTATGCAAATTTATCGGGATATTTTTAGTTATCTCAAAAGTAGCACATACACATGCAATTCTTTTACTTTATATAGAATATATCTTAGAATAGTGATAATTGACTTATGTAGACCTTTATTGCATTTGTAATATGAATAAGTAATATACATGAACATAAATAATATAGATATTAGTGCAAAATTATATAAAAAATAATAGTGATACTCAAATGTATCGTACCAAATTAAAACATACAAATAGTCTAATTGTATTAACGGTACATTAACAATACATTTTTGGTTAAATTCTGCCTTAAGGTAGAGTTTTAAATTATTAAAAAATTAGGATGTATATCCTAAAATGAGTTATAAACATAATTTTTTATTAAAATAAACTAAATGTCTCAGGTGTAAACAAAGTTCAGTTTGGTGTAAAAATATTAGTTTTGTAAATTGAAGAAACCGTAAAACATCTGACTTTTTTATGTTTTATCTTTTTTATGTTTTGTATTTTTGGGATAAATATAGGGTCTCATTTTTGGTACACGAATTTGAGAATTAAAAGTATTTTTTTAAATGATTATAAGGTAAAAAAACGATGCAAATGTTTTGCAGCTAAAATGTATATAAAAGAACATATAATTGAATATAAACATATCTCTTTATAAATGCTAAAAGTATATAATCCAAATGAACGTGATATACAAAAATATATAAAAGGTATAGCCAGTGTTTGACGTGTATTGTCTTTATAATCGTCTAATGCAAGTCAAATTAGGCAGTAACAAAAACATAACCGTAATCAAAACTTGAAAAGTGAAACAGCGTTAGCATGGCTGCATGTATTTCAAGATTGGCTGATTTTCCAAAATGTATTTCAAAGAACAAGGCGCAACGTTTAAAGCGTGCAACTCTTGTCTGTAATCCAAAAAGGCGTTGCATAACTTGCGCGGCATCTTTTGGGACCTATCTATGTGTTGCACGTCTTAAATTTATTGCCCGTTCAATAAACAAGGCTTACCATATTTTTTGAAAAACATTTATTAAATAACAAAGTTTCAGATACTACTATTATAATAAAAACAATACGAAATTGAAGTATTTAAATCTTATTTATCGTCCACTCTATATTGATTATAGCAAAATTAGACAACTGTAAAGACGATTATGAGTTTAACTTACTTCAAATTCAATCCTTTCTCCTGAAGCTTTGCTATCGGCGATGTTTTTAAATAAATCTTCGCAAAACATTGGCACTATACCTAAAAAATATTAGAAGAAAACACTACGTATTAAATAAACAATGTTTCCTAAATAATTGCATTAATCTTTCAGAAATTGTCAAGCAATAACTGTTATTAATGTGAAATAATATATATCGTATTACAATCAATAAGTAACCATACCATTACAAAAACAGTGCAAGTTATGAACAGTACGAGTTTTGAACAGTACAACCTTTGTAAAGTACGAGTTTTGAACAGTACAAGATTTGAAAAGTACGAGTTTTGAACAATACAAGCTTTGTAAAGTACGAGTTTTGAACAGTGCGAGCTATCAATGGTAGAAACTTTGTACACATTATAAGCTTTACAGGTGTTAAACGTGTGAATGTTTATAATTATATTTTTATTTCATTAGGTAAGAAGTTTCAGAAGGTATTTCATTAAGTTTGAAGATAAATGAGAATTATAAGAAATATATAATTAATTGAGGAGCAAACATTCAAAACGTGTTTTGTTGCATTTAGATGATTAGGGGAAACGTAAATAACTTTGAAAGTTAATTTCAATGGGACAAAATATATACTGTACGAATATAGTAAATCAGTTCTATAGAAGTTCGATGCAAATTTAGTTAATATACTAATCTAATTTTCGACATAATGTAACTTCGGAAAAGCTCGTTTTAAATATTTGCTTCTCAACTGAATATGGGAGCTATTGATTGAAATATTTTCTAATACTTTTACTAATTTGTAAGTAATAACATAATTTTTATAGATTTTGTAAATTAGATGCACTATTTTCTGCTTTTTATACAAAAATTTGAAATGTAATTATTAATTTATTTTAACTTAATTATTCATATATGAAAAATCCTTCAAAATATCTAAAATATATTTTATAGGCTAAATTAACAATTAAAATTGATAGTTTAAAGTGTAATTTTGATTATTGGCTGGTGAAAATTAAACATAAATGTTAAATAGGTGGGTAACAAATACAATAAGTATGTACCTTTGTTAACTCCATATCCTACAATCGACCAGGATTTTCCTGAACTGGTTTGTCCATAAGCAAATAGAGTGGAGTTGTAACCTTCCCACGCATTGTGGAGAACACCTTTGCCTAAATCGTTGTATACAGTAATCTAGAATGTAATGTACTTTATTAAAAATTTTATATAACATCTATATAATTTATTTCATAAAATACTTCTTTTCGTGTCTCTCAAGACATCCATTTAATATTTAAGATTATTGGAAGACTGAAGTATGAGTTAAATTATCATGCGTACTACATAATGCAAGTGATAATAATATTTGATGTGTCTAACTATTGACCACTGTTTGATGATATAAAAGAATGTATCTCATATTAGGATTGCGAAATAAGTTTTATTTATTGAGCTTTTTAGATGATAAGAGAGGAGAAATATAAAATGGAAGAAATATAAAAAAGAAGACAAAATGGTAGTATATACAATTAAAATAATATATGTTATGTTACGTGAATTATTGCAGAATAACAAATATTCTTTATAGATTTCACAAATTAATATATAAAATAAGTTTTCAAAATGACTAAAAAATATTTTAGTTTATTCCACGTACCGTAAAAGGATTTTGAGTTGCTAAGTTTAAATGTAGATTAATAAGTGCATTTAAACTGTTAAATATAACCCAATTACTATATATTAGATATAAATATGTAAAATAATTCAGGAAAATGTGGAGTACTGTTATATCTGTATTCAATTTAAAAAGTTAGGATACATATTAGGAAAATGGATAACATATACGTATTTCTTACACAGACTCTCCCACACACATTATTGATTAGCTATGTCTACCACTGACACATTTATATTTCAGGAATATTATTAAACATTTTTTTAATAAACAATATGTTTATATGTATCAGAAAATTATATCTTAAATTAGGAATGTAATTATTTTAAAACATACATCAAAATGTAATAAAAAGAAACAAAATGTAGCATTGAATATACTACTTTTTCAATAAAAAAACTATTAATTTTTTTATACTACATGATTACTTAAAACAATTTTCAATCCCCAAAAATGAATGCACGTCGGGACAGTAGTCTTTTAAAGCTACTGAAGTCACTTATATCTTATTTTCGAAAACATAAATGTCATAAAGTGGTCGACTGGACCTTTCACATAATCTTATTTATTTAGCATAACTCAAATAGTCTAAATTGAAAAATTTGAATACCGGATCAATGTAAGGTACGAATAATTTGTGTTATTCGTGAAGCAAATATTATGGTAGAGAGTTTGGTAATTTTACTAAGTAGTATATTCAAATCCAGTTTACTCTCATTTCTATGAGAACAAAAACACAAACTTGTATTTTACGGGATTGGAACTCATACCCTGACTAAAAGGAAATATTTTCGTTACTTGAATGTTTCTGAATCTGACTTACCTGATCACAGTACTTGTCCCCGTTTGCATGATTGACGTCTGGGACGATCAGACCTTTCTCTGTTTCCGTAAATCCATCGTGGGACCAGTAGCTGTAGTCGAAGGTGAACTTTTTGGGTTCCTCGACCGGCGAATCAGGATTATTGAGAAATGTCGTTTTCTCGTACATGGAGATAATGTTTCGAGCATTTCGCTGTCTTTCTCGTTTGTTCTAACAGTGTTCATCATTAAGAAAACAATTCTTTGGGTCATATAACTTTAGATAAAGAATAGTCATCACTTAATACAATTAGTGTTTTTAAAGATTATTCATTAACTTGTTATAATATACACAAAACGCATATAAATATATCTTTGAATGGTTATTTCAGGTACTAAATCGAAACGATAATTGAAAAAATATATTATGAGAAAAGTGTAAAACTTATGATATAAATAATTAACTAATTAGGGAACCAATTAAATATAATAATAATTATTTTTTAAATATGAATAATTAAACATTTCATATTAGTGAAAATTATTATACTTTCATAATTAATATGAATAATTATATATTTAATATTACTGTAAACATATAAAATTTATTGGATTATTTAAATATTTAATATAAATAATTATAATAAAATATTTAAATATTTTATGTGAATATAAATTGGCGAATATTTAATTTTTTAAATAATTAAATATTTAATATAAATAATTATAATTAAATATTTAAATATTTTATGTGAATATAAATTGGCGAATATTTACTTTTTGAAATAATGAAATATTTAATATAAATAAAATTGGAGGAATTTTTAATATTTTTGAAAGAATTAAATATTTCATATGAATATTAATGAGCGAATATTTAACATTTTTGAAATAAATATGTAATATAAATATAATAATGACATATTTGTAATTAATTTCAATATTTATATACTTCATATGAATATAAATAATTAAATATTCAACATGAATTAAAAAAAATAAATGTTTAATATCAGTTGAAATAATGAAACATCTACTATAAGTAAAAATAATTTTTTAATATACTAAAAAATATTTAATATTTATATATTAATATAAGATAAAGTAATTTAAAAATATAAATATGAATATAAAATAACACACTGCATTTAAAAATACATTAAACACTTTATAACTAGCCTTTAACACATTGATCGTCATAGGGATGACCGATGACTGAAATATATTATTTTACTATTGACATGAAGGACATCGACGACCGGCAAGCAGACTTATCTTTGAGAAATATTTCAGCGATGTCAAACACGCTTTTTGTTTATTTTTTTTAATATGTAAAGCGACCGGAGTGGCACCTAAGTACAAGATACAAATAGGTATTCGAATATTATTAAAGAATGCGGGGACGGGCACTAGTAACCACACTTAAAACATACATTAAACTTTTAAACAAAAATTGTAAACAAATATTATAAAATAATTATTTATGTATGCTAATAGAATAAACCAGCAGCAACTATAGTGTTCAAACTATTTTATATAAGACTCTAAAACGATCAAACCAGAGGATTGTGGTTTCGAATCTCGACTGCAACATGCAGCGTGCGCGTAGTCTGAGAGTTGCCAGTTTTGTTCCTCGTCGTCTTCAAAAACATTTTAACCGTTTCTAGGGGGTTGGTTCACGTTAAATCTCTAGCAGTCCAAACATTAGGTGCGTGGGATACCAGCTCAGGTATTGCCCTCACCATATGAGCATGGTTCAAAATTTTAAGGCAGCGTTTCCGGGTCTTTTCCTTCGAGATGGACCCCTGAACTGTCACCAATAGCCCATTGTGTAACTCTATTGCAGAAAATTAATGCAGTCAACAATATATATAACGATCAACGTAATTAAAACTCACTTGATTGTATTTAATAAAAAGGATACAAAAGGCCGGACCCGGACTGCCACCTTGACATTCTCGACGTCCGGCATCCTGTTGCGCATCTCCTTCAACTGCTGCTGCCGGCTCAGCATCATCTTGTCCCGGACCATTGAGCTCAAATGCGGGGGTCCACCCTCTGTTGTCCACACTATTGTTTGAGGACCACTTTAACGGCGTCACCATGGCAGCCAACGTTCGACCATCGATTCTTCATCGGCCGAAACTCCGAGAAATAATATGGCTCATTTTTCGATCGGTGTTCAAACTCTTTTTCGATTGACCGCTCGATTTCTCGGTGTTTTCCCCCCACCACTTTACGTGTCTGTTGTGGATTGTTTAGTGTGCGTCGCGCCTGTCTCGAGATGGGCTTGCGTGCAATTCTTCTTATTTTTTAGTTGGCTTTTTTAATGCTTGTTATGTATGGATTTGGATCATGGCCAATTTTGTTTCGCGTGACGAAAGTGTGGTTTGTATGGTTTGTTACGACTTTTTTGTGCTTGTTTATTTGTTATTTTGTTATTTTAGTCCTACCTCACATCATTGTCAAAAGAAGAATCAATTAGTTAGAGAATTAGTCAGATAATCAATTAGTAAGAATCAATCTAAAAACTAACAAATTAATATTATAATATTGAATTATTTTACTGTAAAAAGAAATGTGCTTAAAAATGAGCAAGTGAACCTACTTGTTTTTTGTACTACAATTGTATCGTAAATAAGCGTTGACGTACTCAAATTTAAGTAACCGTACTTTCTCAGAAATGAGCTATGTAATTTAGTATTGCTAATCTCCGCTTCTGTTCAAGCGATCTTAACAAAGTGCCCTGACAGACCTAAAATAGACGTTCAGAAGATGGTTTTCCACATTATTTGATGTCGACTCCTGAAATGGAAACTGAGTTATTACAATTCAATTATCTTGCTTATCATTTTTTTGGCACACCTTTTTAACATTTCTTCTGTTTATAACTTCTTTACGTCTCAGTGGTTGTACACCGGATAAGGCATTGGGCTGCAATCTCTGAGGACCTGGGTTCGATTCTTAGTTGTAATTATATCGATATTTATTGAAAGGGATTTATGAAGGCAGCCTATATAGGCAAACAACTTCTATTTTTATTCATTGTGGTTTTTTTAGTACATGCCTTTTTCAAAATTAAAACTTATGTACTCGGATGCACGATAATCATCGTACACTTTACTTATTTTTTGAATATCTATTTTTAACAGTGTATTTATAAATGAATTTGTATACTATTTGTTCTACGATATCATTTCAAATTGCGAAAGTAAGGACCATTTTTTTTAATGAAATTTAAAAATTAGTAATCAAATTTGGATTGCAGCAAGAGGTTTTGAAAATTATAATTAAAATAGGATAATACAATTTAAGTTTTATGCATTTAACTTTATTTATTAGAAATTCTGAAATACCAGGTAATAAATTAAATGTAACTCAATGCACTTGTCTTTGTTTTCATATCTACACTACACAATGCTTAAAAAATTAATTCAATCCTAATGTATTTTTAAGAAATTTATACGATTACTGTAATTAGTATATAAATTACCAAAATAAGAGTTTTTATGAATACATTTAAGGTTAAATGTAACTTCATTTTTCAACTACTTTTTAAACTTTTCATGCAAAATTACATTTACTTGCAGTTTGTAAATTAAGTGTTTGTATCAATATCTCATAGATCAACACAATACTACATTTCCTGAAGTCTTAGTTTTTTTTCATAACACTCTTTTTTATTAATATACATTATTCGCCTAAAAAAAATTTAATAAAGCATGTTTGCAATATCCGACAAAAGAGAGTCCTTTAAATCTTATTAAACATTCTTTCTAAAATCAAAATGAAAATTCTTATGTTCACTGTTAAGAAACGAGAACTAATTCTTACTTTAATCCTTTGTTTGTTTCGATTGTAACCTTTAAGAAAAATAGCATTGCTTAACACTATAAACTTAATTTGGTCTTTATAATATTTACTGGTCAAAGTCTCTGCGTATTGCTTCTTTATCCTACGGAATATTTTGTACATTCTAAACCAATAATGACAACTGTCCAATGTTTAGGAATTTACGTCATGCGATCTACTAAATAATCCCAGTTTAAGACAGATTTTCACTTACAATAAGTTCTTTAGTTCGTGGAATGGTCATTTTTTCACGCGCAAATAAAAAGATATCTACAAGATGTTTTTAAAAATATTTCAAGATATTCCATCCGTCCGGTCCTTAACTTCCCTTATAGTCATTTAAAAAAATATAATTTTTATAGCAACCATAAGAATTTTTGTCAATCTATCTTTTTTATTTTTAAAGCTCAGGAAGTTGGCACGCAACCCTCTTGCATACTTAAACTAGAAAAATTGATATATGATACGATTCTGAATTCCATGAGAATGGTATTCTTAAGTGCTTCCTGCTGTCATACTTTTAATGCAGCTTTAAAGTTGTGGTTTCCATATTTCTAAGTATTATATTCTCAATTATTTTCCGGTGTATGCAAAATATAGGAATATCAATTATTTGTCAAATACACACCGTTTCCGTGTGGAGATCTGATAATTGCTAGTACATGCACATGCATTAACCAATTTTAAAATTTTATACAGATATTTTTTAAGTAAGAAAAATTTCATAGTAATTAAAAAGTAAAGAAATTTCACGTAAATGTATGTTTTATTCATGAATCAAACCCAAGATTATAATGAGGCAGAACAGTAAGCTTCCACTATACTACATAAGGACAAATTAGAAAGCATTATATACCAGTTTTTTGTTTCCTCTTATAAATTCTAAAATTAGGAAAGGTATCTTTTGCCATGTGAAACTTCATGATTCATTTGGTTTACGTTTATAGAAAATATTATAAAACTTTGTCAATAGTTCGTTTGCTTTCATTAGCGCAACGTCAATAAAATCCACACTTTTAGTACATATAAATAAGTTTGACCTTCTTCAAAACTGACCACGCATAAACCTTTATTTTCTTTAAATTATATTTGTCTTTTATGTAAAGGTAAATTTATGAATTGAATGCATGCATGATTAAACTATGACCGAAATAATAGCGCACAACTTTCTTTTATATCTCAAACTAGAACTGAAAAAATGACATATAAAAAAAACGTATAAAGTGTCAATTTAAAGAAAAATTACAGTCTACGGTGACAAAATTTCTTGCCCTATAAGGTTCACGTAAATATGGTTCTTTTACGATATTTTGTTTGAAAACTCTGTCATCCTTTCACAAATAACGAAAGTACTTGCATATAGCTAACAATTTTTTTAAAGTGTATTATTATAGTCCATTCGTAAACAAATTTGTGTTGTAAAAAAATAGTATAGTTAATTAGGAAAATTTAAAAGGACACAGTACCTAAAAAACATTGTAAAATTTTCTATTTTCCTTCTAAAATTATAGATTCGAATCTTCTAAATTTGCTTGGAATATCCTAGAACTGTATATTTTTAATGAGTTATTTGAGACTTTATTCTGGATGATGTCTTATGTTTTTCAAGGAAAGAACTCTTTTACTCGCTTTTTCCCAGTGTCCGGTTTTCCTTGATATTAAATTTTAGAAACGCTGAGACGTTTGTTTATTATTGACGGAGAAATGTCGCCAATTATTATGTATTATAGTTAAAAAGATTTGTGAAATTTTTTTATGAAAAATAAATATTAAAGATAACATTAAATTTATAAAAAAAGCTTAAAAAATCAAAAAAAAATCAGACAATTATGGAATTTGTGTGTGAAATATTATTATCTTTTATAAATTCAAATAATGTACATTAACATTTTGATTCAAAAAGTCAAAAATTAAAACGAGTTTAAATGATACCGTGTCCCTTTATGTAATTACATTTTTTTAAAATTTTTACAATTTAATTTAATATGTAATAGAACATTCTAAGTGATAAAATAAATATAGCCAACACCCACAATATACATTTTTCTCCAAAATTCCCTAAACACGTGTTAAATACCATTTAAAAACAGCTTTTGTATTTAAATCCAAAGCGAACATGATTCAAGAGCTGACATTCACCCTTTCACAGTCCCATACCCGGACTTCAAGGACAACTTTGTCCTTACAAGAAAGACACATTGTAAAACTCCCAGGAGAACGCCCATAATGGGCTTCCCTATCTCTCCTCATGTATAAATGATAAGAACCGTGAATATCCACTTAAGGCTGTTATCACGCGAATGCCATTTTTTTTCTCCTTTTCTTACCTTGATCTTTTCATGAATTTCGTTTTTGAATATGCCCCCCTTTATACCCATCGATATGTCAAGGTGAGACAGACCAGCTATTTATGGAATCGTAAAGTATGGTTATTTCTGGAATGGTTGGTTTGTCTTTAAATAAATATCCACTTTAAGTTAAGCGAAGAATAAGTATAGAAAAGGATGTCGTTTTATATTTAATGTGGGGAAGTCCATTTCTGAATTATTAAGCCAGATGAATCGGTTTTTATTTTAAGTACGAACAAAGAAAAATGTGTCTTACATCTGTACCGAAAGGGGTAAAATGGATGATTTCTCGAATAATACAAAACCTTGAATCAATCATTTGAAATGTAAATTATTTTAAGGTATATGACCGTTTAAATATGTATTATATAATTTTTTTTCTTTCGAAATAATTCAAACAATTTATGCACCGTATATACACATAAAAAGGACATTAGAATTATGAATGGTATATTTGAATAACTAAATTTATTTTATTAAATTTTTTTTTAAATAATTGATTACAAAGGGCTTGTATTTGCTCTAAATTATAAAGGTTTTTAATCCATTTAACCAGGATTTAATTTTATGTATTTTTAAATTGAACAAAAAAGTTTTAAAAAAATATTTTTTAATAATGGCGTACGTTTTTGACTGAACACTATATCATGATAAGTTATAATATGTATATTTTCATTTATATGGATTTTAGAATAATTTGCTTTTAAAATTTTACTTTCTGGTAGTATATTCAATTAAAAATAAACATAAACATTTTCAAGTTTGTATAATACAAGTCTAGTTTGCTGAGCAAGTGAATAAAACTTTTAAATTGTATTATTAAAATTTTGATCCATTTTTAATCTATAACATTGCCTAACGTTGTATTTGTTAATTAACGACATAACATATATATTTTTGTTTTAGAAGCTTAGACAGGAAACATGTATTTTTGACGTCAAACCACGCCCTTGTTTGATGTATGAGTAAAGTTAGCTGATGTAGATGTTAGGAATTTCATTTAAATTTGCGTTTAAGTTAGACATATTGAATCAAAATAACTTATAAAGATATGTTATAAAAGGCAAGCAAAAATATAATTCTGCTATAATTTAATATTATTATTATTTAAATTTTAATGTTTATACTATTTATTAAAAAGCTATTTTATTGTATACACCTTACTCAAAAGACGGACTTCAGAATTAAAAGGAGACACAGTTTATAATTATTTTGTGAGAATGCTTGCAATACAATTATTCAAAGAATTATTTAATATAATAATTTACATAGAATAGACGCTGTGTAATGTAATTTGTATATATGCATTCATGTAATTTGTATCATGTAATTTGTAATTTGTATATAAAGTTACATTGTATTCTATTATACCCAATATATAAACATTATTTTATTTAAATATTAAAGTTTTATATTATTTAGTTGTATTTGTTATAATATAACATATATTTATTTTATACTTTTACAAATTAAATACATGTTAATAATTTCCGTATTAAATATTAGTTTGTTACAAGTAATATAATCTAAATGTTAGTATGGATTGGTATATATTGTGAAAATTTCTTTATTAAAACTCTTTGTCATCCCAATTTTTAAAAATTGTTTTTTATTGATTATACTATGCGTTTAATGATATTAACTACTATGTTTTTTTTTTGTAATTGACGTAGAAGTCAAAAATTGTTCCCACTAAATTAAGCAGCTGCGCAACCGATCTTAATCCGAGTTTATAAACTTAAAATAATAGTTCATAATATTTTAAAAACGTAAAATGTTGGACTTAGAAGACTTTAAAATTAAGAAAATTCGGATCAAATTCCAAATTTTTGATTGCACAATCCATACATTTTTAACATTCGATTATGCATGTGTAAAGACTATATAACTCACTCAAAAGCACGTATATACTCAGTTTGTTAGTATTTTATCAAATGGGGGAAACAGATAAGGATACTGTCTCTAAAAAACACATGTTACTGACAGATAATATAATAAAAAATTCTTTTGAAATATCGAATGCTTTCAAGATTGTGTATCACGTGGGGCTGACGAGATGGAAAGTTGATTAAGATACAAGTATATAAAACTCTTAATAAATTACATATACGTTTTCTGAAACTCATTCCTTGAAACAGGTAAACATTTTTAATGCTGTGTTCTCTCAGCATATCAAATAATTACTGTATATATATTTTTAATGAATTTATGATTTTAAATATTTGCATTAAATATTACCCACTTATTATTCACTTTTGGAATAATGTACTGTACTGTAATACTTTTAATATAGGAAACTTTAAAAAAAATGGGGTTGAGTAATGTAAATATTTTATTTCTTGAATTTGAATATCTATTGCAAAAATTATCTATTTTACTATCTTTAAATGTACTCAGCAATGCCAAACCACTAAAACTTTTCTCTTCGAGCAAATATGAGATGCATTAGGGATTTGGTTTCCAAAATTGCTTCTGTGGGTTGATATTATAGGGTCTGCGGGATCCCAAAGAAACAAAATGTTAAAAATACACTGATTTTAGAGTGAAAATACAAGCTTGCAGCCAAATTTGGGCGGAATAAGGAAACATAAAGGAGGATTTTAAATAAGTGTTAAATGTACAAGTAACAGACTAAAAGTAATTAAATTTCAGATTGTGTTGTTATCTTTTCTATATATTTATTGTACAAATTAATTTGATAAAATAAATTTGAGTCTATTTCTTAATCTGTGAAATAAAAATATTTTATAAAATTAATTTCAAAACATTTTCTTTACTGCATTTTCATGTAGTAATTAATTCCCATGTAACTGAAATTAAGACACAAACATTCAAAATCAATGTTTATGTCCTAGGCCTATACTCGGGGACAACCTAAGTTGGACCTGCTATGATATGTATAAATATAGGAATAACTTAAGCTGTCCCTGAGTATAGAAGTCTCGCTTTTAAATGTATGTATGTGCAGCGACATTGATGAGGGAAACCAACCAATTTTCAGCGTAACAAAATAAACATAACTGATTTAGATATCGGAGTCTTATAAACGCAGTAAAATAACATGTGTACCAGCTAAGTGTAACAGTCTGATAATATTGTAACATGAATACACTGTTAATTTGCATTTAGCAATATTTGAAAATATTTTGTGTTGCAATTTATTTAGATTTCAATTTTATTATTCTGGTGTTTAAAAAAACATCTTGTTTAAAACTTTTAAAATACAATTGTTTTTAGTGACTAATATAAGAGTATATTTATTTAACAAATAAAGTAATTACCTAATATACAAGGGTATAAACGATCTATACCTAACGTAAAACAAATACATTAGGATTTTCATACTTGTGTTAATTAAATGAGTTTAGTCTACATACCTTATTAAAAGCGTCTCCCTTGTTGTGAAAATTGTAAGTAACCTTTGCTGGCGTTTGCATGTATTATTATAAAAAACAATCTATAATTTTACTATGAGGGCTGGAAACAGACTTTACGATACAACTACGTCAATACATTTGGTTGAATTTGGTTGATGTTGTACATTTAGAACGTTGAGTGATAGTAAAAATAAACTCTTTCTTGTCCTGTTTTCGATTTATTTACAGCATATGCAAATTTCGAGACAGCAAAGCAAACAAGAACTAGCTTCATAGATTGTTGATATAGACTTATCAACGTTAAAGTTGTTACTCAAATTACAACAAGTTTTTTTTTTTTTTAATTTGCTTTGTTTAAACTGTTTGTCAATTTTAGAAGAATTATTTTGTTAGGAATCATCTGTAACGAAAACAATTATTTTTGCTGTATCAACAAGTTTATCAAAAATTTAATTAGTTACATTTTATAATAGCAGTATATGTGAGGTTATTTTTATCTTATTTGAGTTTACGTTTACAACAATTATCGGTGAGATTGAAAACATAAACGCATACAAGAAATAATACAAGAATGAAATATTTTTTATCATCACTTTATATTTTAACAATTTCACATACCTACAAACTCGGCTAAGTTGATTTATAGCCAATTTTATACCAAGCATATATTTTTTAAAAACATATTATTTGAAAATTTGAACTTACTAACACCTGTTGCCTTAGATTAGCAGCATGCTGAGATACGTAGTCCTATTGTCTTTAGTGGTGGCAGTGGCCCAAGCTATTGTCTGTCCACCGGAAATTTGCGACCAGGTGGACTGTGAAGATCTCACTGAGTGCAAGGAAAGCAACGGGCAGAGGATCCGAGAAAAAGGAAGCTTCTGTCAATGCTGCGACATCTGTATCAAATTGCTTGGTATGATGAAAACAATTTTCTATGCCTATTATCATATTATGTTACTATATATACCATATATACTCTAATAGATAGAGATTAGTAAATGCTTATTTAAAGAATTAATTTTAATAATTTAAAACCCATTTTAATAATTAAAATTGTGTGAACCCTATATGTTGTAAGTAGTTCTGAACTTGAAAACTCGTAGATGATAATAAATTGCGTTTGTTTTTTTAATTTATAAGGACAATTTTAAAATATATATTTTGGCATTAATAACAATGTTCTCTATTTTGTGTACTTGCGATAAAATTATCACTTAAATGCGAATGTGTTGTTATTTTACATCGTAAATGTATTAATGCACAGTAGTTTTCAACAATAAATGTATAAAATTCCCGATCTCATAAAAGATTATTTATATAGCGATCAAATACACATAATACCAATAAATACTGTGGCGTCTTCTTCACATATACCTGTGGGTCAGGACTGGAACAAAGTGTTCGCTGGAAGACTACGTACACCACCTTCATACACAATCAAACTTCCGTTTAAAACAAATTGAAAGACTCAAACTTGAAGTTTTAAAATATTTAATTAAAGTTAAATTTTTAGATTTACAACAAAACATAATATTTAAGTTACAGATTAATTACAATTAATACAAAGAAAACAGAAAGGACTCCTAAACAGACAGGTCCCATCTAAACGACAATCATGTCATTGCAACTCAGTGTCCAACGGGTCTCTGCCGTTTCTTTTTTCAGAGGTATGACAAGGACTGTCAATACTTAACGCAATAAGCTGGTGGCTCCATCTAGTGTCACTATATAGAAATAGTAGTTCTGATGATGGTAGAGATAGGGAGTTCTTGGGATGTTACAGACTTCTTCCCCCCTTAGAGAACTTTCTGCCGGAGGTTACCGAGGAAGAAAGTTAGTGAGAACATCATGGCAACACAGAAATGAGAGAGTACCTTTACCAGTGGGATCAGCACTGAACTAAATAACTAACTACTTAATGATATAGACATATTAGATATGATAATACAATAAAAGAAATAATATCATTATACAGTTTTACAAATGCACATATTAAGTAGGTTCCCTAAGAGTGCGGATCCTGCTCAATCCATCAGCATTTTGATGCTTTGATCCACTGCGGTGTTTTACCTCAAAATTGAATGATTGTAAAGCTAAAGACCAACGCATAAGACGGGCATTTGTACTGGCATGAGAGTTCAACCACACAAGAGGATTATGATCAGTGACAATGGTGAAAAAGTTCCCATCAAGGTAGCACCTCAGTCTTTGGACAGCAAAGATGATTGCAGCGCACTCTTTCTCACTCACACTGTACCGTTTCTCAACACTTGAAAACTTTTTACTTAGATAGATAATGGGATGTTCTTGGTCATTATCGTCAATTTGGGATAGGACAACTCCCATTCCGTGGTCTGATGCATCTGTTTGCACGATGAAGGACCTGTTGTAATCAGGAGCGTAAAGAACAGGAAAGTCACAAAGCGATTCTTTCAGTTTGTTGAACGCTTGTTCACATTCGGCAGTCCACTTGATATTTCCTTGACGAACTTTTCCTTTCAGTGTATCTGTCAAAGGAGAGGCTATTGATGAAAACATCGAAATATATCTGCTGTAGTATCCAGCCAGTCCTAGGAACCCTCTGACATCAGTTTTGGTTTTAGGTGGGGGATAATTCTTGATTGCCTCGATCTTCAATTCTGCCGGCTGTCTGCAACCCTGTCCGACTACATGTCCCAGATACTGTACTTGGCCTTGAGCAAACTTGCACTTTGACTGTTTGATGGTCAATCCAGCATTTTTTATTCTTTCAAGTACTATGTCGACTTGTTTCAGATGTTCCGGAAAGGATCTTGAGAAAACTGCAATGTCATCAAGATATGGCACGGCGAATTCTTCACACCCTTCCAATAAATGTGCAACCATTTTGCTGAATTCGTATGGCGCATTCTTTAACCCAAATGGCATTCGTAAAGGACGGTATGTACCAAAGTTTGTGACAAAGGCAGCCAGTCTTTGGGCACGTTGACTTAGTGGTATTTGCCAATACCCTTTTGACAAGTCCAACACCGTTATATACTGGGCCGATGAAACTATTTTAACTCTTTCTTCTATGTTTGGCAATGGAAAAAACTTAGTTTTGGTCACCTTATTAAGATTTCGGTAATCCACGCACGGTCTTGGATCTTTTCCTGGAGACTCAACCAAAATCATCGGAGACGTGAAATCAGAAAATCCGACTTCAATGATCTTCATAGCCAACATCTTCTGGATCTCTTCTTTCAGAATAGCATTCTGTCTAGGAGAATTTCTGTAGGGTTTTGAAAGAAGTGGCGTATCGTTGTTGAGCTCGATATCATGAGTCACAAGATCAGTTTTTCCAGGCACATTTGAAAAACATGTATCATATTTACAAACTAGTTTCTTTAATTGAATGATTTGCTCTTCGGTTAACTTGGTTTCCTTGTAATGGTCCTGAAACATCTCATCCAGGTCCAGGATATTCGGATCAGCGTTCACATAAGGAATTTCCATCTCAGTTTCATTCAATGTGTCTTCTGTTTCACAGAGCAGAAAATTCACCTGTTCAGGTCTTCTGTAATAAGGTTTGAGCATATTCACATGGTAAACCTTGGAAGTAGCTTTTTCGTTAGAGAGTTCGACCACATAATTCGTTTCAGAAAGCTTTCGGAGAATTGTTCCGGGACCGGTCCAATGAGGACTCATTTTGTTCGCTTTGAATGTTGAAAATATAAGTACTTGGTCGCCCTCGCGAAATTCTCTTTTGATTGTTCTCTTGTCGTACCACGTTTTATTTTTCTGTTGTGATTTTTCCATCTCCGTGGTTGCAAGTTCTTGACACTGTTTCATTCTGTTTATCAAAGCGAAAACATAATCCGTCACAGGTTCGTCTTCGTCTTCTTTATTCATCCATTTTTCATACAACAAAGTCAAAGGAGTTCTTAAATTTTTTCCGTGAACTAGCTCTGCTGGTGTAAATCCTGTACTTTCGTGTGTAACAGTTCGTAGGGCAAACAAAGCGGGAGATATCGCTTTTTCCCAATCAGTTCCAGCCTCCAAGCATAGTACTTTTAAAATCCTTTTGACAGTTCGATGAAATCTTTCTACCGGGTTACTTTGAGGATGATAAACGGAACTATGAACAACAGATATTCCAAACTTTTCCAGAAAAGTTGTAGTGAGTTCACTAGTGAACGAGCTTCCCTGGTCCATCTGCAGTATTTTAGGAAATCCCATCCTACTAAATATCTGCATCAAGGCTTCCACAACAGAAACAGATGTGATATCTTCAACCGGAACGGCGTCTGGATACTTTGATGCAAGACACATGGCAGTTATGAGATATCGTTTGCCACTTGGAGTAACTGGTAGAGGTCCACAAGCATCGACGTTGATTTTTGAGAAAACTTCTTGTATCACAGGAACGATCTTCATGGGAGCCTTCTTTTTGTCATTAGGTTTCCCAACCCGTTGACATCTGTCACAACTTCTGACATATTCCTCAATTTCTTTATAGCAATGCGGCCAAAAGAAATACCTGGAGAACACATCTTTAGTTTTGGTCACTCCCAAATGACCTGAAGTTCCCTCGTGGCACAATGACTTCAATTCTTCTCGATACTTTTCTGGTATGACCAATAAAGGCCTCTCCACTCCTAGCTTATCCACTTTCTTTTTAATAAGTATGCCATTGGAAAGTACTTCAAACTCTCCTGCCGGTTCTTCAGGAGGTTTTCCTTGTAGCTTGTCCATGATTGGCTTCAGAACTGGGCAATCTTTCTGCTGAGATGCAAAAGTTCTAGAATCCACTTTCAAAAGAGTCAATCCCTTGTACTCAGGCTCTTCAGCTGGGAAGGAGAACAAATCATCTTCTTCGATCACAATGTCGTGATCTTCTTCATCCACAAGCACAGGACTGTCCTCTTCTTCCGAGACATCTTCGGTAGATCCCCTTTCTGGTTCTGCCAGACGTTTCTGAGCTCTAGTCTGAATGGCATTAACTTGATAAGGAACTGGATTTTCCTTCATCTTCTCCAGAAGTGCTGCAGTTCGATTCCCGAGCAGGTACCTTCCTTTGTCGACCTGGCTCCAAACAACAGCGGCTTTAGTGATGACATGTCCGAACTCCCCTTTCAACTCCACTTCTGCTAATGGCAAACAAATAGGAGCTTTATCCAAAGGTTGTTGCACCCAGACATTTTCACCTGTAAGCATTTCTGGCTTGATTCGATTCCGACACACCACATCAATACTTGATCCAGTATCACGAAGGATTGGCATCTTGAATCCATTCACTTCCCCTATGTAGGTGTATGGCAACATCGATTCATCGTCTTCCACTCCAATAATGCGATTGAGGTTGGAAGAGTTCTCTTGTCCTTTTTTCATCAAGGGACAATTTGGTCGCAAATGTTCAGTAGAATCACATCGGTAGCAACGCGGTTTCTTGCGCCTTTCGAAGATTTCAGGTGATCTGGTCGTCTTCTCTGTTTCAAGTTTTTCTACCTTTGCTTCTCTGAATTGCGTTTTCGGCTCCCCGTTAAACTTGTTTTTCCAGTACGGGACCGCTTTATTTCCAGAGGAAAAATCCTTCTTTTTCAGGAGTCTTCGAACACTATCAAATTCGTCCAACTTCTCAGCAAGGTTCTCTGGACATTTGAATTGCGCCCATTCGTCAATGAAATGTTCTCTTGACTCTGCAGGGACCCTCCTCTTCATTTGATCCGTAATGATGAGATCACACAATTGCTCGAAAGAACTTACTTCCATACCCTGGATCCATTCCCGGAAGTAATTCTTAATTTCATAGAGAAAATCTTTCCACGAGCCATCAACACTCTTGTTGTGTTGACTAAATAACTGACGAAACTTTTCTGGTGTCAATTTGTACCTCTTGAGTAAAACCTTTTTTACTTCATGATAATCATTTGACACCTCCTCAGTTTCACGAGCAATGAGTTGTGCCATTTCGTTAGGAAGCAACCCAATCAACTGAGTTACCCACAACTGCTCCGAGAGTTCAGCTCTTTTTGCTTGACGCTCAAAAAGAACAAGGTATAGACTGATGTCTCCATTCTTTGAATCGAATTTCTGCATCAGTTGATGAAATTCCAACCTGGGTTTTGATGTATTCAATGGTGTTCCACTTCAATTTTCCAATTCTAACTTCATCTTTTGAAGCTCAAACTGTCGCTCTTGTTCCAATCTTTCTTGTTGCCTTTTTTCTTCCCTTTCTTCCTGTTCCTGAGTTTGTAGTCTTTCTGACACGATGGTCTGTAATAGATTCTTAACAAAAGCCTCTTCAAAATTTTCATGACCCTGAATAGCTTTCTTCAAGTCAATAACTGTGGTAGAAGACTCAACTGTAATATTTAACTCAGATGCTAACACCTGTAAATCTACTTTACGAGCTGAACCTAAAAACGCCATTTTTCCTGAAAACGCTTTTACCGAAATTTTAATTTCCGAAATTATTTTATTTACTACGATAAATTCTTGAGAAGGACCCACACTCTTGTAAACTCAAAAGCATAAATAAAATTAAATTTGATCAACTTTATTTTCAAAGAACATAAAAAAAACTATTTTTTTATTACACAACAACAATTTAAAATCAAATTTAAAATAATCTTTATTATATAAAAATATCATATACCTTCTCATTTAATTTAACTGAACAGGAAAATGCCATCTACACATATAAATTATTCAACCAAAAAAAAATCTATTAATAAAACGCATTAGCATTACATTCAATCGCTCAAAATAAAATACCACATAATAAAAAAGAAGTTTCTTTTTTTCGAACCCACATCAAGAAAAAAAAATCATACGCTCAATCTAAAAAGCAACAACCAAAACAAATATAAAAAGAATCCAATAAAAAAAAATCAAAACATAAATTCTCTTTATTGCAAAAGTCTTTCGAATAGAATCTAGAATCACACTCCTTGTCAAAACACCAAATCTCCGCTGAAATAAATTCAAGGTTACGTAATTCAACCTTCCCCAATAGATGACTCATCTACTATTTCGCGCCAAAACGAACAGCGGCGCCACAGGATCTGAAAACCCTTTCGATTCAACAAAGAAAGCAAAACTTCTTTCTTTCATACAATAATTAGATCAATTTTCAACAGTCAAATCGTAAATATAAATCTACACAATTCTAAAAATACTGTATATTTTTGCGCAAATCATACCATATATTTTTTTCCAGAATTTTTATATCAACACACTCTAAATGATCAATAATTATACACATGAATAAGATTCATTTTATAAACCCATTTTCTTTTTTACGCAAACTTTCATTAACCAGACAGATTAATATGAACTTAAGAGTTCTAAAATTTTTTGCACTACAGAAAAAGAAAATAATTGTTAATTTCAAGTTAATTTGTGTTTCAATGATTTGTTAACAACAGTATCCAGCACTTATTATAGAATATCGACAAATTTTCAAATATATAAACGAGACATATATCAAACCGAAAATTATACAGCCAAATTCCAATGCTACTGTTAAAATCAAAATATGCAAGACGCATTCATACACAAATGTTAACTTTGACTAGGGAATCACAGTTTTACTTAAAACCCAAGTAATTTAATAATGTATTATCTAGAAGCCTTGGGCACACATTTATTTCTGAAACTTTTTTTCAAATAAACATAAAAAGCCCACCAAACTTCAAAGAAAATTCAAGATTGCACTAATCACTTTATTTTAAAACAATAAAACTGATCCCAAAAACAAACTGGCAAAGCACTCACCTCACCGTTTCGCGTTTCTGTCGCGACTTGAACCTGCTGACTGCGGATTCCTTCATATTTTCGAGAAGACCTCGAATCTTTAGACCTTTTGGGACACTTCTCTCCCGAAGTTAACGGATCCAGACATCATTTTAGAAGAGAAACACTCCACCGGACGTCACCTTGCCGGACACAGGATCCTGTTACTGGGAACTGCTGGCCGTCGAGTCGCTGGGTCGAATCATTCCGTCGGCTGCCACCATTTAATGTACTCCTGTGGCGTCTTCTTCACATATACCTGTGGGTCAGGACTGGAACAAAGTGTTCGCTGGAAGACTACGTACACCACCTTCATACACAATCAAACTTCCGTTTAAAACAAATTGAAAGACTCAAACTTGAAGTTTTAAAATATTTAATTAAAGTTAAATTTTTAGATTTACAACAAAACATAATATTTAAGTTACAGATTAATTACAATTAATACAAAGAAAACAGAAAGGACTCCTAAACAGACAGGTCCCATCTAAACGACAATCATGTCATTGCAACTCAGTGTCCAACGGGTCTCTGCCGTTTCTTTTTTCAGAGGTATGACAAGGACTGTCAATACTTAACGCAATAAGCTGGTGGCTCCATCTAGTGTCACTATATAGAAATAGTAGTTCTGATGATGGTAGAGATAGGGAGTTCTTGGGATGTTACAATACATGAATAAATAAATGTTACAAAATATTATACTTATAGTCGTGGCCACATTAAATAACCACTACGTAACGCACCTTTGAGATTACTATATTTGGTTACCACGAAAAAAGGCCTTAATACCGAATCCATTACTAATCGTTTCACGCTTTTAACATACTGAAAAAACATATATTTTACACAACGACGCTCGTTTGTTTGCTCATGATATCCACTGTCACTTTAAGAAACGAGCCAAGATAATGAAATAGCCACACAGCAGAAGAACCCGCTTTTGATAGATGCAAAAAGCATTATATGTAAGTCCAATAAACAAGGGTTGTAAGCGTTCTAATCACAGTACATTTTGTTCAGCAATCTTTTTTCAAGAATAAACGTGATTTATTCTACAATACATAAAGTTAAATGTTGTTTTAATGCAATGCATTGTTATTTTTAGGTGTTGGCGAGCGATGTGTACCTGAAGGACATTTCCTCGGGCTTCCAATATATTCGGAATGCGCGACCGGACTCTTCTGCGATCCTTCCACCCGCACCTGCATAGCGACAGAAGTGTAAATTACACCATGGAACAATAAAAGTTTTCAAATGTTTTAAACGTTTATTGATTCACAAATTGTCTGATTAGCTATAATATAAAATGCTTGTGTAACTTAAACACTTCTCAATTTCACCTCTTTCCCTAACCCTATTCTAAGGGTAGACAGTCGTGGCAAAATTGAGAAGTCGTAATTTAAAAAAAAAAAGGGCAAGCGTAATAATGAAATGGACAGTTAAAAGTTAGACAAGTTTGTGTTTGTAAAATGATACGTGTCTTATTGATACACAATTAGTCTTATTAGAAATAACCTATAATATCAAATTTCTGTATAACTTAACAACTTATCAATTTAACCTCTCCCGCTCACCTAGGCTCTATTCTAGCGGGAAATTGTAGCTTAATTGAGCAGTCGTAATTAAAACCTGGGCAAATGTAACAATGAAATGGACAGCTAAAACAAATCCCAAGTTTGTGTTATAAATAAAAAAAAACTGGAAGAATCTTTATTAGGAAAATTAATACTCATTGGAGAATATTTAATCCCCGTTATTGGACAAAAGAGATTCTAGCGTATATTAAACACACTTAAAAATATATTATAAAAAATTATAATATTTAAAAAATGAAATTTTGTAACTAGTTTTGTAACCGATTTCCTTTTTAAACTGTGCTTTTAACTCAGAGAATGTTATTGCCTGGATTCAAAATCAAAAATTGCTATAGTCGTTTTTTTACCTAAACATGTCAGTTTAAGTACAGTAATTTTATAACCAGTCGTTATTTTTGACACCTAACTTGTAATAAAAAAATTCTTTTGACGACAGTATTTTTATATCCAGTCGGCATTTTTTACATGTAACGTAGATTTTCAATAAGTGCTCTATTACTTTTAAGTAATTTCGTTAATAAAAGACGCTAATATTTTTATCCGCTATTATTATTTATTATATATAATTTTTTTATTATTAAATCCCAATGTAAAACACAATGTAATGGGAGGTACATGTAACAGCAGAGCATTTTGGTAACTAAAAAAATTGCGAGGTGTCAATGACGACTAACTTTTATCTCCTAATTTCGAGCACTGGTTATTGCCATTGGGCATTCATAAATTTAAGAGAAATGAATGACTACAATCGACAACTAAAATATCTCAATTCTCGAAGATATTTTCCCACTGAAAGGTGTCAAACCCAATTAAACCATAAATATTGCAATGTCTGAACACACATAAACGAATATTGCTTTCATTTACATGAACGAACGGTGTTTTAGATCATCGCACACTCTATAGAAAGCCGTATGGTACATGCTTTTTACATCATATACTGAAGGCTGATTTCAGTTGCTTAGTGTGCTGTGACTAAGAGAAGTAACGATTTAGCTTTTCCTCGCCCCTTTTTGAACTTCAGTTTGTGACGTAAAAAGCACGTGTCACACAGCTTTCTATACAGTGGCCGCTGCCTAAATCCCACAATAAAGGTTGAATATATTATACTCTGCCCCGTTATAGTCGGCCACTTGGGCAGTCGCAAAATTTTCTTTGAATATGCCCGGTGTTGACCCAGAGCAAAAATCAATGCACAGAGTTCTTAGATTATAAATTTTTAAGTTCGCAGTAAGTTTTGAACATTTAAATACGTAGGTGGACATCTCGCCATAATAATCCAGTGAAATGATTCCAATAAAAATATTTTTTAAACCGCTGCACTCGTTACCCGAAATTCGCGTACTGCTTTGATTTGAGATGTTTTGCTCGTCGAAATAGATTGCTTTATATAATTTTTGGATTGCAGTCTTTACTGACTTTTGCACGGATCATTGGTTTTGCTAGATATCTAATTTCCTCTAAAATAATCCAATTTACGACTAAACTAGTCCAATTTACGCCAATCATCGAATAAATTCACAGAAACGAATGATTTGTTATAATAATTTTTATTACAGTTAATCCTTAGTAGATGGCAGCACGTAAACATGCGATACTCGCTTTAAAAATAAATTGAAATAAAAAAAAATACATATTATAGAACATTACTTTATTTATTAATTTCAAGATAGTTTATATTTTTTTTTGAAAAATGTAAATTTTTACCCTATTTACATTCAAATAATATTTTTATCAGTGATTCGATTGTTCAATAATTTTTTTTCTTGGTAACGAAAAAAGAAATGAAATATTTTTTTATTATCTACATTTATTGAAAGATGGCAGCACCAGCATCAAAAATATGCTGTAGATTTTCTATTGGGGAATTTTTGTTATTATTTTAAACTGTATAATTGAGTGACTTTTATGTGCATAAACAACTAAACACTGACTAATTTCTAGTTTATCAGCCAATAAAAAACTTTTAAGAGTGTTCCATCCTCTGGTTTGAAACAGTATATTTGAAGCTTCTCAACGTTACTTAGCAATTTTTATTTAAAAAAAAAATTTCAATTAAAAAAACATGTAATTTTTGGTACAACATTTTTTTACATTTTAAAATAATATAAGTAATATGTTTTTTAAATGATATGTTTATATAAGATAAAAACTCGTCTTTTAGAATTTTAAAATACAAATACAACGTTAAAATACGCAATAAAAATCCATCAAATCTTGACATGTTTCGGGAGATACATCTCCCTTCATTAGCAGAGAATGTATGTTTTGTTAAAGAAGTTGGCTGTTAATTTCCTATTTGTTTCATTGATAATCAGAAGTTTCAAGTATGTAACAATACCAAATTTAATTTTTTTGAATTTGAATTTTTTTTAAAAATCAAATTAGGTTTATCTGTTACTATATAAAACCAGTAACATGCAGTTAATACCGTTAATATGCATCAGTTAAAATTTTTAAGTTGATAATTCGTTTACTTTTATAATATAATTCGGTATCTAAGAATTAATATGAATGTTTCGAAAAAGCTGCTCATTGACTTTTATCACTACGTACATTTCTAGACCAGTTTTGTAGTTGAGAATGAATAGTGTCAGACAAATATCTATACACAATGATACAACTATTTCAGTTATGAATACGATATTGTATAGTTTATTTAATTTGAACGGTCTGTTCCATATTTTGCACTGTCTGCTATGTACATTTTCTATAGTTCATAGTAATTAAACAACGTATAAACTATTTTTAAATATACATTATACTGGAATTTTTCCTAATTAATATAAAATACAACAAATAATTACGCAAACAATATCTGAGTTCAAGATCATGTCAAATTTTATGGCTTTGTTTTCATTTATATATATATATATATATATATATATTTTACATAGCTTGTGCTTTATAAGTGGTCCGTTATGAGTTATGTTTTTGAACAAATGGTTCTCACATTCTTACAAATTTATTTCAAATATTCTATTTTACGCTAAAATTGCTGTTAAATGATATATATAGATATATTAATTATGTGTATGCTATACTAATTTGGCTGTCGTAACCTTGACCGTTCTTGAGATAATTTTTCTATTTATTTTATGTATTGGTAAAATAACGAACGCCATTTTTTAAGGTTACTTAAAACTCACTAAAACATAAAAGAAAAACATACTAATATCGAATAAAAACACTTTAATATTATACATTACTCCACCTTTTTTACAGTGATATGGAAATTAAAAATAAATGAAATCGGGAAATAGTTAAATATATATTATAATAAATAACATTATCAACTAACATTTGACGTGAAACGTGTTTAAAAATCATCCGAATTGGGTTTTAGTATAAAAATATATTAAGATTTTGGATAATCCATTCCACACACAGTAAATACCGATGCTTGTAAAATCTTGATTGAATAAATTATCTACGGGATGTGGATGGTAGTCCTAAGATTCAGACAAAAAACTTGATTATCTTCTTTCGGTTGTTGCTAATTCTTATTTCTATATATAAATATGTTGAAATGATAGAGGGTGGTATGATAAGTCCGAGACTTTTTAAATTTCCCGCTCACTAACTGTAATGGCAACACTGCTCCCGTCAACTGCCATCTATCGGTAGACTAATGTAACATTTTGAGCAAGCCAGGTCGTTTAGTTTATGTCTGACAACCATTGAAAGCAGCTAACCTCGTTAATTTCCACAAAAAGGGAAAAAATTAATTTCGTGTGCTCATTAAGCATTACTTTTTGCGCAAAAAAACTATTACCGAAACCAAGGATAGGCTTGATAAATACTATGGGGACTCTGCACCGTCAATTTCAATGGTTAAAAAGTGGTTTACTGAGTTCCGTTGTGGCCGCACCAGTACAAGTGACGCTGAACGTTCAGGTCGCCCGAAAGAAGTCATTACGCCACAAATGGTCGATAAAATCCATGGAATGATAGTGGATGATTGAATATTATTCACATCTGTTGGACATATTTGGCACTGTTTTGAAGCAGAAACGACCGCATTTAGCGAATAAGCGAGTATTATTTCACCAGGACAATGCACGGGTGCATACGTGTGTAATCACCATGGCAAAAATTCATCAATTGGGCTACGAATTGCTACCTCATCCACCCTATTCTCCAGATTTAGCCCCTTCCGACTACTTCTTGTTTCCAAACTTGAAGAAATGGCTGGGTGGTAGGAGATTCGGGTCGAATGAAGATGTCACCATTAAACAAACGCTTATTTTGAGGGCCTTGACGAATGATATTATTTAGAAGGTAGAAAAAAATTAGAAACTCGTTGGACTAAATGTATCAAGCTAAAAGAAGATTATGTAGAAAAATAAAATTATTTTTTTGCCTAAAAAAAATGTTTTCCTTTAAAAGTCACGGACTTATCAAACCACCCTCGTATTTAACGTATAACCCTTCTAGATATGCTCTAACAGAGACGCGCTCTTTTATATTTCAAGTTTGAAAGAGTATTTTGGTATATAGTGGTTAACTGACAGACGTCTTTTAATATAGAAACATCAACACTTATCTAATATTTAAAAAAATAATATTGAAAAAATAAAAAGGTTTTCTATTATCGTATTTGAAATGTTATTTTCACAACATTCAATTTGCTCGTAGAAAAATATGTTAGAGTTAGAATTCCAATAGAAGTCGCCCTATTGAATAGAGTGTTTCGTGATGAATTATTAAATAAACCGTAGAAGCATGGAAATACCCTTAGGCATATCAACGATATTTAGAATAAAGATGCGTTCCTTTATTTAATAAAGAACATGAAAAAACATTATTTGCTGAACAGAATAATTTATTAAAGGAAAGAGAAGCCAAGTTATCGGATCATTAGTAAATAAATATACGGGGCCCTGGGGCTACGTAAATTAGTCAAAGAACTAATATTTCTTTTTGTTTCGGATTGAACGCATTGATCTAATAAAAATTAATTGATGATCATAATTGGTACTTTCGAAGATTTTAGCGTCTTTTAACTTACTTAATGGGGATTTATATATATTTTTTCGTCAAATCATTTTATTACAATTAGTCAATGACACACAGTAAAATTAAAATCATTAACTAAAAAATTGTAACTTCTGTGCATTTGTTACGCATTTTTTTAATCAAATAATATTTTAAAACTAATTAAAAAAATTGTACATCTAAAATTAAAGAACTTTTTTAACGTTGTGTATTTTTTTAAAAAATAGGTTAATAACTTTAGGCTGACATTTTTTATAAGTTACTACCATAAACGTATAATATTAATATCCTTAGGATTTTTTTTAGTCGTGAAAGTTAAATGTGTCTTTCTGTAACAGTTAGAACAAGATGTATAAAGCATTTCATTGGAGGAATATATGTTTAACATACATTAAAAAATTCCAGTGTGCTATGATAATCGTATTTTATTTTGTTGTATAGTATATAATTTTAAAATGTCATTCTGTACATTTCGATTTACAATATGGTTTTACCTTCATTACATGAACTTTCCTTTCACTTTAGGGGACATAGTATCCAACACATTATAAATTCTCGATGATTTTTTCCCCTAAAATTATAGTTTGTAAGTTTCTGAATATGCTTGAACAATTCTAAAACTGTATATATTTTTAATGAGTTATTTAAGATTTTATGCTGGATGACACAAGTTTGTATTTTAATGAACGAACACTTCAAATAATTTTTTATCAGCGTTTGGTTTTACTTGATACTAAGCATTTCGAAATGAAAACGCTTGTTTTGATTAATAAAGAAATGTTTAATTTTTAAGCATAGTGAAAAAGTAAATATATGTATAATATAAATTGGCATGCAGACGAGCTCTATGAATAGAATTTTAAAAAAATACTAGAAATAAAATTATTTTGGGAAATATTTTTGTGTTATTATATATAACTATTTATATAAAAGGCAAATACATGTAGTATATAAAGTTGTCATACTACTTCTTATAGTTCAAAGAATTTATAAATAAATTGTGGTGAAAAAATATATATATTAAAAAAAAAAACTTAGCGATTTAAAAGAGCTTACAAAATTGAAATGTTTCAATTTTGAAGAAAAAAAAATGTAAATAATTATGGAATTTCTGAGTAAAAACGTTTGCTTTCTTATATAAATTTAAATTATAAAAATAAAAATTTTATTCAAAGAAACGAAAAAAAAAACCCATTTAGATGGCAACATGTCCCTTTAAAGAAATATGTATTAATACTTGTATAGATTAAAAATATCAATACATTTAACATAAACTTCTTTATATGTATTGAACTCGTCTACTAGTTCCAATTACCGCCGGCTCTAAAGAACAGAATTATTCCCTAAACATATTAGTTTATTTCGAAAATAATACACTTATTCAAAATATAAAAGATGAAATTTAAAGCCCCTGTCAAGGCCTAAAAATGTACAGCTGTTTGAGTTGGTAACTGAATAAGGTTTAGCAATGCATACCACAAATTTTAACCGCCGACATTATTCATGCATTTTGTAAAGATATAAAATAAGTTAAATGATTTAACGTTAGAATTACCATAATATTAAAAATACGCGACAAAGAAAATATGCGCAGTGATTGATCATAATTTTTTTTTTCTGACATGAAATGACATTATTTGATACATTTCATAAGTTTTTAATTTCATAGAAAACAGTAGAATCTTAAATTTCCATTTCGCGTTTCGGTCATCGGCGACTAAAAAAATCACGGTGTTAAAAAAAATATTAAAAGTTTTTCCTGCTGAAAATTTACATCCATGACCCGTTTTGCACGGCATTATTCATACGGAAGTATGAATAATTTCCGTGCAAAATATGTTTGGTATGTTCGAAAAGAGATAAACAATTCGCTTGTTATGGCATAGGCGTATAAAAGAACAATACATTATTCGTCGTAATCACAAACAGTTCCTTTTGAACTTTTATTTATGGTAGTGGAAGACATGCACATAAATCTTTCACTATTATTTAAATTTTGAAATATGCCAAGAAACTTTGAAGCTAAAAAAAATTTAAATGATAAAATCGAAATAAATACTTCTTCTGGAACGACTAGACGGATTAATCCAAAGCATTTAAATTCCCTGTAACAATTGCATTTTTGTAATTGCTGAAAATACACCGAGTTAACACTGTTAATGCACTGTAAAAAAGTATTTAAAAACAGGAATCTGAACAATTACTCGTTTTTCTGTAAGTATATGTTGCATTATAAACGAGCGTATGACATACTCAAATGCATGTGACAATATTTTTTCAATAAGGATGTCATAAATATCGATAATCTCAGCTTCTCTTCAATCGATCATAATTGAATTTAAAAAACTTAAAATAGTAGTTTAAAAGAAGGTTTACTATTATATTTGATATCGGTTGATTAAATAGAATTTGAGTTATTGCAACTAAAGTATCTTACTTAGTATTGTTTTGGCAAATCGTTTTTAAACATTTCTTCTGAATATAACTTCCTAATGTCCCCCTCATAGTTTAACAGATATGGAACTGAACTGCGGTGTTGAAGATCTGGGTTCGATTCCCGGTAAGACATGTTTGTAATTGTGCATGTATTTTTTATATATGTTTGCATAGTAATTGACAATCATTTATGCTGTATTACATATTAATAACAAGTTCAAAAACGTAGGTAAAACAACTTATGTAGGCAAGCACTCACTGCATTCATTTTTGAATATATATATATATATTTTAATTGAAACTCATGTACTCCGAGCTATCATAAGCGTAAAATGTATTTGAAAATGTGTATATTTAATTTATATTCAAATACCCATTTTTTACATTGTGTATTTTCAGAAAAAAAATATCTTAAAATGTTCCATATCACACTTTTTTAAAGATATTTTATATTATTATATAAAATAATTTTTAATTGATTTGATTTAAAAAAAATTAATTAAGCATTAATGATATATCAGACAATACAAAATAAATATATTATGAAATTTACTTTTTCGTATCCCAAAACTAATGCGAGCTACATTTAATTTTATGGTTATGCCTTGAATGTTTCCCGTCAGAACAATTTTGTTAAATAGCCTAACTATTACACTTTTAATAACAATTACAAAATAATCATACACAAAAAAGTTATCTAAACTGCAATTGACTATAAGAAACATGTATTAATCTTAGCATATAAAAAAACAACATTTTTTTTAGCTAGTAATACCTAATTCCTCTTTTGAAAGAATTAAGAGATTACATACCAAGCAAGTTAGGCACATTCTTTTAGAATTACAAGTTTTTAACTCGTGATTAGATTATAGTCTTGACGAAGTTTAATTAAATGCATAATTAGAAAACTCCACCACGGAATGTTTGTTGTGAAGGAAAGAGGAGAGAAACATTTACTAATCAAATATAAATACCACACAAAAACAAGTTTTAAATTGAGGAAAGGTTTCTCGCTTTTTTTTATCATTATGATTTAAAAGTATAAGGTTAAAGCACTTTTTTAGCTTATAAAAAGCAAAATTAAATTTCAACATTAATTAAAATATTCCTTTCATTTTTAAAACACAGATTAAATTATGTGAACTTTTACATTTTATTGCAGACACATTTCATAAGAATATCAATTGTTGAACTGTCTCACTTCTCTGGTTTCTTCGATACATTTTCTTAGATTTTTTAAATACTTATTATACGCATGTCTTAATATAAATTATTTTAATATTCATATAAAACTGTGTAAAATTGTTAAATGTGCTAAGATATAAATTAGTAGGGTGAAGAGGTGTGTGGCCACGGCTTGTTATTTTTAAAAAAAACTTTGATATATATTTTTTAAAAAACATTGATATTTTACTAAAACACCTACTAGGCTTACACTATTGTAATTTTCTCTTTTGATGCTCACAAAAACGTGTGGCAATTTCTATCTCGATATTTTTTTAAGGTGTTTACGTTATAGCTTTCAATGGAAGTTCGGTTTTGACAGTCTGTCACTATTTTAATAATTGTGTCCTACTTCCTAAAATATGAAAACTTTGTATTTTTATCACGTTTAACGTGTAGTTTTTAACCATGCACCTTATTTTAGATTTTTAAACGTGAGTCAAGTGGAACTATGGTAGTTGGGGCAAGAGTGTAACCACGATTATAACAACACAGGTTCAATTTTTACTTGGTCTGAAAACAAGGGTGTAATTCCTGTTGATGCTGATGACTCATGTAAATAGTATTTTTTAACCGCGTTATAAGTGTGTTAAGATTTTATTATACAAATGACAATACTGCACATATTTGCAATAATTTTTAAATAAACATTTATTGTAATTAAGCATTACTTTAATTTCATATTGAAAAGTTGTTCATCCACAAGTTTGAGTGCTGGTTATAACTACAACCACACGTTTTTACCGACGGAAGTAACTGCTAGCATAACTAACTAGCATACTAAATTTAGTTTAAAACCAATATACTAAAATCTATGTGTTTAAAATAATTAACCATATTATTACCCTTATTATAAAATTTGAATCATCAATTATTTTAAAATCCAATCCTAAAATTATTAAGAATAAACAGAAAGAAGTGAGACAATTAAAACAGAGCGACGCCCATAATAACTACACATATTCTTATTTTCCTATCCAATGATATGTACGAATAAATCTTATGACTTATAAAGTAACATTCATGCGGAAATACTATTTTTTAATCTCAAAAAAAGAATTCTTTCTGAAGCAGATTATTTTCCTCCTTTGCCATTTAGATTTTTTTTGTAATAAAACGTTAAATAAATTAGAACTCGCATCCCTGAAATATTCGTCGGCCATTATGAGTGCACTGCAGCAGAAAATTATCCTTCTAAGTGTACGGATTACTTTCGTTCCAGACTGCGTTACTATTCCAGTGAATTCTGGTTGCCATATATCATCATAAGTAGTGAGATTTCATTCTAAGTAAGAGAGGGACCATACCATTTGTGAAATGTAACATATTTTATTCTTGTAATACGAATAATGTAGAACTCAAGTGTTTTCTGTAAATGAATATTAAAGTCTGTGCGAAAATGTTATATTGTATGCGTGCATACAATTGAACTTTTTTGTCTGGGGAAAAGTAATTATTTAATGCAAAATATGGTGCCATTTTTTTTACCTTCGATAAAAGTTTATGTGGTAAGATTGATTTGTGATTTTGTTTATAAAAAATAAGTTTCAACTGACGATTTATATAGTGATCTATAAAACTTTTGAGTAGAATTACAAAATTCGTTTTCTAAACTTTTGAAATAATTAAGTTAGGCTAGGCTCAAACTGTAACTTTCGGACATACATGCACATTTTTTAGTTGCATGTAACTGAAAAACTCAAATTATATCCGGTCAAGTATCAACTTTTAATTACACAAATTAGACAGATAAACAGATTTGGCAAATAATCGACAATTTGTCGATTTTGTATGGATTATGGTAATACGAGTTTGAAGAATTTTCATTTTCTCTTTGAGGATTGAGAAATCTGAAACGTGACACCCCTGAGTTGGATGCAATGTACCTAGGAAAACAGTTGACGTATGTTTTTTTTAGTTGCTGTGTTGATTAGAAGTTGTAACGCAATAAATGCGCATGCGCGGCTAGACTTAATTTTAAAGTAATATCACTTATACTAATTGTAGTTTAAAAACATCTTGGTTTTTCAATAAAACATCTGTAATGGAGTGATTTCTAAGTAAACAAATATAGTTTCCCATTCGAAATGTTCGATAATGATAGAAAAAACTTTGCTGTACCGCTCCATATCTATAAAAATTGTATACAGTATAAAATAGACTTTGTTTATATATTCATTCTAAAATCCTACAGATTACTTGTTTTGCCACTTTACATGTCGTGAAAACTTATCCAATTGACATTCAAAGCAGCAAGAGGAAACAAGTCTACGTAAAGAATATGAAATTCAACATAAATTTACACACATTCACACACAATTGTATTACTTTATATTTGCAGTGTAATGTTCGAAATAAACATTTCTCAGGAATCGATATAAATAACCTTTACATTTCCCTAAGGTTATATACAACCATTTTATTCTCAAGGGAAACAAACCTTAAAGCTCAAAAATTCGCGAAACTTTTAAGACATGCCTTACGGTATTGTACGGAGTGTTTAAAGTTCTGGTTGACGACTAGGGGTTTATCCGGGAGTGGTGAAAGTATTAGTGCTTAAGTATTGATGTGACGGGGTCTTGGATGTCACTGGGTAATGAAGTGAAAGTATAACGGTTGCATTAAATAAAATAAGCAAACCGTTATTCATTTTTATTATTTTTTGTAGTTATATAGGGTCCGAGTATTTATGAAAAAAAAATACTAATTTTTAGAATATGGAAGAAGGAGGAAAATAACAGTAGGTTTCAAATCCTTTCCTACTTTTAAATAAATTGTATTAAAACATTATTAAAAATATTTTATATCCAAATATCATAAAATAAATAATAATTTTTTTAAATAATATAGTTTGTTTCAAGTAGTTTTATAATTATTAATTCCATAATTAATTTTAAATGTAAATCAAAATATATTGTACTAGCTGAAGTACTGCGTTGCCCGGACTTAACGCGAAGTGTTGGCCGAATCTTCACCTTGGCATGGTTTTAGTAAGAACACATTTCTGCTTTTAAAGGTTAAAGTTATATATATATATATATATATATGTTATGTTTATTATTATAGTTGCAGTCGTTATCAAAGTTCCATGATGCAAGTATAACTAAAGGCCGACAGATCAAGTTCACAACATTTATTTCTCCGGACTTCACAGCCCGACTTGCTAGCTCGAGGTTATATCCGAATCTGTGTATCAAGATGGCGATTATGAGAAGAAGAATTTACCGTGGACGCCTCTGATTGGCTATTCTACTTTTGGTTCGCATTTTCTAGGTTTGGGTTCGGGATTTTGAAGTGGCGTGGGAGGGAAAGCAGTCACATGAGGGATACTTTAGTACTGGGAAAAGGGGCGATATACTAATTTAAAGAAAGTTAATTAAAGTACATTTTAAAGGGGGGAAGAGTTATAAAATATATTACATATCCTCCCACGCAAGAGTGGTACCGCCCGCGGTAGTGTACTCATGCGCGAGAACAATATGATAAAACATTGAGGTTGTGAACCAAATGGTGGATCCAACCACTTGATCACATTAGGTTTTGAAATTGTTTTGACTACAAATAAAAGTTAATTTTTTTAAATGGTTAGGCGTAAAAAGTCCATTCTCCACACAAATTTAACATAACTTTTAACTCTTACTATGTAAATATTATTGAAATATCGACATATATAAAATAACATATTAGATTACGAATATAGAGGTATATGCGCGCAATATATAAAAATCTTTGTTGAAACTATAAACGAAACAATTTGTTTAAACATGTAAAAACAAAATATTAAACTAAGTTTAGATATACTGTGTAAAACTTCACAAAGTATTTTTTCTCCATATGTGGCAAAAAGTATTTGTTAAAATTAATAATAGTAAACTATTTGTTACACATAGTGAAAAATAAAATATATAGCTACACATAATGAAAATAAAATATCTGCATATAATGAAAAATAAACTATCTGTTAGCTATAATGGAAAATAAACAATTTGTTACACATAATGAGAAATTAACTAGGGAACACTGTTTATGCTGGATTTCTTTTTCTAAATTCGTTTTAATATATAATTTTTTGTTTTTATCTCCTTTGGAGATGTTTAAAACATAATAAAATTCTTTGTTTTTATCTCGTTTAGAGATGTTTAAAACATAATATAATTCTTTGTTTTTATCTCCTTTAGAGATGTTTAAAACATTTTACAGTTCCACTAGAAAATAAAAACACGCAAATATTTCAAATGATATCTATCAATTATTCCTCCCAAATGAACTTCAAATTTCAATATTTACATGAAGTGTGGACATAGAACGTTAAAAAACTAATATCAAACACTCATTTAACAAAAAACTGAAGTAACTCAAAGTTAGAGTAACAAGCGATAGATCCCCTAAATTTTTGCTATGTTTGTTAAGATGGAATATTGTAACCAAAGTAATATCAAAAGTTTAAGGTAATAATAAACAATATTAATAACTATGTAAACTACTGCGAATTTGAATCTAAAAATAACCCTAAATATAGCATTAACCCTATTTATTTTTATTGACATTAATACGTTACGGTTATTAAACTACTACTAAACAATAGCAAATTAAAATCTTTTTCCCTCGAAAAAAAATACACTCAAATATTTCCTCTACAAACAGACTCACACATACGACATTTTGCAGGGTTAGTTGCCTATCAAAAGCTATGAGGGGACTAGAGACCTATCCGTTTTGGCTATAAAGAATGACTTCATTCAATGTATGATTTAATTAGCTAGCATCTGCAGTTGGTTGGGTCAATCGACCAAAATATTAAACCCATGTTAAATTACGGTTGCAAAAATAAAGAAATTTTTAATATGAAAAATATAAGCACTATGTAACATGACCAAAACAAATGGGTGATTCCTGACCATTTTTGGACAATCTGAGAATATTTTTAAACTCAAGAGGCCTATGACACGAGGTAGCCCAAACGCCTTAATTATATACAATGACTGTTAAAAGTAGAGTTTACCTAAAGTTCTTGCTATAGAAATGTTGTTAATTTTAGGTTATAATGCAATCGTGTGATTGAATAAAGTTAACCAAGTTGTATCTGTACAAAATAAAATTAAGTTTCTTAAATACAAGTATGATATAATAATATAAAATGTGAGTATCATATAATATAAAAAAGAACATATATACAAGTAAAAATGGGTTTACTAAAATAATATTTTTTTTTCTCCAGGATGTCCGGAATCAGCATGAGCTTGTTGTAAAAATTTAGATCTTAAGGAAAATGGTCCAATAATTTTAAATAAACCTGGGATATGCAAAAATATAGGCATGAAAAGCACTGTTTTAAAATTTAAAGTATGCCATTAAAATTATTATATGAATGCTATTAATTATTAAATTTGCACTTCTGTATAAGGAACATCTCCACAACTAATTTAAAAAGCAGGTAAACATCGTA
Organism: Troglohyphantes excavatus; assembly: GCA_963932185.1. NCBI lineage: Eukaryota > Metazoa > Arthropoda > Arachnida > Araneae > Linyphiidae > Troglohyphantes > Troglohyphantes excavatus. The sequence goes on along the minus strand of OZ010667.1, from coordinate 58,164,626 downwards.
GCAGTGAAAGACAAAAAAATAGCACTGTGAAAAGCAGGCACTCAAAAAAAAACCTCTGTTGAGGAGCACACTCTTGTTTGTCAACAGAAACAGCTGTGGGTTGGGTATTCACTTTCTTCACCGAAAGGGTCCGGTGAAGGGGGGAAGAGAAACAACGATGTAAGAACTCCGACGATGGTGTCAAGTTTCAGTTATCAGGGGAACGGGAGGTGGGTGCGGCAAGGAATTCTGTTATGTGGTTGGAAGTCGTTCTTGAATTATGAGATGATAGTTGCTGGCAGAATGTAAGTCACGAAAAACTCTTCACTTTGAAGCTAAAGGGGAACTATTCGCGCGATTTTTAAAGGGGTGGATGCTGGAAACACGATGCGCCGTTTGACATCGGGCGGTGGGTGTTTGGAGCACATAAGGATTGGAGTGCGATGTGATGTTGGCCGCTTGCGGATTTCGCAGTAGAGCGGTGTTGTTTTGCTTGGGAGAAGGGTTGTCTGGCTGGCAGAGGGGGTGACTTGCAGGGGGGATGTCGATGGATGGCGTTTGTTGAATCCGAATGCAGGGTTGCATTAAATTGCGGGATTCAAGCAGCGGTGTTTTTGCTGACCGCTCCGGCATCCAGTGCTGGGGCGGAAAGAGGTTGTTGACCGTGCCGCAATTTGCGCCCATGTTGCGGTATGGGATTGACGTTGTCGGGGTTGGTCCACGCTGTTGATTATTTTTCGGAAGTTAGATGAAAAGTTCACTCGATTTTGAAGATCAGGGGTGTTGTTGTCGGGGCTGCTCCACGTTATGGATCTTTTTTCGGAATGTCGATGAAAGGATCTCTTCTCTCTCGCTGTGCGTCATCCTTTGTTTTCGTTTTTTCATCTCGGCGTGGGAGTTCGGGTTGTGGATATTCCTCGCTTCGGAAATCCTGTCAGACTTGTGTAATGTTTATTATTATAGTTGCAGTCGTTATCAAAGTTCCATGATGCAGGTATAACTAAAGGCCGACAGATCAAGTTCACAACATTTATTTCTCCGGACTTCACAGCCTGACTTGCTAGCTCGAGGTTATATCCGAATCTGTGTATCAAGATGGCGATTATGAGAAGAAGAATTTACCGTGGAAGCCTCTGATTGGCTATTCTACTTTTGGTTCGCATTTTCTAGGTTTGGGTTCGGGATTTTGAAGTGGCGTGGGAGGGAAAGCAGTCACATGAGGGATACTTTAGTACTGGGAAAAGGGGCGATATACTAATTTAAAGAAAGTTAATTAAAGTACATTTTAAAGGGGGGAAGAGTTATAAAATATATTACATATATATATATATATATATATATATAGATAGATAGATAGATCAACTTTTTATTACTAGTATATGGTTATCATACTTCCATTGTTTTTTCACACAAACAAAGCATTTCGTTTTTAAAGTGCACATGCGAGCACACACCAAACGAAATTTTGATTTGAATTTTGCATCCAACCCTATTCCTACGATCACCTCTATCAAGCAGAAGTGCTTCCCATGAATTTTATAGCACCTGTATCACGTAAAACAAAGATCGCCCTTTTTCTCATGAATAGCCATTTGCGCAAAAAAGATTACTTTTAACGTTCGCGAAAACCAACACTGCATTCACACTTTTGTTCCCAGATTGAAATTCGCAATGAACATTTGTGCGATATGAATTCAAATGAGGCGTATTAAACAAAAGGGCACTTTTCAGAAAACTACGCCTGCTATGCCATTCCTAGTTTAGGCATATTCTCCAGGGAA